>CM070728.1:11407308-12007308 GCA_036346275.1 Otatea glauca
TCTTGCTACTGCTAACTTGCTAAGTGAGAAAGCAAAGGTCAAGCCACTGTTAATAAAGTTAAAGATCAAAGCACTACTCACCTTCACCTCAAGAAACAGCTTCTTCTCCCAGGCGTAGAGCTTCTCCACGGTGGAGGAGTGGCTAAGGATTCCACCACCTCCGCCATTACCCATCCCTTCGTCTCCTCTCCCGAACGTTGAAAACCCATTGCTGCCTTTCCCATATCCTCCTCCGCCCAGTGACAATCCCATCGGCTTCAAGCTCTTGCTGTAATTCAGTACCTTCCCTGCAACATTAGTTGATTTCCATTGTAAGTAACAAAGGAATCATCAGAAATAAGTGAAATGTGAGCAAGGTGAAGTAATTAATCGACCAGGTAAGTGATTTGCTGATTGTCTTGCCTGGGAGGCTCTGGTTGGTCTCGGAAGGCTCGCAGATGGGGGCCTCGAGCAGCGCGGCGACTCGGGCGCCGGCGTCGGCGGCCTTGAGAAAGTACTCGTCGAGCTCGGTGACGATCTCGGCGAGGTCCTTCTTCCCGGCGGCGCCGCGGGGCACCGCTACGACGGTGAGCTCTCTGGGCGTGGAGGTGGCGATGACGACGGACGGGGGCGGGGCCGCAGCGGCGGCGGCCGTGAAAACCGGCGCGGCGTTGGGAGCGTCGATGGTTGTGGCGGCGTCGTCCCAGTCGGCGTCCTCGGTGGCGGAGCGGGAGGAGGAGGGGGCGAAGGGGTCCCAGAAGTCCCAGCTCGACGGCATTGGCGGCGGCGGAGGCGGCAAGATCGGGGACGCGGTGATCGAGGAGGAGTTGGTCTTCCAGGAGGTGGTGGTTGGTGTGGGGCTGAGCGGCGGGGGAGGCGGCGGCGGGGGGGAGGGCGGCGGCTGGGGAGCGAAGACGTGGGGGTGGGGGTGGTCGGCCTCGGCGCTAGCGAAGTGGAGCAGCGCGGCCCCCGTGGCCCGGAGCGCGCGGAGGTAGAGCGCGTGCGCGGCCGCCATGTCCCGGCGCGCCTGCACGAGCTGCTTCGTGTACCGCCGCCGCGCCTTGCACCGCGACACCGCCTCCTGCCGCTCCAGCCGCGACTGGCAGCAACCCATCGTCGCCGCTCGCTCGCTCGCAGTCGCCGATGACCACCACACTCGCCTCTTTTTTCTCTCACACACCAAACAGCACCCAACGTCCCAACCTTAGCTAGCTAGTAACCGTCCGGCATTGCCGGTTTGTTCGTTTAACTGCACACACTCCTCCTCGACTCTTCACATCGCAGTATCACACACAAGTACACAACACTCCTTGCTCTTTTTACTGAGAGGAGAGAGAGAGAGAGATCTTTGTACGCGTGTTGCCTGTGACGACAGGTGTGCAAGGCAACAAAGTAACCGGCTCGCAACAGCACTGCAGTAAGCACACAGCGAAGTGGAGCGGAGGGAGCGTGGCGAGTAAAAAACAGATTTACCGATGCAGTTCCGTAACTCAAACGTTACTAGTATAGTCATGTGCAAACGCTACAACGACAATACACTCGCTTATCAATTAAATGAAATTTGCTGGTCCGTCGCCTTCCGCTCCGCGCGAAGGTATGCGTTCATCTCCGGTAGGCCGATCGCGCGGCGCAAGCTCCTGGTGTAGTCGGCGCCGGGCGGGTCGAACGCCGCGCAGGCCTCGTTCACCAGCTCGCGCCGCAATATGTCGTCTACCCGAGCTGCGGTGAACCGCCGGAGGAGCTCTGACGCGGCATCCAGCCAAACAAAGAGGCAGTCGTGAGCGGCGTGGAACGCCCCACCGCTACCCTCGATCAGCGCCTCGACGTACCTGTTGGAGCCACCGGCCACGATGGGGAGGCGGCCGCAGGAGAGCACGCTCTCGACCGCGCAGGCGGCCTCACGAAAGAAGTCGTCCTCGGTGAAGTCGGCGTTGAGGCACGGCACGCAGCCGAGGAGGTGGTGCGCCACTCTGGCGTGCTCGTGGTCGGTCACCTTGTTGGTGATCACGGGCAGACCGGCGTAGACCTGGATCTTGTCCGAGTTGATCACCTCGCCAGCAGCGCCGCCCGGCGATGGCGGCCCGACTTGCCGGTGGTCGTCGCGCGAAACACGAACACGACCTTCGGCTTGTTGGCCGTCGGGCTGATCACGGCGGCAGCGTCCATCGTGGATCGGTGCATGACGAGCATACGTGCCGGATCGTGGGATGTGGCGGCGGTACGTGAGCACCTTGTACAGGATGTGGTGCACATGCATGAATGAAAGAAAATTAAGCGCGCGATTCATGGTACTGACTGGTATGGTAAATATTGAATCGAAATCAGACGGGTTTAGATTTGCAACATAATTTTCTTCCATTCATGCCGCCCGCCATGCGCATCAGCACCTCCGTGCAGTCCACGCGTCGCACGTCTCACCCCTCCAGCGTGCTCATCCTCCCGATCTTCTCCACCTGCGCGACCACCAGCCCGAAGGTGTTGCCCTTGATGTCCTCCACGTACCGCACTCGCCAGCATCGCCTCCGCGAGTGCGGCGTCGATAGCCTCCGCCGACTCCCGCTCCGCACGAAGGTACGCGTCCATCTCCGGCAGGCCGATCGCGCGGCGCAAGCCCTCAGTGTAGTCGGCGCCGGGCGGTCGAACGCGCAGCGGCAAAGTGATATGCCATTCGGAAAATTTGGACCAATAATGGCTTCCTAATTGTCATCCAAATATGAATGCTAACATATAGCACCATTTGTGCGTCTGATTGAGGCTAATTATTATCGAATATCATTACTTCCTATAGTGTATTTAGGAATAAGTCCTAAAATGAACTTATTCCTTATATTTATCACACGATAATTGCATTTCATACACACATTCCTTATATAATATTTTTCGCTAAATATTATTATGGCGTGATACGTGGCGCCTTGTATAGGATGTGGTGCACATGCATGAATGGAAGAAAATTAAGCGCGATTCATGGTCTTGGATCGGTATGGTAAATATTGAATCGAAATCAAATGGGTTTAGATTTGCAACATAAATTCCATATATATAGTTCGATTGAAATATATATGTGCGGGCTCTCCTGTTGTGGGCCACATGAATGAATGAGTTAGACACATTAAACAACGGCCATCGGATGTGGGTGAGTAAAACTGAGGAAAGATCTGAGACGTTTATTTTGATGAATGCAAGTTTCTGGGGATGTTTTGCTGGGTGCATGAACATTAGGACATCTCTAATGAGGTGTATTATTTAGGGTGGACGTAGGAAAAATTGCTTAGGTGCATTATAAAGGGGTATAGATACGTGGACAGTTGGATTTACTAGCGAGATTAAGATCTTCTAAAAAAATATTGTTTAAAAACACCATAATATATTTACTGTAGAAAATAATGTTAGAATTTAAGCTATTAAATACGGTTGGATCGTTTGTTGACTCGATCAGACAGTGCTAAGGACTATAAACTATTTAAGTGGTAGCCCCATTGGGACTCTAGGGAGCCCCATTCAAAATAGAGGGGCATGAGATTTCGGGCAGTGTGCACAGGTTGGCCTTTCTCGGGCTTCCAGTACCCCAAACTGCCTCCACCATTGCCTTAGCTGCTACACGGCTTGGCGATTCGCGCGAGGGCAGCGTGGGAAACCTGTGGCTCTAACAGTCGTGCTGCCATGTGTGTCGGGTTGGGTGCATGGAATGAAATCTCGGCGAAATTTTACGAGATCTCGGATTTCAACTGGGGACGGGATACAAAATCCCGTCGGGATAAAAAAATAAAAAAAAATCAAATTGCAACAGTATTTTTTGAAAAATTTTGGCGAGATTTCACCAAATCTTGCTGAAATTTCGGGTTGTCTAACTGGATTTGGTCCTGAAGTCGATCATGTTGGTGTTGGAACGGTCCTGTAGGGGCCTTCCCATAGCGGGGACAGCTTGTTGGTGTTGAAACGGTCCTGGATTCGTCTCAGGACCAGGTCCCCAACGTGGAAACCCCTGGGTCGAATAGCTCGGGCGGCATGCCTGCGGAGATCTTGCAGGTATCGCGCCGAGCGCAGCAGTGCGCGGCACCTTACTTCCTTCGCCAGGGCGAGGTCAAGGGATCGCTCTTGCTCGAGGTCGACCTGGTCAACCGAGCTTGCCCTGACGGAGCCTAGCGCGACCTCGGGTGGCAGGAAAGCCTCGGCCCCGAAGACGAATTGGAAAGGGCTCGCCCCCGTTGCCCGGCTGGACGAGGTGCGGACGGACCAAAGGACGGTGGGAAGCTCCTCCGCCCAGGCCCGACCGCGCTGACCGAGCTCAACGAAAACTCGCTTCTTGATGCATTGGACGAGCTGTCCGTTGGCACGCTCGGCCGCTTTGTTGCTCTGAGGGTGGCCCACCGAGGCATAGCAGATTTTGGTCCCCATGTCCGCGCAAAACTCTTGGAACAGCTCACTGGTGAACTGCGTCCCATTGTCGGTGATGATCCTGCAAGGGACCCCATACCTCGTGACCACGAAGGAACGGAAGAACCTTACCGCGGCCTTGGCTATGATAGCGGAGACCGGCTCCGTCTCGATCCACTTCGAAAAGGTGTCGATGGCGACAAACAGGAACTTCTTCCCCCCGACCGACCTTGGGAAAGGACCGAGGATGTAGAGACCCCACGTCGAGAATGGCGAGCGAGGGGATGGCTGCAGGCGTGGCGGTTCTTCCGACCTTCCGTGAAATCGGCGAGCTGGCAAGCGCGGACGATGCCCTGAGCATCTTCGAGCGCCGTCGGCCAGTAAAAGCCCATCCGGAACGCCTTCTCGACCATGGTCCTGAAAGAAGAGTGAGCGCCGCATAGGCCGGAATGTATGTCATTGAGCAGGTACTTACCCTCCTCATGAGTGATGCACTTTGACAGAACGCCCAAGGCTCCTCGACGGTAAAGTGCTGCTACCGATGAGCTGTCTGAGCTCGCCAAGACGGCCGGAGCTGCTCCTCTCGGCCGGAGCGGCGGGGAGCTCCCCTTGGTCGAGGAACTTGACGATTGGGTCTATCCACGAGGGAACACTTTCGAGGAGGGCCACCGGGTCTTCCTGGTCGACGACGGACGGCGCGACCAAGGTCTCGAGGATAACGTCTGGCAGGAGCTCATCGCCAGACAATCCGAGCCTGGACAGGAGGTCGACGGTGGAATTATCCTTCCTTGGTACGTGCTGGATCTTCAGGTTTTGGAACCATCTTTCCATCTTGCGCACCTCGGCGAGGTACTTGGCCATCAGCGGGTCCGAGCACTAGTAGTCTTTGTTGTACTGATTGACGATGAGCTGGGAGTCCCCTTTGACAATTAAGCGGCGGATGCTTAGGGACTTGCAAGCTCGTAGGCCAGCCAAGAGGGCCTCGTATTCCACCGCGTTGTTGGTAGCGGGGAAGCTGAAGCGGACCACATACCTCAGGTGGTCACCACGAGGGTGATGGTGAAACGCCCGACCGAAGGCGTTCAAGCGACCTTGACCCATCAAGAACATGGTCCAAGGGTCTTTGACTTCGACTTGGGCTCGGGGCGGGTTCCATTATGCCGCCGACCACGAAGTCGGCGGTGCTCGCGATTTGATGGCGGAGCGGGCCATGAAGCGGAGGTCGAACTCGGCCACTCCATGGCCCACAGGCGACACTGACCTCGACCTGGGTTCTTGAGAATCTCCCCGAGTGGGAGCTCGCTCGGGATAACCACCGCGTGTGCTTGGAAGTAGTGCCAAAGCTTTCGCGAGGCCATGAAGAGGGCGTAGAGGAGCTTACGGACCAAGGGTGGCGCTCCTTCGACCGCGAGCACTTGCCGACGTAGTAGATCGGCATCTTGTCGCCATGCCGCTCGGCTACGGGACCCTGTGACGGCTGGGTTGTGGCATGAGCTAGAGCAACAACACCTCACCCTGCTGCGGAGTTGTCAATAGAGGAGGACGCGAGAGGTATGTCTTGAGCTCGTCGAAAGATCGCTGAGCTTCGGGGGTCCACTCGAAGCCCCCGTGCCTGCGCAGGATTTTGAAGAAGGGTAGCCCTCGCTCGCCGAGCCTGGAGAGGAAGCGACTGAGGGCGATGATGCGACCGGTGAGGCTTTGGACCTGTTTTACCGAGGTTGGGGCGGCCATCTACTCGATTACCTCGATCTTTTCCGGGTTTGGGCCCACGCCCGAGCCCCCGATCATATAGCCGAGCACCTTTCCGGAGGTCGTGCCGAAGACACACTTCTCGGGGTTGAGCTTGACGCCGAACTTGTTTAGATTGGCGAAGGTCTCGGCCAGATCGTTGACGTGGTTGGCTTCAAAGGAACTTTTAACGATGATGTCGTCGACGTAGACTTCGAGGTTCCGGCCGATCTGCGGGTCGAAGGTCTTGACCATCAGCCGCTGGAACGTCGCGCCCGCATTGCGGAGACCGAGCGACATGGTCGTGTAGCAGAAAGTTCCGAACGGCGTGATGAAGGCGGTCTTGTCCTCGTCTCCCACGGCGAGCTTGATCTGGTGGTAGCCGGAGTAAGTGTCGAGAAAACTCAACATTCCAGCATTGGCGGTGGAATCCATAATCTGATCTATGCGTGGAAGGGGGAAGTTATCTTTGGGGCACGCGACGTTTAAGCCCGTGTGATCGACACACATTCGCCATTTACCGCCTTTGTTTTGTACAATTACAGGGTTGGCCAGCCATTCGGAGTAGTTGACCTCGCGAATGAAGCTGGCCTTGAGGAGCTTGTCAAGGTGCTCCCTGATTATCGCCGCTTTTTCAAGGGAGAAGCGTCGCAGCTTCTGGCGTACGGGCTTGCAGCCAGGCTTTGTTTGTAGTTTGTCCTCGATCACCTCCCGTGGGACCCCTGGCATGTCCGCCGGTTCCCATGCAAAAATACCTTTATTAATTCGGAGGAAGGTGATGAGCTCGTCTTCCTATTTCGGGTCGAGCTGGGCGGAAATGCAGACGCATTTGCCCGAGCTCCCCTCTTCGAGTTGTACGACCTTGGTTGGGCCACCTGGCTGGATGGCCCCTTTCCGGCGGGCGTTCTTCGGGGCGGTCTCAGGACTCGGCTGGGGCAGCATGCCGGCCAGCGCCAAAGCCTTTTCCTCGTAGCCGTGCGCCGCCTTGAGGTCGCCGCGGACCGTTACGACGCCACCGGGCCCCGGGAGTTTCATGCACCGGTGCCCGTAATGACTTGCGGCCATGAACTTGATCAGGGCCGGTTGCCCGAGAATGGCGTTGTAGGGGAGATCGCCGTCCACGACCTCAAAGGTGATCAGCTCGGTGCGGAAGTTCGCCGAGTCGCCGAAAGTAACAGGGAGAACCACTTGCCCGAGCGGGTTGGTCGAGCTCCCTGGTACGATGCCGAAGAAGGGGACCGCTATGTTCTTGATTTTTGACCGGGGTATCTGCATCTGGTCCAACGCACTTGCCAAGAGCAGGTTGAGGGAACTGCCCCCGTCAATCATGACTCGGCCAACGACGGTGTTGCTTATGGTCGGGGCGACGACCAGGGCGGTCTTGAAGTCTCGGGACATACCCGGGGGAGCATCATCCCGAGAGAAGGTGATGGGAACTCCGTCCCACCTGCAGGGTTGGTCGGCGGGCTTCCCGGCGGTGGCTCGGTACACGGTGCGCGCGGCGTCCTTCAGCTCGCGCCGGGACCGGTATGCTGAAGAGCCACCGAAGATCATGTCCACACGGCGGTCGCCCTGCTGGAACTCCAGGTCGAGGCCCGCGTGGGCCTGGCCGGCGTCGACCCTGCTGGGCCGCTCGTCGCCTTTTGGGAGCGTGGGCATTTCCCCATCCCCCCTATAAAAGGCATCCAGCTTGAACAGCCACGTTCTGCAACCTCGCAGATCGTGGCCGTGGATCTTGTGGAACAGGTAGAATTTGTTGGCGTCGAAGTCGGGCTGTTCCTCGTTGCCCCAGGGTCGGGTGTCCGCCTGAGGGGGCCAACCCGACCCTGCCCCTGCTGGGGCCGGCGTGGCGCTTGCTGAGGCCGAGGGCGGTTCTGTTGAGGCCAAGGGCGGTTCTATTGAGGCCGAGGCCCTCGGCGGTCGGGCTGGCGTGCTTCCGTCCCTTCGCGCTCGTTGTCGATCGCGGCGACCACGCGAATCTGGCCACCTCCGGCGCCGCGGTCTTTCCCCCGCTTCCTGTCGCGCGGGGCCAGACCTCCTTCCTTAGCGCCAGACGGCCCCTCCTCGCCGAAGGCGAGGCCGAGCTTGCCTCGGTCGTAGTCGTGCTTCCAACGAACGGCATCGTCGGCATCTGCATATCGTTCCGCCATGCGGAACAGTTTGTTGACGGTGAGCTTTGTAGCGATCTCGAGGTCCTCCGTGAGGCGTCTGTCGCGGACACCGAACTTGAAGGCCTTGATGACGGTCTCATCAGAGATGTTGGGGATCGAGTTCCTTGAACGGGTGAACCGACGCACGAAGTCTCGTAGGGGCTCGCCCTTTCCCTGGATAACATGGTCCAGGTCCCTTTCTCGTACAGGCCGCTCGTAGCAGCTCTGGAAGTTGGAGTGGAGGGCGCTCCGCAACTGGCGCCATGACCGGAAGGCGCTGGGCGCTTGGTTGAAGAGCCAGGTGCGGGCGGCCCCGTCTAAAACGGTGGGGAGATAGTTGGCCATCGCGGCCTTGTCCCCGCCGGCCGCCAAGATGGCGGTGGAGTATATGGAGAGAAATTCCGCGGGGTTCTTGGTCCCGTCGAACCGCTCCATTATTGCCAGCTTGAACTGGGCCGGCCAGCGCACTCGACGGAGGTCGTTTGAGTACGCCGGGCAGCCGTAGGCCGGGAGGCCGCTGGCGCCGCTGCTGGCGTCGGAGTCGTCGTCTGCTGACAGGGGAAACTCGAGCCGACGGCGCACCCCGCGCCAGCCACAAAGGTCGGCAGGAGTGTCGTTAGGGCGGTGGTGCGGGCGGCCACGGACCTTTTGGCGCCTGGGCGGAATGTCCGGGGAGAGTCCTCCGGAAGCATCGCTGCTGGAGCGAACATCACTGTTACTCTGTTGGCGGAACGACCGGTGATTGTGCGGTAGGGCGCTGCTGCTCACCAAGGGGCAAGATTCGGAGCCCAGGGGCCCCTTTTACCGCGGAGGTGCGACGTCGTCGGTTTCCCTGTTGAGCTCTTCGGCTAGGGACCGTCGAAAGAGGGTCGAGCTGGTCCGCGCAGGGTCAGCCATGACCTGGGCGATGGCCCGCAAGCACTCTCAGGTAGGCTCGTCCGGATGGGAAGGACTGAGCTGTCCGGACGGAGGGCGGGCCATACCACGCTCTTCTCGCCGAATGGCGGTGATGGCTTGGTTGATGGCGACCTGGGCGAGTCGATGCGCCTCCCGCGGAGTCTCCGGGCCGTCGTCATCCGCCCCAGGAGTCGCCTCGCGGCTACCGGCCATAAAGACCCAGCATTCGTGAGGCAGTAATAAGGGCGAGAGCATGGAGGTGGAGCCTTGGCACTCAGGGACAGCGTCCGAGCCCAGGCATGTTGATCGTGACATGCCGATGACGAAGCTGAAGGTGCTGACGCTGGTGAGGCAATGAACTTTTGGACGAACGAAACTTCGGGCCCCACAGTGGGCGCCAGCTGTCGACGATCGGGACCGTCGACCGCAAAAGAAGGGGGGAAGGATCGCACGAAGGGGCGAGGCCCAGAGTGGCGTTCGTCCAGGAAGAGGGGTTAGGAGACGTGCGGAGACGTGCAGCACCGGGAAGAAGGACGATCAAACAGGGGACACAAAGTTTATACTGGTTCGAGCCCCCTAGGTCGGGTAACAGCTCTACTCCAGTCTTGCCCGTAGGCGAAAGATGTCTAAAAGCTCCTCAGGAGAGAACTACAGGGGGAGCCCGCTGCCGAGGGTGGCGCGGTGAACGGTGGAGTATGTAAGTGTTGCCTTGTGCGATCTTCTTACCGTTGCGGTTCTTTTGATACTGGTCCCTTTCCGACCGGGGCGGTCGATGCGCTTTATAGGCTCCCGGCGCTGATCCTGAGGCTGACGTCAGGTGGCCGTTCGCGAGTTGACGGGAGCAGTTAACCCCAGTTCCCACGCAGGGGGACTGACGGGAGCTGTTGGGGGAGTGGTTGACCCTAGTTCCCATGTAGGGGATTCTGATAGGGGCAGATAGCCTCTAGCCCCCACGCAGGGGGACTGACAAGAGTGGTTGACCCTAGTTCCCACGCAGAGGATAGAGGTCATCCATACATAAGAGAGGAGATCTATTACATTGAAGTCTGGACCGGGGTGCCGAGGTCGACGAGGTCGTCGAGGTTTTACAGCAGTTTGGGGAAGCTCTTGCCCGAGCTCGGGAATAGTCTTTCGAGCTCGGGACCACCCTCACCCGAGCTCGGGAACAGTCCTCTGAGCTCGGGGGAGGCCGACCGAAATCCCCGGGGGGGCCTGGACACGTGTTAGGATGATCGATCCCTGACAAATCTCTAGCTTCATGCAATCACCAGTTCAAACTCAAGTGCATGAGCTCTCTATTTGCAACACATGCAAATCTCTAGCTTCATGCAATCACTTTAAACCAAATTTGCTTGAGCTCTCTTCTTTTGAAACACATGCAAAACTTAGCTCCAAGCAATAACCAAATCAAATAAGTTTTAATTAAGATGCAAGCATGATCTCTCTATTTGCAACACATGCAAATACTTTGCTCATGCAAAATCCAACCAAAAGAGTGAGCTAGAGTGAACCGGATTGAGTTCATCAACACATGATGAAGCTCAAGCTAAAAGACTCAACCCCTCTTAATAGTACGGCAACGTAACTAGCAACCTGGTCTCCCATCCAAACACCGAGACCGGTAAAAAACTAGGAACACATCCTTAGCCCTAGCTAGTTATACCTTTACCTATAGCGATCCACTTGGAGCTTTTATGATTTCTAATCATCTTCTCTCCAGGATCACAACTTTTTCATCTTGTTCATCAACACATGATGAACCTTCTCTAGCCCTTCTCTTCACTTCGGGATCACCTCTTGAACCTCATCAACACATGATGACTTCTTGTTCCCGATTCTTCATTATCTTGGACTCAACCTACTTCACAACTCATGGAAGATGTTAGTCCAACAAACACGATTTTCTCTATCATCACTACACTCCATTAACACATAATGGATGCCTCTAAGATCGATTGAGCACAACCCATATAATTTGAGTGATTAATTTGTGTCTTGAATATTTTGATGCAACTAATGCTTCATTATACTCAAGAACTTTTCGCTTGTCTTTAATCAACAAGGAGACACCATCAACACATGATGAAATGTTCTTTGATTGATTGAAAGACAATCGAACTCAATTTAAACTCATTTAAATTGACATGAGTATATATAGCTACACAAGTTTCATATACTCAAAAGATTGTTTCAAAGTCTTGATCCTTTATATTATATAGCAAGAGAACATGGATCAATACAATTGAAACATCAAGTTAAATTATAAACCCCCCTAGATGTGTGCATTCTTGTGTATATGAATTAGGAACATAATGCACATATTTTGACTAAAGCAATGGAAGAGTTCATACTTTAACTTGAATTCTTAGTATGTATTTAGATAATAGAATGAATACGAGTGCATACCTTAGGTTTTTCATTTTCTATCCAAATACGAGACTAATAAGAATAAGGCTCAATAGACATGTTAGTCTCATAATGATTAAATTTGTCATTTAACAATGATTAAATATTAATATTAAACCAATCATCAAAACTAATAGACCTTGAACTTGCAATCTCCCTCTTTTTGGTGATTGATGAAAAATCCTACATTAATTTCTCATTTGGATGAAAAACAATGTATGAAGGGGTTTTGAAAATTAAAGATCGAATAACACAATAAAATTTTCAAAAATGCATATCCCCTTATGGCATAAGAATAAAACTCTATTAAGCTCTTATACCACTTAACTTATATCACTTAACCAAACCAAAGAGCTTTCATATCACTTATAAATTTAACCAATAAGTTCTTATACCACTTATATATAAATTTTCTAACATAATCAATAAATCCAAGAACCACCATTTGCCTCAAATTTTCAATTAAACAACAAATCCAAGCTCTCGTACCATTTGATGCAACACATTTCTCCCCCTTTTTGGCATTTCTCTTCAAGGAACCAAATGAGGGAATTAAGCTCATAATAATTCTCCCCCTTTTGGCATTAAACACCAAAAAAATGGAAAACCAATCCAAAAGGAGGTTATACCAGTTGAAAACATTGAGAGCTAAGCACTTGGAAGATCACGTGCCAAATGATAAAGAGTATAGAGCTTGACAAGAGAAGCAACCGAATATAGGTCATAAAAGGGTTTGAAATGAAATCCTATGACTATTGTAAGGAATTTTGGTTTTAAAGAATGAAAAACTAATGTTTTTGTAAACTTTTTGAAATATGACCCAAAAGAGTAAACCACTTTTAGAAAGAGGCCATATTTAGAGTTAAAGCTCAAAAAGGATTATTTGAAACACATTCAAATAAAACTCCTCATTTTATTAGGCTATACAATGAATCCATCACGACTCACTTGAAGAATCTATAATTTGCCTAATAGGACTTAAACGAGGAATTTATCCAAAGGAAAGCCTCATACCAATTTTATAATAAATTTTTTTAATGAAACCACTTGAAAGAAGGCTCTTTAAAGAAACATCACTTGTAGTACTACTTTTTAAAGAAGAAAAGAAACTTGTACCACTTGTAATGCTTATTTTTCAATTTTACCACATGTAAATATTTATTCAAGTGATATTATATGAAGAGATACCACTTGTAAAAATCATTCAACATGAGGTTCACTTGAGAAAGAAAAATATCAATGAGAAAAATCTCAAGGGACATTGCTTAAAGAAACACTTGTAAGATAAGCAATGTCAATTAAACCATTTTCAAAAATGCATTTCCATTTAATATAAACTCAATATGAGTTTTATCCCCTTTAGATATTTCAATCATACAAAGGATCTCACACAGAGAGTCCTTGAGAGATTGAACTTACAATTAAGCTTCAAATGGGGAACTTACCCATAAGAGTTTGAAATACCATAAAGTCTCATAAAGTTGCATAAAGGGTAGAAGTGGATACCATTTGTAAAAATCCATAATACAAAGGAATAGATGATACCCCTTGATAGAAATCAATACCCTTTAGCTTGAATTTTTTTTGAAAAGGAACTCTTAAAGATTTAGAAAAAATTGAAGGTACCAGAGCAATAACATTGGAGATACCATTTGGAGATAAATTCATAAAACTTGATTGAAATAAGCTCCCATAAGGCTCAAGAGATGAAACATGGAGCTATTTGTATTTAGACATAGACAAGTTTTGGTTTTGAAATGATTTTTCAATTTGAGACCAAATAGATACCACTTAAAATAGTTCAAAGGGAACTAAATGGATATCACTTGAAATTAAACCAAATAGTGCGGTAGTGCCGACTCTCCGGTGCTACCGCCATTCAGATCTTGATAGTGCCGACTCTCGGTGCTACTGCGTCAGTCAATCTTGATAGTGTCTTGACTTGTGATGAAATGCAAATTTTTGCAAAATCACTTTAAATGAAGTCCAAATGATTTGAAATTTTTTAGAAATGAACTTTGGACTATTTAGAAGGTTTCTCAAAAAGAATTTTCTTAAAATAACTTTTCTTTCAAAAGATATGGCAAAATGCGCATTGAAGGCATAAAAAAAATTGAATTTCTATTTAAAGCTCAAAATGCAATTCAACTTGGATTTCATGGAGATTTGAACTTTAATGGCTTTGAATGAGTTAGAAATATTATGACAAGCCAATATATATAAAGAAATTCAATTCAAATTGCTAAACCCACAAAATGCAAGAATAGGTCATTTTTGGGTCAAAACATGGATTTTAGCCAATTTTGATTTTAACATAGAGTTTTCAGTTTTGAAAGCTTGTAAAATATTTCAAATACATAATATAATACTTTTACAAATCATTTTGCAAATTTGGATCTTTTAAACAGAAGATTTGACTTTTGACCAAAATGGTCCTTTTGAAATAGCTATTTGTAAAACAAAACCAAATATTTCAACACAAGATTCAAATGAAGAATAAGATAGGATATAGAGATTTGAATTTGTGTATGAATCTTAAATACCATTTTGAACCAAGATGCTATACGAGATCCGGTCTAAATGGAGAAACTCACTAAGTGCAATAGTATGACCATTATAGGTCAAGTATAGTTTTTCGATGAGTTTCAAAATCAAATAACTTTTGATTTGTTGGTCTTCTGAAAATATTTTGAACACGAAAGTTGTTAAGAATGACCAACTAAAGGTTTTTCATTTTGGAATTCTTTTCAAATTCATTTCACAATCAATTCTATGAAAACTATAAGTTTAAATCCAAAACAAGATATTAGTAACTTGGTTTGGGGCATGAAACTCATTTTCTTTGTAAAATAGATTTTTGTGAAGCCAAAACTATTGAAAAACCTTTTGAAAGCATTTTTATACATTTTTGAACTAGTTTTTTAAAAAGATTACTAATAGTATACAAAATTCTGACTTTTGGCTAAATGTCTTGATTTTGAAAGTATATGTATTTGCACTTATATAAATATGGGCACACATAGGGATGTAATATACATGGCTATGATTTAGCACTCCCCCTTAATGTGTTACTACCCAAACTTGCTCAAGATTACAATCAATACAACTAATAAACATAAGCAAGCATATGAACAAGCAATTCAAATTGATTTTCATGAATAATGTAGCTTAACCTATACAAGCCTAGAAGCTATAAGAATCAATTTAAATACTTGTTACCCGAGATGGCATTGGTTCATGATTTGAAAGATAGTCTTCATGCTTAGCTTCATTTTGCAAATGTTGAAGTCCTCTTCCTCTTGAAGAAGCCAAGCGTCCAATGCATCTCCAAGTACCTAATATTCTTTTAAGCACTTGTTGGTACCCAATTTTTTTTGGGTCCAAGAATGTTAGTCACAACAGATTTAGGAACCCAAATGACCCTAACATTAATAATATTGGGTGAACTAACACGACTAGCAATGGGTTTGAGATTATTATTCCTCCTAAGCGAATTATTTGCATTGTAATGGGAAGACTTAGGAGGTCTAGTAAAATTCACAAACCCATTTCTAGTTTGATCCTTTCTAAACACATGATGATCATTATAATGAATGAGCTTAGATGATCTAGCAAATGGTTTGCTATTGTTATTTTTTCTAAGCACATGATCAACATGATTTTTCTTTGTCTTAGAAAATCTAGCATTTTGAGCAAAAACATTTCTAGATTTATTTCTCCTAAGCAATTGAATATCATAATTTTGCAAGTACTTGGGAGAAACGACAAACTTGGCATACACATTGCCATTTTTGTCCTTCCTAAGTAAATAATGATCATTTACAATTATAGGCTTAGGAGTAGTGCCTTTGGGACAATTCTTACCGAAATGTCCTCTTTCCCGATAATTGAAGCATGCCACGCTATTTGGCCCTCTCTTGACTGTCTTGACTTGCTCAATGCCGGTTTGCCTCAAGGTTGATGGTTGTGGCTTGAATTCCACTTTGTTAGGGCACACGAAGGCGAAGTGTCCCTTTTTGTTGCAATCAAAGCACTTGATGGTCTTCAAGTGTCTTGCGTTGTGCCTTATCTTGCTATTCTCCTTCTTGGGGATGTAGCCGATCCCTCTCTTGTCTTTCAAGACCCGTTGCTTGCTTAGGATATCGTCGAGGGTGGCCTTTCCTTTGAAGCACTTCTTCAAGTCATTTTCCAATTTAATGACTTGGGCCTTGAGCTCTTTATTTTTCTCTACAAGGTTAGTCTCACATTGCATAGAGGAAATAGAAGCAATTTCATTTGAGCAACACGGCATATCATCACTAGATGTGGACATATCAATTTCAGATGAAATGCTAGAATTAGGAATTGAGCATGGCAAATCATCAATTAAATCACAATTAATTCCTATGTCCACCCTAGAATTAGTGAGTTCCTTAAGAAGGAGGGATTCATGATTTTCCTTAAGCACATTATAATCATTTTGAAGGGAATCATGTTCAAGTTTTAAAATCTTATATTTTGCTTTCTTATTCCCCAGATAACTATTGAGCTCCTCTAGCATATTCATTAATTCATCATAGGAGGGCTCATCATCCTCATCACTATCGCTTACCTCAATTTTACCTTTAGCTATGAAGCAACGAGTTAACGATAAAAGAATTTGATGTTCATCGTCGCTTGAGGCGGAGGTTGAGGTTTCTTCATTACTTGAGGTAGAAGTAGAGGTTTCTTCTACCGATGTCCAATTCTCAATGCAATCATCATTTGTTGATGTGGATAATTCAAATAATTCTTGAAGCTTGATCCACATTTCATGGGCACTTTTGAGATTGCAAATTGAATTAAAGATATCTACGCTCACAAAACTAAATAAGGCATTAGTTGCTTGAGCGTCGAGATGTATGCATTTCTCTTCTCCTTTAGTTGGAGCAACTTTGTTCAACCGAAGAGAAAAGCCAACATCTACGATCCACCATATTTTAGGGCTCATGGATTTAAAATGAGAAATTATAAATAATTCTCATGAAGCATAATTAGAGCCATAAAAAATATGTGAATCGGTGTAGTGCACTAATCCCATAGTCATCATCCTTACTCTCTAGACGGTTAAGTCTAATAAAATGAGAGACCAGACTCTGATACCACTTGTGAGGTCAAGGATGCCGACTAGAGGGGGGCGAATATGCGCCTTTTAAAAAATTCTCTCCACTAATTTCTACAAAGCAATTTACTCCTAATTTCCCTAATGCCAAAACCTTAACAATTATTAATGCGGAAGCGATAAACTAAGGTTTTGACAATCAAGGCCTAAATCCTCTAAGCTCACTATGTGCACTAACTAATTATGTCTCTAACAATAAATTGCAATCTTAAAGACAAGCAATCAATCAATTTAATTCTATGAATGTAAATTGCTTGAATATAAATAACGAATACAACACAATAACAAGAGACACGATACTTTTTACCGTGGTGTTCGGAGACTTGCCGGTCTCCCCTAGTCCACGTTGAGGTTAGCCCAAACGAATTGGACCGGCTCCACGAATTGAGCGCCCACCTCGAATCCACTAGTGGTAGCTCCTTTTCCTTCCGGGTAGGCGAGCTCCAACCTTCACAAACTTTGCCGGGGCATCTCACAACCTCCGTTGAGAGCTTCCGCGCACGACGTCGCTACGTCGTCTAGGTGTCGGCAAACACCAAGAGTAACAAGCCAAGCCTTCCGCTTGAACATCACCTAGTGCAACACATGCACTTCTGGTGACCTCCTAAGTGCAACACATGCAATAGGATCCTCCTCAAGTGCAACACATGCACAAGAGGCTCTCAATCCACTTACTAATTGCAACACATGCAATTAGGGCTCACTCTTAGCTCAAAAACCAAATTGGAGAGTGCAACACATGCAACCAACTCCCATAAACTCCCCCTAAGTTTAGCAACATCAACTCCAATATATGCCAGCCCTGGGCATCCTTTTATAGCCCCCCAAACAAAATCTAGCAGTTGAGGGGGGGCAAAATGGGCAAAACTCAGCAAGGCTGGCACTACCGCCCAACTGGGGCTGGTAGTGCCGGCCTCGACCTCAACGGTCGAATTTCAGCCAGAACTAGTCGTTGGCTACGGTGACCCGGCACTACCGCCCAACTGGAACCGGTAGTGCCGGCCAAGCGACAGTACCGCTCCCAAGGAGCGGTAGTGTCGGTCGGGCACAGTCCAGAAACCCTTCTTTGGAATATAACTACCGGCCATGTGGGTGATCGCTGCCAACAAGATCGCAGCACCTACATGGTCGGTAATCTTGACCTCACCGCACAAGAGAAAAATCAAGTTTTTCGCAAAAACTTTTCTCCAAACCTTTAAATATTTATTCTTTGAGCTATGTGAGGATCAACACATGATCACGACACTTATGCAAAACACATTTGCACATGTTAATCACATACTCCAAAGAATCGCATTAAGCATAACTTATTTGCAAAACACATTTGCAAATAAACAAAGAACTTATGAGATCAATCCTCTTAGCCATGTGATGATCAACACATGATCAAGTCAATTTGCAAACCCTATTCACATGCTCTAGGATCGAAACCCCATAACTTCTAGTTCATTTGCAAAACACATTTGCAAATTAACAACTTCAACTTATTTGCAAAACACATTCGCAAATAAACCACGAACCTATAAGATTAATCCTCATAGTCATATAAGGATCAACACATGATCCCGATACTTTGCAAAACACATTTGCAAATGCCAATACATGCTCTAGGATTGAAACCCATAACCTCGAGCTAATTTGCAAATAACAAATCTATTCAACATTTTGCAAAAACACATTTTGCAAACTCAAAGCACAATCCAAGCTTAATCTTGTGATGATCAACACATGATCCAATCACAAACTAAAACATCAAAGCATGAGCTCTATATTTGCAACACATGCAAATCTCTAGCACCATGCAAATAACCAATCAAACTCAAGTGCATGAGCTCTGTATTTGCAACACATACAAATCTCTAGCTTCATGCAATCACCAGTTCAAACTCAAGTGCATGAGCTCTTTATTTGCAACACATGCAAATCTCTAGCTTCATGCAATCACTTTAAACCAAATTTGCTTGAGCTCTCTCCTTTTGCAACGCATGCAAAACTTAGATCCAAGCAATAACCAAATCAAATAAGTTTTAATTAAGATGCAAGCATGATCTCTCTATTTGCAACATATGCAAATACTTTGCTCATGCAAAATCCAACCAAGAGAGTGAGCTAGAGTGAACCGGATCGAGTTCATCAACACATGATGAAGCTAAAGCTAAAAGACTCAACCCCTCTTAATAGTACGACAACCTAACTAGCAACCCGGTCTCCCATCCAAACACCGAGACCGGTAAAAGACTAGGAACACATCCTTAGCCCTAACTAATTATACCTTTGCCTCAGCGATCCACTTGGAGTTTTTATGATTGCCAATCATCTTCTCTCCAGGATCACATCTTTTTCATCTTGTTGATGAATGAACCTTCTCTAGCCCTTCTCTTCACTTCGGGATCACCTCTTGAAGCTCATCAACACATGATGACTTCTTGTTCCCGATTCTTTATTATCTTGGACTCAACCTACTTCACAACTCATGAAAGATGTTAGTCCAAAAAACACGGTAGAAACTCACAAAGTGCAACAGTAGTGATGATTGAGATAAAACTCACAAAGTGCAACAGTAGTGATGATTGAGATAACCGCGTTTGTTGTGGCCACAGAACTGATAGCTGGTATCTTCAATATTTCATTATTGAAAATACGCCTTTCGAGGACATTCCAATTCGTTCAGTACAGCAAACCCCCTTTTTGCCATAGCTCTCTTTGTAGCCAAGGAGATCCCAGAAAAAAAGAAGTGGACTAACATCTTTCATGAGTTGTGAAGTAGGTTGAGTCCAAGATAATGAAGAATCGGAAAGAAGAAGAAGTGATCATGTGTTGATGAGCTCCAAGAAGTGATCCCGGAGAGAAGATCATTGGAAATCATAAAAGCTCCAAGTGGACCGCGTGCGGCAAAGGTATAACTAGATAGGCTAAAGAGTCTAGTTTAGATCGTCGTACTATTAAGAGGGGTTGAATCTGTTAGCTTGAGCTTCATCATGTGTTGATGAACTCAATCCGGTTCACTCTAGCTCACTCTCTTGTTTGGTGTTTGTTTGAAGCTAACCATTTGGCATGTGTTGCAAATGGGTGAAGCTTGTGCATTGAATTTTGTATAAGCTAAATATTTGCATGTGTTGCAAATAAGGGTGCTCATGCTTGCATCTTAATAGAATCTTATTTGATTTGGTTTTTTCTTGGAGCTAAGTTTTGCATGTGTTGCAAAAGGAGAAAGCTCAAGCAACTTGATTTGTTGTGGTTGTTTGCATGGTGCTAGAGATTTGCATGTGTTGCAAATAGAGAGCTCACGCTTTGGTGTTCTAGCTTGTGATTGGATATTGTGTTGATCATCACAAGGCTAAACTTGGTTTATGCTTTGTGTTTGCAACATGTGTTTTTGCAAAGTATTGATTTGTTATTTGCAAATGTGTTTTGTAAATAAACTGGAAGTTATGAGGTTCGATCCTAGAGCATGTGTTGGCATTTGCAAATGTGTTTTGCAAAGTGTCGAGATCATGTGTTGATGCTTACATGGCTAAGAGGATTGATCTCATAAGTTCGTGGTTTATTTGCGAATGTGTTTTGCAAATAAGTTGGAATTGTTATTTGCAAATGTGTTTTGCAAATGAACTTGAGATTATGGGTTTCGATCCTAGAGCATGTGAATAGGGTTTGCAAATGTGTTTTGCAAATTGACTTGATCATGTGTTGATCATCACATGGCTAAGAGGACTGATCTTATAAGTTCTTGGTTTATTTGCAGATGTGTTTTGCAAATAAGTTGTACTTAATGCGATTTTTTGGAGTATGTGATTAACATGTGCAAATGTGTTTTGCATAGTGTTGTGATCATGTGTTGATCCTCACATAGCTCAAAGAATAAATCTTTAATTGTTTGGAGAAAAGTTTTTGTGAAAAACTATGGCCGGTGTGGAAATTCCAAAGAGGGTGTTTTGGGGGTTTTGGTAGGCCGGTGCTACCGGCCATGGTAGCCCGGTGTAAAAATTCTGGAGAGGGATGTTTTTGCGGTTGACTTGGGTCCGGTGCTACCGGGGTGAAGGCCGGTGCTACCACCCGAGTGGTAGCACCGCTCCCAGTTGGCCGGTGCTACCGGATTTCTTGCAACGACTAGTTTTGTAGCCGCGAGGAGGCCGGTGCTACCGGTCCCAGTTGGGCGGTAGCACCGGGTTTGCTGGATATTTTGCCCAATTCGTCCCCAACGGCTAGTTTTGGCTTGGAGGCTATAAAAGGAGGCCTTGGGGGGCAAGGGCGTGAGTCGTTGCTGTTGCTATAGCATTTGGGTGTTTGTAGGAGTTGAGTGCATGTGTTGCCCTCTTTCATTTACTTCTTGAGCTAGTGTGAGCCTCTAATTGCATGTGTTGCAATTAGAAGAGGATTGAGAGCCTCTTGTGCATGTGTTGCACTCGAGGACGAGCCTAGTGCATGTGTTGCACTTAGGAGGTCACCGGAGTGCATGTGTTGCCCTAGGTGAGGTTCAAGCTAGAAGGCTTGACTTGTTACTTTTGGTGTTTGCCGACACCTAGACGGCGTAGCGGCGTCGTGCGCGGGAGCTCTCAACGAAGGTTTAGAAGCCCCGACAAAGTTTGTGAAGGTTGGAGCTTGCCTACCCGGGAGGGAAAAGGAGCTACCACCAGTGGATTCGAGGTGGGTGCTCAATTCGTGGAGCCGGTCCAATTCGTTTAGGCTAACCTCAATATGGACTAGAGGAGACCGACAAGTCTCCGAACACCACAGTAAAAAGTATTGTGTCTCTTGTGCTTGCATTGTTTTCATTCTTTATATTCAAGCAATTTATATTCATATAATTAAATTGATTGATTGCTTGTCTTTTAAATTGCAATTATTGTTAGAGACATAATTAGTTAGTGTACATAGTGAGCCTAGTTGATTTAGGCTTTAATTGTCAAAACCTTAGTTTATCGCTTCCGCATTAATATTTGTTAAGGTTTTGGTATTAGGATAATTAGGGGTGAATTGCTTTGTAGAAATTAGCGAGAGAATTTTAAAAGCCGCCTATTCACCCCCCTCTAGTCGGCATCCTCGTCCTTACAACTACACTCCATTAACACATAATAGATGCCTCTAAGATCAATTAAGCACAACCCACATGAATTTGAATGATTAATTTGTATCTTGAGTACATTATACTCAAGAGCTTTTCGCTTGTCTTTAATCAACAAGGAGACACCATCAACACAGGATGAAATGTTTTTTGATTGATTGAAAGACGATCAAACTCAATTTAAACTCATTTAAATTGACATGAGTATATATAACTACACAAGTTTCATATACTCAAAAGATTGTTTCAAAGTCTTGATTCTTTATATTATATAGCAAGAGGACATGGATCAATACAATTGAAACATCAAGTTAAATTATAAACTCCCCCTAGATGTGTGCATTCATGTGTATATGAATTAGGAACATAATGCACATATTTTGACTAAAGTAATGGAAGAGTTCATACTTTAACTTGAATTCTAAATATGCATTTAGATAATAGAATGAATACGAGTGCATACTTTAGGTTTTCTATTTTCCATCCAAATATGAGACTAATAAGAATAAGACTCAATAGAACATGTTAGTCTCATAATGATCAGATTTGTTATTAAACAATGATTAAATATTAATATTAAACCAATCACCAAAACCAATAGAGCTTGAACTTACAACGAAATAGATTTTAGTTTTAAATGTTGCAAATTTTAGATTTGTGAAAGACACTACTAATATTGTACATGAGACAGCCTAAGATTTTTGTAGTCTCTAATCCAAGAGACTGACTTGAATTCAAGATTTACCCTGCGCAGGTTTGTACCACTTTACCCACAATGACACCCACAAGAGATACCCCAGAACGTTTATCACTAATTCGGTATTAGTTCTCCACCCTGCACCGAGTATGGGGTACACCTCTCCAGTCTACCCTACCTCCAGATACAGTTGTACCTTGGCTTAATCCAGTAGTACCCACTGGGCTTAAAATATACCACCCTCAAACCATTTCTTTCACAGTCCCCCTGGGTCATACCGGCATTTTTCAGCACGACTCAAATTTCTTACTCATTGTGGAGAATCTAATACCATCATAGGATATTTTCTGACCGATTCCACACACCATGGTTGGTACTAATTTTACAACTCAATGCCCAATATCAATTGGTTAAAACTTATATGCTAGCCTATGTAGAGGACCCCACCGGCGATTCCCTTCTCATTGGCGTCCTCTACCCACAAACTAACACACGCCAACACATTAGCTACTCATACAACTCACCCACCAGTCTAACCATGCATTATCCATTCACTTGCCAATCTATCCATCCATTTAACCCAACACCTCAAATTCCACATTTTCAATTTGAAAATATAATTTCCAATGCAGTGATAGAATAAATAATCCATAAAAGCAGAAAAACATTTAATAAAATATGATCAAAGGATGCTTGCCTGGAATATACTCGAAACGTTCTGCCTCGCTCAAAAAAAGGCTCTGGCTAACTAGGGTATTCTGTTCTGGACCTGAAAATCACACTATATTAACCTACAACATTTGATTAAATATGAGTAGCAGTGTCCAACAATTCCAATTAAGCATTTTTACCATTTAATGAAATTGCCATTCATTTTTACATGCCATGCACTACTTTGCTGCTTTATATTCTTTTATACAACTAATGCAACTTATTGATGCTATGGATGATATGCATGCAGGTACATCCTCCATTTTCCATTTCTTCTATTTTCCCTTTATCTTTTTCTACTCACTGCCATTCTTTTCTTTCTTACTACTGCCTCTACTGAACTCCCTTGCTCTCGGTTTCATTGGTCGAAGCTATACTGGTGACTGAGCCATTCGACCGACTGGGCTTAACTCTTTTCGCTACTGCCTACTGACGGCTGCTCGGTTGCTACTACTTCAACCGAATGTTACTTATTGCCTTCCTCTCCCTTTGGCTGCTCTCTAGCTACTACTTCTTCTCCTTGATGCCGATTGCTACTTCCTCCTTTCTCCACTTGGCAGCGCACCAGCCGAGCTGTCCTCTCCTGCCGACTGGAGCTGAGCTCCCCCCTCTACTTCTCCCCTTCTACGGCTCCTGAGCTAATCCTAGCTCTGCAGAACATGGGATTTTTGGTGCTTCTTTGATTTTGAGCTTTCTTGGTTTGGATCTACGGGTTTCTTTGACTTCTTGATGTAAGACTAACACAGGTAAGGGTCAAAGATGGTTCTAGGGTTGAGCTCTAGGTTGGGGGAGGCGAGGATGACAATACTAGCTAGCTAGGACGCTTCCTCACAAGCTACTAGGGTTCACCCTACTAAGACCAACATCTCTACTCCCTTCTACTGCTACTTCTACTCTACTAGCAGCAGATTTGCTTACTTGAGGTCCTACCTGGTTCAGTTTTTCGGTGATGGAGTTGAAGAACTAGGTTGAGGTAGAGGATGCAAAGGAAACCGATGTCCTGCTAGATCTGATCTTCTCCTCCTAG
The DNA here is from genome assembly GCA_036346275.1 of Otatea glauca. NCBI lineage: Eukaryota > Viridiplantae > Streptophyta > Magnoliopsida > Poales > Poaceae > Otatea > Otatea glauca. The sequence goes on from CM070728.1 coordinate 11,431,483, forward strand.
CTCCCCGGGTTCTCCTCTTCTTCCTTGGCCGACTGGACTCCTTGCGAGTTCTTGGCTGTGAGAACTCGTAGTTGGAATGAATGGCCGGTGGCTTTCGGCTGGAAGCAAAAAGGGAAGATGAACTTCTTGCTCTCTCTGGTTTTCGGTTATGGCACAAAAGGCTGCACTTGTTGGCTCTCTCTCCTTTGCTGTCTTGGCCGAAAGGCATGCTGATACATGTACTGGCTAGTCTGCAACAATGAGGTGAAATGCATTGCATCTAATGCTGGCTTGCTGATTTTACTCTCCCGGTTTTGCTGCATGCACCAAGGGAAATGAATATCCCGAAGCTTTTGACTGCACTGCTCATTCACTCTTTACCCTCACACTTTACCTTTTTACTCATGCACTGTTTTTCCACTTTACTGTGCTACCCAGGTATGTATGCTTGATTATGCAATTGACTAGATGAATGTTCATGCTTAAGTAGTAATTCCTAATGCATAATTAAGACTAATGATGATGCTCATGTTATGTCTATGCTTTGATGATGAACTTTGATGATGAAGGGATTAGAGGGATTAAGGGGAGGGTCCTCACATGTTATTGCTAAATACTTTCCTTGAACTGAACATAGATATATTCTTGTTAAGAATCTCTACGAAGTGTCCATCACATGATTCAGGAAGTTATCCACAAGCAGCATATGTGCTCTTGCTGAATTATGGCTGCACAGTGCACACCTCTCGTGATCAGCCTTTTACAGTTGGGGTTCGTTTAAATGAGCCATTCAATGTACGCATTTGTTTGGGAACACTTTTGTTAATGCAGAAATCTTATTCTTGTGCTGCACTTCGATCATGATGTATTGATGTGAGGTGACCTACTTGTAGAATCCTGGGTTAATCATTTGGATTTGCCCTTCCTCCTCGTTTTTCTTTGAGATTGGCAATCTTATCCACTTTTTTACTTTTCTCCACACAGATTATCCAAACATTTCCAATGAAATGAAGTATTTACAACCTTACTCAAAAGAAGCAAGATGGTAGCCTAGACAGTCTTGCTTACTATCTCCTCCATCTAAGTAAGATGGGGTTGATGGTAGTAGCAATTTCTAATTTTGTGTTACATACTTACCTCTGCAGAAATCTTTCTCCCAACTATTGAATATCTCCATTAGCATATTGGGTGGGATAAATTTTATTAGTTATAGTAGTTTGTAAGAATACATTAAATGCAGTGGCTACGAGGGTGTTGCTGTCATGTTTTATTACAGAATTTTCATGTGGTTTAGAATTTACTGCTATGCTCAGTGCTACACCACTACTCCATATTTATTGCTTAGGTATATATTTTGATTGCTCTTTCTTCTTTTCTTGGTTAGGCGCATCACATTTTAAGGGACTTCTTTCATCGGATGTGCTTGACGGACAAACATGTTGTAACTCTATCCGGTGGTCACACTCTGGTAGCTGTTGTGTTCTTCTTTGAAACATAATCACCAATTCTTTGAACATAATATCTCACAGCCAGGAGTAGTTTTTGTAGGGAAGGGCTCATCCTCTCATCATGAAAGATCTGGATTTGAGGGTGCATGGACTAGGGATCCACTTTAGTTTGACAACTCGTACTTTCTGTAAGTTCAACGTCAAGACAACCTGTCATGTAGTTATTTCGGAAACTAGTGATGGATATGAATAGCATTTATTGTATTCAATATGAGGTTAATGGTCAGTATATATAGTTGTACAAACGAAAATAAAAGAAAAACCTATATAAGGCAATACCTATACTAGAAAAATTTATATAAGAAAAACCTATATATAGAGAGTCTATATAAAACAATATTTATATCCTTAACACCCCCCACAAATGCAAGGCGTATGCAATAGCATTGCATTTAGAAGGGTTGACACTAAAATAAAAAAAAATCTAAAGTCTTGTTCTTGAAGTAGTTGTCGTATCATCCAACTCTTGAATAAACGAGCCGACGGTGGAAAGCCGATAAAGGAGCCGAGTCGACGAAGAAGAACCGACGGTGAAAAGCTTACGAAGAAGCCGAGTCGACGATGGAAAACTAACGAAGAAGCCGAGTCGACGATGGAAAACCCCAAGTAACCGAGTAGATGATGCCGACAGAATAAGCCGAGTTGACGAAAACAGTCAAGCGGATAAAAAGAGCCGAGCTAACGAAAGCGCCAGGATGTTAAGGACTTGGATAGACGCAACAGAGCTGAAAAACTCAAAAGAGAGCCGGAGTCGAGCCGAAGAGCCAAAGCCAAAGAGTAGAAGCCGAGCCGAGAGCCGAAGCCAATCCAAAGAGCCAAAGACGATCCAAAGAGCCGAACAGCCAGTGCCATATAAAGAATTGAAGAGCCAAATAAGTTGAAGCCGAAGGAACCAAAGCGGCTTCGGAGCCGAAAAAGCTGGAATGAGAAGCCAAAGTGGTTTCGAAGCCAGAGCCACGTGACTCGAAATCCGGATTAAAAGCACTCGAGGGATTTATTTGAAATTCGATTGGACAAGATCCAAGTCTTTGCATCCAGATGATTTGATCTTGGCCTCAGTCGGCTGGTTCATTTGTGGCTCCCACGTGAACAAAGGCTGCCAAGACAGGCGAGCAAAGGCAAGTCACGGCCGGCGGTGCGTCGCGCCGAAGCTCGGGCCCGGCAGGATGCAGTGCGCCAGGACAAGTGGCCGGAGGGCGGCAGTCGGCGGGTCCGGTGCCAGTCGCGACGAGGCGGACGGGCGGCCCGCAGAGGAGATGGCCAGCGGGAGTCGGCAGGTCAGTGGCACCGGAAGACAAAGCGACGGTCGACGCTGGTGGGGCCGGCCAAGGTGGCGGAAGCCCAAGCGCAGCGAAGGCCGAGACGGTCGAGGTCGTTGGCGGCGTGGGCAGCCAAGGTCGTGACGAACGGCGGAGAGAACAAGGCCGCTGAGGACAGGTAGCAGCGTTGCGCGTCTCGATCGGCGCAGAGCGGTGTGGTGGCCGGCCGAGCAAGGCGGACGACGTGTCGACCCAGCGACAAAAGATGAAGCGGCGTACGACGGCGAAGGTCGGGAGGAGCCACGGACGAGCGGCGGCCACGGAAGAGCGGCAGCCACGGAGGAGTCACCGGTGATGAGGTGGCCGCCCCTGGGAGTGGAGGCTACTACTCCCGGGGGCAGCGGCTGCAGCGGACGATCGGAGGCTAGGGATGCAACGTCGGTAAACCCTAAACCTAGCGCTCTGATACCATGTTATGAATGACGCTTTATGTATTCAATATGAGGCAAATAACCAGTATATATAGTTGTACAAGTAGGAATAAAAGGAAAGCATATATAAGGCAATACCTATACTAGAAAAATCTATATATAGAGAGTCTATATAAAACAATATTTATATCCTTAACCGTGATAAGAAAGTGAGAACACTTCTTATATTAATGTAGTGAACTCTGAAGGAGGAATCAGATGGGCTTTTGAAACCTCCAACTGACAAGGCTCTCTTGGATGATCTGATGGCTCTATGCGAAGGTACAGAATAGATGCTGTATTCTTGAATCCAGTTTAGTGAGATATCTGAATCTTGCAGAACATATGAGTTCAATACCTTTTATTCAAATGGCAGGATGAGGACGCCTTCTTCAGATTTTTTTTAAAATAATACATTTTTTAATGCAAATTGCAAAAGTGTACCACGAAATATTTTTTTTGCAGAAATATACCCCTATCGCCCGTTGGTTGGGCGACAGGGGCTACTCGCCCTACCAAAAAGCGACAAGTGGCGAAGTCGCCCTCCCCCAGTGCGATAAGGATGAAATCGATGCATGGTTGGGCGACAGGGGAGCGGGCGGCCTCCTGTCGCCCAACCGGAGGGCGACTTGAGCCGAAATAAAAAGAGGGGGGCGGTCGGCCGAGAGAAGAGAAACGGCAGAGAAAAAAGAGGGTGAGGGTGAAGAGAGAAAAAGAAAGAGAAGGGAAGAAGAGAAGAAAAGAAGGGGAAGAAGAGCGGCGACTGCGCAGGTATTTTTTTTACGCTCTATTTTATGTAGTTTAGGGTTAGGATTAGGGTTAGGTTAGTACTAATTAGTTTCGCAGTTTTTTTTAGGAAGGTTAGGGTTAGATGTAAATATTTTCGCGGTTTAATTTGTGTAGTGTTTAGGTTAGGTTAGATGTAATTAGTTTCACGGTTTATTTTGTTTAGGGTTAGATGTAGTTAAATGTAGTGTTCATATTTTTAGTAATTTAGTGTTTAGGGTAAAGATGGCCCATGAACAAACATCGGTCCAAAACATGAGTAATTATCTACGTAAAACATACGATTATTTGCGTTGTACATACAATCAGTTACTCTAGTTATTTTCGCGGTTTATTTTGTGTAGTGTTTAGGGTTAGATCTAGTTAAATGTAGTATTTATTTTGTTTATTGTTTAGGGTTAGATCTAGTTAAATGTAGTGTTTATTTTGTTTAGTGTTTAGGGTGGCGGCTTTAGCAGCATCCGATTTGTTTAGTTGTGTAGCAAGAAATCATGGTAGTGTTTAGCAACAAAATGTAGTTCAATCTAGTTATTTTTTTAGTAATTTAGTCGGTTTGTGGAAACGCATGTACATAGTTGTTTTTACGAATAATAATATGTTTTACGGTTTTTACAGATAGATGTCGACAGATATGTTTTTTTACATATAGAAGTGCACGTATATATATTGTTAGGGCTATAGATATTTTTAGAAATACAAGTGCAATGATGAATATTTTTAGTAATGTAGATATTTTATAAGTGCGTATATACATACGATAGTTTATAGTACTTTTTATGAAGAGTAATTAATTCGTGTGGTAATGAATAGGTTCGCAGATATGTCAGAACGAGTTCCATTTAGAATATTTTATGGAGAAGGGGTTGTTGTCGGCGTTTTCTAGAGCGCCGGCAAGTAAATTTGTAAGTCTAGGGGGTCGCGCGTTCCACTCCCTGAATGGTTAGACTCGTGAGTCCAAGATGTATACTGGTTCGGGCTGAAGGTCCCTACTCCAGTTCGTGTGGTGGTGTTGTATTACTCTTGGTACAGATGACTGCACAAAGTTTTACAAGCGAGAATGCCAATGGCTTAGCGAGATGGGTTTGATAGCGCTCTCTCACCCTCTCGTTCTCCCCTCTTCTTGAATCGTTCAGCCCTGCCTCCTTTTATACAGAAGGAAGGGGCAGGTTACATCGAGAGTTGGGAGGAAGAGCGAGGTGACCTATGCTAGGAGCTCCGGTCCTTCGTCCTGTGGACTGGTCGCCACCCGTCTTGCCCATGCTGGGTTGGTAGCCTTGGTGGTCAGGGAGGTTAGGTATTCCCCGGGAAATAGCGTACTTGCCCTCTGTGACCCTTGCGAATGCTGACGTCGAGGTGCGTGACGTTGGTGCTGCCTCGGGAGGGAGCGTGTGCTCGTCTTTGACGTGGTCGTTGATGGGGTGAAAGCTTTGTCTTCTGCAATCACCGATCTTCTTGGGAAGGAGCCACTTGCCCTCGTATAGCCGCTCTGATTGACCTTATTCGGGGTGCGTGGCGGTAGGCGATGAGGACGACACGCGCACTCGGCGTTCGTCACCTTGGTTTGGTTGAGTCGGAGATCCCGCCCGCCAAGAGGGGTCGGGGCCGTTGTCTGGTCGGATTCGCTTCCTGGTAGTCGGGAGCGGATGCCTTGCGCGGTCTCGCAGCGATTCGGTCGACGGCGGCGGCGCGACTGTTGGGTGGAGATATGCTTGAGGCCGCTAGCTCGTCGCCGGCCGTTGGGGTATCCTTTTTATTAGTATTCGCCAAGAGCCCCGAACTCCCAAGCGATTTGGCAGTTCGGTTGGGGTTGAACTTGGACGAAAGTGGTGGCCGGCACTCGTAGGTCGGTCCACCGATCCGGTTAAGCGATTTCGTCGGTGTGCCGTTGGATCCGGCGGCTGTCCCGAGTTTGGCCGGGGCATTTGAACCGCCGGGGCTTTTACTCGCCTCGTTGCGCGCGCCGAGTATAGTTTACGCCACGCGCCGCTCGTCTTCTTGATCGCCGGGTTTACAGTGAAGGATGCTTCGTTTTCCAAGCACCGCATTTACTCTGAGACGCTTAGCCTCCCTTCGTCCGATATATATATATATATATGTGTGCTGTAGCTTGCTTGAAGGGATGAGAGCTCTTTCTTTTGTTCTTTCAAATGGCTTGAGACACCCTCTAGTCTTTAGCCGCGATGGTGTTGCGGTGGAAGAAGAAGATCCTTTGGCCGAGCTTTGGTGAGTTCGACCAGCGATGGCCGAGCTTAGGAGGAAGAAGTCGCGGCCGTGTGGCCGCTTCGTTGACGCCACGCCGAGGCCGTTCCGAGGCTCGAGGTGGTAGGGGGCCCTTCGGAGGCGATGGCGCAAGGCGCCGATCGTGGTTAGTGCGGCCGCGTCGATGTCGAACGGCAGCGGAGGCATCGGCGTGTTACCAGCGGCGCGCGGCCGTCCCGTCGACCAGCAAGGGCCTACCACAGATGCCGTCGGTGCCACCGATGCCGCACGGACGTTTGATAGGTTCTAGGCGTGGGTAGAGTCTGCTGGTGGTGTAGCGTGGCCACTCTTGTATCCGCTGGTCATCGTGTAAAGTTGTGTAAAGTTTGAGCTCATGGCCTATAATGAAATTTTCTTTTTCTTTATGAAAATGTCTTTGCGATGAGTTTGCTTTAATTTTAATCGTTGTGGATCGCGCCTTGGCGGCAGGTGACCGGATGCCTCTGTGAGGTTCGGTGTCCGAGTGCTCGCTTAACGTCGTAGCTAGACAAAGCCTTGGTGGCGAGGACGGTCGGATGCCTCTGTGAGGTTCGTGTCCGAGTGCCTTGGTCGGCGGGACGACCGGGCGCCTCTGTGAGGTTCTCGTGTCCGAGTGCCTTGGTCTGGCGAGGACGGCCGGATGCCTCTGTGAGGTTCGGTGTCCGAGTGCTCGTTTAACGTCGTAGCTAAACGGTGCCTTGGTCGGCGAGGCGACCGGATGCCTCTGTGAGGTTACGTGTCCGAGTGCCTTGGTCGGCAGGACGACCGGATGCCTCTGTGAGGTTACGGTGTCCGAGTGCCTTGGTCGGCGAGGACGGCCGGATGCCTCTGTGAGGTTCTCGTGTCCGAGTGCCTTGGTTGGCGGGACGGCCGGATGCCTCTGTGAGGTTCTAGTGTCCGACCGCCTTGGTCGGCGGGACGACCGGATGCCTCTGTGAGGTTCGGTGTCCGAGTGCTCGCTTAACGTCGTAGCTAGACGGTGCCTTGGTCGGCAGGACGGCCGGATGCCTCTGTGAGGTTCTAGTGTCCGACGCCTTGGTCGGCGGGACGACCGGATGCCTCTGTGAGGTTCGGTGTCCGAAAGTGCCTTAGTCAGCGGGACGACCGGATGCCTCTGTGAGGTTCGGTGTCCGAGTGCTCGCTTAACGTCGTAGCTAGACGGTGCCTTGGTCGGCGGGGGACGACCGGATGCCTCTGTGAGGTTCTAGTGTCCGATCGCCTTGGTGGCGGGACGGCCGGATGCCTCTGTGAGGTTCGGTGTCCGAGTGCCTTAGCCGGCGGGACGACCGGATGCCTCTGTGAGGTTCGGTGTCCGAGTGCTTGTTTAACGTCGTAGCTAGACGGTGCCTTGGTCGGCGAGGGACGGCCGGATGCCTCTGTGAGGTTCTAGTGTCCGATCGCCTTGGTCGGCGGGGACGGCCGGATGCCTCTGTGAGGTTCGGTGTCCGAGTGCCTTAGTCGGCGGGACGGCCGGATGCCTCTGTGAGGTTCGGTGTCCGAGTGCTCGCTTAACGTCGTAGCTACAAAGTGCCTTGGTCGGCGAGGGACGGCCGGATGCCTCTGTGAGGTTCGGTGTCCGAGTGCCTTGGTTGGCGTGACGACCGGATGCCTCTGTGAGGTTCTAGTGTCCGATCGCTTGGTCTGCGGGGCGGCCGGATGCCTCTGTGAGGTTCGTGTCCGAGTGCTCATTTAACGTCGTAGCTAGACAAAGTGCCTTGGTCGGCGAGGACGACCGGATGCCTCTGTGAGGTTCTAGTGTCCAATCGCCTTGGTCGGCGGGGCGGCCGGATGCCTCTGTGAGGTTCGGTGTCCGAGTGCCTTAGTCGGCGGGACGGCCGGATGCCTCTGTGAGGTTCGGTGTCCGAGTGCTCGTTTAACGTCGTAGCTAGACAAAGTGCCTTGGTCGGCGAGGACGCCGGATGCCTCTGTGAGGTTCTAGTGTCCGACTGCCTTGGTCGGCAGGACGACCGGATGCCTCTGTGAGGTTCGGGTGTCCGAGTGCCTTAGTCGGCAGGACGACCGGATGCCTCTGTGAGGTTCGGGTGTCCGAGTGCTCGTTTAATGTCGTAGCTAGACAGTGCCTTGGTCGGCAGGGACGACCGGATGCCTCTGTGAGGTTCTTGTGTCCGACTGCCTTGGTCGGCAGGACGACCGGATGCCTCTGTGAGGTTCAGGTGTCCGAGTGCCTTAGTCGGCAGGACGACCGGATGCCTCTGTGAGGTTCGGGTGTCCGAGTGCTCGTTTGACGTCGTAGCTAGACGAAGCCTTTAGCCGGCAGGGGACGGCCGGATGCCTCTGTGAGGTTCTAGTGTCCGATCGCCTTGGTCTGGTGGGGACGACCGGATGCCTCTGTGAGGTTCGGTGTCCGAGTGCCTTAGTCGGCGGGACGGCCGGATGCCTCTGTGAGGTTCGGTGTCCGAGTGCTCGCTTAACGTCGTAGCTAGACGGTGCCTTGGCCGGCGAGGACGGCCGGATGCCTCTGTGAGGTTCTAGTGTCCGAGTGCTCGTTTATCGTCGTAGCCGGGCGTGAGTGCTCGTTACCGTCGTAGCCGGACGCGAGTGCTCGCTACCGCCGTAGCCGGACGTGAGTGCTCGCTACCATCGTAGCCGGACGTGAGTGCTCGTTCACCGTCGTAGGCCGGGCGTGAGTGCTCGTTCTACCGTCGTGGCCGGGCGTGGGGCATCCTTCTCGAGTCCTCGTCGGGCGAGGGTAGGCTGCGAGAGGAATGGCCGCCGTCTATCCCACATGTATACCCCATCCGCGGTGTGGGACTGGAGGATGAGCGCGCGTTTACTGCGTTGGTTTGAGCGCCGTGCTCGTGGAGCTAATAGCGGGTAGTCCGAGCGGGTCTGGAGGTCCCGCCTGGGGACCCTCCGAGCGACGGTCCTGCAGTAGGGTGTCTGGCCTGGCGTGGGGCGACCCATAAAAACCTTTCTCTACTCAATCCGTATGGACTCTGGGTCGTCCGCCGACCCGAGCACACCGTATCGCTCATTGATGAGCTCCCGGAGAGTGTGAAGTATGGTCTCGGACGGGTAGAGGTGATTAGGCCGTCGGTCGACCTAACCGAGGGCCCACCGTGGGGCTCACCTCATACCGCCCCTTGCTCAAGTTTTGTTTGGGCGGCTTTATACCCATCTCGTGGGGTAGGCCTTTTGAACCCACAGCCTCTCCTTTGGGCCCTGGCGCAAGCCACAAAGCTTTTGCCGCCTTGGGGCGCAGCCGCCCATGGGCTTCGCGCGCGCCCGAGCAACTGCTCCGCCTAAAGGCGAGACCGAGAGGTTACGGGACACGTTGTTCGGCGGCGTCTTTATGGCCCTTGTCGCTGACAAGGCGAGGATTAAAAGCGGAATGGTATTGAAACTGGAGTTACGGTGGCGTGACGCGAGGGTGGTCGCGACGCTCAATGACGGCGCCGCTTGGCGGCGTTCGCTCGTCCTCTATAAATACGCCGTTGGGTGCTTTCGAGTGGTCACGCTTTCTTGCCTTCTCTCTCTCGCCTCAAACAAGAAAAACACCAGAGAGCTAAGGAAAGAAAACCCCGACTTTTCTTTCTCACCTTCCATCGTCTCCCTGTGAAGATGTCGTGGCGGAGTGCTCGCGCGAAGACGGTAGTGTTCTCGGCTTAGTGAAGAAGGGCTTCCTCATGCCGCAGACCTTTCCTACCGGAGGGTGCCGATCGGGCTGCCACACCATGCGCGGGCGACGAGATCGTGGTGCCCGCCTCGTTCTTGGCGCGCTTTGGCTGCCGCCGCACCCGCTCGTCCGGGGTCGTTGTTTCATTACAAGGTGGAGGTGCACCATCTCAACCCCAATGGGGTCCTCCACATCGCCATCTTCATCACGCCGCGGCCTTCTTGGGGATCGAGCCGCCTTTAGGCGTTGTAGAGGCACTTCTTCCAAGCAAGGCTCGGAAGGACGGCCGTCGGACGCCGCGGCGCCTCTGGTGGCTCGCCCTCGGCTTCGCCCGGCCGAACACGGAGTACACGGAGGTAAAGCGCCTCGTCCAACAAGGGCCGGCGTTCGAATGGCTCTACGTTCAAACGTTGTCGGCAGCGCCTCGTTTCACCGGCGAGCTTCCATGGCGGAGGAGCGGTGGAACTGGGCGCCAAAAGAGGGAGAAGAACAAGCGGCCCCGATCGTGGAGCGGTCGGGGCTCAAAGGAGGCGAGGCTCACCGGGGGCGTGGTTGTGCGCGCCTTCATGGGGATCGCGTGCAACCACTTGTGCCTGAGCCGCACCTATTCGGTATCGAGGCCGTCCGACCGGCGAGGATGGCGAACCAGCTGGCGCGCGTCGAGTGGAGGCCCGTGGCGGCCGTTCTGGCGGAGCGCCACGGTGGCCGCGGATGGCCACCCGAGCCATTCTCGCGGCTTTTCCGCCAACCGTGTAGCCGGTGAAATTCCTTTCTACTTTTCTTTTCTTTGTCCTTAGCACTTGACCGACATTCCCGCATCCTCTCGGGGCTCATGGGGATGTCTTCCCAGCGCCGCCTCCGGGGATAAGGAAGCTCGGCGGCCGCCGGTGAGGACTAGCGGTGACTCCTCGCAAGAAGCGGAAGGAGGAAAGGAGGAGGAAGAAAAGTAAAGGCAGGCTTGCGCCAGCCTTGGCGAGGATGTGTCGGAGACCACCGCCGTGGGGACAACCTCCATCGACAATGGCGGGAGTGCCTCCGCCACCCCTATAGTGGGTTTTTCCCGACACGCCAATCGGCGGCCCGAGCGTGGACTCGGCCGAGGCGGCATCACGGGCCCGTGGCCACGGATCCCAAAGTGGGTGATCTTGCGCTTGCGGTCGTCGTAGCGTCTCGACCGAGGTGGTGGCCGCGAGCGGCCGACGACTTCCCTGGCGGGGCGGCAAAGAGGCGCGCGCGCCACGCACCCGCTTCGGCCTTGTAAGTGTATTCTTTTATTGGAGCATTTTCTTTTTGGCAAAGCCGCCGAGCGACTCTTGAATCTTTGCAGCGTCACGGCGCCTATCTTGGGGTGACCGTGGGGCGTGCCACATCGGCTCCGCAAATACTGGCGCCGGTGACTTTGGTGACCCGGTTGGGTCGGTGAAGGTCGCGGCGTCGGCGAGGGCGCGATCGCCTTGAGGGCGGGCCCCATCCGGGTCGTGCCCGAAGAAGAACTTCCGCCGCCTCGGCGAGACCCCTCCGGACGACGTGATCGTCGTTTGGAGGATGAGACAATGGCGCCGCCGGTGATCGCGCCCGATCGTGGCGAGCCCGGCGACGGAGGTGCCCGACCCCTCGTCGAGGAGGTGCCGACCGATGCTCCTCAGCGCAGTCGCCGGGGTTTCGAAGGTTGACCTCGTCACCCTTGCCCATAGTGCTTTGACGGCGGCGTCCCGCCCGAACGGCGCGAGTGAAGGCGCCGCCGGGTGTAATTCGGGTCGGGCATCATGGGTCGGCGGAGGAGCGAGTGGGCGCCTTCGGCAAGGCGCTACCGACGGAAGCCGAGATAGGCGATCCGTGAAGGTCGGCCCTTGCTCAAGTCTTCCACGGTATACCGGATATGATGGTCGGGGAGTCGGCCCGATCGCCTGTAGGTCGGCCGAAAAGTTCGACTCGTTGCACATTTTGATAGTTCTTCCGTGCGACTAACGGAGTGTCCACATTTTTGCGAAGACTTGCGGGCTCGCCGTCGTCGTCAGTTGAGCTCTGCAGCGCTCCATTGTCGTGGCGCACAGTGCGGAGGAGTGCTGATCAGTGCGCCTTGAGTATGCCCACCAGAGGCCCTCGGCATTAGGCGGTCGGGCGGTGGTGATCCGCCAAGGATTTGAAGAGCCACAAAGGCCCTTCATGATGGCGCTAGGAGCCGAGGCTTTGAGGCGAAAGTGGCGAATCGAGTCCTCGACGGAGGTCACCGAGGCCAAGGATGCCGCCGTTGCCGCGGAGGATCACGCAGACGCAGTAACACGTCTGCGGACCGAGCGAAACAAGGCTCGGGGCCGCCCGAAGTTCGCTCCGAGCGGCGATCGCCGTATGAGCCGCCGAGTGAAGACTTCATACGAGGCGAAGTCGGAAGCCGCAATCGACCAACTCTGCGGCCGGTAAGTGTCTCAATTCTTCAATTAAGTTTGGGGTGCGACCCACGGCGAGTTATCAAAATCTTCGCAATCTGAGGCGCGAAGAATCGGCGTCGCCGTGGAGGCGCAGAACGGCCGGATGCCCGCGACGTGGCGATCGTGGCGGGGCGAGGCCCGGCGGCGTTGAAGGTTGCGGAGGGCGGTCGGGCCGAGATGAGTGCGAATCGAGGCCCTCCGCAAGGCCGGTCGAAGTCGCGACCGCATCCTTGGAGCAGGCGGGCAGCCCGAGTGCCCTTGCCTCGCTGGCCCGAGTGCGGACCGTAGAAGAGGCGGTGGTCACCGGCACTGCGCTTGGAGCTTCATCGGTGGTCAACACCATCTCGTACTACGACGGCATCGACCTCGTGGTGGTGGGGCGGCGTGGCTGGAACCGGATCGACGAGAGATCGGCCGGTTCGAGCTCTGGTAGAGCCGCGACGCCGAGATCGCCCGGTAGCATCCCATGCGCAGCCGCCTCGAGAAGCGAGGCGACCAACTCTCCGCCTCGCCACCGGTCGCCCGCCAAGAAGAATAGAAAAAGTTAGCTTTATCCTTCTTAGATTGTAAAGACCGCTATTTAAACAATCTTGAATTTATCAAGTCCCAGAATCGTCCCTCGTCCTTTTTCGTATTTAGGATGAGCTTTTGGCCGACCATAGCCTTAAGGACCGCAGGGGTCACTTATGCGTAGGTCGGGTCGTTTTGGGAGGAGCGAGGTGGATTGGAGACTTGGCTATGCGTGGTTAGGCACACTTGTGAGGATAGGAGTGTTCTAGACCGGCCGGGGATCTTTCCACTCGGGCACTTCCTTCTTCCGCGAAGTGCTACTTAGCAACCATAGCCGGGGCGAGGGTAGTAACACTTGGGTTGAGAGGGTTACTGCTCGGGATGGACCTCATGACCACCGGGTCACGTGCCCTCATAAGCGCGTGGGATAGCCGAGTTCGTGCGGGGAGAGTGTTCCTGCCGACCAAAGGTCACTCCACTCGGGTACTTCCTTCTTCCGCGAAGTGTTAGCAACCATAGCCGTGGGGCGAGAGGTGTAGCACTTGGGTCAAAGGGTTACCACTCGGGAAGGACCTTGTGGTCGGTTGGGTCATCAACCCGCAGCGCCGCCGAGGGAGCGACTGAACAGGGCGCCGAAGGCAGCCCCGAGTCGTCGCATGGCGACCTGTGTGCTCGGAAGGAAGAAAGTAAAGAGCATGCTAGGAAGAGGAAAAGAGTTTAGGATAGAATCGCCTTAACTTTTCTATATTCCATGCATTTGGAAGGATCGCGTCGGTGTCCTTGAGCCGAAGGTGCCAGTAGGAGGATCTGCACGACGGTGAAGGGGCCTTCGAGGTGGCGCGCTTGTGCTTATCCTTGCCGGTCGGACCCGACGCAGACCAGTCGCCAAGATCGAAAGACCGCCTCGAACTCGCGGCCGTGGTAACGTCGCGAGCTTGTTGATATCCGCCGATCGCGGGGCGGCCACGTCATCGCGCCTCGTCGATCCGGTCGACGGAGTCTTGTTGTGCGGCGAGCCCCGAGCCTCCTCGGCTTGCGCCTTGGGGCGCCATACTCCGTGTCCGCGGCAAGACGGCCTCGACCGTATACCATAAAGAACGGTGTGAACCCGGTCGCCGGTCGGCGTGGTCCGTAGACTCCAGAGGACGGAGGGTAGCTCGATGCCGCCAGCCCGCGAAGTGCTTGAGCCGATCAAGATCCGCGGCAGAGCCCTTGAAGGATCATGCCGTTTTGCGCGCCGACACGGCCGTTAGTCCGCGGATGGGCCACGGCCGCCCAATCGACGCGGATGTTGAAGTCATCGCAGAACTCGAGGAATTCCTTCCCGTGAACTGCGTTCGTTGTCGGTGATGATGGAGTTTGGGACTCGAATCGGAAGACTATGTCGCGGAAGAAGATGGCGCTTGTGCCGACGTGGCGCTACGACCGGCTTGGCCTCTATCCACTTGGTGAACTTGTCCACCGCGACGAGCAAATGGGTAAAGCCCCGGCGCTTTCTTGAAAGGCCCGACGGATCGAGCCCCAAACCGCAAAGGCCACGTGATGGGATTATGCGCAAGGCTGGTAGCGGATGTGTGCGCACGGCAAAGAATTGGCATCCTTCGCAGTGCGTGCGATCGCTCTGCGTCGGACACGGCGGTCGGCCAATAGAAACCTTGCGAAAGGCCTTTCCCACCGAGATCGGGTGCGGCGTGGTGACCGCAAATTCCGTTGTGTATGTCGTCCGATGAGTTGTTTTCCTTGGTCGGCGAATGCACTTTTGGAGGACCGGAGAGGCTCCTTTGTAAAGGTCCGACCGATCGGACGAAAGACTTTGCTCGCCGGCGAGGCGCCGGCCTCGGTCGGTCGGGAGGAAGCGACCCGTCCGTCAAGCGATCTATGAATGGCTTTCTCGGTCGGACTCGGTTGCTAGCACGCCGTGGCTCGACCGGCCAAGTCTACGCCCGATCGCGCGGTCGGGCGGCCGTGCTAGGTAGGTCGGGGACCGTTCGCCACCGGGCCACCGGATGGAAGGCGCGGGAGGTCGCAGACGAAGATTCCGGCGGGACCGGCTCTGCTGGAGGCCGATTGGCGGTAGTCGGTGTCGCTATTGTAGCGTCGGTAGCTATGGTGGCTCGAAGCCCTTGAACGCGCCGAGCTCGCGCGCTTCTCGACGATGCGCGGCCATACGGGCGTCTCGGGCTCCGCGCCTTCGTGACTTGGTCGACGACAAGCTTGGAGTCCCGTGGGCGAGTCGGCGAGCACCGAGGTCGGCGGCGATCCAAGACCGTTGACGAGGGCCTCGTGCTCGGCAGCGTTGTTGGTGGCGTCAGCGGCCGATGGCGTCTCGAGCTTGTTCCCAAGTGGGAGATGATGACAACTCCAAATACGCACCATTCTTGTTGTAAGACCCATCAAGTACATTGTCGATTACTCGGTCCACTCAATGACGAAGTCGGCTAGGGCTGCGACTTGATCACCGTCAGGGGCGTATGTGATGTCGTGGCGGCGAGCTCGAGTGCCACTTGCTATCGTTCCCGAGTCGCGGTTGCGGACGATCTCGCCTAACGGGACGTGGTCACCACGGTGATGTTGTCTTGTCGATCGGTAGTGGGCGAGCTTCCTCTTCGCAATGAGCACCGCGTAGAGTAGCTTCGACTGCGGTACCGAGTCTTGGACTCGGAAAGGACCTCGCTAATGAAGTAAACGGCCGTTGTACCTTAAGTTCGCGGCCTTCTTCCGCTTCGCTCCACCACGAGGGCGCGGCGACGACTTGGGTAGTGGCGGCGACGAGAAGCAATACGGCCTCGTGCCGGGCGACGAGGCTCGAGGCGAGGACAGAAGGCCTTGGCGGTGAGGGCCTCTGAGCTTCGGGGTCCAACTAAAGCGGTCGGATCTCTTGAGTAGCTCAGAGTGGCATTCGCTCGTAGGCGAGACACGAAACGGCTCAAAGTCGCTAGGCATCCTCGACCTCTGGACCCCTTGAGGTTCTTGATTGGGCCCATCCTTGCGATTGCTAATATCTTCTCTGGTTGGCCTCGATGCCTCGCCGGAGACAATGAAGCCAAGGAGCTTCCTTTGGGGACCCAGCGCATTTCTCGAGATTGAGCTTTATGCGGAATCGTCGAAGGTTCGCAAAGGTCTCTTCCGTCGAGGACAAGGTCGTCGGCCTTCTTGGTTTTTACGACAATATCGTCGACGTACACCTCAACGTTACGGCCGATCCGGTTATTGAAGCACGTTTGCATACATCGGTATGTAGCGCCGCGTTCTTTAGGCGAACGGCATCGTAGCGTGCGTAATGAGCGAGCGGGGTGATGAAGGAAGTCACGAGTGGTCGGACTCCTTAGCGCAATCGGGTGGTAGCGTAGGCATCCGAAAGAGAGGGACTCGCACCTGCGGTGGAGTCGATGACTTGGTCGATCGCGGGGCAAAGGAACGGATCTTTGGGACATGCTTTGTTGAGACCCGTATAGTCAACGCACATCCTCCATTGCCCATTTTCTTTTTACAAGTGCAGGGTTGGCTAGCCACTCGGGGTGGCGCACCTCTTTACTGAACCCCGCGGCCGAAGTTTGGCGATCTCCTCCTATGATCCTGCGCTTCTCCTCGTCGAGCGGCGCGGCGTTAAGCGGCCGGCTTTGAGCACGGTCGGATGCTCAGGAGTGCTCGGCGACTTCCCAGGATTCTGGCATGTCGGAGGACCTCCATGCGAAGACGTCTTTGTTGGTGCGGAGGAGTCGGCGAGCGCGCTTCCTATTTGGCGGGGCGTGGCTCGATCCGCACGATCTTGGTCGGATCACGAGGATCGACCGCGACCTCCTTCGTCCTCGGCGGACTTGAAGGATCCCGCCCCGACTTCTTTGGACTCGGGCGGATTCGAGGCTTCCTCACGAGGTTGTCGAGCTCGGCAGACGCGATGATCGCCGAGGCAAGCTCACAAACTAACTGCGCTTCGCGATTGTAGGCAAGCCGAAAAACGACGCCACGGTGATGACTCCGTGGCCCCGCATCTTCGGCTTGAGGTAGGCGTGGCCGGGGACCGCCATGAACTTGGCGTAACATGGCCTTCCCAGATGGCATGGTAGGCACCGGAAATCCACGACCTCAAAAGCGAGGGTTTCGGTGCGGAAGTTTCGGTTCCCCAAAGGTAGCAGGCGGTCGATCGCCCGAGTGGATGGGCTCTTGGCGGGAATGACGCCATGGAAGGGCGCCTTCTTTGGTCGGAGGGTTGGCGCAGATCCCCATAGCGTCGGCGTCTCGGCGTAGAGGATGTTGAGGCCGCCGCCTCGTCCATGAGCACCTTTGAAAGGCGCTTCTTCCACACGGCCGGTGACCACGGGGTATCTCCTACCGTGGGCGTGGTCGGGTGGTCGGTCCGATCAAAGGTGATCGGGAACTCCGACCACCGAGGTATTCGGGGACGCATGGCGCGGCGGTATGGACCTCGCGATAAGCGAGCTTGAGCGGCGCTTGCCGGCATAGCGAGCCGGTCCTCCAAAGATCATGAGGCGGCCGTCGGGTTCGGGAACTCGTCGCTGCCTTTTCTCTGCGACCGGGAGCGCGCAGAAGCTCTTCCCTTGCCACGCGGCGTTGCGGGGCCGGAGAGGTAACGCCTCGGACCTCGCGATCCGGTACTTGTGTTGACGGAGAACCCGTGGTTAGGGCACGGGCGTCCATCAATTTCTCGAAGTGGTGGGCGCGACGGTCGGTCGCACCCATCGCTGGCGGGGCGGTCGGCGGTGGCGACCACTTGGGGCTCGCGGATCGCTTCCGCGCGCTTCCGTTTGTCGGAGCGGTCGGAAGGGACCCGATCGCGTCGCCGGGTTCGGCCGGGCCTTTCCTCCTCGAAGATGGCCCTACGGCCTCCTCGCCGGAGGCGTGGTTGGTGGCGATATCGAGGAGCTCCTTGGTAGTTACGGGCTTGAGACGGCCTAGTTTGTGTACCAAGGCCTTGCGGGAGGTGTCAGATGAATGCTCCCACGACATCGGCGTCGGAGATGTCGGGAGCTCGTTGCCTGGCGGGAAAACCGCGGATGTAGTCCCGAGGGTTTCCGTCAGCTGCTTTGCGACCCTTCGTCGAGGAGTTTCGGTGGCGCTTGTAAGTGCCACCGAAGTTGCCGACGAAGAGGGCCTTCAAGTCGGTCCGATCCACGATGGTTTTGGCGGCAAGTACTCGAGCGAGCTCGGGCCGAGTCTGCGAGGTAGATGGGAAGGTATTGGATGATGAAGAGGTCATCCGTTGCTCCTCCCGCCCGGCATGCGGCCGGTAATCTTGAGCCGACACACGGGTTTGTGGCCCGTGTATTTGGCAATGTTGGTAGGCGCTTCGGAATCGGCAGGAAGTCGCTGGCGGATCCTCGGCGAACGCTCGCGATCCAGACCGTCGGGGCTCGGCTGCGATGGTGGTGCCCGCGCCCGCAACCCGTGAGTGGGCGGCCTCCTCGCCATCTTTCTCCGCGCCTCAAGGGTAGCGCCAATGTCGTAGGCATCATCGGGCGTTAGCGCACCGGCGCGAGGCTGTTGTGGCTCGCGGTGCGGCGGCGCTTTGTCTTGACCCATCCGACTCCGACACGGTGCGGGCCCGGTGGCGAGGTGGCTCGGAGCGATAGGAGCCGGGCGTGCATGTCTTTGACGGCAGTGCGTGCTCTACCAACCCGGAGGTTTTGGTAGGTGGCCTTGGCCTCCGGTCGGTCGGCTCCGGAGGCCTCGGCGGCATTGCGGCCGCGCCACGTTTTGACGGCGTGGGGAAGAAGTGAGGACCGTCGGACCCTTCCGCTTTCTTGAGGTGTGCTCGGCGCCAGCGTCGCTGCGCCGCCAGCACATGCGGGCCTCGAGCCCTCTGCTCGAGTTGGCCCGGCCGGTCGAGCTTCGGCCTTCGTTCCTCCAACTCTTTGCGCTGTGTTGTTGGGCTCGGCGGTGCGGTGCGAGCGCGTTGATGCGCTCACGGCACTCCTCCTCCTGCGCTGAGCGCGCCGGACAGAGGCCCAGCGGCCGCGAGGGCCACGGGCAAATCGGCGGTGCCGCCATGTTGCACTCGCGAGTGCCGCTGCGGGCGGTACTCGCGTGTCGGGCCGAGTCACGTCCGGAAGAGTCTTCCAAAGCTCGTGGATGGAGGCGGCAGTAGCCGACCATCGCCACTCGATCGCGAGCCTACGGGGTGACATGGTCACTGCCGGCCTCTGAGAGTTTCGCCGACCGTGGCGAGCACTCCTCGGGTTTCGGCCGGGGCTGCAGGGCGCCCCGCCGGAGCTTAGCGGTCGCCGGAGAGGACGCCCAAGCTCTCGTGGCGCTGTCCTCCGGCGGCGGGGGCGAGCATGAGCCCTCCCGTCGGTGACGGCGAAGTCGAGGAGCGAGCGGATCCGGTTCCCGGTGCGATCATGCCGTCGCGATGGGTGGATGCCATCGGGAGATAAACAGAATCGAGAGATGGTGATGAAGACGCGAAGCCCCTACCGCGCGCCAGCCGGCGTTTTCTAGGCCAGGCAAGTAAATTTGTAAGTCTAGGGGTCGCGCGTTCCACTCCACGAATGGTTAGACTCGTGAGTCCAAGATGTATCTTGGTTTGGGCCAAGGTCCCTACTCGATTCGTGTGGTGGTGTTGTATTACTCTTGGTACGGATGATCGCACAAAGTTTTACAAGCGAGAATGCCAATGGCTTAGCGAGATGGGTTTGATAGCGCTCTCTCTCCTCTCGTTCTCCTCTTCTTGAATCGTTCACCGCCTCCTTTTATCTGAAGGAAGGCGGGTTACATCGAGTTGGGAGGAAGAGCGAGGTGACCTATGCTAGGAGCTCCGGTCCTTCGTCACGTGGACTGTCGCCACCGTCTTGCCCATCTTGGGTTGGTAGCCTTGGTGGTCGGGAGGTTAGGTATTCCGGAAATAGCGTGCTTGCCTCTGTGACCCTTGCGAATCTTGACGTCGAGGTGCGTGGCGTTGGTGCCGCCTCGGGAGGGAGCGTGTGCTCGTCTTTGACGTGGTAGTTGATGGAAGCTTTGTCTTCTGCGATCACCGATCTTCTTGGGAAGAGCCACTTGCCTGTATAGCGCTCTGATTGACCTTATTCGGAAGTGCGTGGCGGTAGGTCGATGAGGACGACACGCGGCACTCGGCGTTCGTCACCTTGGTTTGGTTGAGTCGGAGATCCCGCCCGCCAAGAGGGGTCGGGGCGTGTCTGGTCGGATCGCTTCCCACAGGTGGTCGGGAGCGGATGCCTTCTGTGATCTCATGCAGCGATCGGTCGGCGCGGCGGGCGTGGCTGTTAAGTGGAGATATGCTTGAGGCACGGCTCGTCGCCGGGCCGTTGGGGTATCCTTTTTATTAGTATTCGCGGTTGTCATGTATGGTTGGAGGGTGCGGATCCGAGTAACTTTCGATATGTGGATAGAAGTTTAAGTAGGATCGAAGAGCGGACATTTGCTTCGTGTTGAATTGGTTGTATTATACGTTTGGATGGAACAAGAGAAGTGGCGACTCAAGTTATCTTGCCTTTGCACCATGCGAGATGATCATGTTTATTGGGAGTTGGTTGAGTGAAAGGAATCGCATCTTGGAGGTCATATGTGAGGGGTGGGGCAACGTGGATGGTGTCGGGTGCTTTTGGTGCAAGCGTATGAAAGGGCTATTGCACCGCAGAAGAAGAAATGGACGCCGATGAGCGTGCGAGGCTCAAAATGAGTTCACTTATGGTGACACTTGAAATTGGGGAGTTTAGCGGGGCGGCATGTTCAGGATTGCAATGAGGATATTGGCTACCAGACTGGTGAGCAAGTTGAGATTGGGGAGGATGAGGGAAACATTGGGCAAGATGCGCGGGGGCAAGTAGACGAAGGTGAGGAAATTGAGGAAGTAATAGCACAGATTGAAGAGGAAGACCTTGAATATGAACAAGTAGAAGTGGAAGACGGCGATGATTCGGATGAGGAAGATGAAGATGTTGAGCCACTTGTGCCAGCAGATTGGAGTACACATCAATTTAATAACCTTGTTGTGAATGAAGGCAATGATACACCTTGGCAGTATAGCGACAATGAGGTGAGACCTAACAGCATGTACCCCACAAAAGAGGCAGTGCAGGATGCTATCAAAGATTGGGCCTTATCACGAATTTGTCCACAACTGCCACGACGCCGAACCGCTACGCCCGAGAACTTCAACCGGTGGGAGAGGCCGCCAGGATACGTCCCCGTTCTAGAGCGACCAGAGTTCAGGGCCGGTGGGCAAGAGGCCAACCAATCGGTGAGTCTCATGCGACGAACTCATGCTTCACTCACAAAGTAGTAATTCTAAACCAGTTCGTCGCATACAGGAGTTCAAAAAGAAAATTGTGAAATTGCTCGAGTCAAAGGAGAAACCTCCTCGGGGCCACCCAAAGCCCGACTTTGCGAACACGGCCTTGAGCGATGGTTGATACCTACCACGATGAACTAGCGGACCGGAGATTCTACTGGTGCCCCTTGGCCGAGGATGAATGGTGCGGCTACTTCAATCAGGTGGACCCGGAGGCGTACCACCCACATCTCAAACTTCCGTCACGGGATAATCGAAGCAACCTCCCGTGGTGCTACTACCGCCCGAAAAGCGGACCAGAGTACGCCTACGGTGTTATTCAACGACCACAGCGGGCATCTTGTATTGATGCGCAGGCACGCTTGGGTTGTACAAGGACAAGCCCAACACACACCTCCTGCACCATATAGTGGAGTGCGAGCCGAAACAGAGCAGGCGTCTTGGCAAATCTCCGCCAACAGCCAATGCAACAGAGGCGCAAGAGGGTACCTCCTCTCGAAGAGGAAGGGACAAGGGGAAGTAGCCGGTCGAGGTCCGCACCACGCAACAAGTCCTTGACGCGTTACGCAGACCATCCGGGAACCCGGGTGGTATAAACATAGGGGACGCCGGGAATCGGTATGACAAAAAAATTCTGTCTTACACACCCAAGACGTACGGCATAGGCCACCCATTCGGCGACACCTGGGAGCACTGCGAATCCCCGTGGAGTTCTTTCATAGTGGGGATTGAGCGGTGTCCGAGGACAACTCGCAAAATTTACACGGTCGAATAATATCGAGAAAATGTGGGACATCATTCGGTTTGTACCCGGATAGGCGAACGATCATCCGCTCCACCATGACAAACACCGCTTTCGTTAGTTAGTTAGTTCGTCAAGCAATTTCAATCATCTTTGTAATGCCCTTGTAATATAATCTAGTCTATTGCTTATTTTACCATCTGAACTTTCGGTGCATCTGCCCTCATGTATGTTCAACAAATAGTTTAACACATGATTACAAATCAAAGTTTAATAACGCGATTTAAGGGCATGTATCAAAGATCAAATGTGGTGCACTGTTCATAAAAATACCGTTTAGACATGACATTTTACGGGGCGCCGAAAAGGCTAAAAAACATTGCCGACTATATTACTTAGGGTTGTTGCACTAGTGGAAATTAGATGCAAAGCAAGCTGAAAATTACATATTTCTCCATAATATGGAAGTGCATGTATCAAAGATCAAATGTGGTCCACTGTTAGTAAAAATACGCTTTAGACATGACATTTTACTGGTACTGAAAAGGCTAAAAAACATTGCCGACTATATTACTTAGGGTTGTTGCACTAGTGGAAATTAGGTGCAAAGCAAGTTGTAAATTACATATTTCTCCATAATATGGAAGTGTATGTATTAAATATCAAATGTGGTCCACTGTTCGTAAAAATACCGTTTAGACATGACATTGTACGGGCCGCCGAAAAAGCTAAAAACCATGCACTCTACTTGTTCAAGGGAATTTTGAAAATTATTTCAATCCTAAATCTGTTTATCCAAAAAATTTATTCTTTAAGTCTCTCGATTTTTTCCTAAAATTTGTAAATTTTACGCCAAGTCGCCTCGCCATTGGGCGATTTATTCATATCACCCTACCATTGGGCGACTAGTGACGTGTCGCCGTTCCATTGGGCGACTAGTGACGTGTCGCCCTACCATTGGACGACATTTTTTGTGAGTCAACATGTCGCCCTACCATAGGGCGACAAGGGTACATTTTTGCAATTCTTTTTTTTCGTGGTATATTTCTGCAATTTGAATTATAAAATATATTATTTAAAAAAAATTCCCTTCTTCAAGGAGAAATTTTACAATGTATAACATAGGTAGCAAGTAGTGGTAGTAGAAATCAAATCTAATCATCCATTCCTCAAGGGTATTTTAGACTTTTTCTATCCATTCATCAGGGGTATTTTAGATTTTTCTACTTCGTTCACAATTTTGGATTTACCGAATACCTGGTGATCTTTAGTCTTTTTATCCATTCAACCGCCATTCATCTGGATTTTACCGTAGAGGGCAGATAGTACGACGGAATTTTTTACCCTTTTACCCTCACTGAATTTTACTATCAATACTACATGTGGTAGTATAACTAGATCTAAATTAATTTCAACCATTAGATTTAAAAGAATGGACGGTTTATATTGATTTTAATCTACTATAAAAGAGCTCTCTTCAAGGACTACGCTGAATCACACAAGAAGCTTTCTGAACTTGGGTTTACTCCGCGGAGCGGTGGCAATTGCTGCAACTGTAGTTATCGTGGCCAGGGTTCCAAATCTCATCGAATTTCGGTGAAATTTCGGATTTCGGACCACTCCGAAATCTAAAGTACCGGCCGAAAAAAACATTTAAATTTCTTTGAAATTGCCGGCCGGATTTGACCGGATTTGGTCCAATAACCCTTAGGAAAGTCATCTCCTATAAAAATTTGTTGAAAAACCGATTTTTTTAGATATTTTAAAATTTTGGCAGAAACACTGTCAGATTTTTATAAAATTGTACAAGCTTGATAATGAGCTAAAATTTTTATGGTACTATCTTTAGTAGTTTAGGATCATACATAAAAAAGTTAAAAACAATTTATCTTCATTTTTTATCTTTAAAAAATCAAAAACAGAATGAACATAATTGGGATAACTATATTGTCAGAATTTTATAAATTTTCTTGAGTGTGATTATAATCTAAAATTTTTGTGAGAGATTAATAATTGACTCAGTACCATTATATAAATTTTTCAAAAAATTTTAACTTTTTTGTTTGGTCAATCAAATCTATGTAAGCATTGAATTTCGTTTGTTATATTATATTTCAAAAATCAAAAAGAGAAAGAACATAAATTGTATTGTGCCTTGTAAGAATTTTATAAATTCACTGGAGTGTGATCATGATTCAAAATTTTTGTGAGATATTAAACATTTCCTTATCACCCTTATGTAAAATTTTAAAAAAATTTAAACCCTTTTTTATTGCTAAAGCAAATCTATGTATTGATCATCATGTTTTTATCAGGACTTAGCACTGTCTGAATTTTTTAAAATTTTTTGAGAATGATCGTCATCTAAAACTTTACAGAAACACTAATGTTACATCAAGACCATCCACAAAAATTTTCAAAAAATTTTAACGTGGTTTAGATAATTTTTCATTTTGTTCAAGTTTGCGAGTAAGCCTTTTAATAGGGCAATAGTACTGTTTGAATTTTTAAAAATTTATGAAGCTTGATAATCATCTGAAAATTTTATGAGAACATTAGTGATACATCATAACGATGCAAAAAAAAATTCAAAGTTTTATAACGTGGTTTGAACCATTTTGCATTCGGTTCAAAATTACGAGTCAGCGTTTTATCAGGACAGTAGCAATGTTTGGATTTTTAAAAATTCTATAGACCTCAGAATAATCTGAAATTTTTATGGCAATATGTCAGAACTCTCCAAAAAAAAATCAAAATGTTTCGACATCGTTTGACCCACTTTTTTCCGTTGCAAAAATACCAAAATTTTGCGAATTTCGCCCGAAATTTCACTATTTTTCGGCGAATTTTGTTTTTTCTCGGTACAAAACGAACCGGATTTGAATTTTGAACGAGATTTGTCCGAAATACCCGAATTTCGCCGAAATTTTGGATTCCGGTCCCAGGCGGTATTTTATTCGAAAACGAAATTTGAATCCTTGATCGTGGCCCGTGTGTTCCTCTATGAGGCCTCGAAGAAGACAAGTAGATTGCTTGGATTTTTTGTCAACATGGGACATCTTTGTTAAGATATTGATTTACAAGTAGATTAGCTATTGATCTAACACTGCAGATTATATAATAATATTTCATAATTCTTATTGATGTTTCAAAAAGCTGATGGGGCTCGTGATATTACAATAATTCTTATAGGTTTTGCATTTTGATTCACAATGTTCATCATCATATCGATCTTTCAATTTGATTAACTGGCAATTCTGCGTGCTACAAGTGAGATTAAACAACACCAGCTCAGCATACAAGTATGAAACTAAAATGAGACACTTTGTTATTCAACTGTAACAGGCGAAATTAGAACAAGATGCAATCCGCATCCGTTACAAGTAGAGTCTTTCTGGCAAAGAAGCAGGAAACACACTCTTGCCAGTTTAGTGTCAAGCTGAAGAACCGAACAAATGATCAGCTGTTATTTGGGTATGTTAAGAATCAGCAGCAAATTAAATCCAATCCAATCCCTAATTAACTTAACGGCGAGATGGAAACTCCCAGGAGAACAAGCCCATCTCCTTCGCGGCGTCACCACCTCAAGCCTGGTTGTTGTGAGTAGCAAAGAAAAAGAAAACCAAAACGAATCAGAAAGTGTTCAGTGTCCGCGTGATGTCCTGGAAGATCCTCAGCCTCTTCCCCATCTTCTCCTTCACCGCCGGGCTCGTGTCGCAGCTCGCCGGCGCTGGCTTGCCATTGTCATTGCCGTTGCCTTTGGTGGCTGCTGCTTCGTCGTCGAGGACCGGGGCCAGAACCGCCGCGACAAGGGCCTCGTCGAACGCGATGTGGTCCGGCAGCTCCGGCCATCTTTCCTCGGCGGAGAGCGACTTCCTCCTGCCGCTGTTCTCGTCGTCGTTGCCCTGCTCCTTCTGCCCTCGTCCTGCCTTGTCCATAGCGTTGCCGGACCGTGTCCTCTTCAGGTTGCTCATCGGATCGTGCACCTGAGGCGGCTGCTGCTGTTGCTGATGCAGCGGGTTCTGTGGCTTCATCGCCAGTGGCGGCATCCGCAGCGAGTAGAAGGGCTGCGCGTCCACATTGAGGATGTTGGGCTGCTGCAGCGCAGGCGCGGTCACCTTCTTGTTCACGCCGGCGTTCTCATCGGCGAATTGGTCGCGCGGCAGCGGGGGCAGCAAGTGATCGATGCACGGTTGGGGCTGCCAGATGCTTGACGACGAGCCCAACAGCAGCGCGTCGAAGAGCCAGCTCTTGTCGAGCTGGTCGCCAGCCCGCGGGCGGCCGACGAGCTTGGCCTCGAGGTCCCGGAGCATCTCCTGCGCGCGCTCGTAGGCCTTGAGGTGCGAGTCCGCGCCGCGCAGGCCGTCGACGGCTGCCGGGCGCACCTGCTTGAGCACGTCCTTGGCGTCCAGCACGCGGCCTTGCTTCATGAGGCAGATTCCCAGGTTGCACATCTTGTTGTTGTCCGGCCCGAGGAGCAGCGCCCGCCGGTACGCGCCCTCCGCCTCCGTGTAGTTCTCCTTCTGCATCAGCGCCCACCCAAGATTGCCCTGCACAGCAATGGCAAGAACAAGAATGATCAGCAACATTGGCTTGAGTTGACATGATTAGGAGATGAATTGACAAGAAATGTGTGTGAACTTACAAGGAGCCTGGTTGCTTCTTGCTCCAGGGTGACCTGGAACTTGCGTCCCTGCGACCTCGCCGTCTTTGTGCGCTTGCCGTTGAAAGCGACGCCCTGGTGGATCAGCTGCAGCTTGTGCTTGAGCAGCGAGATCTGGTCGTCCAACCGCCCGCATCTCTGCGCATTGCAACAACAAGAAGTCGCTCAAATTCAGTACGTATTGCCTCCGAGGCTCCGAATGGTGTATCAGCTGAACACATTGATTGAGGCGTGGAAGGAAGGGAATGGTTGGCGAACCTTGTAGAGGTCGAGGAGGATGTTGTCCAGGGACTCCTGCGCCTGGTCAGAGCAGCAGCTGCGCAGCGACTTGATGGCCTCGATGGCCTCTTCGGCGCGGTTCTGCTGCTTCATCACGATGGCCATGTCCTTGAGCGCGCTGTCCACCCGGTCGCCCGAGTTGATCGCCGCCCAGAACAGCGCGATCGCCTTCTCCGGGTCCTTGTCCACCAGCTGCGCCGCCGCCGCCGCCGCCATCGCAACAGACCCATCAGCTCAACGAATTCAAGCACAACCCCAAAAGCGCTCGTACACCCAAGGACACGACATGTACCTGGACGCGCTTGGCGCGCACGTACGGCGTGTCGCCGACGGGGACCTTGTGGGCGACATGGAAGGAGTCGGAGTGGGTCCGGAGCATGGCCGCCGCCGGCTTGATGGGCGAGCAGGGGGCGGACTTGGTCGGCCGGAGCCCCACGGCGCCGACGACGTGCCACGGCTCCCGCTGCTGCATTATCGCCTCTGTCTCCTCACTCGCCGCAAGGGTTCCGATCCAAGAACGGAGGCAGAGCAAGAGAGAGAGAGGAGAGGAGAGGAGAGGAGGAGGAAGAAGCGGAGCAGTAGCAGCGCACTAGGCATTGGATTCCTTCCACAGGAGATATATGAATCCAGTCAGCGGGTTCGACCGTTGGAGACTTAGCCGTTTGCGAAACTAGCCGTTGGGACTTGCTGGGCCGGGCTGCATACCCGTATCCGCCTCTCCAAGGCCCATTAGAAACCCTGGTCCTTTTTAAAAGCAGTTGCAAAAAATAATCTCGTTTTCGACGGTAGAAGTGGTACGGAGTTTGACAGTTGACATGTCGACACTTCTGAAATCGAAGATAGAGATGTATTTACAGTTGCATTTAAAAAAGATCAGATTTAAAAAAAATTCGTCAATCAACTAGAAAAGCGACGACATCCTTGTCTAACAGTTTTAAGCCAAGCAGAGCCCGCTTGGCCCATCCCGACCCTGTATTCGCGTATGATCGTTTCGTCTCATCGGCGCCAGAGTCGTGGGCTCATGGCATCCTCGCCGAAACCGCCGCCTCCGCCGCGCGTCGGTGGGAGCGGCTGGAGGCGTCGTTGGCATGCACGCCATTCTCCGCGGCGGGCGTTTCGACGGGTGTGGCAGCTGCGGATGTATCGTCGATATGCGATAGCTGTTCTCTCGTGTGGAGCAGCCGGGGTCGTTCGACGAAATGCCGAAGCGGAGCCAGGCGAGGGAGGCGGTTGCAGTTCTGGCTGCCAAGCTATGTGGTGTGGTGTGGTGGGCGCTCGTGCTATGCAAAATTGAGTTGTTTATGTCCAAGGTATTGAAGGAGGAGGACTGAACTGAAGTGTTAAGTGTATTAACTCTATGCGTCTGTTGTTTGTAGGGCGTCGGAATAATGCGTGCAAAATTGGAACGGGGGCAATTGGCACATTCTTCTAGATTAAAAAGGATATAGATGTCTATATAGCTGCACTTCAGGATGGCTGCTTAATTTTAAGTAAAAGGCAATGCATTTGAGCAACTTGAAACAAGAAAAAATTGTGCAATGTGAAATCTAACCTGCTCACATAATTCTGAGTAATCGCAATGGACTCTTCAAGATTGAAAACCAAATGCCACCATCCATTAGGCACAAATACAACATCCCCAGCCATCCCGAGGCATACATTACACACTCGAAAGGCCTCTTCTCCCAGGTCCTACATGCCCCATAGAAGTTCATGAACCACTCCATGATAGAGACAGGGCTAGTGACCTCTGCTCCATCTGAGCTCGGGTGAACCCCCGGAGGCACCACTTCCGGTGGGACTCTCCTTCCCAAGCACCCCAAAAAGCTGCTCCCGGAAGAACACCGGCACATCATAGTCCCTCCCCATCTCCGGCACCCATTCTTGGCGAACTTCACATCAAAAAGGTACAATGGCCACTCCTGCACATTGTCGGCATGCTTGAAGTACCTATCCAGCATCATGCTCAGTTGCTCACCGGGCCGATAGTGAACACCTTCCCAGTCGAGATCTCTAGTAAATACTCCCTCGACCATTTCTGCAATACTGGCTAGCTCTAGAGGCACCCCTCTAGCAGCACCGACTTGTTCGGCTCCTTGAATTCCGCGATGAATTTATCCACGGGCATGCCACGGCGGCGCTCGATGGTGTCCTGCTTGAGCCACTCGGGACGCATCTCCATGTTGGTGCGAGGGGTCATAATTTCGTTTCGTTCGTGAAAATCGCTAGTCCCGCGGTAGCGGTTTTCGCCAAAAATCGCTCGAAAACCGCGAAAAATCAAACGATTTGCAAATTTGAAAATTTTAAAATTTAGTCAAACAAGACCGCGAAAACCGCCCGAGGTTGGAAAATTGGGGGAAAATCGAAAAAAAACAGAGAAAAATACAAAAAAATATTGTAAAATTTGTAAAAATACAGAGAAGGCTAAAGTTGAGTAAAAATATAATAAATATATAAATAAGGTATATGAAAACGTGAAAAAATTCCATAATGATCTTTCCTAAATTTGGAAAAAATTCGACATGACCTTTGCTATATTTTAGAGAATTAGAAGTTGTAAGTTATGTATTTAACAATAATATGTCAATAAATAATCTTTCATTGTAATACTACAATCACACAAGTGCAACAATCGGCATTTACAAAACCACAAAGCAAAATCATTCGCAATTTCACTACCATTCACTTGTCAACACCATTTACATTATAATACCTTTCAATTGAAGTTGTGGAGTAGTCATAAGTATAGCTTCGTCACTCTTCCATTGTCGCAAAAATGACATGTTCGACCTACATGAACGGAATGTCGAAAACCGATGACAGAAGGAAAAATAGTAAAAATATAAGAAAAAAATGAAAAATTTACAAAAAAATCTCAATTAATCTATAAAACACCTCAGAGAATTTTTTAATTTTTTTAAAATCATTTATTTCTTCTAAAAAAATCTAAAACAACAATTAATGAAAAGGAACAAATACACTGTCAGATTTTTATAAATATTAAAAAGATTTATTATATTCCAAAATTTTAATTAAAATATAAATAGTTCCAAAGGATCATGTACTAAAATTTTCAGAAATATTAGACTTCATTTACTGCCCATATAAGATCAAAAATAGAAGAGCATATACAATGATAATAGCACTTTCAGAATTTTTAAAAAATACACATATCTGGTCATCATCTGAAAATTTTACATAATCATTTTAATGATGTTATAACATTACAATTTTTTTTTAATAAATATTAGACTTCATTTTGTACCCCTAGAAAATAAAAAACTAAAGAGCATATATTGTGACAGTATCATTGTCAGAATTTTTTAAAAATGTACGTATCTGAAAATAATCTCAAAATTTTATAGAATCATTAGAATTACCTCAGGACCGTACAAAAAAATTCAAAATTTTTTGACACTTTTTGGTAAATTTCTTCAAAATTTTTAAATTTACTATTCAATTGAACGTTTTTCCAAACAGTTTTAATTGCCGAACCGACCTGTTTTCGTCGGTTTTTTGAACCCTGGGGGTGTCAGAGGGAGACGGTGGTGGAGATTGGGATTGGAGGGAGAGGCCAGGACGGTTTACAAGGACGAGGCGCTCGTAACTATCGAGGAGAGGGGGAAGTGTGCATGCAGGTTTGGACGATCGTCCGGTGTGGGGGGGGGGGGTAAACTTGTCCAAACGGGCCGGTCCGAGGCACGATACTATTGGCTCGGTCCGAGCACGGCACGGCATGATTATGATTTTCTTCTAATTTTTTCATATTTCTTCTATTTTTTGAATTCTTTTGGCGTTAACAGGCTAACGAGTCGTGTCGGCCCGTTACGACCCGCTGGACCCGTGCCGGCACGGCACGGCCCATTTATTAGCCGGGCCGAAACGGGCCGTGTCGTTTTTTAATCGGGTTGGACCATGCCGGACCGCCCATTTGAGCACCTCTGCTACTCCTTTTATTAATTAAGATATACGTCACCCCTGCCTTTTGGCCTTTTGTGGATGGAGTCCGAATACCAAATATTGCAAAGAGGAACAATGTTTTCATATTCGATTTCATAATCCTCCTTGTATGTTTAGAAAACTTGCTTATTTTTTCCTATTGAATCTTTCCCCTGGATTGCTGCCAGATATACAAGTTCTTGTAACATGATGTTACTACAACAAATCTAACTCTCAGAATCATTGTCACCGTTCCTCAAAGAAACTATTAGAGACATTTGCAAGGCCCTACACATCCAGCAAGTTGCTATATTTTAGATGCACTAAAACCTCAGACAGTCCTGCCAATGTTGAGATTACCTGTAACTTCTTTCCTTATGGAAATATGGACTATTGCTCCAGATTCTTCAGTTTTTTTTTAACATCTGACAAGGATTTTCAGTGAAAGGCTGAAAAGGAGTGTTTTCGGGGCTATATGCATTGTTTGTTAGCTCTCTTAGGTCCATAAAGTACGGGTATGAAGACCTTAGACCAAATTGTGTTTCTGTAGATCGATATGGGTTCAGGTAACCATCTGTGCCCTCCCCTTAATACTATTGCCAGACAAGAATAAAGATTTGTACTCGCCTCTGTTTTGAAGCGAGACAGTAAAGGTTCGGAGAAGCTGCTTGCACAGAAAATCTAGGATTGGCTATAGCTGAACTTGAGAAGGTTCTTCAGGAATGACATTTGTAAACTGAGCATGGTTCTTTGCCTGTTCATCTTGTTGTCAGTATAGGTAAATTGTTTGATAAAAATAATACTGAGGAGGGAGAACCTGTTCAAGAAGTCATAAAAAGAAAATAAAAAGATGTTCCTTGAAGGTTCTTCTTAGGCAATTATATTAGATGTTATGAGAACAAATCCTGATTGCCCCTCATGTTGGCTGGATCAGTATAACGAGGGTATTCTAATCTGAAAGGTTTCAAAAGTCAAAACTTTTGGTCTCACAAATGATTAACTTTGAAAATTTTCAGTGGCATATATAAAATTTCCCCTTTATATTATGTTCTTGTGCATTTCCTGGGGTTTCCTTTTGGGTATTCCGAGGCCACTCCATTATTCAACTACCAATCATACCATGCAGCTGAAAGAAATACTATGTATTTTATTTTTTAGAATACCCCCCCTGTACTCAACTGAAAATGAGTTGGTCTAGCGGTAGTTAAAAAAGGACAACTGACAGTCTGACACACACGCATGGGAATGCTATCTGTTATCTGTATTAGCTTGCAGATGGATCAACCTGACCAAACATCCATACGTAGCTAATTTTGTAGATCGGGGATATTAATTTATTGCTGTTTCAGTTTCAGTTGGTTATACAGTGATAACCCGGGGTTATTTAGGTTAAGAAAGATCATTAAACAACTAATCAAGCAGTAATAAGTAATTATAATTAATAACCAATATCATGCAGCAGTAAAATAGTAATGCAAGAATAATAAAAAGTTAAGGTTCAAGAATTGCTGTCAAACCCGCAGGTGAGGATATCGCTCATCGATATACTTGATCCGTCCGGGGGCCAGATTGGCACCTCTCGCTAGACCTGGGTTCATCATTCGGCAATTTAATAGCAAACCTGGTAAAGTTACGGGTACCTTTAGTAAAATGTGATTAATGACCAAAAAGCCCATAGAGCCAGTAAGGAGTGGTAAGAAACCCAAGGGTAAAAGAGTAGAAGTGCCATCAGTGAAAAGTAAATAAAGGATGCCAGAGAGAGCCAGCCTCTTCACATACAGCTCATTCAACCCCCTTGCCTCACACACAAACCGAGGGACAAATAAGAGCACAGCAAGCAGCCAGCCATTTCCCATTTCCTCCAAAGAGCAGCCGAACCAGAGAGAAGCAAGAAGAAGGAGGAGGAGTCCAGAAGCAAGAAGAAAGGGGAGGAGTCCAGAAGCAAAAAGGAGGCCAAGAGCAGCAGCCTCATCCACACCTGCAACACCACTTAGCCACACAAATGAACCGGCCATCAGGTGCACCTTAGCAGTAGAAAAAACTAAAATGTAGCAAGTACAGATGATAGATCGGGTAGCTAGCTAGCAAATGGGGTAAGTAGACAGTAGATCAGGTAAAGCCCTAGTGGTCTCAGTAGGAGGAGGAGCACTAGGGGCAGTGAAGAGTGTCATGGCTTCACCTCACACTCCCCTGGAGTGTGGGTAAAGCTAGTATTGTCACCTCACTTCCAAAACTTAGAGCCTCCCCATGGATCGTCATAGACCCTCACCCAACTGTGCAAAATCATAACCAATAATAAAAATAAGTAAAACAAATCATCCAGTAAAGGGGACAGGGAAACCCTAGATCAGCAAACCAGTGTAGCTAGGGAAGAAGAAGTAGAGCAGGGAGCTGGCAGGGAGAGCTCGGTCCAAGGGGAGTTCGGCCAGAGGCTGGGCCAGGCTAGGGCCGGTGGAGCGCTGCCTAGAGGAGGCACCGCGGCTGGCGCGCTAGCGCGCAACCGGCAGTCGGTGCAGCTGAGGCCATAGAAGGACGGGCGCCAAGTGGACCGGGCCAACGCCGGGCCGAGATGGCGCGGGATGGAACCGACGTCGAGCAAAGGAAGAGCCGGGGAAGGCTCTGTCCAGATTAGGAGGGGAAGAGGCCGACGGATCTGGGCGAGAAGAGTAGAGGGAGAGCGGAGGAAGGAGAAGAGGAAGAGCCGCAGGGGAGAGGCTCGGTCCAAAGGAAAAAGAGAGGAAGGAGCGAAGCAACCGAGAGACCGAGCCAGTGGCTGTCGGCCAGGGAAAAAGGAAAAGGAGGGTAAAGCAAGAAAGAAAAGGAGAGACAGAAAAGAAAGGAAGAAAAAGGGGGAAGGAAAAATAAGAAGAGAAAAAGAAAAAAAAGTAGGAAAAAAATAATTTGTTG
The DNA here is from genome assembly GCA_036346275.1 of Otatea glauca. NCBI lineage: Eukaryota > Viridiplantae > Streptophyta > Magnoliopsida > Poales > Poaceae > Otatea > Otatea glauca. The sequence goes on from CM070728.1 coordinate 11,465,098, forward strand.
CTGCGAACCGCGTTGGTTTGGTTGACCAGCTCGCGGTTCGCCAAAAAAAATCGGAAGACCGTACATAAAGTGATTAATTAAGTAAAGAGGCATATTAAAATCGCAAATCTGTAATAATCAAAATGATGACCTCAGTACCCCTCTAAAGTAAAAATGGTACCAAATTAAAAATGCAAGAATCAAAATCGCTCCAAAAATAAAATATGGTGCCAAATTGAATTTCAGGTATCCAAATTGCTGTAACTAAAATGCACTACACTAAAATGTGCCAAATGAATAATTCATATCATATCAGAAAATGGTTGGACGCCAGAAAAACACGTTCACATTAATTGCCAGAATTAACGCTTTATGATTTCAAGACCAGACCTGAACCTTCTAATCGGCCAGATCCAGAATTCGGGCGAGGCCGTACCTTTCGATTCTATACCAGGCAAGATTTCTGTTAACCATCTTTATCAATGCTTTCATATACCTACATCTATCATCACTGCATTGAAAAACATATGTTGTAATTGGAAACCTTAAATCGGACTCGAATGGAAAGATGGTTTGTGAATGAATTGATGATATGGTTAATTGAATTTCTGAATTGATGTTTGGCTCATCCAACGAATGGGGCCGTGAATGTGTTTGTATCTTTAATTATGGTGGGTAGAGGGTGCCGATGAGAAGGTGTGATGTTGTGCTGGTGGGCACTCTACATAGGCTTAATATAAAGTCAAACAATTACACTCGGGCAATGAGCCATATTCCAGTATCAACAATAGTGAGATAAATCGCTGTCAGAAAAGGTTATCCTATGAAGGCGTTATGATCTCTACATTGGGTAAGAGTAGACAATAGAAACAAAAATCTGGGTATGCCGGAAGGCCCAGAGAGACTCGTGTGAAATGACGGTATATTCGAAGCCATGGTGGAGTTACTCCCGACTATAGGTCGGGGTATAACTATATATGCGAGTTGGTGGGACGGCCTTGGATAGGGTCCCCCCTCGAGTAAAGGGTTGGAGATCTAATACTGGATTAGTGATAAACGTTCTGTGGCCTCACAGGATAGGGTCGCTATGGCTAAAAATAATACAAACCTGCGCATGGTTAAAAATAATAAATTCATGTATATCTCCTAGATTGGAGGCTATGGAAGCTAAGTTTGCCTCATATACGAGTGCTAGTAGCTGGTTTTGAAATTTAAAATACCCAACCCTTAAAGAAAACCAAAAACATAATTTCGGTAAAAATGGATTTTGAGGGAAGGTAAGCATTGGTTGGATCTGAGAAAAAATTCATTATTGCATTTGTTATTAATACTTGCTGAGTACTCTGTACTTACTCTTGTTAAATCCCCCTTTGCTTAGAAGGTGAGTCAGATGGATCCACATATGAGGCGTGGGGTGAGGACTACCCGTAGTGCTAGTACCAGGACCTTCAGGAGGACCTACACGAGGGCTACTACTAATACAACTACTACTATCACGAGGGCTAGGGGATATTATAGGCCATATCAACATTTTGGGAGATCTTTAGGGTAATTAGTTAGTTTTAATATATTTTCGTTGTACTTGGATCGGATGTATAATTATGTAATGGACATATAGCCCTGCGTGACTTGGTTTGAATATATATTTTCATTCGGTCTCTAATTATTGTTCTGCTGCAACACTCTGAACACGGCGTAGTAAGTGATAAAGTATCGGGTTGCCTGATATTTTGTTAGCTACTATGCTAAGATTCATGTAATTATCTCTGTGTAATGACTGTGCTACTGTCGTTACCCTGGGCTAATTATACGGGTCGCCACTGTTGTTAGCTACCATGCAGCTGAAAGAAATACTATGTATTTTATTTTTTAGAATATCCCCCCTGTACTCAACTGAAAATGAGTTGGTCTAGCAGTAGTTAAAAAAGGACAACTGACACACAGGCATGGGAATGCTATCTGTTATCTGTATTAGCTTGCAGATGGATCAACCTGACCAAACATCCATACGTAGCTAATTTTGTAGATCGGCGATATTAATTTATTGCTGTTTCAGTTTCAGTTGGTTATACTACATCTGGTCAAGTCTAAGTTGTGGTTGTAAAACTTGGCCTTCTGCTGCAATATACCATTCAATTCCATATTCCATGAGTCAGTATCAGCAAAGAGTGATATATAAGTAGAAATTATGTTCCCATGGGCAGAGACATGTGACAAAAGGAAGGAGACACTGCTTGTTCTTTTCCATTTGAAACTAGTTCTCTAAGAACTAAATGGAATTATGACACATGGAGTTTTCTTATTTCTCTGCAGAAAGCCACTGCTTCAGTCACAATCAAATGAAGCTAGAGAGAACTTTGATCTTAGCTTTTGTGATGGAAGCACTGAAAAGAAAAGGAAAAAAAACTCAGAAACCACGGTAAGCATGATTTTATGTTGAATGTAAGTGCCACAATAACTTGAAACCTTGTTCCCTAATGCTTGCTATGTAGACTTGTACATGAAATGCTTTTAATAGTGGAAAGTAGAAATGGTTAGTGCACAAGAGCAACAAGCATTTTGACATCTAGTATGCTAACAAATATAGGTAACTGTTGAAGTATGCGTCAATTGCCCACCTTGCTCAACAACTTCAGCATTTGAGTGAACTTGTTGCATGGAAGTTAGAACTAAGCAGTTACTATGGGAAAACATGCTTTCAGAATTGAGAGTGGTGACTTCATGGGTCCAAGTTCATGTAGCACTTGATCTCTTTATGTGTTCATTTCAGTGACAAAGTATTGTGTGTGTGTGTACTGACTTTTGTTCGACCTGTGATTTGGAATTATGAACATAGGTCTAGGACATAGTATTTTTCTGGTAAAGACTGGTAGTGTACTAGTGTTGAAGGATTTCAAGTCAGTTAAGCAGCCAGTTATCTACGTGAAGGCTGAAACATTGTTTGTTGCAGCCAGAAGAGCACAGATTTAATGATTCTGGGGGCCAATGTAGAACTAGCCGCTAAATTCGTCAAATTCTAGCTGCCCAACCCGATTCTTGCATTTTTAGTATTCTCAAATTTATGATAGTCCAAAAGCAACATAAGGATTAGGAAAATCTGAGTGAATGGTCAGCGATCGGAAACTGCTAGCTGATGAATTTGGGTTGAAGTCCTGGAGACCAACACCACACCTAACCCAATAATAGCCAATTGCATGGAAGAATGCAAGGACTGGCAGGTAGAGAGAAGATTATGGGTGAAAAGGAGGATGGCACAAGGAGTTTGGAGCTTTATGCAGGCATATAAGGGGCATGTAGGTAGGGGGAAACAAAGAGCGAGTTGGGAGAGAGGAGTTATGGATAAGTGATGTTTGTGTTTGTGCCATGTGGTGGGGATGGCTAATTGCCCCATGTCCATGCCCCCCTTGATGAGAAAACAACAAAAGGGCGACCTAGACCTACCTCTCTCCTTGGTCCTTACCTTGTTTCCCTTCCCCCTAACCCAAAACAGCCCAGCTTGCACAAGGAGGCTTCCACCACAAGTGTGTGGCTAAGAAGTGGAAGGTAGAACTACTGCACATAACCGACACCACACCTCAACTACGAACCATTTCCCTACCCACCTTCTGCTAGCCTTCATGCTTTCTAGCACTGGTGCCTACCATTTAACAACTAAAAGGGCTGAGGTTAATGCGTTTTGTTCAGCGATTGCCTCCTTTTGCTAGTGAGGTGGTGATTAGGGTACAACCGAAATGGTTTACTTGATTAATTCAATGCACCGAACTGGGAGCTATTTAAGAGTGTATTAAATCAGTGGATAACAAGCTGACAGGACCCAGATTTTATTTGTGGCCAACTATCTTATTGCTAGTTAGAAACCATAATGTGGACTAGTTATTGATAGCTATGCAATAAAGCAGTTTGGTGCCTAATGCTCTAACTTGCTTTCTGGTTTGCATATATGGTAGGCAAACTGGTGGATGCACCCTTGCTGCACTTTGTTGAGATGCTTTGATTTTCAAATAAACCTCTTGCTATTGATTTAGCACATTAGCCTTGTGCTGCAAATTGATGTGAACCATTCAGTAACATGTTGTGAAATATTCGTTAGTTTTGCCTGGGTATCTTGAATTAGCTCAAAATATCAGGTATAAATCAAATAGGTCTATTCGTATGCTGAAGAGAACAAAATTTGGAGTTAGATCTGGAGTTGTAATCAGTCGATGCTTACAACAAAGAAATTAAGGGGTTGATATCAGAAAGTTAAACATTTTATATCGAGGACCATTGTGGAGTGCGGAGTCCCAATCATTCTGGCCCCAACTGAAGCTAATGGTTTGGGATATTTCCTCTCCTTACACCCAACCAACTATGGTCCATAGTTTGGTAACCATCCCAAAAGAATATATTAGGTAGACAAATATTATGTAAGCCCCTCTGGATTTTGTCATGGATATGTAAGTTCCTCCTAACAAGTAACAATTAATGGTCCACTTCTCAATTCATAACAGGAACAGTGCTTCAATACTTTTCCTCTCAATACAAGTTTCACAAATTTTGAAGAAAGCGAAGGTGTAAGTAATAATCATCTACTCTTCATTCATGCTTTAATATTTGTGCAACTATCAAAACTAATTGATTTCATCTGCTTCCTCATAATGTGATGCCCACAACCTTTAGTAATGGAGGGTAGATTGTAATCTGCGGAAAATTCTGTTCACCCATAAATTCAATATTCATAGTGATCTCCTTTCTCGATGAGCAACAGAAAAAAAATACTTTTTGAAGAAGTGGAACAGGTCCTAATCATAGTTGTTGTTCTTATTGAGGATCATAGATAATGTTTATTTATCTCCACGTGGATTTGCCTATATAAATAATTAAATATGATATCCACAAGATCTGCCTTGTTACGGAAAGAAATACGAAGCAGGTGCAGGACTAACGAGTTTGGTGAATTTTTAATTTAGGGTTGACCAAACAGATGAACTAACCCACATTAGAGTATAAAACAAAAATGTTCCAAATGAAAGTAGTTTGATAAGAGTATGACAATATCTATGATTCTGCAAACAAAATTATACCAGAGAAAATGAAGACAAAAAGATGGTGGGTGGCAAAAAAGATACTCATTTAGGCAGTGCCAGATAACTATTCCGATTCATCCTATTTTATTCAGGAATAAACAAGCAAAAAGTCCATTATAATGGCTTCCGCTGTTTAGGACCTCATCCTGTTTTAAATATGCAAATGGGTTTGTACGGGTGCACCAAAACATTTGCCTTGTTAAAGGAAGTGGTGAGATCAGGGCGTTTTTTTTAAAAAAAAATACATGAATGACTCGTATACAACTACTACTCTGTCGTAGTACACAGTCCGGATCATTTTCATGTCGACATAATTGTGTCAGAGAATAGAAACAACAACATCCATGGACTCCATCTGACCTGATCATGTAGGATACACAGATTGCACTGAATCACAAGAGGTCAGGCAAAATGACTTAGCCTTCTTTGAGTTACACCCTTGTGTGGGGCATTTGTGCTCTACGGGGTAGGAGCTTAGGCAAACCAGCATCGAACAGAGAAAGGGAGATGAACCTAATCCATGCCCCATAACCATATTAGAAACAGGGAGACATCAAGGGTGGTGGAGATGCCGTTAGTTAGCTGTTAGAACCGAGAGCGCCAAGGGGTAGGCATCAGTCATCACTCGTCAGGCAGGCAATAGCCCACAGTTGGCACTGGCTTACCTCACTTTACACCTACCTTGGCTTGAGGTTTATCAGGCAGGCACCACGGCTGCGTCTGTGTGTCCTGCGCCCTGTGGCTGGCTGTTGTTGTGGCTGTGCCTTTTCTCTGTAAACTGGTAAACCGGTGATGAGGCCATGACCTGGGGAAGAGGGAGGCCTACCAGCCTAACCTTTTTCTCACCAACTCAGCCTCTAGAAGACCTCCCTAATCGAGTCAAGTGCCTATAAAAATCCAGCTCCTTCACCCACCCTTTGCAGCCCAACAAGAGCTTCCACTGCAACCCACCGAGAGAGAAGAAAGCAGTGGCAAAAGGGAAGCAGAAGAAAAAAAATCAAGAAAAGCACCGGCGGCTCAGTATTTGTCGTCGGCGTCGATCATTCATGGGGAGGTCGCCGTGCTGCGAGAAAGCGCACACCAACAAGGGTGCATGGACAAAGGAGGAGGACGACCGGCTCATTGCCTACATCAAGGCGCACGGCGAGGGGTGCTGGCGCTCGCTCCCCAAGTCCGCCGGCCTCCTCCGCTGCGGCAAGAGCTGCCGCCTTCGGTGGATCAACTACCTCCGGCCCGATCTCAAGCGCGGCAACTTCACCGAGGAGGAGGACGAGCTGATCATCAAGCTCCACAGCCTCCTAGGAAACAAGTACGTCTCCCAATATCAATAGTATCAATGATAAATATTTATATGCATGCATATGACTAAAATAAACTCGCTTTGATACTGTTTGCTAAACGGTTATTGTTATTCCTGTTTGATACAGATGGTCCCTGATAGCTGGGAGGTTGCCGGGGAGGACAGACAACGAGATCAAGAACTACTGGAACACGCACATAAGAAGGAAGCTTCTGAGCCGGGGGATCGACCCGGTGACCCACCGGCCGATGAACGAGCACGCGTCCAACATAACCATATCGTTCGAGGCGGCGCGGGAGGAGAAGGGCGCCGTGTTCCGGCGAGAGGAGCCCAAGGTGATCAGCCACGACCAGGTCACGGTTGATTGGGGCCAGGGCAAGCCGCTCAAGTGCCCAGACCTCAACCTCGACCTCTGCATCAGCCCCCCGTTCCAAGAGGCCGAGCCCATGAAGCCTGTGAAGAGGGAGGCCGGCCTCTGCTTCAGCTGCAGCCTGGGGCTCCCCAAGAGCACAGAGTGCAAGTGTAGTAACTTCCTGGGGCTCAGGACCGCCATGCTCGACTTCAGAAGCCTTGAAATGAAATGAGCATCTCCCCTGCTTCCTCCTCTGTAGCTCCGTTTTGTCACTTGGTTATTGGTTAGCCTCTAGGTGAAAGGAATAGTGGGTGAAAGAGAGAAGAAAAAAAAGTGAGGATCTGTGTCCTGTTTTGCCAAGATCTTCTCTGCTCTCTTGTTGCTCCATTTTGTCTCTGTGTAATTACTATTGACTAATCATGAGCAAATAATATTTGATACTAGGTCGCTGTAACTTAAGCCCCCTCCTTAACAATTATGTTCCCAGGAGAACAGGGTCTGTTTGGAGAGCTATAACTTTTCAGAAAAACCGGTTTTTTTAGCATTCGAGACTAAAAAGCCGTTGTAGTTTTTATAAAAAATCGTTTGACAAACAGCTAATTATCCTCAATAATAAGCTGTAAAAGCAGGTTTCGCTCAACTTTTGGCTTTTGCTAGTTATACGTGGCTTCTAACTTATACGCAAAGCTACTTAAAAGCGAACTCTTTGGTATGATTTCCCAGCTTTTCGAAAGAAAAAGTTCAGGGCCTAAATTCAGTGTCTCGCGTAGGTATTTTCAATGTCTCGTGTAGTTATTTTCAAGACTGGGCCATTGAACCAGATCTTATGGCGACTTGCTCGCATGTGACCATAGCCTATTCCTGCAGTTTTGCTAAAGCGGCTCGTGAGTTAGACCACGCTTTATTATGACCTGCTTTGCATGCCCTGTGCATAAGATTGGTGTGCTGGTGTGTTTTGATTTTTTTTTTCTGGAATATACTATAATATACTGTTCTTGACTATACACACACAGAGATAGAAAAGTGATACACCTATTCTTTTCTTAGGCGTCATTTAGAACACTTGAATTTGACAGTAATCCCGCGGAAATTAATACTGATTCTAATCTCTTACTCCCTCTGTTTCTTGAGCGTAGTCTGTTCCAGGTTTAATACACATTAATTAGTGGACCAGGCCATCAAGTGCTCTATCTTTGTGTTGGATTACTTACAAGCAATTTAACCCAAATAACCCAAGTTGAGGCAAGGCACGAAACATATGGAAACATATCAATCAGATTCTATACATCTGGAAGTACTTTCTAAACAAATTAAGCAATACCAAGGATTGCAGAAACACGAAGTTCTTAGATGATTAGTCAGATCTCTCACCAATATATTCAAGCAGAAAAGGTTTAACGCAAGCACGCTACTTCTTTTTAAGAAACAGTTAATGATATGTAGTGGCTAATTTCTACAACTTCTAATTAGGAGTTGGTGACAGTGGTCTGTTCTCCTCTAGAGTATCTGATTCGTTGGATCTGACATGAACGGTTGAGATAGAAGAGGATTTAATCATATCTTAGAGGTAAGGATTTATCATATCTTTTTTTAATAGAAATATTATTTTAGCATATCTCTATTCACATGTTCTTACTATGGAAAGATGTTATTCATATATCTTATAAATGGAAGGATTTTCTCATTATGTCCTGCATGAAGGATATACTCATCATATCCCATAATACGGGAATTCTATCTCATCATATCTGGAAATGCATAGATTAAAAGGAAAAAATCACGCAACCAAATCACGTGCCAATCATGAAGATGTCGGGGAGACCTGGCTTCCATCCGCCTGCGTACACTGCCTTCTTCTTTCATCTACTCCCTATTAGAGGGCACCCACTCTCATCTCTAGGAGGATAGGCCAGTCGGTAGTGGATACACACGCAGAAAGAGAATAGAAAGGCTGCGTGCAAGAAGCAAGAAGATTTCCTGCAAGAGGAAGGCAATAACTTTCTCCTCCTTCAATGGTAAGGATTGATATCTCTCTACTAATTCTAATTAAGAGTTGGTGGCGATTGTCCGTTCTCCTTCAGAGTACTTGATTCGTTGGATCTAACATGAACGGTTGAGATGGAAGAGAATTTAACCCGATAGTCAAATCTCTTCGGAGGAACAAACTTTTCCTACTATTGAAACATAACTAAATTTAGTGTTCTTCGCAAATAATTATTTTGTCGTAAATTGAGTTTTCGTTGCAACGCATGGGCACATAACTATTATAGTATAAACGAAACATATACTGATTTTTACAGTAAATACATAAGGAACAGAGGCGGAGCCAAGGGGGGGCTTGGTGGGGCTCCAGCCCCCCTGGCCCACTACGAAAAACCCCTGGCCGAATCCAGAGGTAGTTTTTATATTTAGTATATGTACTTGTGTTCAGCCCCCCTGAATGAATCCTGGCTCCGCCTCTGATAAGGAAACATGGTTATATACACTTGAAAAAATTAAAATAAATAGAGAGGATTGGTAGTGAATTGCAGCAATTAGAACATATATACTGAACCAACCTCAAATAGTCAACTAAGACAAATGAAGTCAGAGGCAGAGGCATTACCGTCGGCTACTAAGTTTGGTGTGGCAGAAGCATTACCATCGGATACTAAGTTTGGTGTGATTGTGACGGTGGTGAAGCCACTACTAGATCCTAGAACCCAGCAATAACAAGCGATCTCCCTTCTCCTTCCTAAGTCCTTTCCCTTATTAACTTTGACAGAGTTGCAACAAGAAGCGTATCAACAATTTGAGAAGCACTGCAAAGTTGAAATAGTCAGTGCAAAACCTATGAAATTAGCCAGTTGTTCTATGCAATCAACCTGGGTACGGCGGTTGCCATGGAACTGCTCTATAGTCAAGGGTCATGCTATGCAATTTGCAGAGTAGGAAGGTCATAGGGGTGCAAGTGGATGCGGCTGTCCACTGGCCCACTGTTGGCGTCAAAAACTTGATGTAGGGTTTCGACAAAGACACACCGCATTTAACACCTGTTCGAGGCGTGCGGTCGATTTGACCTGGAATCGACAAGGTAAAAAATATAAAATTTACTTAAAGCCGATCGTGAAGATCAATCGGCTTAAACTCAACCAGCTTGAAGCCGATTAGATCGAGGGTAACGATAAGTCTAATTAGCCGATAGTGAAGATCAATCGGCTTAGATTCAATCAGCTCAAAGCCGATTAAATCGAGATAAAAAAGGGTAGATCTAACTAGCCGATTAAGGCTAATCAGAGGATAAAGGCGATCAATTACAAGAAGGCGATCGCAACAAGATCGTAATAAATCAAACACAGGGCGTGGCGAGGATGATCAACAATCGGCGATGCGCAACTTTATTGATCGAAACTGAGTTACAAGAATCTAAATTACAGAAACTACTCCTAGTCGACAGAAAAGTAGATGAAAAGTAGACGCGAATTGGTTGATTGGCTCTGGGCAGCTTTTCTGATCACCTCTAGACCTTTTTTATACCCATTGGCCGATAGAGTCCTGGTACAACACGTTAGGAGTAGAATCTGTATCGGCCTCTATTTGGATGGTGCTTTCCTTAACAACCTGTTCCGTTTCCAAATATCTTCAATCTGTATCCTGGTCGTATCTTGTTGATCTTGGACTGCCGATTCTGAACCTATCTGCCAAATTTTGGTGCAAACATATGCCCCCTATTTTTGGGAGATAACATGTTATCTTTCAAAAAATTTCATCATCGGCTTGAACATATAATTTCTTATCATAGCCAAGATTTTAACTACATCGAGTTAATTTGGCTTTCAGGTCGGTAATCGGCCAACTTGTATATTCGTAGTTGAGTTTTAGCCAATCAAGATCCATCCATTTCCTTAGACAAACCGATGCACACTATACGATCCCACGTTGATCGTTTACCAAATCGGCTATCTTTCGAGCCGACGGGTGGTATGGTTTTCCAGACTAGATTGGCTTTGTCGAACTAAAATCATTGGTCGAATCCATTTTTTTCTTCCTCCACTCCTTTTTCGCAATTTTAATCGGATGAAGCCCATTAAAAGTTTTACCCCTTTGTTTTTCTTGTTCAGCTTCCCTCATCTCTTGGGTCCTTAGCCGCTCAAGTCTTCTTCTTTGTGATCGGCTTAAACCTGGAGGAAACCATCTCGGCTTTGGTTCGATCGACTTACATATTTTTCTTACCAGATTCATACTAGCTGCAGAGCTAGACCCTTCATCTTGGTCTTGTTTTCGACTTATGATCGGCTTAGAAATTCTATCTTTAGCCGACCATCGCTGCTTATCACCTTGACATGGGTAATACTGTATCGGACATGTGTTTGGTGATGGCAAAGCTAATCCCCTCTCCTAGCAAAATTGCCAAAAAGGGCACCGTTGGTGAGCTCTTTCAGGGCCGCTTGGCCGATATTCATTAACCGGCCGATGTGGAGGAATTCGTCGTGGTCTTTCATTCCTCCTTTCATATTTTGCTAGTAGTTGGGAAAAAGTGGGCTTCGACTTCTGTATCGGCTTACGTAGTGGCAATGTTCTTTCAGTCTGATAACCCTTTGGTGTGATTGTTTTAAAAAATTTCCCTTCACGGTCGGCTTTTATTTGTATAGAGCCAACAGTAATCATGAGTGTCTTATTGCTATCAGAATTTGATTGTACATCGGCTTGACACGTCATTTTTATAGCCGATGATATATGAATTTGATCCTTAGGCTCTGCATCTTCTGTCGGCTTTTCCTTCCTTTTAGAGCAATGGACCATGTTAATTGGAAAAGGATCAGTGTCCAGCTGCATCGTCGGCTCTTCTAAAAATTTTAATTGGTCATCCTCTATAGCCGATTGTATCTTGTTTTTGTTATTCTTCAATTCATCTTTGAAGCCCTTTTCATTGGAGAAAAGGCTTTCTTGGGCTGATACTCATTGTAGGAGATGACTCAAATTGGTGAATTCCTGCTCGACGAATTTTTCTCTTAATGGGGGTATCAACCCCTAGAAAGCTAAATCGGTCAACTGATTATCAGGCAGGGTAACACTAAAACACCTATTTCTCACTTCCCTGAATCTGTTAACATAATCATTTACCGATTCCCCGGTCTTCTATTCGATGAACTTAGATCCAAATCCGAGTTCAGCATCGCCAGAGAAAAAGTACTCATGGAATCGGCTTTCCAAATCGTTCCAAAAATGAACCGAATTTGGAGGTAAACTAGTAAACCAGGTGAAAGCAGCTCCCGATAAAGACAAGGGGAATAATCTAATTTTACCCGTCGGATCGAAATTGCCGCCTCGCCACACTGAGCGATGAAGCGTCCGACGTGCTCTAAGGTCGTGATCGAATCATTCCCAGAAAATTTGGCAAAATCAGGAACTTTAAAATTATGTGGATATTGCATGCGATCTATATAATCCGGATATGGCTTTCTATAGCCGATGACTCTACCCTTTGGTTGTAAGCCGAATTGATCTATCAACACGGCAGAAATCTGGTCAGCCCAATTAATGTTGTTAGCCGACAAGATATCGGGGCTCTGCCAATGATCATGACTAGTATTCTGCCCCCCGAGTGCAAACTCGGGCTGCCGGTTAGACTGAGCCGACGGATTTTGTTGGTTTTGATCATACCCATCGTACCTCCTAGCCGGTGGTTCTCGTATATGGACAAAGGGCTCTGCGTAGGTTATCACCTTATGAGGGACCGGATTCCTGGGCAAAATCGGCTCTTGGTACAGGACGTGCCTGATTTGTTCAATCGGCTGTGAGACCGATTGTGGGAAAATATGAAACGGAGCTGACGGCGGCAAAATAGCCGACACGTTTAGTTTAGCGGCATCAGTGTACGCCTGATAATGTGTGACCCCGCTAGGGAGAGGGTCTCGCGGTAATATAACCGTCGACTGAGTTGGCAACATAGAAGGTGTTGTAGCCGACGGTTTTGCAATAGCTACCATACTAGAGTTCTGCGCTATCGAGTAAACAGGATATGTTGGCAGCGCTTGTGGCGCATAGAGCAGGCTCCCAGACGAAGCCAACTCTTGAGTAATAGTTTTAACACTATTTGCAATCATCGGTTTAAGGGTAGTGACCAAAGCCAATGATTGGTTAATTAACGCACTATGTACTGATTGCTCAATCATAGCCGATAGTTCGGCTTGTGCAGGCACGTAATGACTTACCGGGCCAGTTGAGACTCTTGCATCGTCGAGGGGGTTTAGCGTCGGCAAAGCGGACTTCTGGATAACTCCTCGTCGGGTTTTTTGGTAGCAACCCAACATCATCTCCTCCAAAGCAGCTTTTTGATCTTCAATTTCTTTGCGTTGCTCTGGAGTTAAATCGTCCAATGTGGGGACGATTATTGCCTCGGTGTTGAGATCTGACGGCGGAATTGATTTGCTTGATGATGCCATCTGGTCCCACCGAGCGTGCCAAGAGTGTGTTGGCGTCAAAAACTTGATGTAGGGTTTCTGACAGCAGCACACCGGATGAACACCTGGTTCAGAGCGTGCCAGTCGATTTGACCTGGAATCGACAAGGTAAAAAATATAAAATTTACTTAAAGCCGATCGTGAAGATCAATCGGCTTAAACTCAACCAGCTTGAAGCCGATCAGATCGAGGGTAACGATAAGTCTAATTAGCTGATAGTGAAGATCAATCGGCTTAGATTCAATCAGCTCAAAGCCGATTAAATAGAGATAAAAAAGGGTAAATCTAACTAGCCGATTAAGGCTAATCAGAGGATAAAGGCAGATCAATTCTGAAGAAGGCGATGCGCAACAAGATAAGAATAAATCAAACCTGGGGCGTAATTGAGGATGATCAACAATCGGCGATGTGCAACTTTATTGATCGAAACTGAGTTACAAGAATCTAAATTACAGAAACTACTCCTAGTCGACAGAAAAGTAGATGAAAAGTAGACGTGAATTGGTTGATTGGCTCTGGGCAGCTTTTCTGATCACCTCTAGACCTCTTTTATACCCATTGGCCGATAGAGTCCTGGTACAACACGTTAGGAGTAGAATCTGTATCGGCCTCTATTTGGATGGTGCTTTCCTTAACAACCTGTTCCGTTTCCAAATATCTTCAATCTGTATCCTGGTCGTATCTTGTTGATCTTAGACTGCCGATTCTGACCCTATCTGCTAAATTTTGGTGCAAACACCCACTAAATCCACCCTACAATAAACAATAAGTGGACTACCGCGGGTTAGCTTCTCTCTTTTAAGTAGACTCAAGTGGACGCTCACATAGCCCACACTTCTTATCCCCGTCCCTATCCCCGTACCCCTTCAAGGCTTCGATAAACAACACAGTGCACGAGATGATGAATCCAGCGAGGGCATTGCGGTGAGGGTGCACATAATCTGCGATGACACGCCTTGCCTCAAGATCAATGCCTAGTGCCGGCTGCGGCACTCGCCGCCACAGGCGCCTCCATTGGAGGGCAGCCTTGGCGAGAGGGTCGTCCGGCGACAACAGGTGGTTCAACAACGACAAGTCTACACGTACAGTTGCAACGGTGTCGACGAGGTGGAGACGTTGGTAAAGTCAACCATGACAACTTCCTCCTCGACCGCAAGCAAGCGCTATGGTGTCGTCAGGAAGATGGTGGTAGTTGGGAGCTTCATGGTGGTGAAGTGCTCCGACAACCCATGCACTAACTTCCGGTGGTTCATGACTGAGATGGTGGGGTGCAACATCTACGACACCGACGGCCTCAAACACTCGCTATAGTGCTTCCTGACGCTCAATGACCAGCGCCACCGCCGCGACATCGTGGACTTTGTGGGTGCCTCATTGCCTGCATGATCCTTTCGTGGGCTGTCGCAATAGCCCGTATAAACGCTTGCGCCCAATGTGGGTAATGTATGACCAGCCCGCATTACCTCCCGCTTGCTTCCAGAAGGAAGAACCGACGAGAGTAAGATCATTGAAGGCAGTCGGCAATGACCCACTTCCTTCCTCTCACCGGAGGCACCCAATCCAGCCTCCACCTCGGTGGCAAGCTACCACGGGGGAGCTCATCTATCTTCCCTTTGGTCCACCGCTCTGCCTCGGTCTCCCCAACGTGCAGTGGCCATGGCTTCGTTGCCCTGGAGCAGATGCAGGACATAAGGGAAAGTGTAGGCAGTGCACATGATTTTTGAGAGTCGAGGCCAGCCGATTGGAACAATTCATTATCGTCACCATCCTTTCTCACGCCATGGCAATGAGGTCACTAGGCAGTGTAGATTTGAAGGTGAAGGGAGCAGGGGTAGAGAGAGTTGTAAGACATGAGGAAGGAAAATAATTTAGGAGATCATAGGGTAAGGAGTGGCATGACGACGATTTGGGTATAGGAGGTGTCGAGATGGGGAAGAGGAAATTGCTAGAAGAGTGGCCCGTCCGTCGGCATGCCTACTGCTAATAGAGTCATGAGAGGACGATCCTTCTACGTAATTGGGAACTCGTGCATTTGCATAGGCTAGATTCTTAGATAAAGTCACTTGGATTCGTTAATTTGGAATGTACATGATAGCTACTCTAACATGGTTCAATTATATGGGTGCTAAATCCTTTTCTTTTCCCGATTAATGTGAATCTTTTCTCGTAGTTTATAATTAGGATAGGTAATAGATCTTATTATAAATTTTAATAGTTTTAGAATTTAGCGTTTTAATTCCCATACAAATAAAATCTCTAATCGTATAAAAATCCATTTTATATTTTTATTTATTGTTATTTCAAAATTTACTTTGGGAGTTTACATTTGAATTCGTATGGAAATAAAATTGCTATTTTTTTATTTTGAATTTTAGTTAATTTGGCTTGTACTTGACAAAGACTCACTCCATTGAAAAAGTGTGTATTTTTAAATGGTCTTATCCACAAATATAGGCCGAGCAGTGCTTCAATGCTTTCCCTCCTAATACAAGTTGCACAAATCTTGAAGCAAGCGAAGGGGTAAGTAATCTCCATCTACCCTTCATTAATGCTTTAATATTTGTGCAACTGTAGAAAAGAAAAGCATTGAAGCACATCTCATATAGGCCATATTTCATATTCTACTAAAATATTAGTGTGATTTTTCCTCTATACCCTTAATAAATATCAAACTTTATTTTATATTCTCTACATGCATGCATTGAATATAGTGCTTATAGTTATAGACAATAATTAAGGGCATTCTAGTTATTTTCAATATCATCATAGTGTATGTGACAAGAGAAAATATATTCTATAAAATTGGACAGAGTAAGTAACTATTATCCTAATTTTTTGTTATTTATGAATGCTACTTTGAAAGTCGTACAAATCAAATCTCTAATCATCATTTAATTTTTATTTTGAATTTACATTTTTATCGTACTTGCGGTGGAGTTTTCCAGATTTAGGCATGAATTCATATAAAAACTTATATTTTTCATTTGTTACTATTCTGAATTTCATTTATAGGGTTTACTTTAGAATTCTAATGAAATCAAATTGATAATTTTATTTTAATTTTTTATTCAAACTCTAGTTATTTTAGCTTGTACTTGACATATACTCCCTCCGTTGATAAATATTAGGCCTATAGTTTGAATGGTCTTCTTGAAAAATATAAGACGTGCATGCAGATTTAATGAGTCTTTCCACATATACCCTTATTTATTCTCTCTCAACCATATGCATTTATTCATTACCACCTACACAAAGTATTATCTCTCATCTTCCAAGACAATTAAGAGGGATATGTAAGTCATTTCCTCTCATATTTTCCTCAATTTCACCACAACCTTAATCCTTATGTCAAGTTAAAATACGTCTTATATTTATCAACGGAGGGAGTACTCTTTATTTTAATTTGCTAATTTTTATTTAATTATTATTCCAAATTTTAGCTATTTGTGGATTTACTTTGGAAATCGTATGGAAGTCAAATTGCTAATTTTCCTAATTTTTAATCCAAGTTTCAGTTAATTTAGATTGTGCTTGAGATGGACTCTTTCTTTTAATCTAAACTGTTATAACTCGAACTCATCTTTCTGGTTAGTGTGGGAGCTTTCTCAGAGTACCTAATTAGTATAGTTTGGAATTTGTATGAAATAAAATTGAATTATTTTATTTTATTATTTATTCCATATTTTAGTTAATTTGTCTTGTACTTCACATAGAATCTTTGTTTTAATTTGCTAATTTTTATTTAACCATTATTCTAAATTTTAGTTATTTATAGATTTACTTGGGAAATCGTATGGAAGTCAAAGTGCTAATTTTCCATAATTTTTTATTTCCAATTTTCGTTAATTTAGATTGTATTTAGTATAGACTCTTTATTTTAATCTAAACTATTATAACTTAGGTCCGACAGACAGGCGACTAGATCTTTCGGTTAGCATTGGAGCTTGCTCTTAGCTTAGCCGTAGTGTCTAATTAGTATAAGTAGGTATAGATGGATATTAGATGTTTGCAGGGTTCACAAAACCGACGAAAACCGCGAGCGTACCGCTGAGGTTCGAAATCAAAAACCGTTCGGTAAACCGGTCCATTCAAAAAAAAATTTAAAAATTTAAAAAATTTGAAAAAATTTATGCGTTCGGTTTTTCGCCAAAAACCGCTCACAAAAACCATTTTGCGATGAACATCTAGTTGGCAGCGGTTTTTCGCAAAAACCGAGCGGTTTTTCGCGAAAAACTGCGGTTTTTCTATTTTTTTTTGAATTTTTCAGAAAAAAATTGATTTATTAACCCTTCGGTTTTTGACGGTTTTTGGGCGGTTTTCCGAGCGGTTTTTGCGGTTTTCGTACCGCGAATTTCGAATTTCGGTTTTGTGAACCCTGGATGTTTGGCTCGTTAGGCCATCTCCAATAGCTTACTCAAACCATTCTCTACCTGATAATATGAAGAATCCGTACGCACCATCCCACTCCAACAGGTTACCGATGCGCTTCCCTACTTTTACAGACCAGAGAGAGAATAGCATGCCCTTCCTCTCTATTGCGATGTACGTATTGATGGCCAAAAATAGAACCTCCATGGCGTCGAGCATTCACACTCTCATCTTGCTCCTATGCTAGGTATGCTACTGTAATAAGAGATTCATCGTCGTCATCCGACGATGAGTCTTCTGAGAGGAAATGATGAACTAGGTTCTGACGACTCATTGAAATATGCTAGACAGTGAACATTCAGAAATAGGCAAGGTTTGAAAGTGCAAATGGCTATGTATATATAGCCTAAAAATATAGCCGTTATAATATAGACGTTGCAATATAGCCATTACGTTCACCGTTAGAATAAATTTTAAATTCCCGTAATTAAAAATAGCCGATCAAATTTTTCCTGGAAAAAAAACATGGCTCATATGACAGTTATGAAATATCATTATAATATAGGAGAGAGAAAATAGAGAGTGAGATATAGGGAATACTGTTGGAGAGGGAAGAGATATAAGGAATGAATCTTTTTAGGGAATTCTGTATATGACGATACAGGAATCCAAATTTAGAAAATGCTGTTGGAGATGGCCTTAGATAAGGCCACGACGCCTTTTTGGAGTAGTAGTTTTTGGCTTTTGGGCAGCAACCAACAAGATCGTCGACCGTCTCCCGGCGAGACGAGGCGACGGGGGCGGGCAGGCGGTACATGGCCTGTCCTACGAAAAGCAGCTGTTTTTGGATGGATTCTCGGCAACTGCTCGGGCGCACCTCGCTTTGCTGCGCTCGGCAATCGGCATCATAAATGCCATCGATGGCAACGTTGGTAGTGATATAGCTTAGCTCGGTTGGTTGCCGTGCTCGATCCATCCATCGTTTCGATCGGTTGTGTCGCTGTTCGTGATAAGATTGCGGGCGGTGGGTGATGCATCTGCTGCTCTCCTGCTTTTTATCGTCGTCTGGTAGAAAAAGGGCCTCTCATGATTTTCGTTGGTGATAACCGTGGAGCTTATAGTGTTTTTCTTATAGAAAGTGGGGTTTTCTTTTCCCTTGTTGAAAAGAAACCATAACCATGGTTTTTCTACAGAAAGTTCGATTGTATATGCTCTGTGAAGCTTATAGTATTTTCCTGTAGAAAGTGGGGTTTTCCCCCTTGTTAAAAAGAAACCATAACCATGGTTTTTCTATTGAAAGTTTGATTGTATATGCTCAATTCGAGGACTTGAAAGTTAGAATTTTAAGTTTTCGGATCGAGCGCTATAGACAGATCCAACTTTCATTGATTTTGATCTATGCTCACATATCGATTTACGGTTGGATTGTACAGAAAAGGGCACGCATGTCCTTGTTTCTATCTGGGAAGGTGAAAAACACACATCCGTCCACTGTATGCTGAGGTCCATATGCAATATATATAGTGGCAGTGCTTGCTCATGAAGGTAGAGCTGCAAATCTTGTATAATTAATCGAGAAGAAATAAATTACACTGGAATCTTGTAGCAAGGTTCAACTCCAACATATAATATGATCGCAGTAACACTACTGTTAGTTAATTATTGGAACATTTTGGTTTAAGTAAATGATGTAAAAATAACATTACTTTTGTAGGCAAGCTAGTTTTCACTTACGCGTCACAGTCCAAACAAATAAAATATTAAAAGAAAAGGTTTGTTTTTCAACCAACATTACCACACTCGTTCGATTTTCAATCTTCAACTATAAAACCATTCATTTTACATCACCAAACTATTAAAACCTTGCAACACTAAGCGACAACGCTAGTCCCACTCAATAAGTAGTATGGCGCTGCTATTGCGCTCGAAGATGCACCGCCACTGCTGTGACCTAGGCGGCTAGGGAAACCCTAGCTCGCTCAAAGCGTGGACCTTAGACCACCTAAGGCAGCTTCTACAACGGGGAGAGAAGTAGATAAGGGAGGGAGAGGGGAGGAAGAAGACAGGGATCGAGGGAGATGGGAAGAAGAAGGGAGAGTGAATGACATGTGGGCCTTTTCCATTCTTTTTTTTCTTTGTTGATTTGTTAGATGATATGTTAGGTGATATGGCATCTATGTCAGCTAAAACATATGCATGTAAATACCACGTCTGTGAAAATCATTATGGTTTACAATGAGGATTGTGTTTTAGACAGCTTTAAGGGTTTAAGATTGTAAAGTGAACGGTTTAATGGTTCAGGTTGAAAATCAGACCGAGGCTAAAGTTAATGTCTAAAAAGTGTATTGTTTCCGATATTAAATTACCATGGTAAAATTAAGATTTCTACCCCTCTAGCTACCCTATCTATCGACGCTAGCATCTAATCGCTATCACTTTCCACCGAAAGCAAACTGCCGATAGATGCATATCAAGATGAAACTCGTTAGTTACGCGGTTACTGTGGCTGTGTTCTTGTTCTTTTGCTGTTGCTACCTGCCAAGCAGGTGTAAACGATATAACCTTAAACAAAATAAACAATACTACTCCTTTCATCCAAGTTTATATGATGTATTTTCTCTTGACTCATAGATAAGAAGATATTGGAAATGACAAGATTACTTCTAATTATTATTTCTAAGCACTATTGACGAATACTTATGACAGGAGTACCCCAACGTCCCAAATCGACGAGCCGGCGGCCTCAAGCACAGCTCAAGCCCAACAGGCCGCCCCCAGCCCACTACTGACCGAAGCATCAACAAGGCCACACGAGACATCCCTTCCCGACCGACGAGGAAGTGTCTCACTGCCGGGCCTCAGGCCCGCAACAGACGAGACCCTCGGCTCGACTAGCGGAGCTCCCGACCCTGCAGCAGGTCGGGATCCCCGACCGATCGTGCCAAGACAACCCCTGCCAAGGGCCACATGTCGAAGCCTCTACCAGCCAATAGCCACGTACCTCACGAACGGGGTCAATGGAAGCGACTATACAAGGCCAGGTGGCTCCTTCCCAAGAAGGTTTAATGATCGATCAAGTCATCATGATCCCGCCCCATCGCCAGTCACATACAAGATGCGAAGACACGCCTCTCCCGAGGCAACGCCACGCCAGCGCAAAGAACATCAACACTCGTAAGGTTCGCAGAGGCGGTACGCAGCTTCGGAAATACCTAACCGCCCTGACCAACTAAGCTACCGACCCAGCGTGGGCAAGACGGGCAATGATCGGTCAATAAACGAAGGACCGAAGCTCCTAGTGTAGGTCATCTTGTCCTCTCCCACTCGATAACCTGCCCCTCCTTTCAGATAAAAGGAGGCGGGAACCCCGTAGAAGAGGAGGATCGCAATCGAACCCATCTCGCTAAGCCATTAGCACTCTCGCTTGTAAACTTTGTGCGATCATCTCATCTTGAAGGGAATACAACGCCGCCACACGAACTGGAGTAGGGACCTTCGGCCCGAACCAGTATACATCTTGGACTTCTGAGTCTAACCATTCAGGGAGTGGAACGCGCGGCCCCTTAGACTTACAAATTTACTTGCCGGTGCTCGAAACGCCGACAGTTGGCGCGCCAGGTAGGGGCCTTCGCGCGTCTTCATCACCATCTTCGGATTCCGCTTGCCTCCCTGATGGCGTCTTTCACCCGTGACGGCATGACTGCGTCGGGGAGCCAGATCCGCTTCGGCTCCCTCAACTTTGCCGTCACTTCGGCGGGAGGGCTTACGCTCATCCCCGCCGCCACCAGAGGCCCGGCGCCCACTGAAAGCTTGGGCGCCATCTCCGGCGACTTCGCCAAGCTCCGGCTTGGGGCGCCCCTGCGAGTCCCAAAACCGAGCTCGGGAACGCCCGCCACGTCTGGCGAAGCTCCGTGGGCCCGGCGGTGACCGTGTCACCCCGCAGCTCACAACTTGTGGCGATGGTGGCTACATGCGGCCTCTATCCACGAGCTTGGAAGACTCTTCCACCACGACTCCAGCTCAGACACGGAGTACCACCGCACATGCAGACTCGCGAGTGCAACATGGCGAACGCGGTCGATTGACCGCAACCCTCGCGATTCTGGGCTCCCATCCGCGCAGACCGAGGCGCAGGAGGAGGAACACCAGCGCGAGCGTGCTGAACGCGCTCAAGCTCGCCGCGCCGAACTCCAGCGACAGCGCGAGGAGCTGGATAAGCGAAGGGCTGAGCTCGACCAGCTCCAGGCTAACCTGGAGCAGGATGAGCCCGAAACCCTGCAGGCGCGGCGCGCAGCGCGACGCCACGGCAGTACACCACAGTCGGCGGGAATCCGACGCCCTCGCTTCTTCCCATGCAAGCGAACGTGGCGCACCGCAATGCTGCTTCGAGGCCTCCCGGAGCCGGCTGACCCGGAGGCCAAAGCCACGTACCAGAACCTCCGGGGGCTGATGGAGCGTGCGGCCATGCAACACATACAGGCCTCTAGCTCCTACCGCTCCGGCGCCACCTCTGGCCACCGAGCTCGCACCGCCGCTCGAAGCCGGCTGGGTCCGGCAAAGGCGGCGCCGTACCACGAACTACCCCAGGCCTTGCGCACCCCGGTACGACAGCGCCTCGGCGACGCCTACGACGTTGGCGCCACCCTCGAGGCGCGGAGAAAGGCGGCGGAGGAGGCCGTCCACTCACGTGTTGTGGATGGCGGGCGCCACCACCGCAGCCCAAGCCCCGATGGTCCCGGACCGCGGGCTTTCTGCCAGGAGATCCGTCAGGCGGATTTCCCTGCCAGATTCCAGGCGCCCACCAACATCGCCAAATACACTGGGGCCACGAACCCAGGTGTCTGGCTTGAAGACTACCGGCTCGCATGCCGGGCGGGGGGAGCGACGGATGATCTCTTCATCATCCAGTACCTCCCCATCTACCTTGCGGACTCGGCCCGAGCTTGGCTCGAGTACTTGCCCGCCAAAACCATCAAGAACTGGGCTGACTTGAAGACCCTCTTCGTCGGCAACTTCCAGGGCACTTACAAGCGCCCTGGCAACTCCTGGGACCTGAAGGGCTGCAAGCAGCAGCCAGGGGAAACCCTCCGGGATTACATCCGGCGGTTTTCCCGCCAATGCAACGAGCTCCCCGACATCTCCGACGCCGATGTCGTGGGAGCATTCATCTACGGCACCTCCTGCAAGGCCCTGGTGCACAAGCTGGGCTGTCTCAAGCCCAGGACCACCAAGGAGCTCCTCGACATCGCCATTTCAACCACGCCTCGGCGAGGAGGCGTGGGGCTATCTTCGAAGAAGGAAAGGCCCAGCAAGGGCCCGGCGTCCGAATCGGATCCCCTTCCGACCGCTCCGAAAACGGAAGCGGCATGGAAAACAGATCCGCGAGTCTCAAGTGGTCGCCACTGTCGACCGCCCTGCCAAGCAACGGTGCGACCGATCGTCGCGCTGACCACTTCGAGACATCGATGGACGGCCGTGCGTTCAACCACGGGTTCCCGTCAAACATAAGTACGGATCGCGAAGTCTCGAGGCACTTCCTTTCCGCGCCCCACGACGCCGGGGCAAAGGAAAGAAGTCGCCACGCCCCACGGGCCGTGGAGAAGAAGGCGACGACGAGTTCCCGAACCCGACGGCACGCCTCATGATCTTTGGCGGACAGCGTGCTACGCCGACGAGCGTCGGCTCAAACTCGCCTACCGTGAGGTCCACACCGCCTCACTAGCCGTCCCTCAATACCTCCGGTGGTCAGAGTTCCCGGTCACCTTCGATCGGGCTGATCACCCCGACCACATCCCCCAGCCAGGAAGATACCCGCTGGTGGTCGACCCTATCGTGGGAAAGAAGCGCCTCACCAAGGTGCTCATGGATGGCGACAGCGGCCTCAACATCCTCTACGTGGAGACGCTCGACGCCATGGGGATTCCTCGCTCGAGTCTCCGACCGAGCAAGGCTCCTTTCCACGGCGTCATCCCTGGCCAGCAGGCCCATCCGCTCGGGCAGGTCGACCTGCCCGTCACCTTTGGAGAACCAGGGAATTTGCGCACCGAGACCCTCACTTTTAAGGTTGTGGATTTCCCCGGCTCCTATCATGCTATCTTGGGGCGGCCATGCTACGCCAAGTTCATGGCAGTCCCCAGCTATGCCTACCTCAAGCTGAAGATGCCCGGGCCACGAGGAATCATCACCGTGGCATCATCTTTCCAGCTCGCCTACAACTGCGAGCTGAGCAGTTGTGAGCTTGCCTCGGCAGTCATCGCGTCTGCCGAGCTCAACAACCTCAGGAGGGAAGCCTCCGGGTCCGTCCCCAAGTCCAGCAAGTCGGGGGCGGGATCCTTCAAGTCCGCCGAGGACACGAAGAAGGTCGCGGTCGATCCCTGCGATCCGACCAAGACCGTGCGGGTCGGAGCCACGCTCCCCGCCAAATAGGAAAGCGCGCTCGTCGGCTTCCTCTGCGCCAACAAAGACGTCTTCGCATGGAGGTCCTCCGACATGCCAGGAATCCCAAGGGAAGTCGCCGAGCACTCCTTGAGCATCCGACCGTGTTCGGCCGGCCGCCTAACGCTGCGCCGCTCGACGAGGAGAGGCGCAGACCATAGGGAAGAGATTGCCAAGCTTTTGGTGCGGGGTTTATAAAGAGGTCCGCCACCCGAGTGGTCGCCAACCTCATACTTGTAAAAAGAAAAATGGGCAATGGAGAATGTGTGTTGACTATACGAGTCTCAACAAAGCATGTCCCAAAGACCCGTTCCCCTTGCCTCGCATCGACCAAGTCATCGACTCCACCGTGGGGTGCGAGTCCCTTTCCTTTCTGGATGCCTACTCAGGCTACCACCAGATAGCACTGAAGGAGTCCGACCAACTTGCAACTTCCTTCATCACACCGTTCGGCTCGTTCTGCTACGTTACAATGTCGTTCGGCCTCAAGAACGCGGGCGCTACATACCAGCGATGTATGCAAACGTGCTTCAACAACCAGATCGGCCGCAACGTTGAGGCCTACGTTGACGACATCGTCGTGAAGACCAGAAATGCGCACGACCTTATTGCCGACCTGGAAGAAACCTTCGCGAATCTTCGACGGTTCCGTATAAAGCTCAACCCCGAGAAATGCGTCTTCGGGGTCCCCAAAGGGAAGCTGCTCGGCTTCATCATCTCCGAGCGAGGTATCGAGGCCAATCAGGAGAGATCTCGGCGATCGCAAGGATGGGCCCGATTCCTAATCTCAAAGGGGTCCAGAGGCTAACAGGGTGCCTTGCCGCCTTGAGCCGTTTCGTGTCTCGTCTTGGTGAGCGCGGAATGCCACTCTACAGGCTGCTCAAGAAATCCGACCACTTCAGTTGGACCCAAGAGGCTCAGGAAGCCCTCACCCGCCTGAAGGCCTTCCTATCTTCACCTCCGGTCCTGATCGCCCCGGCACCAGGCGAACCGCTGCTCCTCTACATCGCCGCCACTGCTCAAGTCGTCAGTGCGGCCCTTGTGGTGGAACGAGCGGAGGAAGGCCGTGAACTCAAGGTACAACGGCCAGTCTACTTCATCGAGAGTTCTTCCGAGTCCAAGGCTCGCACCGCAGTGCGAGCCGCTCTCGCGGTGCTCATCGCCAAGAGAAAGCTCGTCCATTACTTCGACGCACGCCATCACCGTGGTGACCGCATCCCGCCGGCGAGATCGTCCACAATCGCGACGCCGGGAAGGATAGCCAAGTGGGCGCTCGAGCTCGTGCCACGCGGCATAACATACGCCCCTCGACAATGATCAAGTCGCGAGCTCGCCGACTTCGTCGCCGAGTGGACCGGCCCAGCGCCACCATGAATCGAAGACCCCAGCTTCGGACAATGTACTTTGATGGATCCTACACCAAGAACGGCGCGCGCGGAGTCGCCATCATTTCTCCACTCGGAACAAACTTCAATACGCCATCAGGTTGCTCTTTGACGCGACCAACAACATCGCCGAGTACGAGGCTCTCGTCAACGGTCTCCGGATCGCTGCCGACCTCGGCGCTCGCCGACTATGCGTCCGCGGGGACTCCAAGCTTGTCGTCGACCAGGTCATGAAGGCTTCGGAGCCCCGAGACGTCCGTATGGCTGCGTACTGTCGGGAAGTACGCAAGCTCGAGGAGCGGTTCAAGGGTTTCGAGCTCCACCACGACTCTGACACACTACAAATGAGGCCGATTGCCTAGCCAATCTTGCCTCCAGCAGAGGATCAGTCCCACCCGGGATCTTCGTCTGCGACCTCCTTCAACCTTCCATCCAGCTGGACTTGGTGGCCGAACGATCTCCCGATTCGCCTAGCACGGTCACCCCGACCGCCGCGCGGTCGGGCGTAGATTTGGCCGGGTCGAACCGCAGCGTGCTAGCAGCCGAGTTCGACTGGAGGAAGCTCTTCATCAACCGTTTGACGGACGGGACGCTCCCTCCTGACCCGACCGAGGCCCGGCGCCTCGCTCGGCGGGCAAAATCTTTTGTCCTGGTCGGCCCAGACCTTTACAAGAGGAGTCCCTCCGGGGTCCTCCAGAGGTGCGTCCAGACCAACCAAGGGAAGCAGCTGCTGCTCGATATCCATGGCGGGGTCTGCGGCCACCATGCTGTACCCCGATCCCTCGTCGGAAAGGCCTTTCGACAAGGTTTCTATTGGCCGACCGCCGTGTCCGACGCCGAGCAGATCGTGCGCACCTGCGAAGGGTGCCAATTCTTTGCCCGGCAGACGCATCTACCAGCTCAGGCCTTGCAGACGATCCCCATTACTTGGCCATTTGCAGTTTGGGGACTCGATCTGGTCGGGCCCTTCAAGAAAGCGCCCGGGGGCTTTACTCATCTCCTAGTCGCGGTGGATAAATTTACCAAGTGGATAGAGGCCAAGCCAGTCGTGAGCGTCACGTCGGCACAAGCGGCCATCTTCTTCCTCGACATCGTTTTTCGGTTCGGGGTTCCAAACTCCATCATCACCGACAACGGAACGCAGTTCACAGGGAAGGAGTTCCTCGAGTTCTGCGACGACTTCAACATCCGTGTCGATTGGGCAGCCGTGGCCCATCCGTGAACTAACGGCCAGGTCGAACGTGCGAACGGCATGATCCTTCAAGGACTCAAGCCACGGATCTTCAGTCGGCTCAAGCACTTCGCGGGGCGGTGGGTGGCCGAGCTGCCCTCCGTCCTCTGGAGCCTGCGGACCACGCCCACCCGAGCGACCGGGTTTACACCGTTCTTCATGGTGTTCGGCGGCCAAGCCGCCTTACCGATGCACACGGAGTATGGCGCCCAAGACTACAAGCCTTCGATGAGGCTCGGGGGCTCGCCTCGCAACAAGACGCCATCGACCAGCTCGACGAGGCGCATGGCGTGGCCATCCTGCGATCGGCCAAATATCAACAAGCTCTGCGGCGCTACCACAGCCGCCAGGTTCGAGGGCGATCCTTCAGCGCTGGCGACCTAGTCTGCGTCGGGTCCAAACCGGCAGGACAAGCACAAACCGCCGCCACAGGAAGGCCCTTCACCGTCAGAGGTTCTCCGACCTGGCACCTTTCGACTAAAGGACGCCGACGGTCGCATCCTTCCGAACGCTTGGAACATAGAAAAGTTAAGGCGATTTTATCCCTAAACTCTTTTCTTTTTTTCCTGGCATGGTCTTTACCTTTACCCTTCCGAGCACTTGGTCGCCCTGCGACGCTCGGGGCCTTATGGCGCCCCGCTCAGCCGCTCGTCGGCGCGTTTATGCGGGTCGGTGACCCGACCGACCACAAGGTCCATCCCGGCGGTAACCCTCTCGACCCAAGCGTTACGACCTCGCCCGGTGACTATGGTTGCTAAGTAGCGCTTCGCGGAAGAAGGAAGTGCCCGAGTGGAGTGACCTTTTAGTCAGTCGGGAACACTCCTCCCCCGCGCAAACTCGGCTAGCTCACGCGTTTATGCGGGTCGGTGACCCGACCGACCACAAGGTCCATCCCGAGCGGTAACCCTCTCGACCCATGCGTTACGGCCTACGCCCCAGCGGCTATGGTTGCTAAGTAGCGCTTCGCGGAAGAAGGAAGTGCCCGAGTGAAGCGACCTTTGTCGGTCGGAACACTCTCTCCTCACAAGTCGCTGGCTCGCCGAGTAACCAAGATTCCTATCCTCTTGGCCCCTCTCGAAGCAACCCGACCTACGCGTAAGTGACCCTTGCGGTCCTTAAAGCTATGGCCGGTCAAACATTCACCAGAAACACGAAAAGGGCAAGAGGCGTACTGGAACTTGTTAACCTTAAAGATTGTTTACAAGCATAATATTCTTTACAATTAAAAAGAAGGATAAATCTAACTGCTTTGTTCTTCTTCAAGGCGACTACGGCGAGACATGGTCGGCAATCTCCGAAGTGCGGCTCGACCAAGAGCTCGAACTCGCCGATCTCTCCGTCGGTCCGATTCGGCGACGCCATTGCACCACCGCGAGGTCAATTCCATCATAGTGCGAGATGGTGTTGACCAGCCGAGGAAGCTCAAGCGCCGCGCCAACAATCACCGCCTCTCGACGCGCTCGGCTTCGGGCTAGCGAGGGCGCCAGAGCGCTTCGGGCCCGCCGCGCTCCAAGGACCGGCGACACTTCTGGCCGGCCTTGCGAAGGGCCTCGATTACGTGGCGGCTCGGCCCGACCTCTTCGGCAACCTTCGCCGCCAGAGCGCGTCCCCGCGCGCCGCCGCCGCTCCGCCACGGGCGCAGACGCCTTCCGCTCCTCGATCGCAAGGCCCAAGTTCTTACGCACCTCTCAGATGGCATCGGCGCGGATGATCATGACTTACTGGCGCCCGCAATTGAATAAGAAGTTGAGACCCTTACCGACCGCGGAGTTCACCAGGTCGCCGACCACTCGCTTGATCGCCTCGTAGGAGGTCCTCAAGGAGGTCAGGTCCTTCCGAGCGGCCTCCCGCTCAGAGCGGACTCGGTCGGCGTCCTTCCGAGCTTGGTCTCGCTCGGTCCACAGACGGGTTGCCTGCGCTTGCGCCGCCCCTCTGCGGTGGTGGCGGCGTCCCTAGCGCTGGTAGCCTCTGCCAGGGAGGACTCAAGCTCTGCCACCTTCGTCCTCAGGGACCGGGCCCCCAGGCGCTCGTCGAAGAGAGCCTTAGTGGCCCCCTCCAACTCCTGGCGGACCTTCGCCACCTTCGACCGCCTCACATTCAGTGCCCCTCGAGCTAAGAGCAACTCAAGGCGCAGCCGGTCGTGCTCTTCCACGGCAGCCGCCCGCTGGATGTCCGAGCGCCGCAGAAGCTCAGCTTTGCCCTCCGAGCAAGCCCGCAGATGCTGCAAGATGCGGACTATCCGTTAGTCTCACGGCGCGTGCGTCAGAATTTTACAAGTTGGGTTCTTTCGTCAACTTACCAAACTGATCGGCCGGACTCCCCCGGCCATCGCATCAACGCTTACCGAAGATTCGGACAAAAGAGTCAAACCTTCCGGACCGTGCTCTATCTCGCCGGCGTCGAACGCTTTGTCAAGAGCGACCCACTCGCTCTCTTCTGCTCCGCCCACCGACCCCGACTCAGGGGCCTCTCCCGGCAGCAGGCCCCTGGTTGTCCGTTCGGGCGGGGCGCTACCCGTCCAAAGCACCATCGATAGCGATGGTGAAATCGTCCTCGGTCCCTCGGCGACCTTCGCCGGGACCTCGGTCGGCACCTCCCGGGGTGAGGATCGGCACCTCGGCACCGCGCTATCTCGGCAAGCACGATCGCGGTAAGCGCCGCCGTCTCTTCCTCCGCGAGGATGACCGCGTCGACGGCGGTGTCCCCAATGAGGCGTCGGGGCTCCTCGCCCGACCTCGGCCTGGTGGCGGCGCGCTCGGCCGCCCGACCACGATCGGCGCCGACCGTCGACGGCGCTCGAACCTCTCTCGGCGTGCCCCTTGCAGAGCCGCCACAGAAGCGCCACAGTCACGCCGTATAGGCGCCGCGTCATAAAACACTTAAAAGCGATTCGAGCGGCTTTTACGCAAAAATGTTTGAACAAAAGAAGAGAAGTACTTATCGAGCCGAGTGGGTGCGCGCAGCGCGTCCTTTCGCGGTCCCCCTCAGAGGCGGTCTGCCGCCGCTTCCACAAGCGCCTCCGCCGGCGCGACGATAATGGCGACCACGCGGTCGCCTCGCCGAGCTCCTCGGCCGCGAGCTCGTGGTATCGCCCTCCGGCAGTCCACGCCCGCCCGCCGCCGGCCGGCGGTCGAGGGAACCCACGATGACGCGTGGCCGGGGTGCCTGCTGCTGTCGGTGGAGGTTGCACCCACGCGGTGGCCTCCGACACGCCTCACCACGCGCGCCCGCGCGTGCTCCTTCTTCTTATTCTTCTCCTCTCCTCCTTCCGCTTCTTGCGGAGGAGTCGAGCTCATGCCTTCGCTCGCCGCCTCGCCTCCTTATCTCCGGGAGCGCGCGCGGAGGACATGCCCAAGAGCCCTAGAAGATAAAAAGCACTGGTCGGACCAGCGTTAAACGCAAAGAAAAGAGGCGGGAAGAAGTCCGTCCGACCTACCAGATTTGGAGGGTGGGCCGCCGAGAATGGCTCAAGGTGGCCGCCCGCCGCCTCCATAGCGCTTCCTCCCATGACGGCGCCACCCGGCCCGACCTCCATCGCGGCCACTCAGTTCGCCATCCTCATCCTGGCCGACGCCTGCACGAAGCAGGCGGGTCTGCGTGTGCAAGAGGTTGCACGCGCATCCTCATGAAGGCACGCACGACCACGTCCCCGGTAAGCCCTTGCCTCCTTAGGGCCCTGACCTGCTCCACGATTAGGGCCACCTTATTCTTCTCTCGCTTCTCCGCGCCCCAGTTCCACTCCTCCCCCGCCACGGGAAGTTTGCCGGTGAAGGGCGCGGCGCTATCTCCGACGTTCTGAGCATAGAACCACTCAGAGCGCCATCCCTTGTTGGACGAGGGCAGCTTGACCTCGAGGTACTCCGTGCTCCGGCCGGACCGAAGCTGGAGGGCCAGGCCACCAATGGGCGTCGCGGCGTCCGTTGGCTTGTCCTTCCAGAGCCTCGCTTGGAAAAAATGCCTCCACAGCGCCCAATGCGGCTCGATTCCCAGGAAAGCCTCGCAGAGCGTGATGAATATGGCGATGTAGAGGACCCCGTTGGGGTTAAGATGGTGCGCCTCCGCCTTGTAGTGGAAGAGCAGCCCCCGGACGAACGGGTGTAGCGGCAAGCCGAAGCCGCGCTCGAAGAAAGAGGCAAGCACCATGACCTCGTCGTCCCCCGGCGAAGGGGCAGCCGCTCCCGTCGGCACCCTCCAACCGGAGAGATCTTGCGCAGGGAGGAAGCCCTTCTTCACCAAGCCGAGCGCGCGGCTGGCATGGGCAGAGCACTCCGGCCACGACATCCTTGCGAAAGAGGCGACGGAAAGGCGAGGAGAAGAGAAGGCTGGGTTTTTCTTTTCCTTAGCTCTTTGTTGTTCCTTTTTTGTCTTAAGGACAGGAGGCGAGGAAAGCAAGCAAGCGTAAACTACTCAAAGCGCCCCAGCAACGTATATATAGAGGCCAGCGGTAGACCGAACAGCACTCGAGCGGCGGCGTCGTGTCCACTCACGCCACTTGGTAACTCCCGCTTCCAATTCCACTCGCATTTAATCGACAAAAACGGCAGAGCCATAAAGACGCCGCCCCCGGGCAGTGCGTCCTGTAACCTCTCGGTCTCCACCTTGAGGCCAGGACGGTTGCTCTGGGGCACGTGCGAGAGGCCCGGCGGACCGCCGCGCCCCAAACAGAAAGCTCGTGGCTTGCGCCAGGGGCCCAGCTAAAAGCTGTGGGTTCAAAAGGCCAACCCCACCAGATGGGCATAAGGCCGCCCCAGCAGAACTTGAGCGAAGGGCAAGTATGAGGTGAGCCCCACGGTGGGCCCTCGGTTAGGTCGGCTGACGACCCAATCACCTCTACTCGCGTCCGAGACCATACTTCACACTCTCCCGGGAGCTCATCAATGAGCGACAGCCAGCTGTGCCCTGGGTCGACGGACGACCCAGGGCCCATACGGGATTGAGTAGAGAAAGGTTTCTTATGGGTCGCCTCACAGCAGGGCCAGGACACCCTACTCTGGGACCGTCCGCTCGAAAGGGTCCCCCTTGGGCAGGACCTCCCAGGACCCACTCGGACTACCTGTTATAAGCTCCACGAGCACGGCGTTCAAACCAACGCGGGTAAACGCGCGTCGCTCACCCCCTCCAGGTCCCACACCTCCGGATGGGGTATACGTGTGGGATAGACGGTGTCCACTCCTCTCGCAGCTACCCTCGCCAGACGAGGACTCGGGATGGATGCCCCACGTCCAGCTACGACGTAAAACGAGCCCACGTCCAGCTACGACGTAAAACGAGCCCACGGTCCAGCTATGACATTAAACTAGCACTCGGACGCCTGAACCTCGCGCAGAGGCATCGCGGTCGTCCCTACCGACCAAGGCACGGCACTCGGACGCCCGAACCTCGCGCAGAGGCATCGCGGTCGTCCCTGCTGACCAAGGCATAGCACTCGGACGCCCGAACCTCGCAGAGGCATCGCGGTCGTCCCTGCCGACCAGGGCGCGGCACTCGGACGCCCGAACCTCGCGCAGAGGCATCGCGGTCGTCCCTGCCGACCAGGGCGCGGCACTCGGACGCCCGAACCTCACGCAGAGGCATCGCGGTCGTCCCTGCCGACCAAGGCCCGGCACTCGGACGCCCGAACCTCGCGCAGAGGCATCGCGGTCGTCCCTGCCGACCAAGGCGCGGCACTCGGACGCCCGAACCTCGCGCAGAGGCATCGCGATCGTCCCTGCCGACCAAGGCACGGTCTAGCTACGACAACTAAACGAGCAACTCGGACAACTCAAACGAAGCAAACTCGTTACGAAGACATTCATAAAAAAAGGAGATTTCATTATAGGCCAACAGGCTCGAACTTTACACAACTTTACAATATAATACCAAAACAGACACAAGAATAGCTACGCTACACTACAGCAGGACTTTGTCCGCGCCAATACCTCTTAAAACATCCATACGGCATCGGTGGCACCGACGGCATGCTGGTAGGCCCTTGCCTGGTCGACAGGACAGCCACCGCAGCCGCGGAATCGTACGCCGACGCGCCTCCTGCCGTTCAGCGACATCGACGCAGCCGCACCAACTATAGTCGGCGCCCTCGCGCCATCGCCTCTAGAGGGGCCCCCTCGCTACCTCGAGCCTCGGGATGACCTCGGCGGCGCGATCGACGGCAAAGAAATCACGGACTCGACTTCTTCCTCCCGGAGTTCGGCCATCGCCCGATCGTACTCAGCCCAAAGCTCAGCCAAAGGGTCTTCTTCTTCTGCCACGGCATCATCACCAAAACAGAAAATTAGAGGGTGCCCCGAAGCCATTTCAAAGAGCAAAAGAAAGGATTCTCGTTTAAAGGTTTATCACTCAAGCAGGCCGTAGTATCCTTATATACCCGCACGGAGGGAGATTAAACGTCTCCAGAATAAATGCAAACGTCGGAAAACGAAGCGCCCTTCACGTAACCCGGCGATCGAAGACGAAGGCGGCGGCGGCGCGCCAAGCCATGCGCGGCGTGCACAACGAGGTGATTCAAAGCCCCTAGCGGTTCGAATACCCCAAGCAAATTTCCAAGGCAAGCCATCGGGTGCGTTGGGGTACGCCTAGCATAAATTGTTTGACCTAATCGGTCGGGCCAACCACTCAGGCCCAGTCACTATTCTCATCCAAGCTCAACCCCCAACCGAATCTGCCGAAATCGCTCAGGGGTTCGGGGGCTACTGACGAATACTTATGACAAGGGTACCCCAACGGCCCAAATCGACGAGCCGGCGGCCTCAAGCACAGCTCAAGCCCAACAGGCCGCTCCCAGCCCACTACCGACCGAAGCATCAACAAGGCCACACGAGACATCCCTTCCCGACCGATCGAGGGAAGTGTCTCCGACCAAGCGGGGCTTCCGACCCCCGCAACAGGACGAGACCCCTCGGCTCCGACCAAGCGGAGCTCCCGACCCCTGCAGCAGGTCGGGATCCCCTGACTCCGATCGTGCCAAGACAACCCCTGCCAAGGGCCACATGTCGAAGCCTCTACCAGCCAATAGCCACGTACCCCACGAACGGGGTCAATGGAAGCGACTATACAAGGGCAGGTGGCTCCTTCCCAAGAAGGTTTAATGACTGACCGAAGTCATCATGATCCCAGTCCCATCAGCAGGTCACATACAGTACGAAGACACGCCCTCTCCCGAGGCAACGCCCACGCCAGGCGCAGCAACGTCAACACTCGTAAGGTTCGCAGAGGGCAGGTACGCAGTTTCCCTGGGAAATACCTAACCGCCCTGACCAACTAAGCTACCGACCCAGCGTGGGCAAGACGGGCAATGATCGGCCAATGAACGAAGGACCAAGCTCCTAGTGTAGGTCATCTTGTCCTCTCCCAATTCTCGATGTAACTCGCCTCCTTTCAGATAAAAGGAGGCGGAACCCCGTAGAAGAGGAGGATCGCAATCGAACCCATCTCGCTAAGCCATTAGCACTCTCGCTTGTAAACTTTGTGCGACTCATCCACATCAAGGGAATACAACGCCGCCACACGAACTGGAGTAGGGACCTTCGACCCGAACCAGTATACATCTTGGACTTCTGAGTCTAACCATTCAGGGAGTGGAACGCGCGGCCCCTTAAACTTACAAATTTACTTGCCGGTGCTCGAAACGCCGACAACTATATTCAATGCATGCATGTAGAGAATATCATGTAAATCTAGATATTTATTAATATCACACTAATTTTTGCATTGAAATATAAAATACGTCGTATATTTATAAATAAGTTTATTAAAAAATATGTCCTCTAAATTTGAACCGAGAGAGCACTAATATATAGCATAGTTACCTTTTAAGTTTCCTTGCATGGTATCGAGCGCGCATCAGTCCTAATGAAGATTTGCAACTGATATGATTAAAAAAGCCCTTAAATATAAGCTCGAAACAATGCTCCCTCTATTTCTAAATATAGGTTGGTTTAAGCATTGACATGTTAACGAAACATTCCATCCTATTATAAGGCCTACAACCGATCTATATAATGTAGAAATCCTTTTAACATAAAACTATAAACACAAACATGTAATCCCGTAACTGATATATAGCATAGAAAACCCAACAGCTAGGAACCGAGTTAAATAGCTCCCAACACTGTCACAAGAAATTTTGGCATTATGGGTGCGTACCGGCAGGTGAGCTACACCAATAGAGTTTCTGTGTAGTTATGCCAGCATTACAACTTAAATAGTTCTAGTTCTAGTACCGTCCGATCCAACGGTTCATACGCAACTGTTTAAGGGTGTGCTTGGTTGGTGGGATGAGATTGAATAGGATGGGATGATCCTGTACTATTTAGTTACATTGTTTTGAGTGAATAGAATGATTCAGTATCTATAGGGAATATTTCTCAAATTTGTATCCCATCATTCACGATAGGATGGTTTTATTCAAACAACCAAACTCATAGATAATTTTTTCTTAAACCATCTTATACATATACCACTTGGTACAAATAATCAAACACACCATAAGTTGTGATCTCAGATAGGACTGCGTTGGTTCTGTTTTTGAGCTACCGCGAGTGTAAGGCGCTGTGGACCGGACGTACGGGTAACGGGAGACTGGGTTGAATGCACGGGAGGGAGCGCGTGAGTTGAACCCGAATGTAGACGGATAGGCGACAGGAGAGGAGAGCGCCGTTGAGGAGCAGAGGGTTAGGTTGGTAGCCAATCCCCATTTATTAACTGCCGACATGGATGCGTCTTCCTGATTAGGAGGGGCATAACATAAACACACTACTGCTACTACGATTTAATTAATAGATCGTCCTGAGTTGCAAGGTTTGGGACATTCTTTAGTACTCATTAAACAAGGACTCGAGTTGGGACCCTCGGGATTAATGAAGATCCAATTCGGCAACTTCCCACAACCCAGCTTGATATGATCTCCTCAACGCTACCAATTTCTTTTGCTCCTTGTCCTTTGGTTGACAGATTGACATTTGGATAATGACTTGATGATTAAGCTGTGTATCGCTGTGACCGCTCTTCTTTTCCCTGTTTGAAAAGGGGTTCTACTTGGATAAAATCCCCCTCATCCAAATAAGCCCTAACAGGAAAGCCATTAGCTAGGCAAGCATTATTCAAAGAAAGCCATTACTTATCAACGAAGAAAACTTCATATTTTTTGAAAGTCTTATTTTTTGTTCACTTGCGCCAATGAGCTGATCATCAACCACGATTCCGTGTGCAAGAACCGGATGGTCGTTTCCTTTTTCTTTTTTTCTGTCTAGTTATGCATGATCAATTCCGTCACCTTGAAGACTTCCACCAGTTTCTGGCCGATCCGGTGCACAACTCGGCAGTTCATAAAGCACGAGGTGCCAATCTAATTGAGCACAACAATTCGCCGGTTTCTGTGCGCGCGAGAGAGACAAAATCGCCGCAGTTTTTGCACTTCTTTTTTGCGAATGTGTGTTTCGCACTCATGTGATTATCCCTAGTCAAAGGAAGAGATGACGATATTCTTCTCCATCCAATTATATTCCTATGACCTCGAAACAGTGGACGAACAAGGTCGAATGTATTGATTGATCGCATGAGAAGAAGTTACGAATAGCTGCAGTAATATATTCCCTCCGAAACACGTCGTTCTACAATTATGAGATGACTTTTCATCATATTTTCCTTATAAACCTATCCCCTTTGGCTATTTCCAAGATTATTTAATATTATAGACTAAAATAATACATACTATCCGATAGCAATAAGTTGTCTTATAAGATACGGTAATTTGGTCTTTTGTTCACTTTGCCTATGTTGAAGTACAAAATCATAAAACATCATCTATTCGAAGAAGGTATATGCTCGGAAAATTAGATATGATTAATTGGCAGCCAGTACACCAACTAAAACCTTTCACTACTTCTGGGTCTCAGTTTGTGTAGTACTAGATCAAAGCATTTCTTTGATCCAAACCATGCCAATATTATTATCCCTGCAAATAAGTTTCGGTTTCCATTATTAATTCGTAGCTGACAACTGTCGTTGCATCCACGAGTACTGCTACTTGAAGACGTGCACTATAATATTACAAAATGTTTTTAAGAATTCTTCCAATATAGATACCCAGAATGCGTTGACATGATCAGTCAATATTTAATTTCCGATAGCAATATCATGTCAAGCAATATGTTGTCCATACCAAACGAAAATTACTGTACATGGCTTCCGGGAGTTGCAGAGTATATTTTCCCCCCTCATACAATACAAGCTAGGGATCGATTATATGGAGATGGAGATCAAGAAATGTACAAGAGATAAGTCATTTTCTGGTGCCTACCTACCATTGCATCACTCCAAGTCGCCAATTTTGGGCAAGTTCGATCGGTAGGTAGCGGAAGCAAGCATCCCCACGTTCTCTTGTGCTCCCTTTCATTTCTTTCGGTTACTTATCTACTCCATCTGTATAATCTGTTATCTTTTGCAGTACTACAACTTAGGCTCTGTTTGGCAGAGTTCCAGATCCCAGCTCCACCTTAGAGCTGGAGCTTGTAGACTAAAATAAAGTGAATTAAGTTTATATTTTTAGTATAAAATGTAAACAAGATGATCTACATAAACACTCTTAATGTACCCACAGCTCTAACTCCATAAATTTCTGAAGCTAGGAATACCCTGCTCCACCAACTCCACGGATTTTGGTGGAGCTAGAGCTGTCCCAACTAAAATACATGTACACACATGTATACGTCCAAGTATCCCCAGTAGTTATGACCCGTAAGAAACTATACATGGATAGATACACAGATATACGTAGCAGTCGGAATCGATCGCTATAATGACACAAAGATGAAATTATGAAGTGTTCATATGTGCGTTCGCGTCAAGTAGTACTCATGTTGTTAGGAGAAAAATAAGTGAGCAGAATTTTCCTCTGAAAATAATTATAATTTGTTTCTATTTTTTTCCATGCGTGCATGAGCATGAGGCATCCTTGGGAATTTTTGCTTTTGTAGCCTCCTTATCAACTTTTTTTTTTTTGTAAAAATAGCCCCATACGAGAGAAATTTCATTTTGACCCTGTGTCAAAGCTCAGCCGGCAGGTGACGCGTGTTACATGCTGTGGTCTAGTTGCTCGAAAGGCAAGCGAGGGCGCGATCGGCGGTGGGGTCCACGTCACTATCGAGTGCCCGTAGCTTGGAAGGAAGTATCGAGCTCGGCGTGTTCGGTAGGATGTCGCTCTTGTCGCACTGCCACAGCTCGGCAAGTGCTGTCGCACTGTCCTGCTACGACAGCATACCTCCTCCCATGTTACCACACTTCCTTCCGCGCTCGCTCGACTTGTCGCAGCTTCATCCACCTTCCGAGCTCCCCTGACGCGGCAGGGAACACATGTCTGCCGCGTCTTCCGAGCTCAACAAGGGGGCTATTTTTGAAATTTCGAATGAAAGATGGTCATTTTTTTTCGAAAATGAAGTTTGCGAGTCTAGAAAATGGATCACTTGGGCATTGTTTTTTGGTGGTTGCAAAGATTAATGGAGGCAATAATAATTCAGCTGCCGACCTGTGTGCATGCAAGTGTGAGGATGGTGACACAAGGATTCCCTTGTGGGTAGGTACCAACAAAGCTCATCCCAACAGCCGAGTACGTACCATTCGCTCCATTTTATTGACATGTTTGTTATTTGGTGTTTGTTGTGGTTGTTGTTGGAGTTATTTCTTTCCCCCTCTGTCCATTGTTGGTACAGCAGAGTGTGTTCCTGTTCAGTTCTGCTGGTGTTGAATGAGGGCTTGACCAGGGTTCACAAAACCGAAATTCGAAATTCGCGTCGAAATTCGTGGTACAAAAACCGCAAAAACCGCTCGAAAAATCGCCCAAAAACGTCAAAAACCGAAGGGTTAATAAATCAAATTTTTCTGAAAAAAAAAATAGAAAAACAGCGGTTTTTCGCGAAAAACCGCTGCCAACTAGATGTTCGTCGCAAAACGGTTTTTGTGAGCGGTTTTTGATGAAAACCGCGGTTTTTGGCGAAAAACCGAACGCATAAATTTTTTAAATTTTTTTTTTTGAATGGACCGGTTTACCGAACGGTTTTTGATTTCGAACCTCAGCGGTACGCTCGAATTTTCGAGCGGTTTTCGTCGGTTTTGTGAACCCTGGGCTTGACAATTGAGAAAAGATCAATTCTGATTATATTTTGATTTAGACCCAGTAGCACAACACAACTGGAGTGACTGTTTTTATAGGAAAGCTTGACAAATGGCAAAGCTTCCGAGAGTGGTAAGGTAGACAATTAATTAGACATATTTGGAACACGAGAATATTGTAGAAATAATAGATATAGTACGAATTATATTGAATCTTAGCGACTGTAAAATTTACGTGTTCTAAACATGCAATCTAATACCTGTGGATTCTTTCTTTGAGGAAAACATATCATACCCTGCTGTATATTTGATCGGAGACCATTTTGCTATCACAAAATTGATGGCAAAATCTAGAGATGTACGACACGCAGTTAACATCATAGGGCTGGATACAGTAATTTCAAATGCGTAAATTCAAGCAAAATTCAGGTATAATGGATACGTGGGCAGACTCGGATGGAGGCCATGGCCATGGTCGCAGCTGTTTGGAGATGGCAAAGTGTCGAGGTCACATGGCCTTCAGTTCTGGGAGGGGAGACAAGGACATTCTCGCTGTTCCTTTGTCAGAGCAGCACTGTTCCTGTAACAGTGTGCTCTGGAGTGTGACGAAACCTGGATGGAACAGCTGCCAATCATTTACTTATCCATTCATATTCTTGGGTGGATGGGCCGATGGGGGACGTTGAATGCTTTGCTCCCCAGCTCTTGCGGAAACTTTGCCTACTAAATCTGCCACACATTCACACTGCATGAGGATGTGTTGGCGTGCAAGGTACGTAGCTCGATCTGCACAGCTTCTGCAGCTAAGAATTACTAATATTCATCGGCAACAGGCGAACCACAAGAGATATTTTCAGATAGACCACTTGAACGGTGTCGGGTGAAAACTGACTTGACCGTGCATGGTTAAAAATTCAACCATCAGAGCTATCGATCTCGACTGCCAATCTTCCGATCCAATGTCGCTAACAGTGACACCCTTCCTTCTCACCAAGAAACCTTGCATTCTGTGTTCATACCACGAGCGGTCGACAACTAGCACCTTATCGCACGACAAAAACCAACAAATTACCGGTACAAATCTACGTCGCGACTACTGCGTACACTGGTGCAAATGTACAGAGGATTCTCGCCCGTGTACCTGGAAACCTGACTGAAAAATATCTACCTACCTTTCCAAAGAAAAAGTTCACTAGTGATGAGTACATGCCACCCCTTATGTCCTTGTTGGCCATAAATATCTCATCTACAGCAACTTGAAATATTAACGCTAGTGCCAGTGGCAGTACTTCTACGGTACCACACTACCACCACCACCTCTCTTTCCAGTGCTGTGCAGTGTATACCAACCTGGAGAGTGACAAATCAAAAACAACGGCAAGTAAGTGAAGTTACCACCGCACTTAGGCCCTATTTGGACGGTAGAAATTTCCGTAATTTTTACGGAAATTAAGTTGTTTCCTGTAAAATTTCTGCGTTACAAATGGGACTTCAAACATGTGCGCCTGACAGTTAAAGCATATTCCTATGTAAAAAGTATGTTCTACTTATAATAATCAGCTAGGATCGTAACGAATGAAATAGGTATTAGCCGCTCGTAACAATAAGCTGCGTTTGATTGAATTCCAACTCCAACAAGTATAGTAGCACAATCCAAGGTCTCGATCTGTATTGGGATCTGGGAAGAGGAGGAATCGGTGTCGAGTGTGCGCGCACGTCGGAGCTCCCTGACTCCCTTATCCTTTTCTACGTGGAACGGCCGGGCCGTGTAGAGGAAAGCGACGCGCGCGGCTGCCGCTGCGAGCTTATCTGACTTGCATATCTCCGTGCCTCGTCGCGGCCGTAAAGGCGCCCCTGCTCGTCGTTGTTCCTGCGTGCGTTTTCCTTCGCCTTCCTGCCCTTTTCCGTTCTGTTCTCCGCTATCTGTGTGAGTGCAACGATACGCGCTGCAGACGACGTCCTGCCTGATAGCGACTGGTTGGGAATCTTGGACGAAAACCTTGAGATATTTGGCTGATTTATAGGTGTTAATTGCATGCCTGTGGCACACGTAGGCCCTGTTTGTTCTGATTACTTCGTCCAGTCATAAGATAGTTGTCCTTTTGA
Organism: Otatea glauca; assembly: GCA_036346275.1. Lineage (NCBI taxonomy): Eukaryota > Viridiplantae > Streptophyta > Magnoliopsida > Poales > Poaceae > Otatea > Otatea glauca. The sequence goes on from CM070728.1 coordinate 11,505,868, forward strand.
ATATAATTGAAGCCAAAATTTTGAAACTTTGATTATTATATCTTTTTAAATATTTAAATTGGATACATGAAAATCGTATGTGTAGAATTGTCTCGAAAAGTACTTTTATAATATTATAGTTTTATAAATATATTATAATATAAATTAGTGGTCAAAACTATGTTTTGGAGACCGTGTCGATGTCCAAAATAACTATTTGTTACAGGAGGGTTTTTTCTTTGCTTTTAGGTACTGTTGCCATCCAATCCAACTGTTTGTATTTGTAGAGCAGGGACTTGATGTTTGCTTTTGACCTGTGGGAGTGAGAGCGATCGATAGGGCAAGATTAGATTTCTCATTGATATGGGGTATGCATGGAATGTGATAGGGTAGGAAAATTGTGCACTCGGATTTCGGTCTCTAAGTGGCTAGGGATATGATTCGCCTCCTCCAAAGCATATGTCAAGCTAGCTAGAGACCGGAAGCATGTGGGACGACTATGCAAAGGATAGAATTAATGAAACAAAATAATTATGCCGTGTGAGTTAAATGTACGGGCAAGTGTCGCAGTATGAACACAAATCTTGATCATCGATTGAGATCCATCTGAACCGGCGGGTTAATTCTTACTAAAGTCTGCCTAAGCTAATCATATAAACTATATTGTTAATTTATATGAAATTCCTATGTTCCAAACCTCGCGACGATTCACCTGTTAGACGGGTCCATTTACGTGTAACTACTGATATCATATCACTGCTTTCTCCAAGTAGCTGATCGCAAGGCGCCATTGGAGGAGCCTAGATTAGGTAGCTGGTACTACCACCGGCACTTACCCTTTCTGTCCCGTGTCCCTGTTCTCGGTAGGGTTGGCCCTACGTGACATGGAACAGGCAGCGGTTAATTGGGTGCCACGCGAGCGCGGGCCCCGGCCCTCCTCGGTCTTATCCGAAACCATGATCGAGCTCCTAAGCCGTTTTTCCTGATTTGGCAAAATCTGGCAATTAGTCGACATGGATTGGAACGGAAGCGCTTAATTAAGGCTAATATATATAAAATGCGTCACACCTCCTTCCCCACTGCCTCTTTCCTTCCATGGCCGGCTCTGGTCAACTCTAGTCGCTTCCAACGTGTTAGGAGCACTGTCCTGCTAGCAATACGCACATACTCTCCTATTGGCTTAACCATTAGTAGCATGCGTGCCACACAGGCAAAAGAGGTCACCAAGTTGCCCAGTGTGTGTTGATTTTTGCTCGTCTGTTTCTTGAAAAGCAAGGCGTGCATGGTGATTGTGAGTAGGCCACAGTGCAAGAGGATCATCATATCGGAGCCGGTGCCGGTCATGTCGAGATGATAGTGCAACGTCCGAGTGCCCCCAGCAGATAGCCACCCTTCAACCTTGCCAACCGGCATAGATCGTGAAAAATTGCATGCTATAGACGCTGCTTTGTAAATGTGCTAACCTAGTCGCTCACAGCCTAAGGTTTCATGATTGATTGTCCTATGATCGAACCATGCATTCGTTTGCCGATTTGACCATTATGCACATGTGCATCTTGCACCGGTCACCCCTGGCTCTCACAGTCTCACGGCATCAGAATCAGAATTGATATCACCACTGTAACATCCTATGAAGCGCTGTGGTTTACCTGTCATCTTCAGACAAAGATCAGAATTCAGAAGACACCATGTGTTAACTCCAGTTTCTACTCTGGTTCAGGGAGTTGACGAGTTGCTTGGTGATTTGAGTGTGCTAATTAATTAACTAGTACATCAAAGAGTTTCAGATGTTTATCGTACACTGGATAAGCAGGTCGGTCCGAAGACGTTTGTGACCAATCCACAGAAACGAGGTTAGAATTGTGTGTACACGGCTGCCGCCTTGCAAGTGCTTGTATGCACGCTTGGTATATGGGCGTGTTTTTCAGAATAATGGGCTATTCGTGTATTTGAGCTCGTCAGGTTGGTGTTCTTCTCAATGACACCGGCCACATTTAAATGCAAAAAAAAAAAGGCAGGTGGTGATGATGCCAGATGCCTCAATAAAGAAAGTCGATTGCCTGACGAAGTATAGTAGGAGTAATTCTAGTTATGTTAATTGCTTCCCCTGTTGACAAATAGGAAATGGTTTTGCAAAGTTGGTTCTTGTTTCTGGAATCAACACTTTCAACAGCGACATACATCGAAAGGAGATTATCAGAATACGGCCTGTGACGTGTAGCAGAGCACCTAGCCAGTAATTACTCTCTTTGGTTTTGCTCCACTTGGATGAAAATTGCAAAAGAGTATGATTTGCATCTTGCACATGACTCTTAAGTGCAGAAATGACGACAGGTAGAAAGCACTAGCATTATCAGCAGAGATTATCACGAACCGAAGTGACATACCAAGAAAGCACCGGCATTATCGGGTGAGATTATTATGAACCCAAGTGACATAGCAAGCACGACTACGCAAACTATGATTCGTCAGCCAGTTTAAATATTTGGCAGATACGTAAGGCTCAGATAAATAAATCTACGCCAATTCAAACCATGAAATCACATGACGGCTGGAAAAGCACAAAGAAATCCCAGTCCACAAGGCACCTAGAAACAAGACAATTAATTTAAAATTGACTTGTGCTGCCCAATGATTTAATTCACAATTATAGCGGTATCACGGTAACGTGGCAAAAAAAACTATAGCAAATAGCGGAAGCTATCGCGGAGGCTATGCTACATTGCGGTACTATCGAAAAGATGCTAATTCTATTGCTTTCTATGTTATGGAGAATACAATATGAATAGGAAAAAAATTATAACAAGAATATCAAGCAAAGTGTAACTAAAAAGTTACAAATTTACAACACTTTCCTGAAATGTCCAAAGATCTAAAAATATAAATAAATTATTTTTTTCTTCAAAAATCTAAAACATTTTACTTGATTTATTAGCATAAATATAATTTTGAAACTTAAAATTTTTAAAAGTTGAATTCAATGTATAAATTGATTTTTTGAACACTGGAAAGTAATTCTCATTTCTTGAAATATAATATAAAACTTACGGAGCAACAATTGAGTGAATATGCTACAACAAATTTCTAAACATGCAAATAAAACCCTTCAGAGAAGAAGGCATACATGGTGGCGGCAAAGAGGTTATGTCGCAGTAGGAGTAGGAAGTAACCAGCTAGAGGACTCATCGGCCTATGGGCCTAGATCAAATGGAGGCGAGACCAGAGCACACCACCATCTCCCCAACTCGAGCTCAAGAAGCCTCACCGCTCCACCATGGAGCTCCATCACCATTTGACCCCTCGAGCTAGGGAGGCCTAGACGACCTGCCACTACCCATGGGGTGGAGCTTCGATCGGAGCTTCCTAGAGGGTGACGACAAACAAGGAGGAAGGGGGAAGGGGAGGGAGGTCTAGCTTGCCAAGCTCCCGTCTCCCGTGCCGTGAACTTCGACCACTATGATGAGCCACGGGGGAGGAGGATGTGCAGTGAAGACAGATGGAGAGAGGAAGGAAGAAGTAGAGAAGGGGAATGGATAAGATGCGAATGGTGGAGTTGAGTTGGTTCAGTGGGTGGGTCGTCTGAGCTAGCCGAATTTCATGCCTTGTATCGGACGTCTTCATTGTAGCGATCTCCTTTTAGAAATTATCAACACATTATGGATTAATGCATGCGTTAAGGAAAAAATGTATTGCTTCATGAACGGTTCCTTATCAGGGCATTCAGCAGCATCAGCACAACGGTAGCAATTGTGTGTCCCTGGAATGTCTTGGAGTTAGGCTGGGTCAAGGTTCAAAATCTTGCCGAGATTTCAGATTTCGGTGAAGGTCGAGATTCCAAATCTCGGCAAAATAAAAAAAATGAAAGTTTTCAAATTGCTACAGTGATTACCACAAATTTGATCGGTTTTGATGTTTTTAGGACCAGATTTCGCTCTAAATTTTTGTGTGGAGAATTGTAATACCTTTTACAAGGAATACATGTCGAAATTTTGCAAAAAAATACATATAGAAATTAAAATGCTTCAAGAAATTGTTCTTTCATGACATGTAAAACTATTCATTTCTTTCTCTCAAGTGCTCTCTTTATTTTTGTTTTTAATCCTGTTACAAAAATGAAAATAGCAACCTATCATCGGGTGGATAGTAATATCTAGCTAAATTAAGGCACAATGATAGAAACTTGTTAAAACGATTCATCTTATTCTCCGTATTTTTCTCGGTAACTCATGGTGTTGGCTGTTGTTATTTAGAGCGCAAATTGAGAATGAGTATAAGCCAGAAGGAAAAGAGTTTGGGGCCGTTGGCCAGTCATATATCAACTGGGCGGCTAAGATGGCCATGGAATTAGACACCGGTGTTCCATGGGGGTGATGCACAAGGAGGACGATGCACCAGATCCAGTGGTATCATAAACTTATCCCATATTTATTTATGGTCAACGGGTGTCAGATGTGGCAAATTGTTGATTATTTTGCCTCATATTCTTATAGATAGTAAATTTTCTATTGAATATGTTCATTTAGTTAGTTGTATAACTTGTACCAAGTATGTTGGTGTATATTTCTGTGGGTTCACTGCAGGATATAAATTCGAATCTAAGAGAACTCGTGATGTAAATTGTGTGTTTGTACTGTGCAAATACTTAGGGTCTTTTATGTGCAAATACTTAGTATTTTGCATTCAAATAAATAGGAAATGTAGATAAATACTTGCATGATTTTTTTCATATTTTCCCCAATTTTTTCTAGCCTCGAGAGGCCTTTTGACAAGAGTTTGAAAATGACCAAAATTTCAGTCAATTTCGCCAAAATTTCGGTTTTCCCGAACCCGAAATTGCCGAATTTCAAATTTGATTTTTGAGTTTTGACCAAATTTCGGCTGAAATTTCAAAATCTCACTGAAATTTTGGATTTCGGCCAACCCCGAGATGCGATCCGAAAACAAAATTTGAAACCTTGGGCTGGGTTGATTGCTTCTCATATTCATGTGTGTATGTATGTTTTTCTCAAAGAAGCCATATGAAGTGTTCCTAGAGTTTGGTGGATATGACCAGAGTTTCTCAAAAGTCTGAAGTAAGGGTATGTATCACCCAGTAACGTTGCTGCTCATTTTAGCACCGATTACGAATGGAAACAAGTTGTGGAAATCCTGTGCTGCAATGCAGCTTATGCTATGAAGCCTACATTCACAGTTGTCCTCGACAACTTCTGAAGCCTGCATTCGCAGGAACTTCCATTCGCAGCTATGAAGCCTGAGTTCAAAAGAAGGTAAATAGAAAAGCAAAGCATTTGAGTCAATGGGATCTAGATGTGCAGTAAGCATACACGCATCCACTTTCACTCAACAATCTAGCATTACTCCAAAACAGTTAAAATAGTGTTATGGAACATAACAGCTGCCGGCTGCCGCGCTAAAAGTGTCATGGAATGAAGGCACAGCACAACCAAGAATTATGTGTCCTTCGGGGTACCCTTCTTTGCAGCCTCAGCTGCAGACTTCTCTGCCTCAATCTCAGCAACATATTCATCAATTTCAGCCTCCTCGAGTTGACAAAGACCATCCTTTTGTGTCATCACTGCAACCTCGATGTTCTTCCCACCACTCTCAACAACCTAAAAGGTTTGTCAGTCTATTAGTGATTGCCAAACAAAAACAACATTAAAAGGATAAATAAACTGAAGATACAAGTCACAACATAGCGTTGTCTTTCGAACAAAAAAATATCAGCATAATGGAAAGGACACAAGAGAAAGCAAAACAAATGAAAAAAGATCAAGCACTTCCATCTGAATGCTGCAACTAAATACCATCCTAGTAGAGCATTTGAATGCTGACAATGAAGCTGCAACTAAATACTGTCCCGGTAAAGAATGCATGCTGGTATAAGTTGAAGACCCATGAAGAAGAATTGGTGAATAATAGACCATCTGGCACTCACACTACATGACGAACAAGACATGACAATAGACAACTGAAAAACTCTGAGAGAAATGTTGCAAAAGTTTAATTTCAGATGTGACCTATATTGGAGACAAATATAAGAAATCAAACAAATATTTATAATACCGCAGGAGAGCTCATGAGACTCTTTTAGTGAAATTCATAAGTTTCAATTCCCGAGCGATCACACCAAAAACTTGAGTTCCATGTCTCATCCACTCAGCAAATAAGACTAAATAAATAACAAACTTAAGAAAGCACCAGTGGTATTTACAAAATGCAAGTAAAAGAAACGTGTTTATAGATCATAGAATTCCCCAAGAGTCTGCTATCAAAATAGTCGAAACTAACATACGCGTGGGGTTATGCTCATATATTCTGAGTCAGAGCAGAAGCCAGTGGATCAGCACAGACATCCAACAATTGCACGATAGACCCAGAGCTGCACAACATCCACTATCCAGGAGACAGGAATAAATAGCAAAGCCCCCATCATTGCTCAATTATAAATTCAATATAATTTGTAATTTTCTTAATAGAATGGAGTGAATCAGACAACAATAATTTCAGTATTCACATAAGCCTAAATAAGCTTCTCGGCACAACTAAAAGAAAGCTGCACCAGGAGTACCTATGTGAATGCCTCATCACAAGAACCTGTCACAATTCATCATTTTCATCTCCATTCCACTACATGTAAGATCGCTAGGACAAAGAAAACCACATCTATGAGTGATGAGTAAGACCTTTCAGTTTGTTCAAAACACCCAATACTTTTCACCATTTTTTGGCATGTCGCTCAGTTGCGATTTGTTTGGAAGACATACTCTGAAAGTACTATGGCATGACAAAGACCAAGGAACTCCTTGGATGAGTATATAACAGAATAAAATTTCATACAAGGTCTGACTGTCATATTCCCAGAGGCACCTCAAATACTTTTTGTGTTTAATCAGTCACTCAAGTCAGCTAATCGCAGATTATTGCTGGACAAACTACTGCCCCTACAGCTTGCTAGGAGTGCCAGAGTCAAACATAATCAAAGTAAACCTGACATCACCTGATGATAGATGAACAAACGTACAAATCAAGGGTACGTTTCTCATGAACTGCTATTTATGTCACTCTACCTTTGGTTATTCCCGGATCAAAATAACTATGCTCTATATACGTACGGTAGTCATTAAACAGGAAAGATGTGACATTTATAATGAATCGAGCAACTGGCAATGTGGCAAATCTGTACTGAATCAAGTCTAATCTACTGCTTAAACTAAAGAGAAAGCAAGGGCAATATATATACACCTCTAGGAGCGCGCGGATGGCGAGCTTGATGGTCTCCTTGCCGGAGGTCTCCTTGTAGTTCTTCTCCAGGAACTCCCTCATGGAATTGGAGTTTCTCCCCGTGGCGTTGGCCTTCCACGCCGAGAAGGTGCCCGACGGGTCGGTCTGGTATAGCGCGGGCTTGTCGGTGTAGGGATCGAATCCGACGATGAGGGTGGAGAGGCCAAACGGGCGGACTCCACCGCTCTGGGTGTACTTCTGCTGCAGGCCAGCGATGTAGCGGGTGATGTACTCGACGGTGACGGGGTCCTCGACGGTGAGGCGGTGGCTCTGACACTCGACCCGCGCGCGGTTGATGAGCACGCGTGCGTCGGCCTTGAGCCCCGCGCACGCCAGCGCGATGTGCGTGTCCAGACTCGCTATCTTCCGCACCGACCTGCCCGAGAAGTAGCCGGCGAGATGAGATCTGTGTATCGAAAGGGGAGGGCCCGTCGCGCGAGGGGGAGGGGAAAGGTGGGGTTTTTGGCAGTGGAGTACCTCGAGTCCTGAAGCTTTGGGGTGGACTTCTTCTCGACGCCGAGGACGACGTTGTCGGTGCCGCGGACGCCGACGGCGGCGTTGCCCTTGCGGACGGCCTCGAGTGCGTACTCGACCTGGAAGAGGTGGCCGTCGGGGGAGAAGACGGTGATCGCGCGGTCGTAGCGGGCCATCCTGGCGTCGCCGGCGGTCGGGTCGGCTTAGGGCTTCAGGCTTCCCGGACGGCGGTGGTGGTCGTGCTCTGGTTGGTCGTTCGAGTGTGGTGGGGTGGCTCTGGGAAGAAAGAAGGGTTTTTGTTTCTGGTTGGGCTTCACTTTTCTCGCGCTCGTTTGGAACGAGAAGAAGACGGCAACGCGGGCTTGATGCGGCGGTGGGTTGGACCCATTTCATGGTTGAATGGGTATTAGTGGCCAAACGGGCCGCCCGGCAGCACGGCACGATCCGATTAAAATCCGGCACGATCCGTTTAGGCCCGGCTTGTAAACGGGTCGTGCCGTGCCGGCCCACGTGCCCGAGTGGCGGTCCAGGCACGGCCCGTTTGCCTGTCAGGCCGTGCTGTGTCTCCTTCACGGGCTAATCGGACCGGGTCGGCCCATAGTCCGTTTAACTTCAGAAAATTTGAAAAAATCAGAAAAAATAAATAAAGTATGAAAAAAATACAAAAAAATATGAAAAAAATCAGAAAAATGGGAGAAATTTAGAATAATTAGAAAAACTCGAAGGTGTACAAAAACTTTTTAAATATATATATATATATATATATATATTAAGAGAAAGCTAAAATACGAGATATTTTTTTAAAAAAAAAACTGCTACAACTAACATGAATAGAAGCTAGTCAGGTGGTTAGAAATTAAGAATGCAAATCAGACAAACAATTCGTTGTTTCTGCAGAAAGAACAGACTATATCCAACTCTGATCTTCTGTTGTTTTCCTTTATTTGTGTTCATGTAAACCATTTTTTGCCATTTGCCAAATCAGTTTAAAATTATCCTTCCCTTTACTCTCTACCAGTTTTATTGATTTGTAAGATTATGCATTCTTATATTTCGTAAGTAATTTTGAATCTATATGAAATTTATGTTATCGATATCCTCATCTGACAAAGTGTTCTTTTTGTGCCTTGCTTTAGACAGAAAAGGTCGATTTGGAGAATACCCTTGTCGATGAGAGCCAAAGACAGTCAAGGGAGTATGGATCTGTTTCTAGATCAAGGAATGATAAGTATAGTGGTAAGATAATTGGTGGAATGGTTTGTCGTGTCTTGCTGCTACCCATGTTATTGCTGTGAACTCTTACCTTTCTGGCTGCTAATGTGGGTAAAAAAATTGTTGACTATGATGAATCATCCTTGCTTTTACGAAGGGAAAAATCTACATATGATAGTGGAAAAACAGTGTAACTGGGTAAATGACACTGCAAAGTTGCACCTTCTTAATTACTTTCGCAGTGGCATATACTATCTCTAAAATAGCTGTAATTCTAGGGAATTTCAAACAACGTTCTTGGTGGTTTGGATCTGACTAAGCATTGCTGATTGGTTGACTGAAGTGTAACCATACCATTGCCATGCATGAGTAATTTTTAAAAAAAAGCCGCAGCGGTGGGGTCCGCTCAGGGTTCGCAAAATCGCCGAAAATCGGTGGAAAATCGCGATTTTCGGTCGTAGCGGCGCGGCTCAGCTTCTAAAACCGCCCGATAAACCGGTGCAATTCAAAAAAAATTATGCGACGTAAACCGGTCGGAAATCGGTGAAAATCGACGAAAATCGCTCAAAAAAATCGTCCACCAAAAAGTTTAACTCGCCTGTCGATTTTCCATGAAAATCGACCGATTTTCCATCGAAATTGGGCGATTTTCCATGAAAGCAGACGATTTTTTATTTTTCTTTTTAATTTTTTGGATTTTGAAACTCCACGATTTTTTACGATTTTCGGCTCGATATTTCCGATTTTTGAAATTCGAATTTCGGCCGATTTTTCCCAAACCGATTTTGTTAACCACTGGTCCACAGATTGCTTATGCGCGCCGGCCGTGTGCATGGGGCTATACGTGAATTTAACGCTTTTCGTTAAAAACAGCGTCAAGAGGCTAATACAGCGAAAAATTCTAGGGTTTATAGTTTACTGGAGCCTAGATTTAAAGGGAGGTCTAGACGGTTGGTTTAGCTCAGCTACCTACCATCTACTTAACAGTAGAAATTAGAAATATATGGTTCTTATAGCAGCGGTGCTGCAAGATTTTTGTGAACGATGTGTAACACCCTAAGAATTTTTAAATTCTTTAACTAAGCATTTATTTCGGATCTTCTGATTTTTAGCATTTAATTAATGATTTTTGCTATTTTAGAATTAAATAAATAATTTATTCGAGAAAAATAAAGCCAAAATTATGCTGAATTTTTTTAATAAGTTTAAAATGTTCCAAATTATTTTTTAGAATTTTTCAATGGAATTTTTTAACTCTAGTTGATATTTCTATAAAACCAAATGTATTTCTTATAATGTTTTAATTTAAAAGTAAATTTAAATCTCCTCCTTTCCTTTCTAGCCGAAGCTCATTTTTCCTTAGCCCGCTCCGCTTTTCGGCCCATGGCGCCTCTGGTCTAGCCGGTCGAGCTACCATCCCCTGTGGGTCGACCTAGCTGGCTGTTGCCCTCCCCTTTCCCATTCCCTCGGAAAATCGCGCCAATCAACCCGAGCCCCTGTACATCTTCCTCCTCCAACCATTCACTTTTCCCTCTCTCCTCTATTGTTATCCGAGTTAAGCTTTCAAACTGCGCGATTCTCGTACCAAATCTTCCACCAACCATGTGCAACCGGATCATCTTATACCAACCTCTTATCCCCTCAAACCAAGTTATCCCATGTTTTACGAGCCATATCTGTGGGTTGAAACCGGCCGCTAGCTCTCTCTCGTTGGATTCACCCTTATCCGTGTCTCCCTGGTGCTATAAAGGCCACCCTCGTGATCGCAACTCCAACCCATTTTGCCAACTCCCGGGACCTCTCTCCTCCTAGTTTGTTCAAAAATCGCGAAACTTCGGTCTTCTCCAACTCCGGTCGCTGCCTTGTGTTCCTCGCCGCCACCACCTCAGAGCTCCTTTACTGAACCGTCCGCGTCATGAGATGCGCCTCATCTCCCTCTTCCTTTTCTCCCTCTCTTTTTCTAATTTTCCTATAGAAAAATAATTCTGAAATTCCAAAAATTCCTTTCATTCTCATTTTCCTTATTTTAAATCTTCCGGAAGCCCGCTCGAACTATGTTTGACTCCGTTTTTCTTCCTAAATTCATTTAAAATCCTATATTTCTTATTTATTTCAATTTTATATTTTATTTAGATTTATTTGGATTTTAGTTGAATTTAGTTTATTTTCATTGTATAGACTTCGGAGAGCCAGAAGAGTTTGCAACCATCGATTCCGATCACCAGGACTTTGATCAAGATAATTTATACCCTTGATCATATTGATTCCAGATTTTAAAGTGCATTTTGATTTAAATTATTGCATGCATAATCTTAGCAAATATACTTTGTCCCAATTTTAAATTAGTTATGCCCACATTTATTTCACATTTGAAACTTGAACACTTTATGCCATTGTAACCTTAAGTATGTCTCTAACTCAATGTCACAACATGGTATGATATGATATTTCAAGATTATGTAATGTATCAAGTAGAGCAGCCCTCAGCAATATCAACAAGCTAGTCTCAAATAGGATCAAAGTATTCACAAGGGATGAATTGTTTCTCAATGGTAGGTGTACTGATATTTTTGGGATTTTATGCTTTGTAGATGCTATTGTACTCAAAGGAACAAGCTTAATCTCACAACGATCCAAGAAACCCTAATTCAGTGTTTCTAGGGCAGCAGAGCTGTCGCCTAGATTAAAGTTTAAAAACGAACGAATTTGGAATGTTCACTATTGAAAGAATTGAAGTTTATGTCCTCAGCTTTCAATAGAGTACAAGAACATGTAATTTGGAGCTCGGGTGTGAAAGTTATGGCTCAAAAACTGAACACCACAGAATTGTCCCAATTTCAGCCTGACAAGACCGATTCCGAATCCGAATTAAATTCGGTTTGAATGAGTTCGAATAACAAAGAACACCCAAAAACGTTTTTATAGAGGACTCTTCAAGGATTCCGAAAAGTATAAAAACTTTTCAATCGGAGTTCGGACGTGAGAATTATGATTAAAATATCGAACCTATCTGGATTGGAAGTACAACTTGCTTCACCAACTTTGAGTCCAGATTAAACAAATTTGAGTCCAGAATTAGAGTCCATGCCCAACTAGGTTTTTGTAGAGCTCGTTCCCAGGTTTTAGGAAAGTGCAAAAATACTAGAATACAAGCTCGTATGCAAAAGTTATGAACAAAACAATGTACTAGACAGATTGAAATAAAAGCTACGCGAAGGAAAAACGATCAGCAACTAAAATAAGGACTCTAATGGATCAAAACCTAACAAAACGCACTAAAATACCAAATTGAATCTAAAGGTTGAATTTTTGTGGAGTAATTTTCAATTTAGGACAAAACAAAAACCAATCTAAGGTACTGCAATTCTCACTTATTAACGAAAACTCTGATACCACCTGATGAGGCTATTGGATGTCCTGATCTTTCGGTGAGATGGATAACTATCGATTAGTGGAGACGACCCTCACGATCCAGGCTATGACCGAAACACAACCGACGCTAAGCAATCGCTGAACCAAACTCCGAATTGTTATCAACCGTGGCAAAACTCGGTTGACCTGATCACGAAGATCAATTACTGCAAGCAATCGAAGAACAAGAAAGAACAAAGCAAAAGCAATCTGAAATTGCAAATATAATTGAAGTATTGATGTGGGGTTTCGAAGCACGGTATTGCTGTTGATCTCACCGAATAAGAGAATACCAAATAGTTTCACCAAGGAAAACTACAACTAAACAAAACCCAAGTAATTTTGGGTACTCTCTAGCTATATATAGGTAAAAGAGAAAGGGGATTCGACCAGTTTAAGATCAAGTATGCCGATTAGAGGGGGTGAATAGACGATTTTAAAAATTCTTCTCACTAAATACACGCTCTATTAATCTCTATATCAAAACCTAAACAATAATCAATGTGGAAGCAATAAACTAAAGTTTTGACAATTTAAACCTAAATCAACTAGGCTTACTAAGTGCACTAGCTAATTATGTCTCTACTCAAGGATATACAATTGACGAATACTCATAAAACAGGGGTGCACCAACGGCCCAATTGCAACAAGCAAAGCCCAGAGCAGCAAGCAGGCGGCCTCGAATACGGCCCCAGCCTAAACAGGCCGTCCCCGGCCTGCTACCCAAATGCCTACGAGACCATTCAGGGAGACCATTCCCGACCGGTCCCGACTCGACTCAAGCCGAGGTTCCCGACCCCGCAGCCGGACGGATCCCCGACTCCGACTCAGCGGGTTCCCGACCCCGCAATGGGGCGGATCCCCGACTCGACTCAGCGAGGTTCCCGACCCCGCAATGGACGGATCCCGCGACTCCGACTCAGCGAGGTTCCCGACCCCGCAATGGGGCGGATCCCGCGACTCGACTTCAGCAGGTTCCCGACCCCGCAGCAGACGGATCCCCGGCCCGACCGAACCATGATAATCCCCGCCGAGGGCGTGCGTCGCGCGACGGAGTCCCGTGTCAACCTAAGGTCACGTGCCCCACGAACGGTCATTCGAAGTGACTGAGCGAGGCCAGGTGGTCCCTTCCCAAGACAGTTTGATAGCTGCTGAAGCCACGTCTCCTGTCCCCATCACCACCACCCACGGTGCAAGGACACGCCTCTCCCGAGGCAACTCTAACGCCACACGCGACTACGCCAAGACCCACATGGATCACAGAGCAGCGCTACGCCACTTCCGAGGATTACCTAACCGCTCGACCAGCTAGACCATCGACCCAAAGATAGGCTCGGAAAGGCGACCAGTCGACGGAGCAAGCGACCAGTCGGCGGAACGATTGGCCAGACGGCGGGGCAAGACTGAAGCCCCTAGAAGTAGCTCGCCTGGCACTTCGCCAATTCTCGATGTAACCCGCCTTCAGATCAATAAAAGGAGGCAGGAACCTCCTAACAGGGCGGCGAGTAAGAGCTACAAGAGAGCTTTTTCCTCTTCTTCCTCTTCTTCTTTTTCTTCTCCTTCTGAGAGCTAAGTTTAGATCATTCTAGTGTTGAGGCTCCACCTCTCGCTTGTAAAAACTTCGGTGCGATCATCCGCACTTTTGATGAATACAACACCAACGCACGAATCCGAGTAGGACCTTCGGCCCAACCAAGATACATCTTGGACTCTGTGGTCTAACCATTCAGGCGAGCGGAACGCGCAGCCCCTTAGACTTACAAATTTACTTGCCGGCGCTCGAAACGCCGACAGTTGGCGCGCCAGGTAGGGGGCTTCGCGCGTCTTCAGCAGCATCTCCGGATTCCCATTCGTCTCCTTGATGGCATTCTTCTCCAACGACGAATGATCGTGTTGGAGCCGATCCGCTCGGCTCCTCGGCTTCATTGTCACCTCGGAGGAGAGCTCACGCTCTTCCTCACGCGCCGGGGGGCGGCGCCATGGGAGCCCGACACCATCTCCGGCAGCCGTCCCCCACTCCGGCTTGAGCGCCTCATGGCCCCAAAGCCGAACCCGAGGAGCGCTATACCTCCTTTGGCGAAGCCCTCCGGCTGCGCAGAGATCCGCCACCTCCCGCTGCCACGACTTGTAGCTATGGTCGGCTACATGCCAACCTCGTCCACGAGTTCTTTGGAAGACTCTTCCACCACGGCTCCAGCCCGACACGGAGTATCCCGCCACAGCGGCACTCTCGCGAGTGCAACGTGGCGAACCGATTGGCCGTAGCCACCGCGGCTCGACGGTCCCCGTCCGGCGACCGAGGCACGAGAGGGGAATACCAGCGCGGCTACTGAACGCTTCCAGCTCGCCGCCACGAGCTCCAACGGCAACGCGAGAGTGGAGGAGCGAAGGTCGAGCTCGACCGGCTCGAGCCAACTCGAGCAGATTTGAGCCCGAGCCCGCGCAAGTCTTTGGCGACGCGCGCGGGCGCGCGCCAAGAGCACCACAAGTTGGGGGCGTAATCCGCGCCCCGCTTTTTCCTCACGCAAGCCAAAACGTGGTCGCGGCCGCAATCTTGCCCGAGGCCTTCCGAGCCCGCAAACCCGAGGCCGAGCTACCTACCGAACCTTCGGGTGGTGGAGCGCGCCGTCGGCAATCATGCAGCCTCCGGCTCCTACCACACCGGCGCTACTTCCGCCACTCGGCCAGACACCATGGAGCCGGGCCTGGTGCGCCAAGACCGCACCCACCATGAACCACCCCAGCCTCATGCACCCTGTGCGCGCCGCCTCGGTAATGTTTACGACATCCGCGCCACCCTCGAGGCGCGAAGAAAGATGGCGAGGACGCCGCCACCACGCGTTGCGGATGGTGAGCGCCACTATCAGCAGCCTCAAGCCCCGATGGTCCCGACCACGGCTTTTGCCAAGGATCCACCAGTAGGATTTCCCGCCCGATTCCGGCGCTACCAACATTGCCAAGTACACCGGCCACCAACCCGTGTGTCGGCTCAAGATTACCGGCTCGCGTCTTGGGTGGGGAGCGACAGATGATCTCTTCATCATCCAAGACCTCCCATCTACCTCGCGGACTCGGCTCGAGCCCGCTCGAGTACCGCCTCAAAACTATCGAGAACTGGCCGACTTGAAGAATCTCTTCGTCGGTAACTTCCGGGGCACTTATAAGCGCCACGGTAACTCCTGGGACTCGAAGGGCTGCAAGCGGCAGCAGGGGAGACTCTCCGACTACATCCGGAGGTTTTCCGCCAACAAGAACGAGCTCCCGACATCTCCGACGCCGATGTCGTGGGAGCCTTCATCTACGGCACCTCTGCAAGGCCTTGGTGCACAAGTCGGGTGCGCCAAGCCCAGACCACCAAGGAGCTCCTCGACATCGCCATCAACCACGCCTCCGCGAGGAGGCCGTAGGGGCTATTTTCGGAGGAAAGGCCCAACAGAGCCCGGCGTCAAACGGGTCTCCTTCCGACCGCTTCGACAAACGGCGGCGACGGAAGCGATCCGTGAGACCCAAGTGGTCGCCACGGCCGACCGCCGCCATAAAGCGGCGCGCGGCCCGGCCGCCGCGCCCGACCACTTCGAGAAATTGATGGACGGCCCATGCCCGAACCATGGGTTCTCCGTCAACACAAGTACCGGATCGCGAAGTCTGAGGCGCTATCTTTCTAGCGTCCCCACCACGCCGCGAAGCAAAGGAAAGAAGCCCGCCGCGGCCCCGCGAACGGCGGAGAAGAAGGCAGACGACGAGTTCCCCGAGCCCGACGGCTGCCTCATGATCTTCGGAGGACCGGCTTGCTACGCCGACAAGCGTCGGCTCAAGCTCGCTTACCGCGAGGTCCACACCGTCGCGCCGGGCGTCCCCCAATATCTTCGGTGGTCGGAGTTCCCGATCACCTTTGATCGGACCGATCACCCCGATCGCGTCCCCACACCGGGAGGTACCGGCCGGTGGTCACCCCGTCGTCGAACGGCGCCACGAAGGTGCCGATGGGCGGGCGGCGGCCTTAACATCCTCTACGTTGAGACGCTTCGACGCTATGGGGTCCCGCGCTCAAGCCTCCCGCCAAGCAAGGCACCTTCCATGGCGCTATCCCGCCGCCAAGCCCATCCGCCGGCAGGTCGACCCGCCCGACACCCTCGGGGAGCCGGGAACCTCCCGCACCGAGACCCACACCTTCGAGGTCGTGGATTTCCCCGGCGCCTACCACGCCATCCTGGGGAGGCCATGCTACGCCAAGTTCATGGCGATCCCCAGCCACGCCTACCTCAAGTCAAGATGCCCTGACCGCATGGAGTCATTACCACGGCATCGTCTTTCCACTTGCCTTCAATCGCGAGCGGCACCGCGAGCTCGCCTCGGTCGCTGCCTCGCGAACTCAACAAGCTCGGGAGGAAGCCGCCGAGTCCGCCCCCGAATCCAAGAAATCGGGGGGATCCTTCAAACCCACCGAGGACACGAAGGAGGTCACGGTCGATCCTCGTGATCCGACCAAGATCGTCGCGGTCGGAGCCACGCCCCGCCAAATAGGAAAGCGCCGCCGACTTCCTCCGCACTAACAAAGATGTCTTCGCATGGAGGTCCTCCGACATGCCGGCATTCCAAAGGAGGTCGCCGAGCACTCCTTAAGCGTCCGACCAGGCTCAAAGCCGGTCGCCCAACGCCTGCGCCGCTTCGACGAGGAAAGGCGCAGGGTTATAGGGGAGGAGATCGCCAAACTCTTGGCGGCAGGGTTTGTAAAAGAGGTGCGCCACCCTGAGTGGCTAGCCAACCTCAGACTTGTAAAAAGAAGAACGGGCAATGGAGAATGTGTGTTGACTATACGAGTCTCAACAAAGCATGTCCCAAGGACCCATTCCCCTTACCTCGCATCGACCAAGTCATCGACTCCACCGGTGCGAGTCTCTTTCCTTCTCGATGCCTACTCGGGCTACCACCGATTGCGCTAAAGGAGTCCGACCACCGCGACTTCCTTCATCACTCCGCTCGCCTCGCTCGCTATGTCACAATGCCCTTCGCTACTGAAGAACGCGGCGCTACATACCAAATATGTATGCAAACGTGCTTCAATGACCAGATCGGCCGCAACGTTGAGGCGTATATCGACGATATTGTCGTAAAGACCGGAAGGTCGACGACCTTATCGCCGACCTAGAAGAGACTTTCGCGAACCTTCGACGGTTTCGCATAAAGCTCAACCAGAAGAAGCGCGCTGGGATCCCCAAAGGAAAGCTCTTAGGCTTCATCGCTCTCGAGCGAGGCATCGAGGCCAATCGGGGAGAAGATCTCGGCGATCGCAATGATGGGCCCGGTCGAACCTCAAAGGGGTCCAGAGGTCGACCGGTGCTGGCGGCTTTGAGCGTTTCGTGTCTCGCCTCGGCGAACGCGAATGCCGCTCTGAGTCGCTCAAGAAATCCGACCGCTTGGGCTTGGACACCGAGGCTCGGGAGGCCCTCACCCGCTTGAAGGCCTTCCTGCCCTCGCCTCGATCCTAGTCGCCCGGCACGGGTGAACTGCGCTCCTCTACATCGCCGCCACTACCCAAGTCGTCGCCGCGGCCCTCGTGGTGGAGCGAGCGGAAGAAGGCCGTGAGCTCAAGGTACAACGGCGGTCTACTTCATCGATGAGTACTTTTCGAGTCCAAGACTCGGTACCCACAGTGCGAAGTTACTCACGCGTGCTCATCACAAAGAGGAAACTCGTTCACTACTTCGATCGACGCCATCACCGTGGTGACCACGCCCCACTCAGGCGAGATCATCCACAATCGCGATGCCTCGGGAAGGATAGCCAAATAGGCGCCGAGCTTAGCGGCCATGGCATAATATACGCCCCTGACGGCGATCAAGTCGCGAGCTCGCCGACTTCGCCGCCGAAAGTGAACCAAGCCTGTGCACCACCGGTGGTCGAAGACCCGAGCATCGACAATGTACTTCGACGGGTCTTACACCAAGAATGGCGCGCGCGGAGTCGCCATCATCTCCCCGCCGAACGAGCTTCAATACGCCATTAGGTTGCTCTTCGACGCGACCAACAACATTGCCGAGCACGAGGCTCGCCAACGGTCTCCGGATCGCCGCCGACCTCGGTGCCCGCCCGCTCGTCCACGGGGACTCCAAGCTTGTCGTCGACCAAGTCATGAAGGCTGCGGGCCCGAGACGCCCGCATGGCCGCAGATTGTCGAGAAGTCGCCGGCTCGAGGAGCGGTTCAAGGGTTTCGAGCTTCACCATAGCTACCGACGCTACAATGGCGAGGCCGATCACCGCCAATCTTGCCTCCAAAGAGAGCCCGTCCCGCCGGATCTTCGTCTCCGACCTCCTCGCGCCCATCGTCCACCGGACTCGGCGGCTGGCGACCACCCGACCAATCCAAAGACGGTCGCCCGACCGACGCCTTGGTCGGCGTAGACTTGGCCGGATCGCCGCGGTGTGCTAGCACTTGAGTCCGATCGAGGAGGCCCTACATCGACCGCTTGACGGACGGGTCACTTCCCAGGCCGACCGAGGCCGGCGCCTCGCCGGCGGCAAAATCTTTCGTCTGATCGGCCTGGACCTCTACAAAAGGAGTCCTCCGGTCCTCCAAAAATGTATCTTGACCGACCAAGGAAAGCAAATTCTGGGCGACATACACACGTAGTCTGCGGTCACCACGCAGCACCCGATCTCTTGTGGGAAAGGCCTTTCGACAAGGTTTCATCGCAAACACGTGTCGACGCCGAGCATATCGACGCACCGCGAAGGATGCGATTCTTTGCTCGTGACGCATCCGCCAAAAGCTTTACTGACGATCCCCATCACGTGGCCTTTTGCCGTCTGGGACTCGATTTGGTCGCCTTTCAGAAAGCGCCGGGCTTCACCCACCGCCGTCGCGGTAGATAAGTTCACCAAGTGGATAGAGGCCAAGCCGGTCGTGAGCGTCCACGTCGGTACAAGCGGCCATCTTCTTCCGCGACATCGTTTTTAGGTTTGGAGTCCCAAACTCCATCATCACCGACAACGGAACACAGTTCACGGGGAAGGAATTTCTCGAGTTCTGTGACGACTTCAACATCCGTGTCGATTGGCCAGCAGTAGCCCATCCGCGGACTAACGGCCAGGTCGAGCGCACTAACGGCATGATCCTTCAAGGACTCAAGCCGCGGATCTTCAGTCGGCTCAAGCATTTCGCAGGCGCTGGTAGCCGAGCCGCCTCCGCCCTCTGAGTCTCGGACCACGCCGACCGGCGACGGGTTCACACCCTTCTTTATGGTGTTCTGCTACCGCCATTTTGCCCATCGACACGAATACGGCTCCCGAGATTGCAAGCCTTCGATGAGGCTCGGGGCTCGCCTGCAACAAGACGCCATCGACCACTCGACGAGGCGCGCGCGCGGGCCGCCTGCGGTCGGCGGATATCAACAAGCCTGCGCGCTACCACGGCCGCCAAGTTCGAGGACGATCCTTGGTACGGGCGACTTGGTTCTGCGTCGGGTCGGACAACCAAAGATAAGCACAAGTGGCGCGCCCACAGGAGGGTCCTTTCACCGTCGTGGAAGTTCTCCGACCTGGCACCTTCCGACTCAAGGACGCCGATGGTCGCATCCTCCCTAATGCCTGGAACATTGAAAAGTTAAGGCGATTCTATCCCTAAGCTCTTTTCTTTTTTCCTGGTATAAGTCTTTACCTTTCTCCCAACCGAGCACCTGGTCGCCACGTGACGACTGGGGCGCCTGTGGCGCCCGCTCGAGCCGCTTCCGGATGGTGTCTGTGCGGGTCGGTGACCCAGCCGACCACGAGGTCTATCCCGAGCGGTAACCCTCTCGACCCGAGTGCTACGGCCTCGCCCGGTAGGCTATGGTTGCCCGAAGAGCACTCGCGGAAGAAGGAAGCACCGAGTGGGATGACCTTCAGTCGATTGGGAACAATCTTCCCCACACGAACTCGGCTAACTCACGTACTCATGTGGGTCGGTGACCCGACTAGTCACAGAGTCTATCCCGGCGGTAACCCTCGACCCGAAAGCTACTGACCTCGCCCGGCCGCTATGGTTGCTAAGTAGCACTTTGCGGAAGAAGGAAGTGCCCGAGTGGAAAAACCCTTGGCCGATCGGGAACACTCCGAACCCCCATGAGTGCGCGTAACTACCGCATAAACAAGACTCCTATCCTCTTGACCCTCTCCAATTGACCCGACCCTCTGCGGCTATGGTTTCCTTCTCGCTCTCTGGCGTTTTTCTTGCTTTAGGGGCGGAGACGAAGAAGGCGAAAGCGTGGCTACCCGAGGCACCCGAAAGAACGTACTTATAGGAGGCGAGCGGGCGCCGACCGAACGGACGCCTCCTCGAGCCGATAAATCGCGTCGCCCTCGTCATCGCCCGCCCGTAACTCCGATTTCCAATTCCACTCGCATTTAATCTGTCGCGTCGGGTTGCAGAGTCATAAAGACGCCGCCCGACAGCGTGTCCGTTACCTCTTGGTCTCCGCCTTTTGGCCGGATTTGTTGTTCGCGCGAGAGGCCCATTGGGCCGCGGTCCCAAGATGGCAAAGCTTTGTGGCTTGCGCCAGGCCCAAATGAAAGTCGGGTTCAAAAGGCCTAACCCACCGGATGGGCGTAGGGCGCCCAATAAACTTGAGCGAGGGGCAAGTCACGAGTGAGCCCCACGGTGGGTCCCGGTTGGGTCGGTGGACGACCCACCACCTCTACTCGCGTCGAGACCATACTTCACACTCTCCCGGAGCTCATCGATGAGCGACAGCCAGCTGTGCTCTGGGTCGGCTGACGACCCAGGGTCCATACGGGATTGAGTAAAGAAAGGTTTCTTATGGGTCGCCCCACAGCAGGGCCAGGACACCCTACTCTGGGACCGTCCGCTCGGAAGGGTCCCCCTTGGGCGAGACCTCTCAGGACCCACTCGGACTACCCGTTACTAGCTCCAAGAGCACGGCGTTCAAACCAACGCAGGTAAACGCACGTCGCTCACCCCCTCCAGGTCCCACACCTGCGGATGCGGTAAACTTGTGGGATAGACGGCAGCTACTCCTCTCGCAGCTTCCCTCGCCGGACGGGGACTCGGGATGGATACCCCGCGTCCAGCTACGACGTTAAACGAGCACTCGGACATCGGAACCTCGCGGAGGCATCCGGTCGTCCTTGCCGACTAAGGCAGCGTCCAGCTACGACGTTAAACGAGCACTCGGACACCGGAACCTCGCGGAGGCATCCGGTCGTCCTTGCCGACCAAGGCACTCGGACACCGGAACCTCGCGAGGCATCCGGCCGTCCTGCCGACCAAGGCACTCGGACACCGGAACCTCGCGGAGGCATCCGGCCGTCCTGCCGACTAAGGCGGCGTCTAGCTACGACGTTAAGCGAGCACTCGGGCATCGGAACCTCGCGGAGGCATCCGGTCGTCCTGCCGACTAAGGCACTCGGACACCGGAACCTCGCGGAGGCATCCGGCCGTCCTGCCGACAGAGGCACTCGGACACCGAACCTCGCGGAGGCATCCGGCCGTCCCTGCCGACTAAGGCGGCGTCTTAGCTACGACGTTAAGCGAGCACTCGGGCATCGGAACCTCGCGGAGGCATCCGGCCGTCCTTGCCGACCAAGGCACTCGGACACCGGAACCTCGCGGAGGCATCCGGTCGTCCTTGCCGACTAAGGCGGCGTCTAGCTACGACGTTAAACGAGCACTCGGGCATCGGAACCTCGCGAGGCATCCGGTTGTCCTTGCCGACCAAGGCACTCGGACACCGGAACCTCGCGGAGGCATCCGGCCGCCCTGCCGACTAAGGCGGCGTCTAGCTACGACGTTAAGCGAGCACTCGGACACCGGAACCTCGCGGGGCATCCGGCCGTCCTGCCGACTAAGGCGGCGTCTAGCTACGACGTTAACGAGCACTCGGACACCGGAACCTCGCGAGGCATCCGGCCGTCCTGCCGACCAAGGCACTCGGACACCGGAACCTCGCGGAGGCATCCGGCCGCCCTTGCCGACTAAGGCGGCGTCTAGCTACGACGTTAAGCGAGCACTCGGG
Organism: Otatea glauca; assembly: GCA_036346275.1. NCBI lineage: Eukaryota > Viridiplantae > Streptophyta > Magnoliopsida > Poales > Poaceae > Otatea > Otatea glauca. Next base: position 11,528,238 of record CM070728.1, read on the forward strand.
CATCGGAACCTCGCGGAGGCATCCGGCCGTCCTGCCGATCAAGGCACTCGGACACCGGAACCTCGCGGAGGCATCCGGCCGTCCTTGCCGACTAAGGCGTCGTCTAGCTACGACGTTAAACGAGCACTCGGACACGGAACCTCGCGGGGCATCCGGCCGCCCTTGCCGACTAAGGCGGCGTCTAGCTACGACGTTAAACGAGCACTCGGACACCGGAACCTCGCGGAGGCATCCGGTCGTCCTTGCCGACCAAGGCACTCGGACACCGGAACCTCGCGGAGGCATCCGGTCGTCCTTGCCGACCAAGGCACTCGGACACCGGAACCTCGCGGGGCAGCCGGGCGACCTTGCCGACCAAGGCACTCGGACACCGGAACCCGCGGAGGCATCCGATCGCCCTGCCGACCAAGGCACTCGGACACCGGAACCTCGCGGAGGCATCCGGTCGTCCTTGCCGACCAAGGCACTCGGACACCGGAACCTCGCGGAGGCATCCGGTCGTCCTTGCCGACCAAGGCACTCGAACATCGGAACCTCGCGGAGGCATCCGGCCGTCCTGCCGACTAAGGCGGCCCACTACGACGTTAACGAGCACTCGGACACCGGAACCTCGCGGAGGCATCCGGTCGTCCTTGCCGACCAAGGCACTCGGGCACTAAAACTTCCGAAGGCATCCGCTCATCCTTGCCGACCAAGGCACCGACTAGCTACGGCGCCGAAACGAGCGCAAAGGAAGATTTCTTGAGGAACAAACCGCGAGTTCGCACGTCCGACCACTCGAAACCGATCGCGAACTTTCTAGCGCCGAAATGATCAAAGCGAAACAAGCAAAGCTAACTCCTTCATGAAGTCATTCATAGAGAGAAAAAGGATTTCATTAAAAGCGGCGGGCTCAAAACTTTACACCACTTTACATGAGGCACACGCAAGACTCTCTATCTACACCTGACTCTAAAACTCCCTACGACAACGCCGACGGTAGGCCCTTGCTCGGCCGACGGGATGCACAACAAGGGTCGGTGGACTGAGGTCGTTGGAGATGACTCTTTAGTAGGCCCTTGCCCGGCGTCAAGGTGAAGCCACACCGCGGAATGGCATGCCGCTGCTGCTTCAATGACATCGACGCGGCCGCGCTTATCGCACCGGCGCCCTCGCGCCATTGCCTCTAGGAGGGCCCCTTGCCACTCCAAGCCTCGGATCGCTGAAGTAGCGCGTCAACGGCAAAGAACGTCGCGAGCTACTTCTTCTCTCTTGGGAGTTCGGCTATCGCCGATCATACTCAACCCAAAGCTCGCTCAAAGGGTCTTCCTCTTCCACCACGATGTCATCACCGAAATCAAGACTAAAGGGTGTCTTGAACACATTTCAAGAAGGAAAGGATTCTCGTCTAAGAGTCCGCGCCGAGCAACCCGTGGCGCCTTTATATACCCATTCAAGGAAGATCAAACGACTCAGAATAAATGCTTGCGCAGAAAACGGCGCCCACCACCGAACCCGGCGGTCAAGAAGACGAACGAGCAAAAACACACCTAGCCGTGCGCGCGCGCACAACGGCAATTAAGAGGCTCCCGACGGTTCGCATACCTCGTGAACGTAATCCCGCGGGCGTCGGATGCGTTGGGGCACGCCCGGCAAAATCGGTAGGCCCGTTGGCCCACCTAGTTGAACGGATCGATCAAGCTCAACCCCAACCGAGTCTGCGAACTCGATTGGAGGTTCGGGGCTCTTGACGAATACTCATAAAGCAGGTGCACCAACGCCCAATTGCAACAAGCAAAGCCAGGCGCAGCAAGCGGCGGCCTCGAATACGGCCCACCTAAACAGCCGTCCCTACCGCTACCCAAATGCCTACGAGACCATTCAGGAGACCATTCCCGACCGGTCCCGACTCGACTCAAAGAGGTTCCCGACCCGCAGCGGGGCGGATCCCCGACTCCGACTCAAGCAGGTTCCCGACCCCGCAGCGGGGCGGGATCCCCGACCGACTCGCCAGGTTCCCGACCCCGCGGCGGGGCGGATCCCGCGACTCGACTCAAAGAGGTTCCCGACCCCGCAGCAGACGGGATCCCCGGCCCGACCGAACCATGATAATCCCCGCCGAGGCGCGCGCGCGCGCGCCGGAGTCCGTGTCAACCTAAGGCCACGTGCCCCACGAACGGTCATTCGGTGGTCGAGCGAGGCGGTGGTCCTTCCCAAGACGATTTGATAGTCTGCTGAAGCCACGTCTCTGTCCCATCACCACCACCCACAAAGCAAGGACACGCTCTCCCGAGGTAACTCCAACGCCACACGCGACTACGCCGGCACCCACATGGATCACGAGAGCGCCACGCCACTTCCCGAGGATTACCTAACCGCTCGACCAGGCTAGACCACCGACCAAAGATAGGCTCGGCAGCGGCGACGATCGGCGAGCAAGCGACCGATCGGCGAACGATTGGCGACGGCGGGCAAGATCAAGCCCTAGAAGTAGCTCGCCCGGCACTTCGCCAATTCTCGATGTAACCTGCCCTTCAGATCAATAAAAGGAGGCAGAACCTCCTAACAGGGCGGTGAGTAAGAGCTACAAGAGAGCTTTTTCCTCTTCTTCCTCTTCTTCTTTTTCTTCTCCTTCTGAGAGCTAAGTTTAGATCATTCTAGTGTTGAGGCTCCACCTCTCGCTTGTAAAAAAACTGCGGTGCGCCATCCGCACTTTTGATGAATACAACACCAACGCACGAATCGGTAGGGACCTTCGGCCCAACCAGTATACATCTTGGACTCCAGGGTCTAACCATTCAGGGAGCGGGAACGCGCAGCCCCTTAGACTTACAAATTTACTTGCCGGCGCTCGAAACGCCGACAACAATCCTAAAGACAATCAAGTAATTTAATTCTGGGAATGTAAATTGCAATAATGTAAATAGAGAATTACAAGTAATCATAAAGAGACACCGATGTTTTACCGTGGTGTTCGGAGACTTGTCGGTCTCCCTTAATCCAAGTTGAGGCAAGCCTAAACCGCTTTGGACCGGCTCTACGAATTGAGCACCCGCCTCGATCTCACTAATGGTAGCTCTTTCCCCCTCCGGGTAGGCGAGCTCCGACCTTCACAACTTTGCCAAGCATTCTCACAATCTTCTTGAGAAGGTCACCGCACATGACGCCTCCACACGCCGTCTAGGTGTTGGCAAACACCAAGAGTAACAAGTCAAGCCCTCTAACTTGAGCTCCACCAAGTACAATACATGTACAATTGTGATCACCGAGTGCAATACATGCATAAAGCTCCCCTCAAGTGCAACACATGCACAAGAGGCTCCCAATCCTCTCCTAAATGCAACACATGCAATAGGGCTCATTCTTAGCTAAAAACCAAATGGAAGAGAGTAATGAAGAGGAACGCGGTATGCTACGCTAGCACAAAAAAAATCTATCGCGTAACCAGAAAGCTACTCGCAAGAAGGGGATCATAGATAAGATTACCACTAGACGCGCAGTTGCGGAATCCTTCGCGCGTCGATGTAGTGGATCGTCCTCGCCGCAGTCGTTGCGTCGATGTAGTAGATCGTCCTCGCCTTGCCGTGGATTGTCCTCCCACGCCGCAGTCGCAGCAGCGTCACCGCAGTAGTCCACACGTCCAAAGATAGAACGCCGTGCGTCGGTGTGCAAGCACTGTCGCTCGGCAGGCGGCGAGAGGAGTAGGCTAGGGTTTGAGTGAATCACTCCTAAATCGTGGGAAAGCACACCTGCGCCTCCTCCTCCCTCCTTATATAGCCACGAGTTGAAACCCTAAACTAGGGCCCATCAGCGTGCTAAGCCCACGAGGTTCATTAATTACGGATCCAATCCAAATTAATGCGTCCCACCCATTAAGTGTGTGACCTGCAGGTTCACGTGCGTTTGGGCGTGGATTCAAAAACTCCTTTTCAATCCAATAGTTGGTAGTGGCTTCTTGCAAAGTATGCCAACTCCCAAACATACTATGATCAAATCGGATGTAACCTATCAAAAGTACTCATGTAATAATCCCTTTGCCAAGTATATGAAGATTGATCTCAAGGCGAGAAGCATGTCATCCTTTGATGATTCAATCCATCTCTCGTATCCGTGATATATTAATAAGTTGTGATTGACTCTCAATCACGGCATGGCCATGCACTTCCTTAATCATATCACACGAGTGGCCTTGTCATATATCTCCGTTTCATTGGAGTGGCAAATTCCATCTTGATCGCCACTTCCTCTGCACGTTTCATAGTAAACATGAAAGCTACCTTTATAACTATCCGGTTAGGAAGTAGTGTTTGATAGCCCCAAGGAAAATTATTACACATGTAGGGAATATGACAATCTCAGGTCTAAGGATCATACATCTACTAGGTATGAGATACACTGATGACACATAAGAATGAAACATTCTCGCAGTGTCCCATTGCGGGTCTATCTAACCCATGTTCTTCAACATGCGTCCACAATGTATAGATGATATCTCCATATCCCATGATCTATGAAGCATGATCATCGATCACTACATGTGTTGATCTATTCATCGTTGTCCTATACAATGATATCCGATCAGAGATATTTATCGAATTACATCATTAAGTAAAGAGCTTCATAAGCAAGTCACATACTTGTTGATCAATACAATGATATACATTCATTGGACCAATAATCATATTATTATTCATAAACATAGTCATGTTACAATCATCTAAATGATTGCCTCAAGGGCATAACACTAACAAGTAACACATGCACACAACTCTCACAAACCTTCTCCAAGGTCAGCAATTACCAAATACCAGCCCCAAGGCTCCTTTTATAGCCTCTCCAAAGAAAACTAGCCGTTAGGGGTAAAAAGTGTATTAAACCCAGCACCGTCCTATAGGCCAATAGCTAGAAAAACTAGCCGTTACTCAGAAAATCCGGTGCTACCGGGCTTCGGACGGTAGCATCGGGCCTTTTTTTCCTTTTCTCAGGCTAAAAACACTTATTCTAGACATTTTACACCGCCCTTTGGGCCGGTGCTACCACTGATTCAGGTACTAAAAATATCATAACTTTTTACTCCAAACTCCGATTTGAGTGATCTTTGATTCTATGTGAAGCTTATCACAAGGGATACAATCTCCACCCATTTTCAAGATTTAAGCAACCATATATATTTTTAAATATTACAAAAATAAAGACTAATGTAGTAATTCAAGTTTAAAATCTGATTTCTCAAAATACTTAGCTCATACAAGAACCAACCAAGAGAGTGAGCTAGAGTGAACCGGATTGAGTTCATCAACATATGATGAAGCTCAAACTAAAAGACTTAACCCCTCTTAATAGTATGACACCTAACTAGCAACCCGGTCTCCTATCCAAATAACGAAACCGGTAAAAGACTAGGAACACATCCTTAGCCCAAGCTAGTTATGCCTTTGACTCTAGCACATCCACTTGGAGCTTTTGTGATTTCCATCATCTTCTCTCCAAGTTTGGATCTTCGTCTTGTTCATCAACACATGATGAACTCTCCTTGTCTTAGCTTCAGGATCCTCTCTTGATGCCCATCAACATATGATGATGTTCTTGTCCCGTTCATCCATCTCAACCTTGCATTTAACCTATTTCAAACTCATTGAAAGTGTTAGTCCAAAACACATGGTTGTCTCAATTATCAATGCACTCCATTAACATATAATACATGCTCCCAAGATCCTTTGATAATTGACCACAACCCAAAGACAAATTGATTGAAAGATTAATTATGTCCTGAGTATACTAATGCAACTAATGCTTCATATACTCAAGAACTTTCGATTGCCTTAGGATCAACAAAGTGAATTATCAACACATGACTAGTTCTTTGTTGATTTAATGGCAATCGAACACAATTTAAATTGAATTTAAATTGTCACGAGTATATATTAACTACACAAGTTTCATATACTCAATTTGATGGAATCTAAAAGTAATGATCTAATTTATATAAAGTGGTGGAAATGGATCAATACTCTTAAGGCCGTTAATTATAGAATAAACTCCATAAATATGTGCATATAAATAATTGAACTTGGAATCAATATGCACATAATCATTTTTTGATTGCTTTGGAGTTTATCATATATTGCTATGAGTATACTACAACTACACAAGTTAAATATACTCAAGGGATTGTTTCAAAGTAATGATCCTTGATATAGAAAGATGAATTAGATCAATACTATTGAAACATCAAGGTAAAGCATGAACTCCCCCTAAATGTGTGCATTCATGTGTATATAGAGTCGAAAATAAAATGCATATCTTAAAGTTAAAATAATGGTGGAGTTCATCCTTTATCTTGAATTCAAGAAATGTATCTAGAAACAATAAAGTTGCATTGGATACATATTTTTTGGATTTTCATTTTTCTTTTTCATGAGACTATTCAAAAATATACTCAATAAACACGTTAGTCTCACATTTAGATTTATCAATAAAATCATAACATATTTGATAGCAAAGAATGCAACAAAATATGATAATATGAACTCGAATGCATACATTTGATATTTCCATCTTTTTCATCCAAAAAAGACTAATAAGAGTTAAACTCAACACAAGAGTTAGTCTCATAAAAGATTTATCATTAATTAACAATTGAGACTAATCAATATTAAGTTATCAAAAGAGTTAGTTTAAATATTAGATTTGTCATTAACACCAAAACCAACTTAATGGAAGTTTAACTTTCAGCCAATACTAAGGAGAGGTCGAATAGGACTCTTGCAAGACCCAAGGCCCAAGTTTAACTCGGATTGTAAAGTTGATCCGAATTGTTTTGTTGATTGCGGAGTACTTTGAAGGAATTTTTGGGTGGAGTCATATTGTTGGAAAGATCTCGAAGTAAGTTTTTGATCAAGTGTTTTATATAGATTTAAGCTGTAGAGAAGAGCACATGCAGTGGTGTACTAGTGTACAAGTACACGGTGTACTTTGGCGATACTGTACCTTTCGAGCCCCGGTCCAGCGGATAAGTTCGACGCGTTAGCAGAAAATTTGATTGGAACTTTTAGATGTCATGAGACTAATCTGTTTGGAAGTATTTGGCAGAAGGCTTTGTTTTGTCTACCACTAGTAACCTGACTGCTTCGAAAAAAATTGTTCTATCTCAGTCTCATAATACTGGGCAATATTGATATTCCGAGCTCTTCGAGTTTAAACATTGACTGCTAATTTTAGTTAATATATTTATAAAATATCGTCGAAGTATAATATTATGGAAGAAGTATTTTTTATAACAAATCTAACTATATTATTTTAATGAGCAGTACTTCAATACTTTCCCTTTTAATATAAATTTTACAAATTTTAAAACAAACGACGTAGTAAATAATCACCCTCTATCATTCATTTACGCTTTAATATTTATGTAACTATAAAAAAAAATATAGAAGTATGTCTCTATTTTGATACAATGAATCTAAATATTTAGAAAATAATTATTGGCTGAAGATACGAAGTTTGACTGATTCAAATCAACAGTGTCAAATATTCTGAAACCTTGGTGCAAGGTAACTACGGTGACAATAACTTCTGTGTGTTGGATAAATATCTTGGGCTCTTGGCTTCGCTTTTGCCCTAGGACATTTCTGGAGATCGGGGAACCACAGGGTCGACCTGATACGACGTATAGAGTGCGGGGCAGCTCAAGAGGCTCTATCGATGAAACGACATGGTGGCTATCCACAGACGTTGTCCAACCAGGCAGACATCGATTGTTTTGTTTTGGACGGTCTAGTTATGCAAGTACAATAGTAAATTCAACTACTGATTAATAGTAAGTTAAAAATCAATTTATACAATAACTGTTTCTAAAGGTTGTCTCTAAATATTGTGCAATAACTATCTTTTCTCTCTTGTACATAAATGATCTACCTATGCTCCCGTACAAAGGTGACTACTAAGACCCTGTTTGGCAGAGCTCCAGAACCCAGTTCCACCTCAGAGCTAGAGTTCGTAGGCTAAAATAAAGTGAATTAAGTTTATATTTTTAGTATAAAATGTAAACAAGATGATCCACATAAACACTCTTAATGTACTCACAGCTTCAGCCATAAATTTCTGGAGCTAGAAATACCCTGCTCCACCAACTCCACAGATTTTGGTGGAGCTGGAGCTGTCCCAAACTTCTCCATATAGACCAAAGCTGATGTGTACAGGTTAAGAGCCAGCTGACGTGACCTTATTGTATATACCCTAAGGTCATCATTTTGTAGTACAGCATCAAGTGTAATTTTTACAACTTTTTTACTAAAATCTTGCGTTCAAACGATGCCTCAATCAAAGCTGTACTACTAACAATCTTGATTGAGTTCCAAATGAGCGGTTAAGAGATTTCAAATGCATACGAGTACACATCGGCAGTGGGCTAGTACAAGAGAATTTGAGTTTGCTTATCATAGAACAGACGGGTCACATGCAAGTTTTCTGGTCTCGACTGCCTTAGGAAAGAAACCATTGATTCGCAACTGTTTCTGTCCTGTGGGAAATGGACTTCCAGTTCCAGTTCCAGCCTTGCCAAGATCGTCCTTATTGCCGGCTACAGACTAAAGTACAAACAGGATACAAAGAAACGAGAATTGTATATCGAAGATTCAGGTTGCTTATCAGTACACGTCCCGATCGATCTGATAAGAACTTCAAGCTGCAGCTAAGCACCGATGCTGATAGCTTACCGGGACCGTGTGCGCCGAACTTATCGGCATCTAATAAATGGTACTCCTCCGTTCATTTTTATAACACTTGTTTTTTTAAATAGTATTGTTCATAAATATAAGAATTGTATGTAGATTTAATAAAGTATTTTTTTCTATACTCATATTTATTATCTCTTAACCATATGCATTTATTCATTACCACCCACACAAAGTATATTTTCCATCTTCCAAGATAATTAAGTGGAGGCATCTAAGTTATTTTCTCTCATACTTTCTCAATTTTAACGCAACCTTAATTCTTGTGCAAAGTCAAAATACACCTTATAAATATGAACGTAAGGAGTACAATTGATTCTTTTTTGAAATAATATTTTTTAATGAAAAATTATAGAAATAATATGCCGAATTAAAAAATTACAAATATACACTCATTTTGCTCTTTGAAACGGCAATAGGTCTTTGTTGCCAATTGAAATAGTGACAGGGACTCTGTCACCAACGGTTATAGAGAGTTGTCGCCAATCATTTCAAAGAGCGACAGGGATGTATATTTGTAATTTTTTAATTTGGTGTATTGTTTCTGTAATTTTTTATTAAAAAATAATTCGAGTACAATGCACGATCCCATTCTTGTCGTCAAAGACTGCGGCTTACAGTAATCATGGTTCTTAGACTGAAAAAAACTAGCATAGGATTATCTAACTCAGGAGTAGATCAGTAGTAACTTCCTATGGGCTTTTCATGTAGTTCTGCTTGTCTGCGATGGCAAGTTTTGTCCGACAGTGGTATATTTCCAAACCTAATGAGTTGCAAGTTGCAACCTCTCGGATGAGCAACATATTACTACAATTGAAGGGAATCGCTTGACTTGTACTGATCAAACTAGTGAGTTTCTGATGAATATCGCAAATCATATATACGTTGTAACATGTTAGAGAGCTTGTTTGGAGTGCAGGAATTACACAGGAAATCTGCAGGAAGCAACGTAAATTCTCGGAAATCTCCATCTAATTTCTGTATTTTGGCCTTAATAGCTACCAACAGTGTAGCACTATTTGCTGCTGGCTTTAACTTCTAGGGTAAAGCTCGAGTTGTCCATCTCATCACACTTCACTATCGCTGAAACTTACAATCTTGATGACGATACGTTTCATTGGTTCCGATTTCCGACTGTTCAATTTCCGAAAGGCCATTGCTCTCAGGAAGGCCGTTTCGTCGTTGCCCAGTAAAGACCGACGTGATCTTTTATAGTATCTTATCGCGTTGTCCGGGCGTGCCGGCTTCGCGTCCCTGTCACACACTCTCTCAAGAACAATCATTTTTTAAGATACTAGTTAGGATCGTACGCTACGTCGCGCCGTACGAAATTTGATTCGACGGTTATTTCTGAAAAAAGATCCAAGAATTTAAATGTAATTTTGGTCTTTTCTTAGGGTTTTTTTCAAAAATGTGCTAGCTAGGAGACATCGGTGAATTTGCGGGACCACAAATCCTCTTTGTGTGGAGCGAAATTTATGAAACTACGAGGTCCGTTTTTACAAAATAACCAGTAGAATGACTTGAATAAAATTTTAAAATTTGCGGAGGACCTTTCCGCAAAAAAAGTCATGACACGACTGGACTCTAATCTCTTCGGTTTTAATAGATAAGATATTTAGACGCTTACAGGCTGTGGCTTGAAATATTAGAGCCTGATTTGACGCTTGAACAGGGAGCTACAAGAAGACAACCTGGGGAAGGAGCTTTTGGCCGGTCCTGGATGCGGGTTATCACCAGCTAAAGATTCTCAAGAGAGAGTCACAACTATCAGAACTATCGCAGACTGAAGAAGTGGAGCAGTAGATGCCCCCCTTTTTACTCTTCTGACATGTACAAAGCACTGCTTCAGACGGTGCCCTTCTGTGTCACGGTGGAGATGGGACAAGGTTTTAAATTTCGGTTTCGGAATGAATTTCGTCTCAGGCCGGATAACGAAATTTCGGCGAAATTTCGAAATTTCGGAATTATTTCGGATGAAATTTGAATTTGAAAATTCAAATCCGGTTCAATCCGGAAAATAAAACCGAAATTCGGCGAAAAAACCCGAAATTTCGGGTTTTTTGCACTGGCTGAAAAGTGGTCTAAACGTTATCGAAAAATTTTGAAATTTTTTTGGAGGTTCCTGACACAATGCTGATGTTCTCACAAAAATTTCAGCTGATTATCACATCTGAGGAATTTTTAAAAATTCGGAGAGTGGTACTGTCCTGATAAAACACTGACCGACAAGTTTGATCGGAATGGAAAATGGTACAAATCAAGTTATAAACTGTTGAAATTTTTTGTGCATGGTTATTATCCATAAATAATATTATCATAAAAATTTCAGCTGATTATCACATATGAGGAATTTTTAAAAATTCGGAGAGTGGAGCTGTCCAGACAGAACACTGATCGACAAGTTTGATCCGAATGGAAAATGGTACAAATGAAGTTAAAAACTGTTGAAATTTTTTGTGCATGGTTATGATATATCTATAATGCTCTCATAAAATTTTCAGATGATGATCAAACTGTATAAATTTTTAACAATTCGAACAGTATTACTGCCCTGTTAAAAGGCTTACCGGCAAACTTGAACAAAATTAAAAATTATGTAAACCATAAATTTTTTTGAAAATTTTACAGAACTGTGATAAGGAAGTTCTTAATATCCCATAAAAATTTTGATTCATGATCACACTCCAGTGAGTTTATAAAATTCTTACAAGGCACAGTACCATTTATGTTCTTTTCTTTTTGATTTTTGAAATATAATATAACAAACGAAGTTCAATGCTTGCATAGATTTGATTGACCAAACAAACAAAGTTTAATTTTTTAAAAAAATTTATATAATGTTACTGAGTCAATTATTAATCTCTCAAAAAAAATTAGATCATAATCACACTCAAGAAAATTTATAAAATTCTGACAATATAACTGTCCCAATTATGTTCATTCTGTTTTTGATTTTTTAAAGATAACAAATGAAGTTAAATTATTTTGAAATTTTTTATGTATGATACTAAACTACTAAGGATAGTACCATAAAATTTTCAGATATTTATCAAGCTTTTACAATTTTATAAAAATCGGATAGTGTTTCTGCCAAAATTTTAAAATATTTAAAAAATTAGGTTTTTCAACAAATTTTCATAGGAGATGACTTTCCTAAGGGTTATTGTACCAAATCCGGCCCTAAAATTTTCAAAACCGGCTAAAAAACATGAAATTTCGGATTTTACTGTAGCAATTTCAATTTTTTTTAAATTTTTTTTCCGGGCGGTCCTTGAGATTTCGGGGTGGTCCGAAATCCGAAATCTCGGCGAAATTTCGCCGAAATTTGGAACCTTGGGAGGGACACTGGCGTGCTGTGGAAGCGTCTTCTGTGTTCCTTCACCACGAAAGCATCTATCCAGCACCTAGAGCTCAGTAAGCCACCGAATCTACCGGGTTCGAAGCTAAGTACGCACTTCTGCGGACAGTGATCAGGCTATTTTTACAATTGCGTCATGAAAAAGTCCAAATTTGTGAAAAAAGTTTGCCATCAAGCTAGAAAAATGATGATTTCATCTTGGTAGAGAAAGGAAGAGAGGGGGGCTCCTTCAAAGTGGCATCACGACCAGGGTTCCAAATCTCGCCGAATTTTGGCGAAATTTCGGATTTCGAAATCAGAATTTTTTTTGAAATTGCTACAATAATTTCATTTTTCGACGAAATTTTGTGTTTTTTTGCCGGTTTTTGAACTTTTAGGGCCGGATTTGGTCCAATAACACTTAGGGAAGTCATTTCCTATGAAAATTTGTTGAAAAACCGAATTTTTGAGATATTTTAAAATTTTGGCAGAAATATTATCAGATTTTTATAAAATTTTACAAGCTTCATAATGATCTGAAAAATTTATGGTACTATCTTTAGTAGCTTAGGATCATACATAAAAAAATTTAAATATAATTTAACTTCATTTGTTATCCTTAAAAAATCAAAAACACAATGAACATAATTGGGACAATTACATTGTCAGAATTTTATAAATTTTCTTGAGTGTGATTATGATCTAAAAATTTTGTGAGAGATTACTAATTTCCTCAGTACTATTATATAAATTTTTCAAAAAATTTAAACTTTGTTTGTTTGGTTAATCAAATCTATATAAGCATTGAACTTCGTTTGTTATATTATATTTCAAAAATAAAAAAGAGAAGAACGTAAATGGTACTGTGCCTTGTAAGAATTTTATAAATTCACTGGAGTGTGATCATGATTCAAAATTTTTATGAGATATTAAGAACTTCCTTATCACCCTTTTGTAAAATTTTCAAAAAATTTAAACTTTTTTTTATTGCTAAAGCAAATCTATGTATTGATCATGAGGCTTTTATGAGGACATAGAACTGTCTGAATTTTTAAACATTATTTTAGAATGATCATCATCTAAATTTTTTTTAGAAAAAATTAATGTTACATCAGGATCATCCACAAAAATTTTCAAAAGTTTTTAACGTGGTTTAGATAATTTTTTATTTTGTTTAAGTTTGCCGGTAAGCCTTTTATCCCGAACGAAATCTGAATCCTTTATCACGACAGTCGATTCCATGCCCGAGAAGACACCAACGCATGACGAGGACGGCGGTCGGAGCGACGACGACGACGGGGCCGGTATTGACGAATACAACGTGGGGCCGCTGTGGACGGGGATGAGGATCCAGGCGATGCGAGTGTGGTGTATACTGAATCTGTCCAGCAGCAATTGGGAGCTTAGCGGTGGTGAGTGAATTAGGGAGGGGGAAAGGGAAGAGAAGAAATGAGAGAGAGAGAGAGAGAGGGAAGGGGAGAGGAAATGGTTAGGGCGAGGCGTCTGTGAGGTGGGGCAAGGACCTAGTTTGTAATAAGTTTTCTGTGTCTAGGGTTGTTTATGTAAAATTTCGGATTGAAGTAATAAATAGAAAAAGAAGCACGAGCTGAAATGGAAAACTTAAGGGCTGTAATGCAAAGTTATTCGTGGGTCTACCTGAAGCTGAGTTTGGATGACGTCTCGGGAGACTAGTGGTTAAATGAACAATGGAACCACCACTTACGATTACCATATGTTGTACATGCCTAAAAGAAATGTCAAAGGTGAACTTGTATTTACGTGCATCTGAAGTGTTAAAATCGTATGTCTATATGCAAATGAATGTTGACACCCCAGTACATGCACCCAGCTTCTCGAAACACCAAACATGGGAACGAGCAGCCCCTTGCTTTGCGTCGGCAGCTGGTTCGCCATCCAACAATCATGCCCGCAGCGAGGCGGCGGCAAAACCGACCTTGCCGTGTTTTACTCGAGAAACCGCGCACGGTCGTCGTGGTAACAGCATGGCATCACGCAGAATTCACGCGCTCGTGTCGTGGATCTGAGTATCTGACTCTGGCAAGAACTAGGTAATTTGATAAAGTGGCTGTAGCTGGGTTGCGGCGGCGGATATGACCGGCGAAGTTGACTTCTCCGCTAGGCCGGACCTACTGCTGCTGGGGCCCAGGCGTACGGCGTACAGTGCGGTACGCGCTAGTGCACGGAGAGTTGAGACACGGGAGGGACCGGGAGGCGTGCTTCGTGCGGTTTCTTACGAAGACCCTTTTCTTTCCGGCCCCATGCGCAATATTTTTTTAAAAAAATCCGGTCCTCTTCTAATAATTTTATAAGAGTAGTGTCCTCCTCGATCATAGAGGGTGCGGCAATGTCACTGCCGAGCTTCCTTCCTCCGTTTGATCAATTAATCATTTTGATTATTTAATCACTTGATTAAGTTGCTTAATTAGTGGCTTTACTTAATTAACTAGAGCCACTTAATTAATCAGAGAATCTAACTATGGATCTATGCATGCTCGGCAGGTAAGAGCTAGTGACCTACCGAGATTAAAACTATCACTCTTGTAGTATAGAAACACGATAGGTGATATGTTTTTGCGGTCGAAGACGAAGCTAGTTTTATAAATTTGGAAACTGGTTCCTTCCTGCCCACCAACCGGGCCATGATCGGATGCGCCGTTTCCGTAGCTTTTTGCACGGTGGCCCATTGCCTTTTCCACGACGAAAGTCCGTCCACTGCAGAATGCTGAATGCCGCAGTGCATCTTCGTTTCTGAAGATCTCAAAAAAGAAAAAGTTTTTCGTATCTGAAAGCAACGCCAATGAAAGGTATTCCTCGCTTTTTTGTACTGCTTCCCTCTGTTTACTTCTTGCACCCAGCAATTGGTACCAGGCTACCTGCTACCACTAGTCGGAGGAAAATTCCAGTAACAAAATGCGGTGGCATGGTCCTATATATAAATTTAACAATGTTGTGATGTGTACTTTTGCGGCCTTTCTTTTTATTGAAAAATGAAGGAAAATAAAGAAAACGTTTATTCGTCATCCTTGACCTAAATCGACTCTTGCCTTTTTGGAAAGTTGCTGGCTCCTGAGAAGAAAGCAACCAGGTTCGTGTGGCAGCGATCCACAGTTCCGCAACTTTTATACGAGTGTGGTTGCTACCGACAGGCCGGCAGCAGCAGGAGGTAGGATGGTATGGAATCTAAGCATATGCATGTTGCTTATGCATTTATTCATTGCGTATCGTTTGGTTGCGATGAACTTTGTTCCAAGTTTAGATTCATGCATTAATGAACAAGCCAAGACGACGGAAACTAGATAAAGCATGACTACCCCGTCTGGTCACAAACAATAGTACTACTAATTTATATTATAGCTATATTTTAAAGATCTCATTAATAGTAGTTTTTATTTTAACATTAATGAGATCTTTAAAATATAGCTATTACTACTAATTTATATTATAATATATTTATAAAACCTAATAAATTTATAATACTATAAAAATACTTTTTAAGACAAATCGATAAACATGATTTTCACGTATCTAATTAAATTTTTTTTAAAAAAAATTGACAGTTAAAGTTTGAAGAGTTTAACTATATCTATGTTTAAAATAATCGCTATTTGTAAATGAGCGAGTATATTATACTCCATCCATCCAAGTTTATAAGGTTTATTTTTTAAATGGTCTTATTCATAAATATAAGGCTTGCATATTGATTTAATTAGGCCTTTCCTTCTATCCCTATTTATTCTCTCTCAACCATATGTATATATTCATTATCGCTCACACAAAATATTATGTCTCATCTTTCAAGACAATTAAGTGGAGGTATTTAAGTTATTTTCTTTCGTACCTTTTCCAATTTTAATGTAATCTTAATTCTTATACAAAGTTAAAATACATCTTATATTTTTTGAACGGAGGGAGTACAAGTTATACACGCTTCGCTTGTCAATTGTTGTATTAATGTTAGTACTGGCTTGCAAGCAATCAAGAATACTCCAACGGGAAGAGCTTCTGCAAAAGTTCAAGCGAGCGGGCGGCCTATGCCAAACCAGGAAAGCGTGCAGAGCATGTTAGGAGTAATTTCCAAGAGAATGAAACGTCTCTACACCGTCGTTGCCATGTCCAACGTGTCGACGAAGTGTTGTTTATTCTGGTCCATCTGCTTCCACCCGAATCTCACTTTTATAGTACACTAAATTTAATATAGATATTTATTTATTTCGATTTAATATTAAAAATTAGCTAATATATATCTGTATATACATCTTTTAATAATAAAATAGTAAAACTATTCTTAATAAATCAATATAATGCATCCTAAAAATTCTCTTACTCTTAAGCCACGAAAGTCAGCCAATGACGCTTAAAGGAAAAACACGGCAGAATCAAAACCACGAACGTCGCATCTCACACCTTCTTATCCCGACTAAATTATCCCAAAAGCAACCATTAACCCGACTCCGCAGTCCGCACACCGTCCCACTCCCAACTCCCAAGCAGCAGCAGCCGCCGCTTTTCAGTCCCCTATAAAAACGACCCTTCGTCGCTTCGCTTTTGCTTACGCCCCTCGTATCATAACCCCTTCCTCCACTCCAGCCAACAACGCCCGGACGAAAAACGCAACCAAAATCCACCGCCCCCGCTTCCCACCTCCCTCCCATCCCGCCTCCCGAGGCCGAGGCAGACGCGGCCAAGCAACCAAGAACCCCCCGCTCGCGCGGCGGCGCCATTCGACGCGAGCAAATTAAGCGTACGTGCAATTGAGAGCGTGAGGCGATGGTGGCGGCGGCGCTGGACGCAATGGCGGGGACGCGGTGGGGGCGCTGGCTGGGCCTGGTGACGGCGGTGTGGGTGCAGTGTATCTCCGGCAACAACTACACCTTCTCCAACTACTCCGATTCGCTCAAGACGCTCATGGGGCTCACGCAGCTGCAGCTCAACGGGCTCTCCGTCGCCAAGGACGTCGGCAAGGCGTTCGGCATCCTCGCCGGCCTCGCCTCCGACCGCGTCCCCACCTGGCTCCTCCTCGCCATCGGCTCCCTCGAGGGGCTCCTCGGCTACGGCACTCAGTGGCTCGTCGTCTCCAGGACCGTCGCGCCGCTGCCCTACTGGCAGATGTGCGTCTTCCTCTGCCTCGGCGGGAACAGCACCACCTGGATGAACACAGCCGTGCTCGTCACCTGCATCCGCAACTTCCGCCGCAGAAGGGGGCCCGTCTCCGGGGTGCTCAAGGGCTACGTCGGCCTCAGCACCGCCATCTTCACCGACGTCTGCTCCGCGCTCTTCGCCGACGACCCCGCGTCCTTCCTCGTCATGCTCGCCGTCGTGCCGGCCGCCGTCTGCGCGGTCGCCATGGTGTTCCTCCGCGAGGGGCAGGCCGGCGGCGCGGCGGGCGGGCACGAGGAGGAGGACGCGCGGTGCTTCGCCGCGATCAACACGCTCGCCGTGACCATCGCTCTGTACCTCCTCGCTGCCGACCTCACCGGCATCGGCGGCGGCGGCGGGATCGTCTCGGCCGTCTTCGTGGCGGTCCTCCTAGTCCTCATCGCGTCCCCGGCCGTCGTGCCGGCGCACGTGGCTTGGAAAGCATGGATGAAGGCTCGGAAGGCGGCGAACGCCGACGTCGAGGAGACGCAGTCAACCGCCCCTCTGCTCGCGGCTAAGGCGGCGGCACAGACGAAGGAGGCGGAGGCGCGGGGCCCCGGCGAGAGACCGCGGCTCGGGGAGGAGCACACGATCGCGCAGGCGCTGACGTCGCTGGACTTTTGGCTGCTGTTCGCGTCCTTCCTGATGGGCGTCGGCACGGGGCTGGCCGTGATGAACAACCTGGGCCAGATGGGCATCGCCATGGGCTACTCCGACGTCTCCATCTTCGTCTCCATGACCAGCATCTGGGGCTTCTTCGGCCGCATCGCCTCCGGCACCATCTCCGAGCATTTCATCAAGTACGTTTGCTTTCTCCCCCTCCCTCCCATAGTCCCATGCATGTCCATGAATTTCCGTTCGTCGTAGCTCCGTAGTACGGAGTCGGTGTCCTATCTTGATCAGATGTTCAGATTCGAAGCCCACCATTAGAGAATAGACATGACAGATGAATGGTGCAAATATGTCGGCTCGTCTGCAAAGATGAGGCCGGCATCCATAGTGGTGTCTTCCATGAAAGGTTGGGACGGGCATGTCGACGAAAATTGAACATGGTCAATTTACTAGTTGCAGTATTGATAGTTCAGCCAATGACCACACAGTGAGAAAGCGTAGAAAAAAAGAAGCAAACTTCAGGCATCCAAGAAAGAAGCCCTTTCGATGTATTGTTTGCACTTGTTTATCAGCAACTTGGCAGCTTAGAGACAAGTCGCCTTGTTTTGGGGGTAATTTACATTTGGAAATTGCGACGGTCATAGAGTACTACAGTACTACTACGAGTTGCGTAAGGTTAATTGTTCTCTCTGCAGGAATATACTGTCGTACTGTACCGTAGGTCTATTGATACGCAGTGAAAATAAGGAAAAGTCATGCTAAAATCGCCTAGAAATTCTGCCTCAGTGCAGTGGTCACTGCCAAAGTACAGTGCATGTCCTTTTCCTGCAATAGTGACATAGTGCATATGGAGATATACATAATTTGTAAATTTATTTGTTTTTACAAAAATTTTACATGTATTCATCAGAAAAGACATTACAATTCTTCGTAAAGAATTTGGTGTTAAATACGGTCCTAAAAACTTGAAAACCGATCTAATTCGTGATCATCTCGGTAAAAGAAAAACAAAAATCACTGTAGCAATTTGAAAATTTTTAAATTCCTTTATACCGCCAAGTTTGAAATCTCGGCGAAATTTGTAACGTTTTGTGTAGCTCGTGCCTTTTTTGTGGGGTTATGCTTGGCAGAGCATTGCTTCAATGCCTAATGTATGTTCCAGATATTTTAAGCCTGACAGCTAAGGCGAATTGTATTTCTTGTGGATTCAGTGTTAGGTTTCGTTTATCAGATGAGATTAAATCGTGATGGCTTTTCGGCAATAAGAAAACATGCAACCTTGGAACCATAGAAAATCTTGGAACCTTGGAACTGGTTTACATAGAAAATCGGCATACTCAACGGAAATTGAAAAAATTCAAAGAAAATTAAAAAAATTGCAGAAAATATTGGATATTCAAGTAAAAGTAATGTGAGGACTCAAAACAATGACCTCTTATATTAAAGCTCTATTTTGTGACAACATGATAAAAAGTTAGGGCATTTGTAGGATAATCAAGGATATTCAATGAATGATTAGCACTACTAGGAAAATAATTATTAACAACGCGAGATGTAGTCATTAAATGTTAGTAACAACTACAAAATTATGGTCGTTAGCCATCGGTAAAGGTTCAAAGGTTAATTGTACTAACGACCACGTATAATTTTTTTAACAGCGGGATAGTGTGCTATCATTAATTATGAAGAGACAATGACCACTTTTCTTGTATTAATAACCACTTTTTGGTCACTGCTCTGTTTAATATTGTTGAGTATTAACAACCACTTTATAGTATTAATAACAACCGATTCTTTCATCATATATGGTACCACATTTATATTAAAAAATAGTCTAGCTATTTTATCCTCATTCATTTCTTAGAAACAAAGATATAATTCCAAGTTCGTAAAAACATTCCGGATCAATACCATGAACCAAAAATTATATTATTGCATCTGAAATGTACAATTAGAATGTATACGCATCCACATACATGAATTTTTTTTCTCTTTTTTTACTTTTCTATTATCTATATTCAGTTTTTCTCAAAAACGTCTCACAAATTCGGATTTTTTAAAAAAATTCATGTCAGATGTCAAAAGGCTATTAATACTAATTTTTATAGAACTTTTGGAATTTTTTTTATAAATTTCCTATTTTTTAATTTGAATTTGACTGGTTTATCACCCTGTTCCATTTATTGAGCAATTTTGGATGATATTATGAACCCTGCTTGGAACTATCAATTTCATCCTATTATAGACGATCAATTCAACCTCTAGTTAGTGTAACTAGAGGTTGTGTGCGTACTGTCTAAGATTATTTAATGAAGTCAATGCTTGCAACTAAATTTGTTTATTTCATTTACCAGCTGAATTCCTGTGTTTTTGCTACAGTTGAAAATAATATTATCTAGCACGTTAAACTGTTGTCGCTGGACTTAATTTGCGTCATACTCTTAGCTTTGTCACAGTGTTTGGTCAAGGTCTGTCATGACCACACTATGTCTCTCCTATTAAGCTTGGCTTACACTACACTCTTAGCTTCACTAATTACAACTATTATTTGCATCACACTTGTGCTGCATATCATGAAAGGAGGGATGAGAGGTTGTTAGGATAATTATTACATTTTTAGTAGTTAATTTGCTTGTTATGGAACAATTTTTTGTTTTTTGTTGAGATATTTTAGAGGTGAAAGAGGGATTTAAGAAGAGTTGGATCGAGGTTAGAAAGGTGAAGAAAGCGTCATTCTATTCTTTCACCACAATCAGGTTCTTCTGGAGTAAAGACATGATATGTCTGACAATGGGGACATCTCTAAATTTTCAGGACAAGGGCAATGCCACGTCCACTGTGGAACGCGGCCTCGCAAATCCTGATGGCCGTGGGCTACGTCGTGATGGCGCTGGCCATGCCGGGCTCCCTCTTCATCGGCTCGGTCGTCGTCGGCGTCTGCTACGGCATCCGCCTGGCGATCACCGTGCCGACGGCGTCCGAGCTGTTCGGGCTCAAGTACTACGGCCTTATCTACAACATCCTCATTCTCAACCTGCCCCTCGGTTCCTTCCTCTTCTCCGGCCTCCTCGCCGGCCTCCTCTACGACGCGCAGGCCACAAAGGTGCCAGGCGGCGGCAACACCTGTGTCGGTGCGCATTGTTACCGCCTTGTGTTCGTGATCATGGCGCTGGCCTGCGTCGTTGGGTTCGGCCTCGACGTCTTGCTGTGCTTCAGGACCAAGAGGGTGTACGCCAAGATCCATGACAGCAAGAGGTCGTCGAACAGGTCGGCAGTGCTGCAGAGGGTAAGCTAGTCATTGCTCGACGAAAACGGGAACAGGTTGCGCCATTAGCTTTGCGATTGAGCAATAAAATTCTGGAAGGACATTGTATAAATTTTGTAAAATAAGGGGATTCATGTCTTGATTCTTTGGACAAGATGGATGGGTCAGTTCGATTGGTATAACGTACTGCCACTGAAGTTCCCAATGACTGATACGATGTAAGTGTTGTGTTGTAAACTGTAGTACTACTGACTAAGAGGGCTGCAGATTGTGTGGCTTCTCCTTCAGTTCGGTATGTACTTTCAAGTGAAGGTTGTAATGGCTGTACCTGTATTTGTACGATAGCCTATATTTGTATCCTGAGGAGAACGGTGTAATGTTGTACAATTAGCCTGTATGGCATACGAGTTTGCATCAATTCAAGTCCATTTTTTGAACACTTTTCTGTTTCAGAGCACCGCGCGAGGCAAGCGCGGGCCTGCATTCTTCTGCAACCATTACACCGTTCAGCAACAAGTGCACATGGTTTTCAAGGATATTAATGTGATCGTGCTTTTACTTGTCACATGGAACATCAGAATTCCGTCTTGTTTGCCATGCACATTGACATTGTTAAAGTTCTCAGAAAGAAAGAAGGGATGCAATAGTTTCTTCAATACTAAATAGTTCACCTCCATGGAAGTTTGTAACGGCTGATTCGCAGGAAGTGATGTTTGTGCAGTACTGACCGAGAGGCTGCATCCTGCAGATTGCGTGCTACTCCTTCAGTTTGGTTATGTATCCAAAAGAGAACTTTGTAATGGTTGTACAATAGCATGCATGTGCACGGTGTACCCAGAACCTGAAAAGTAGAGAACGAGTTGTTGTTATATTAGCCTGTATGGCATACGAGTTCGGATCAGTTCCAGTCAATTTTTCTGAACAGTTTTCTGTCTTGCATTCAGGCCATCAGCATCCTTGTTGTATAGAACAAATCACGTAGTCAGAACAAGCCTGCATTGGCTCAGTCTCAGTGCTATCGCTGTGTGCCTGTGTGTGTGCTGATATTGCGCCTTCAGCCAATTCTCTTAGGCATTCCGTCGAGAAGAAGTACCGTACAACACCCAGACTGGAGAAGCGCCACAGCGCCTCCGCCTGGCGGCCGCTGTCTATCGGGGCTGCAGAGGGGGCTCCTTACGGTTGGTTGCATGCGTCGCGAGTAGGGGAATTGGACGGGGATAGATGAAAATCTCCGTCGCGCGGGGTTTATCGGAGAAAAGATTATCCTGTCGAGAATGATGAGTACAGAGACGTTTCACTGTTCCCCGTCCTTGCCCCCATGAATACAGAGACGTTTCACTGTTCCCCGTCCTTGCCCCCACGCCCAACCCAGCGTTCCTCACTCTTCCTGTTCACATCCACCGCTCCCAGCCTTCCTAGCCGTCGCTCCCAATCGTTCCCCTCCCAGCCGCCGCTCCCATCGAACGCTCCCCTCCCAGTCGCTCCTGTCAATCCCACCGCCCCAGCCGCCGCTCCTAGCGCCCGCAGTTCCCTCCTCCACGGCCCATCCCTTCTTAGCTTCTTGCTTGCAGCCACCGCCGACGTAAATTGCAGCCACCAGGGTGCCGTCGTCTCCTGCCGATCTGGGACTCTCGCCCGCAGTCGGTCATCAGCTCCGAGCAGACACCGCTACCCTGCGCCGCGGATCCCCTCTCCTACAGGGGTCGGGGATTAGCCATCCTGCGCCATGGATCCCCTCTCCCAAATCCCACCACCCTACGTTGCCGCCGAGTAGACGTTGCCGTTTTCTAGGATTAGTCCCCGTCAGGGTTCCGCAAACCCGTCAAGGGTCAGGGAAAGCTTTGGTTATGGGGGATCAGGGATGGGAGAGCGTTCTCCACAAGGATTTTCCCTGTTGTCACTCGTAATCGTGAGGCCTCTGGGAAGAAGGGGAGCGTTGGGAAGGACAGCCTAGATGAGCCGGAGCTCCGACGAACGGCGGCGGCAGGGTGAGTGGAAGGAGTCGTCGTTGTTTGTTGCTTTCTGGTATGCCGACAAGTGGGCCAATCGTGATGTACCGTCCAGATGTCAGTGAGGTAAATCCGTTTACTACGCCTTAGCGCCGAGTCCTGGGTGGATCGCGGATATTCTCCGGGATCCAAACTTGGTCTCGCTACGACCATTGGATTGAAGTTACGCGGCCCGGATTGCATCTCGAAGCACACGCATATTCACCCTCAGACTATTCTGTACTATTAATTTCGGCTCCTTGATTCACTTTAGCCGTTCGATCAGTTTGAGCGTGTTGGATTTAGTCTGAGAAAGAACAGTCCGCGTGTATTTGCAAAACAACCCCCATACAACTTAATATTTCCTTCTAATATGGCACCTTTTAACCTAACTAAATTTTTGCAGGAAGGACAGAAACACCGATGGACGATGGTAAGAGGACGGCGGAGCTCCGGCGAGAGGCCGCGGCGGCGGAGAATGATGCACATTTGCCTTTTTCTTGGACAATTGCATCGGAAATACCCTTCCCATTCTCATTCGAGGCGGACATGGGAGGATCGTTTGGTGGTGGATTGGTGTGAGCTTCAGTTCACATCAGGCCCGGGCAGTTTGGCAGTACACGCCTAGGAAGTATAAATGTCTCGATGATTAATTGATTATTAAACCAAACAATCATGTGTCTGTCTGTAGACATACAGGACTGCTTTCTGTAGGTTATCAATTAGGGAGTTTTTTTATATGTCAGATGAAGTTAGTCCTTGTGTTCTGTCTTTGTTGCTAGTACAAATTGATCAGAAGTGTGTGTCTTACTCAATCTTTTGTCTGAGGATTTGCTTTTGTAAGATACTTGATCTATGTATAGCCCATACCAAGCTTGAGGAGGCTATTTTGTACTCCAGATTAGCACCTTGTGGGACGGAGAATGAGAGAAGTGTTAATTGCGTAACCGTGCTTATGAAACTACCCGATTCCCCCATGAGATTAATCATATGTGCCTGGTTATGCAAGCAACAGCAGTCTGAGGTTGGTGGTGATTTGACAAAAGATTTTAATGGAAAGTATCTGAAGTAATTCAGGTATATTTGATGCTTAAACAACTTCTCCTGCATTCTTAACAGTTATTTCCTGAGACTTATTATGAGGCTTTGAGCTGCATCTGTGTATATAAGTAGGATACCAGTAAAGCCCATTTGGTTTTAGAGTACCAAATTCCATTTTATGCTGGATTGGACTGTCTTTGTTCCACAGTTTAACTAACCACTCTGGATTTAATTGCAAGGGGAAAATATCTTCTCTCTCCAGGTGCGATATTAATATGGCTTGTTGTTGAAACTGTGTAGAGCTGATTTGACACACAGTTGGTATAAATGGATGCTGATATGATGAAGGGCATAATTTAGGGTGGTCCATGGTGCTTAATATCATGTCCCTGTCATAATCTTTCAGAATTTTTGACGGCTCGCAATCGGTTAACCTGTAATTCTGAAATCTATTTAGCATCATCTTTTTGTCCCTTTATTCCAAGGAGGGTACATCAATGGCACTTCACCATAAAGCACATGTTGAAACATAGTGCATTGTTGAAATTTCCTTCCGACACTTTCAGCAGATTTAGCATTGAGATTAAGATATATTGATTGTTTAATAGACAACGACATATTTGGAATATACAGAACTTTTGCTAAACTTAATTCTGTGTGTGTGTGTTTTGCAGAATAGCTGTTTTCTGTAGTTAGATACTATACTTGCAACATTTCTCTCTATATAAGGGCGCCGAAGAATATGATGTTATACACACATAAGGGAGGGTTCCCGATTCTCTCCAGCCTGCTGCATAATGCTCCTCTTAAGGAATCCAATGTATCGAGAACATCTTTACAGAATCTCGTTGTTTTTGTTTGAAAAAAAGCAAGTGAACATTGTAACAAATTCTTTATTATGACACTGTAGCTATATTTAGTTTTCATTTCATTAATGCATGTATGTTTGTTGCATTGTTGACTGATTCATATACAGCAAGATATTTTTCTACTAGGGGAGGAGCCAGGAGCCATCTACCGTCACACCAACTTAGCACTTTAGCAGGCATATTCCTACTAATTTTACCTAAGATATTTTGGGGCAACTAAAAAAGAAGTAAAAACAGAATCATACAGGTAGGTTTTTGCCTAACGGAACTACAAAGGAACAAAGGTAAACAGAAAGAAGCAATATTTTTTTTGCAAGGAGATTCGATCCAGGCATCAACATGCCAATTGCTAAGCTGAGGCCCATTGAAAGAAAGAAGAAAAAGGAAGGCTCAAGTTTTTGTAGGCTGGCAATATTGTCTGTCTATCATTGGTTCAATCTTTTTAGGGAACATTAATATTGTCTTTCTATAATGGACTTCAGAGGCTTCTGTAATTGTTCACAATACTGAATGGTCACTAAGAAGTAATGCAGGTGACAGCTTGACTTGCTCTGTTGGCATCTTCTCAGGAAAAAGAAAAAAACGAATCATTTATTGGGCATCTACTTTTAGAACGAATGTTACTATCATATCTTCCGTCGTGAAAGAAGTTCTGTGAAAAGTATGAGTAGTATGATTCGCTAATACTCGTAGTGAAAGAGGAAGACAGAGATATCTAGTCACATTTCACAGCGTATCAGCTATTGCTCGTTTTCAGTTGAGTATCTCTGTCGTCAATTTTACTGTAACTTTGTCAGATTTTGGAATGAGAATTTTATTGGATTCACCTTTCAATGACTTAGTATAGGATCCAACATTTATCTATGTTAGCCAAAAGTATACTGTGAAACATGCAACAAATTTTGCCTTAAAGATGAAAAAAGAACAAAAACAAGGAATTTTACTCACATTATATTTCTCTTGAGTAACTCCGTATTTTCTGTTGTGACATGAGAGTTACTCTTAAAATAACTGTTCTTTTCCTTTTTTATTGTCAAGATTGTTAATTGGAGGGTTACAATGAAGCTGATTAGGGTTGGTTCGAATGCACTATCAAGAAATAAATCAAAAGGAAGAACTTACCGTGGATGATACGAGGTTAGTAAAATTTCCAGACCAAGTCGGCCATTTGCTTCCTGCTGATTACCTCTGTTAAATTCGTAAAGATTTCTTTGAAGTTTCTGTGCTTTTTTATTAATTTTTTGAACTATAGCTTGGCTTTGTTTCTCTCTTTGCATTTTGTTCTTTTCATGTCATATCCATTATGTATGCCTAGTAATAGCGTCCTAGCGAAGTCTTAACTGTTTTTGTTCAATCTGCCGTACTTATTTTTATCAGTATTCTGTCAAACATTGCTTACTTTACTTAGCCATCTAAAACTTGACTTTGTGGGTTATCAGTTGGTGATTATTCTCCTTTTTCTTCTGATGACCGTATCTTCGTGGGCCATCCAAAACCTTTGCAAATTAAGATTTGTCCCCCATTTTCTTTTACTCTGACTCACCATATCTTCAATATTCCTTTTCTAGAGACTGTTCACCCATCATAAGAATGAATTTGTGTTAATCACTCAATTAGCAGTATCGATCAAATCTCGCTGTTTTCGAAGAGGAAACTTTTTAGAAACTTTTCATAGCCTCTCGGTACAACTTGCTTAGATGTTCAAAGCACTCAGTAGGACAGTCATGAGAAGCGAGAACAAATGTCATAGCTTAAGTGGAAAAATGCATTCTGGGGACAGCATTGGTTAAGACATGGACTGTTCCTACTAATTTAAGACAGATTTTAGGGATTCTGGTTATCTGTTTGAAAAAACAGTGTCTGGAGATTTATTGGTACTATCTCCTTAATCCAAAAGAAACTTAAAGACAGATTCAAAGAAAATGCTTAAGGAATTATCATTCAAACTTTCAGAAAAGTAAAAGTAAGTCATGACTAAGAAGAGGTGATAAATCTTACTACTTCACTTAGAATACTGAATGTGACATGAAGAGAAATAAATAAAAAGAAAAAGAAAAGAAGCAATGTATGCACAAAAATGAACTGGAGTAACAAGTTTTCTGAAAGGCAATAAACTAACCACCTTGCCAATCCCTCTATCCACAAGCAAAAAGCTAAAGAATACGCTTCACGTCCTCATCCTACTGCTCCAATCTTCTTTTAAAATCCGAAAGCAACTCCGGCCATTCCTACCGATCAAGAATCGCCAACTTGCCACATCAGGGCTCCTAGTCAGTTCGGTCTTAGCTAGTGTAATACCAGCAAGGCCATGACTGCTACTGCGGCTTGGACCACTAGGGATGCCGCCATCGACCCCGTCGTCGCGGCGTCGATCTCGCCGGTGGCCAAGCTCGCCAGCCATGAGTCGTCCTCGAGCTGCGCGTCGTTCGGCCTCGGCGACGGATCCTTGGTCGATTTCTGACTGCAAAAATGTTAACATGACTCTGATCAGAATGACATCTTCACGAACAAAGATTAATGCCATTATG
Source organism: Otatea glauca (assembly GCA_036346275.1). Taxonomy (NCBI): domain Eukaryota; kingdom Viridiplantae; phylum Streptophyta; class Magnoliopsida; order Poales; family Poaceae; genus Otatea; species Otatea glauca. The sequence continues at coordinate 11,555,752 of CM070728.1, forward strand.
CAACTATGCAAGCATTGTAGACTGTCAGTTAAAGCAATGAAGTGTGAGAGATTCCGAGCTTTCAGGAGTTTTCGATGGATTTTTTTTCCAGCTAGGCATGGACAGCTTTTAACTCAACAACCGCTAGCCAGGGGAGCGAATTTTTTTAAAATAATACATTTCAAAAATAATTTTACAAAAAAATAGGCCGATTTTTTTAAAATATACCTCTATCGTCAATTCAATTAGCGACAGGCAACCTCAGCCTATCGACCAAACAAAACCGTGATAAAACAATCTGTTGGCCAATTCAATCAATGACAAAATAGACATAGAAGCTCTATCATCGATTCATTGGCGACGAAGGTATATTTTTATAAATTTTTTTGGTATTATTTTTGTAAAATCATTTTAAAAATATAAAAAAAAATCCTATGGGAGGGGACTGGTGACCATACATGGTGGGGAAGGAACAAAGGCGAGGGCGGCAAAAAAAAGAGAGGAGAACAATTTAAAGCAGATCCCTTCTCTCGCTCTCAGCTTATCCTTGTTCCTCTCAAGTCTCACCCCCTCTCCTTTCTCCATCTCAGTTTGAAGCTCCTTTTGTCAAAAATGTATTTTCTAATTAATCTGGAAGATGCTCATATTCTCCAGCCATTATGTCCGTCAGTTTCTTCTCTGGGCTTTTGCCACGGCACTGGGCACACACTGCAATGGAGGGAAACTCCCAACCTGTTCTCCACTGTAGTACAGCTTAACTAATCTACTACCAGCAAGTGCAGGAAGGGTAAACTAAACCTAGTCTGTTTAATTAGAAATCAATGCTTGCGATGACAACAGCGAACAATCTGAGATGTCTCGCGCAAGGTATATGTTAGTTTTTTTTTACTTTACTTTATTCACGCCGATCTATTTTCCATGGGACGGTCCATCCTTATAAGTTATAACTGGAAGAATTGCAAGCGGGGAGCATGCACAGTCCTAATTCGACAACAGTGAAGATCGATGACAATGCACACGCAAAGTGAGCAACCGTGTCGGTAAGTACCTGTTGGGCGCGCCGACGCGGGGGCAGAAGGTGATGGAGTAGTCGGTGCCGGTGCAGGTGAAGGTGGAGGTGGCGTCGTCGTAGGCGTAGCTGTAGGAGCGCGGGCACGCCGTCTTGAACATCTGTGAGTAGACGGAGGGGTGGCACGTGTTGGGGTTGCCGAACTGCCCGCTGCAGCAGTACTCGGGGCGGCCGAACGCCTCGCACGCGCTCCGGCACGCCTGGCCCTGCCCGGCCTTCAGCTCGGTGGGGCACCGCTCGTTGAGGTCGACGAGGCAGCCCGTCGCGGGGCACCCCGGTGCCGCCGCCTCCACCACCATGGGCAGGTTGTACCCGTCCACGAGGCTCACGTCGTAGTAGTCCTTGCCCCCGCTGCCGTTGAGCGTGAACTCCACCAGCGTGGCGGGCGGCGCCGCGCCGGCCCCGTGGCACTCCACCTCGCCAGAGCCGCAGTCGCCCGTCGCGCACGCGCCCTTGCCCGACCCGTCGAACGCGCACCCCGTGCGCGCCCAGAACCGCCCCGACCACCCCTCCGGCGCCGTCAGCGACCGCGTCTCCCCCGCGCCCAGCGCGAACCCCGTCGTCTGCAGCGGCGAGCTGCCCGAGTTCGCCAGTACCCCCGGCCACACCGTCCCGCCGCACCGGTTCGTGAACGTGAATGTTATGCCGGCCACCACCCCTACATGCACGCAAAATACACCACCGTCCGTAAGCCTTAATAACCCCCAAAAAAACACCAATCCTAGCAAGAAACCAAGATTCGCCATTGCCAATGACAGTACCTTGAAAGAATGATAGAATGAAGAATGAGAGACTAATAATCGAGGCAGACAAAGCCATCAAAGAAGCCATTGCACACTGATAAAACGAAACCGAATCCAATTTACACAGACCAATTCGAAATATGTGTTATGTATGCTTGGATCTAGTAACCAATAGGAGATGATCAATTATGGCAAGAGGATGGTTCTTGAAATGGCAGCTTCAGCTAACCATATAAGGTAAGATGTGGTGGTTAGGCAGGAGAATTTAGAGGAGGAAGTGGCCCCCTTGTGCAGCTCTGTAGGCTCACTCGATCGCACACCTGGCCATTTTATAACTCGCGATGACGCCAGCGGCTAAGCCTCCTGCTCCAACATTTTTCCAACTCCTTTCCCTTTGTTCTTTTCCCTCCTCATGGTGATTGAGCAATGATATGGATATTGGGAAGGGGATTACTTCTTTCCCTTCTTTTTTACTTATTCTGTTGCTCTTGGAGCCGAGATTCTTTTTCCTTTTTTTTTCAAAAGGAAAAAAAGTAAAGACTTTCAGACTTGGGACCGACATGCTTGGAGGGAAAGGAAGCAGCAGCAGAGCGTGGGGGAGAAGACGCTGCGATTTATTTCTGTGGTGGGCCTTTGGGTTTTGTTGGCCCATTGATCCTTCGTTTCCTCGGCGCAATACTGACGAGTCCGGTGTCGGTAGACAGGTGAACACTCGCCGTCTTGGAGGTGACCTCACGGGCTCCGCGCGGGTGCTGCCGTGTTCCATTGGGGCGTGGCGTTTGCTTTGCTTCTGTCTCGGCGTGTATATGCTTGTCGTGTTTTTGTTGTGTGTCGTGTGTGCGATTATTCGTCGTTATGTACACGGCAAACGCGACCAAACAAGATCTAGTAAGAAGGAAATAAGTGATGTCAAGCTTCCGTTCTCCTTGCAGCAGAAAACCTGGAGAAAGGATCTGTTAGCCTGTTAGGTGTCCGGTTTATAACTCTAGGTCAAATGCAGTCGTTCTGGTCTGTTTGCTGCCTGTACCAGTCACAGACAGCACCAAATAATCAAGAAATTTCTGCAAGAGAAATGCTATGAAACGCTACAGCGTTCACTAGCCATCCAATAGGACAACGATTCACCGTAGGATCCAATCCTCTGGTGTGATCTCATCCATAGGCAACCACTTTCAATGATTGAAGTCTTGTACCAATTCATTCACAATACGAGTTGTTCCCTTCCACTCCTCTCTCTCTCTCTCTCAAATACTCTTCACCCCCTTTCTCACCATCTCCCCGACCAAATCCTTACTCTTGTCTCACTCTACAGCCAGCATGACCAGCTGATTCTTTGTTAGTGAACATAAATCTCATGTTGAGTCACCTCAATTTTATCTTAGTAGTGATGGTGGTGTGGGAGCAGGGCACGGCGATGAGGCTGAACATGCGCAAGTGTAACATTTGGGAAGGACTCAACGACAACGAGCCTGAGAAAGTGTACCGTCGCTTGTGGATCTGACACCAAGCCATCTCCATCCCATGCTGGCAATGATGAGCCTAAGTACAACAGTGGATCTGACATGGCGACCTCTCCATCTAGGGGTGAAAATGGATACAGATGGATAATAGCTCTACCATATTTTTTTTTTATTTTTTTTCGGATGCGGATACGGATACGGATAATCCGGATATGAATACGAATACGGATAATTTCGAATACAGATACGGATCGAATACGAATTGAATCGGATACGGTTTCGAATATTTATCGGAACATGATAACCCTTTATATTGTATATAAAAAATCAACGAAAACATGTAACTAGTTGATTTGATCAAAATATTATTAAAAATTGAATAAATATAAGTATTTTCATTCACTTAGACAATTGTTAGACACCGTATCGCAAACAAAATCATATCAGACTTAGTTTATCACACACATACGATTAATTCATCATACACGTAGATCAAAACATAAAATGAAGGTAATCCTTGCTCAGAGATATAAATAAAAGAAAACACATAACACTCTAAAAGTTTGATAATATTTAGGTATCATGTTTCTAGAAAAAGTATATAAAACTTACATGTAATGATCCAAGATTTATATTCTTTGTTGAATTATGTTTAAAATAATAAATTATGTATTTATGAGCTTTTATGTATTTTTTAGCTACTTATTTAAAATATTTTCCTATTAAGAATAAGAGTTTTTGAATTTCTGAGAAACTTTAAAATTTGATAAAATCTCAAAAATAATTTTTTAAATGTTAGATTGTTTCTGGAATTTTCTCAAAAAAAATTTGTTATTTTTTGGAGTTTGTTTGCTAATTTTAATAATTGAAACTTACTTTATGGATTAATTACATTAAAAAACAATTCTGAAACTAAGAAACCTTTTTGGGCCAAAAGAGTAGTCTTGGCCCAACCCACATGTATATCCGGATATCCGACCTATCAATTTCGGATTATCCGAATCAGTATCCGTATCCCACGAATAGTAAGCTACCGAATCCGACAAAAAAAAATCCGTTTCCGTATCCGATCCGATACTATCCGACAGGATCCGTATCCGAAAATATCCGGATCGGTCGAAAAATATCCGATCTGTTTTCATCCCTATCTCCATCTAGTACCGGTGTTGGTGGCGATGGGTGAGCAGGCACAAGGGAAGCACATGGTGATGGTGCACAAACGGGCGTGGTGGCAATGCACAAAGCAAGCGCAACAGTGACACCGAGCTGTCATAGCAGCGGCTCTCAATGCTACTTGTGTCTTTTTTTTCTTTATCTGATATTGTGTGAAGCATTAGTATAATTTGCTCAATACTATGTTGAAACTTGCTTGAAACATTGAAACTCGGTTGCAACTGTGATACTTTGTTGAAACCTTTCGAAACTTCGTTGAAACTTTCTTGAAACTTGCTTAAAACCTACAAAACTAGTTGAAACTCCGTTTCTGAAACTTCGTTGAAACTTGCTTAAAGTCTGCCAAACTAATTGAAACTTTGCTTTTGAATCTTCATTGAACTTGTCCAAAACTTCCTCGAAACTCCCTTGAAACTTGTGAATTTCTCTTGGATTTTTTTGTGAGTTCGCCAAAAACTCGAGGTTTATTTTTTGATCTTTTGTTGAAACTAATTTTTCAATCAAGTCTTATATTTCAAAACTCATTGAAATGCTCTAAAAATACACTAAATCTCTCACACTTTTTTGAGATCGTATGAAACCTAGTGAAACTTCCTCGAAACCTTTTGAAACTATTTCGATTTTTTACAAACATTGTTTAAATCTACAAAAATCTTGTATTGAAACATTCTTGAAACTACAACTTTTTAAACCTGGAACTTACAAGAAACTCACTTTTCAATCAAATTTCATATTTTTTTAGACCTATCAAAAGACTCTAAAAATACATTAAAACTCTCTGAAACCTAGTGAAACTAGATTAAATAAGGAAGAAAATTTTGATTGAATTCTTTAGACCTCCTCGAAACCTTTTGAAACTTGTTCAAATTGAGAAACTTATTGAAATCTACTCAAAAGTCATGTTGAAACCTTCTTGAAACTTTGATTTTCTAAAACCCGAAACTTCCACGAAACTTATGCATCATTGAAACCTACATGAAACTTCGGCACGATTGAAACTCGATGAAACTTTACTATAGTATTGTTAACACTTTCAATAGTGTCCCGTTAGCTAGCTGCTCCCTTCCTGCAAAACTACCATGGAAGTTATGGCTTTATATATGCGTGAGATAAGATCATTGAGACGAGCTGCAAGGTTCGAGCGATGGGCTGCAGGAAATTAACATGGGACCCGTAGATCTCATTTTCACGACGAGTCGGCATTGCTCTCGACCACTCACATCGTGTAGTGCTGGACCGTCAGATGCTGCTTTCTGGAGCGGCAGCTGGCTAGATTCTTCGAACGCTTCGGCAATCCGGCAGGGCCAACGTAAACGTGCGCAGCGAGACGTACTGCCCCAAAAGAGCTCCTGCCCTATTTTTTTTAAAAAAAGACGTACTGCCCCAGCGAGCGAAAGCTACTTGCAGCTTTTCCACCGTGTATGCTAGCTAAGTAGCATTAAAGCTCATGCTAGATATTCATCGGTGCACTGCTCTTACCTTTCAATTCACGTGACAGTGATACGATTCCCAACTTGCACATTGAGAATATATTGCATGTTACACCGATGTAATATGTTTACTGGCGCTTACAGGCTACAGCCATCTTTAGTTAATTTATAGGCTTTAACAGTCACTACTACAGAATTATACATCAGAATCGGTTTTTTTTTGGCATTACAATCGGTTCTAGTGGCGATACGATGTCTTTAGATAGTGATGAGGTGGAGCTATCAGAATCGGTTTTGGCCCGATTGTGATAAAGCCTCATTAGAATCGGTTCTTTAAGAGAAGCGATTGTGATGACCCCCTCATTAGAATTGGTTCTTTAAGGGAAACGATTGTGATGACCCCATCATTAGAATCGGTTTTTGAAGAAAGCGATTCGATGACCTTTCATCGTAATCGGTTCCGCACAAGAACCGATTCTGATGATTGGGTCATCAGAATCGCTTTCTTGAAAAAACCGATTGTAATGAGGGTGTCATCTAAATCGCTTCCCTTAAAGAACCGATTCTAATGAGAGGGTCATCACAATCGCTTCCCTTAAAGAACCGATTCTAATGAGTGGGTCATCACAATCGCTTCCCTTGAAGAACCGATTCTGATGACCCATTGGGGAAGTGCCATTTTTGCAAATTCTCCAAAAAAAGCACAGATTAAACAGTATGCATAATATATATCACATTCCCAATACAGAACACAGAATGCATATATCACATTCACAGAACAGAAACACTTTAATTACAACACATATATCATAGTGGTTCACAATATACAACACAAACATGCTTAACAATCAGTACACTTCGTCTAATATATATCACATTGACATATATTATTAATATTGTTTGCATATGGACTAGTAAGATGCTTCAGGATCTCTAAACCTACCATCCTCTGATATAACTTCTAACTAGTACCACTGGCATAAGTGGTCTCGTAAATTGTTGAGTACTTTGCTGTCTAAACTCTTCTGGGGGATATTGATCTTCTGCAAAATAGAAACGAGCGTATTAATTTAAGTTTCAAAATTTATATGAAAAAGGCTAAGTATATTATTATGCATGTAGTGCAAGGAAATAAGTTAAAAGTGTAGACTGTGTTTTTACTCGGAATGAGGACGAGTAGAACCCAATGGTTGGTTATTAAATGGAATGTAGTGCAAGGAAATAAGTTCGCATACGGTTTAAGTGCGTATAAGTAATTGAAGGGTTTGTACTACTTACTCCTCGTGGTACGGTAATACAACGAAGTCTTTCTTCGACTCAGTATGCAATGCCCCCTTGACGTAGTCAGCAACGAACACCGGATGAAGCCTAGCCATGGTCGCAGACATAAGCTCGGGGTCGACAAACCCAACTTGGTTTTGATTCGTTACAGCTCGCTATCTCATTGCCCTACAACTCGTGTTAAATGTTAATGTGCATTACAGAACAACAAGCTATTACTGTGCATTACAGAACAACAAGCAAACCTTGAGTGTGCGGTTTTGCGGCCACGAACTTTCCCTGGATCAACTCCTTATCCAACACTATGGATATATGCTCTACAAACAAACATACAACAAACCATGTATGCTCTGCGAACAAACATACAACAAACCACCGAATCAATCACAGCATGTCACTACTTCCTTTTTTGATATGCTACTGTACCATGTTTTAAGCATCGTAAGGTGGCCATTATTGTATCTCTTCCTTTTCAGGAATGAAGAAAAGAAGAAACCAGAGGACTTGGAAACTAATCACTAAGAGTGCAGGTCACTATTCTCTTACTTTAAAGGTACATTCATCAAGGAAAGAAAACAAGTATATTTGCTTTTTATAAACTGACAAAATTAACAGTCAGCCAGAATGTGACAATCAATAAGGAAAGATGAAACAAACTGAAGATGGAGGCAATGCCAAATAAAAGAGCCTGCGAGAGCTTTCTGATTTGTTTGACATCTCATATTCCGATATTTCCTTGTTCAATTTCTCAAATCCTTCTCCATTGTCATAGGAACCACTAACATATTTTATCTGCAATACTAATTTACCATAATGATGTGTGTGTCACGTAAGGAATTACGAGTAATTATATACACCAACTTACTAATTGCAAAAATTCGAAAGATGTTCTTCCGAGGCTCCTTTGAGGTATCTCAGACAATTTTAAAGAGAGCACCGTTAAGACATGCAAAATTATTGAAGTTCATAGAGTATAGGTGCACATCGCTTCAATTTCAGAAACCACCACCTCAGTCCATATAGCATATTGCGATCAACAAGAATATTTGTTTTAAGCATAAACATCCATGCTTATAGTGATCAAGATCTAATTTGGCAAGAATCCTTATTATAAAATTCAGTTGTTTGTGATTATACTTGTGATCGTGCCATTCCAAGAAAATGAGTGCCGATTACTTGCTCGAATGCCTCAACCGAATGTGCATTAGATTATTCCTTTGCAAATTGTATAGGAACGACTAGTTGTCAAATTACTGCGGCTAGTTGTCTTGCACTTATGTGGTACAAGCTTACACAAAAGAAGGGTAGGTGAAAGGAAGCTCTTCGCCATTACTTGCCCATGTTACTGTGCTGGTAACACTATATTATCAAACTGTATTCGATACAAGCAAGATTCATCAGGCTTGCTAGACATACAGCCTGCGGGCGAATAGATTGAGCACCAAACACATACATAAGTAACCACCCGATATTTTCTCTTTGCAATCTCACAGAAGAAAATTTGGGAGGTTAGAGTAAATTTTAACAGTGGTTCAAGCAAGTCCTAACACGTCTAGCATAGCTCACACTTCAGAAGAACAGGGTTCAAATTTGATGGCCACACGATCAGATAGTTTCAGCTTCAGGGTTAACTTTGGATCCAGGATAAGAAAACAGCTTGGTAGCATTCTTGTAACTCAACTCAGAAAGTTCTGCCTCTGGCATTTCTAGCAGTGAAGCCACATACTTCAAAACACGAGAAAAAGGAGGCGCAGATTATTAGAAGCATTTTCTCAATCCATGATCGTTCTATGTGAGAATGTGAAGTACGCAAGTCCTTTTGGACAGATGGAATACGACGGGCGGCGGGCGGGCCAAGGCCCGGAGGGCGGTCGGCGGCGATCGGGCGCAGCGACGGTCGGCGGGCGCCGGAGCGGCCGGGCGCCCGCGAGGGGCGGCGGGCGGGCGGGCGAGGCCGGGCGGGCGGCAGTGGCGGCGGCGCATCGGGCGCAGTGATGGGTCGGCGGGTGCCGAGCGGCCGGGCATCCGTGAGGCGGCAGATCGTCGTATGGGGCGGCGGGGGAGGGAGGCTGGTCGGGCGGCGGGCGGGCAGGTGCCGGGCGTCGGGAGCTAGGGTTAGAGGAGTCGGGCGCGAGAGCGGGCACGGAGTGAGGTCAGCGTGGTAATAAATGGCCATTCGATGATCTCAATCGGTTATACTAACAAAACCGATTCGATGTTGTACTAATCAGTATCACTTTTGTTCCAAAACCGATTCGATGTTGTACTAATCCGTATCACTTTTGTTCCAAAACCGATTCGATGTTTTACTATCCGTATCGCTTTGTATTAAAACCGACATCGATGACAAATATCAGTATCGGTTTTATATAAAAACCCAACACTGATACTGCAAGTATCCGTATCGCTTTTTTAACGAAAACCGATTCTGATGCTTCATTATCCGTATCGCTTTTGTTATGAAAACCGACACTGATGCTACAAGTATCCGTATCGCTTTTTTAAGAAAAACCGACACTGATGCAAACAACAGCACATGACACAACAAATTGTATATCTCTATCGGTATTTATGTGAAACCGATACGGATGAGTTACTTTTCACAATCATTGTTTTTGTTGAACCGAGACAGGTCTGCACATGACAAATAACATGAACAGGAATTCTGTATTTTCAATCCTTTTTGATCAAAGACAAAAGGCCATAATCATCACAATTGTAGTTGGAATTATTTAAATTTTTACTGAATTATATTGTGGGATACACCAAGGAGACGCTACCAAATCTACTCAAGTTGTACAACACACTCGAGAACTTGCCCAACCATATATCATCGAATCGTCTAAAAACGTGGATACTTGAGATCGCTGCTATAAATATGCCATTTCATTCGCATATTTATAAACAAGCATCCTCGAGCAGAGACGAGGTTCCGCAGCCTAAACTCTAACATTTATCACATGATAGCAACAATAATTCCATATTAACACGAGAGCACTACAATAATTAAATAGATGTGTGCTTGTCAAATAAAGAGTGTGAAATCTAAAAGCATGTACACAATTCTAGTGCAACCTAAACTTTATTCATGACATATCTAAATTACCTAGTGTAGAATTGAAGGGGTTTAAAGAATTGCTCACATTTTGAAGAAAACCTATTTTCCTCGCAAAAGAAAACGTTATCTGGTTTTGCTAAGTCAAGGTTACGTTGATCCGTTCTTGGACGAGGACGGTCTCCCTTCGCGACGTATGGTAACACCTCCTTTCTTTCGCTATTTGCCTTCCTCCTTAAACGTTTTCTTGTTGTGACACTGGGTAACATCCCCTTCATCTCCTTTTCTCCTTATTCCCTTCCTCTCAAAATAAAAAAATTATTGTTTTTAACTTTCCCTTAAGTTTTTTAATAGAAAATATTTCAAAAAAAAAATCAAACCGAAAATTTTTTAATTAAAAGTTTACGAAGCAAAAGTTTTTGAATCAAAAGTTTTTGGTTGAATCAAATGTGTTCGAATCGAAAGTTTTTTACTTGAAAGTTTTTGCACCGGAAGTTTTGATTCGTCTAAAAGTTTCGAATTGAATTTTTGTGTGTTAGAGGAGAAGGAAGGAGTGAGAAAAGGCAGGAGGAGGAGTGAAGGGTGAGGCGTCACGTGGTAACATATGTGTCTTCACTAAAGAATTGGTTGCGACGTTCTCAAATTAGCAATACCTAGTGTTACTTGACTGATTATTTCTCTTTGTAGCATTAATTGACTCATAAGATAGGTGGTAAATTGGTAATGGGCTCGAAAGTATTCTAAAATTCAATTTTAGATGGCAATCTTTCGTTGACTCAATCTTTTTGAAGTCAAGCTCAAATCTCGTCATGTAACTAGGCAGCTCATGTCCTGACCAAACCGGTTGAAAGGTATATGCTGATTCCTCTACGTATTTTCATTTTTAAATGATGAGTTGGATGTCAGCCGCTCCATCTTATGTACTAATCAATCCAGTTAAATAAAATGCAGCCCATTTCGTGTAAAAAAAATCTTAATAGTGTGAAGATTAGATTATTAAAAGAAGTAATGTGAGGATTAGGGCTAGGCGTAAGTCCGGTGAATGTATTATTCTTGGAAACGAGTGTAGGAGCTCCGTCACTCATTTCAAGTAGAAGAGAAATACACCATCCCGAAAGAGGCATCAACACCTAGAAGTCCAAAACCATCTAAGCCTGGCGAACAATGGCTTACTACAGACACATGTTTCAAATCATACAAGAAAATGATCGAAACGGTAATATTCAGTTCGTTTTGTACCCAATCCACGGATAAACTAAGAATTGACTGGCATGTATCCGGCCGATCTGAAGCTGAATATTGACGCTCATTTCATTTACTTTGTCCGATCAATTGCTGACGAGCAAATGCCAAATGGAGAGTATGAAGCAAAAGGAACGAAGAGCGCACCAACCTTGGCGAACGAGCGCGCACACTGCTGCCGTGTAAAGCGTACAAGGTGATCTACATATCGGATAAGAGATTAGGCGCTACAATCTCTCTCTCTCTCTCTTCGATCCCCCTGCTCTTTTCATCACCATGTAGTACTTTTCAAGCTTTTCTTCTTCGTCGTCTTCTCTGTCACAGGTGAAAAAAGAGAAGGAAAAAAGATAGCGAGCTCCAGCGCGCGCGTCACTCTCCACTGTTCTCTTTTCGTACTGAATTGGCACTGGCAAAGCCCTGGCAGGAGTCCACCATGGCGAGAGAGAGAGAGAAACAGAAGCTTCGATTCCAACTTTCCATGCGCCTATCGGTTTATGTGCCTTCAAACTTCGTCTGTCTGTACTAAACGTACACATTGATCGGAAAAGGTTCCGTGCAATGTCAAGGGGACTGTATTCTCAGCTATTTGGACGTTGGATGGAGACAACGAATAAGTGGGATCGTCCAACAGTGCAAACTACAGTGTTTTGCTATAGTGCTTGCTGCATTGCATAAATCATATAGTATTTTTTAACTAATTCTCCAAAAGATCTTAATCATCGCTTTGTGAGCCAACGATCCGCTCGTATAGCTGTTAAAGTTGGAGGCACTCTGTGGCTGCATTGGATCAAATCCTTTGCTTGTCGAGGAGGAGAAACCGCAAACAGGAGACTTGACCTCGAAATAGTCAGTCGTCTATGTGCGCTGTTGCTACGATGGATTCCTGTGTTCTTGGATGCATGGCCGGGAAAAAGGATCAGATCATCGAAAGAGGTGCAAGCTAAGCTGAAAGGAGGTCACCTACCAGCAGGTAGCTTAGCCTCCTAGCTTCTCATCGCCGACATGTGTGTATTCTTTGTCTCCACGTACGTACACATGCTGTTTGGCTCTGCTACTATTTCACCTGCCCTTTCACGTATGCTTAAGTGCTGTGCTGAGGTGGAGTCCATGTAGTGCCAAGTCGATCTCGACGTGACCGCAAACTAGCATGTAGCAAACTAGCAATCGACAAGGAACTAAACACAATTGACGAGGGCATGTCCGGAGTGGGAGATTTGAATTAACGTCCTTACAATTTAGTTCAAGTTTAAACTAAAAGTCCAAAAATCTCAAAAGAAATCCATTCATGCAAGCAACCACCGAAATCTCTCTTAGAGACTGCATGGCACTCAATGAAGGTGGCGACCAGTATATATAGGACATCCTAATGATAGATCACAACGTTACAGTAGTTGTTTCGATGGGGCTGTTGCCTGTTGGTTCGAAACCTTATTCTTCTTCTAAAAAGTAAGAGCAGTGCTTCAATGCTTTCATTCTCAATACAAGTTGCACAAATCTTAAAGCAAGCGAAGAGGTAAGTAATCGTCATCTATCCTTCATTCATGCTTTAATATTTGTGCAACTGTAAAAAAGAAAAGCATTGAAGCACCTCTCAAAAAGTAAACATATACCGATATATATAATGATTTTCTTTTTGACAGTTGTACAAATATTAAATTATGAATAAAAGGTAGATGATTATTACTTTCTCCTTCACTTCGCTTGCTTCAAAATTTATGCAATTTGTATTGGGAGAAGAATTATTGAAGCACTGCTCTATACACACACGGGGTTGCATTGCGCGCGCGTGTATATATATATATATATATAGGAAGCTTTTTCCGTACTCTCAGGAGTACATACTCCCACCTGTAATATACCACTTAAATGAACGCTTTATACACCTTTATCACTTTCAGTATACTCCAATAATAATTCTAATATACTCCAATGCGATATGGTTGAAATAATTTCATCAGAGCACTTTATTTTTTTGCTACATACCCTTTTCTATATGTAAAACGAATATATAAACAAATTATGCTATAAATGGTGAACTTTAATGAAATTTTTCATGGAATTCACTTTGGAGTATCTTATAATCAGTATTAGAGTATACTCAAAAGGATAAAGAGGTATAACAACATCATTTAAACGGTATAATAGAGGTGAGAGTACGTACATCCAGGAGTATAGAATCATTTTCATATATATATATATATATATGAACACTATGATTGTCTAATTCTAGAACTAACTACAGGTTCTAATACGTGTGTACTCTGTCTATGCCGTACAAGCTAGTGAGAGCTAACGAGGCGACGGATGCGTCATGTCAATGCCATTTCAAGCAAAGGGCGAAAGAAGTCAAGTTGCATGCTAAAGAAAGGAAGGTGGTGTATGCATGCATGGACCGAACGAAAAGATGGCAGATTTGGGGAAACGCTTTTCCGCCGAGATATAAAGCGATTAAGTTTGCCATGTCGGCATTGCACATTTGCAGCCGCTTTGCGTAGCCTTTTGACGACCCGTCCGGCGTTGGTCGAGGCCAGTTTTTGGTGATGGTGTAGTGGGGGCTACGACGATATCAGCATGTTAATTTTAGTTATCTGCTCTCTTATCTCTTCTTTTGCTAATATTGCCATGGATGGATCGTAGATAGATGCTGGCAAGAGATGATCTTACTTATTATTAGATGCTAATCTGCGCGGTCCCTAAGGTACCCTACCCGAGTGCTCGGCTCTTTCCTATCCTCCTTTGGGAAGCTTCGGATTTTCTAGCTAGCCCTATTACTATGCTTTTTTAATCTAACTCTTATCTAAATGTTTTCTTTTATAAAAATAGTCCTCTCTCCGATGTGAAAGGAGTCATGTCACCTGCTGTGCTCGTGCACAGTGAAAGATGTCTGCGACAAAAAAAATCTCCTGTGGCTCCGCAGGAGCTTCCACGACTGTGGTCAGTGCACGCGCATGCTCATATCAAGCTATACAACTATGAAAGGTAGGTGATTTAATTAATTAGTCACATTCCGCGGTAGTACAGCTCAATAGGAGCTTGTCGCGCACGAAAGGTCCTGCCGAGCCCCGAGAGCGCGGATTCTTCGGGATTTACAGCCTTGATGATAAAATGCAGCGAGGTTAGATGTGTTTGCTGAGATGTTGCATGCATGCACTTAATCCCTTTAATCTTTTCTCTTTTATTAGAAGTAGGAACGATTGGCTAGTTTAATCATTTTAAGTCTCACAACTTACAAATCACTGGCTAAAATCCAGAAAACTATACCGGAAAATTAATGCATACCAATAGCCACCTGACGTTGTTGGTGGGAATCTAATTATGGTCATTAGCCAGAAAACTGCCACATTGATTGGACTATGCGACGGCTGGCCTCCTTAATCTTCTCCAATACATGTGTTTTAACCTTAAGCTAATGAATCTTCTGGTAAACTAGCCCAATCCACTAAAATGTCTGGATCCAAATGAACTCGCCAACTTCAGTCTACAGTCCTCTTGTTGAGGCTACGCGTGGATAAAGGAATTTTCAGAGAAACTAGTATAGTGCTCTGTCTTCCGGTTTCCTTTTCCCAGCATGTAATATATGGTTTTTTCTTTTTCTAGAACGTTTGTTTCCTTTTTCTTAATTTCAGGATATTTGTTTCCTTTTCCTTGAGATGATGCTGGAGGTGGGGGGAGATCTGTTGTGGGCCACAGGGATGAGTTAAACACATTAAATAATGGCCATCGGATGTGGGTGAGTAAAGCTGAGGAAAGATCTGAGAGGTTAATTTTGATGGAGGCAAGTTTCTGAGGACGTTTCGCTGGGTGCATGAAGGTTAGACCATCTCTAGTGGGGTGCATTATTTGGAGTAGACGTAGAAAAGAATGCTTAGATGCATTATAAAAGGGTATAGATTAACCTTTTTCCCGTGTTCAAAGTGGCCCTAAATGGGTAAGCATGTTGGAGGATGGGCCAATCCCCCTCATAACTGTCATAGGCCTCCACCAGTGTAGGCCCATTAGTACGCGGTCCACTCCTATCAGATGATTCCATCAGAAAGTCTGATATTGAGTTTCACAAGTACTTATATGCTTTTCTTTTTAACGGTTATATAAATATTAAAATATAAATAAATAGTAGATGGTGATTATTTATCCCTTCGTTTGTTTTAAAATTTATATAACTTGTATTAGAAGGGAAAACATTAAAGCATTTCTCTTTTAGTTTTTGTAGCTCCTAACCTTATTAGAATCTGGCATTTTTCAATTCTCGAACTGGTTGAGATTTGTGAATGTTTGATCATTTTAATACTAGTAAGTCCTAAGGTAGCAGTAGTAACTTGTACGTGCCTAGCTAGATTTTACTCGCGGTAAATATCTTCACACCTGCTGTGCAACAGTGCAAGGGGCAGAGGAATCAGCTTCTGCCATGCATGCATGCATGCTCAAGTGATCAGGTGGGCCGCCACCGCAGTACTAACAGCCTAACTTTTCACCTTTCAGGCAGCCAGTCGGCCAGCCTACCTGCAGGCTGCTGCCAACCTTGTACGTACCCCGCTACTTAAAATCACTGCGAGAGCAGAACAGTGGCCATTCAATACTGACAGTTCAGCTGTGCCAGTAGAATGCAGATCTCACAAACTGGCACGGTGGCACTGGAACCGGACAAGACAAGTAGTAACCAACAAGATCCGTCCTTGCATGCACTTGTTTTACTGATCGTTCACGTCAGGATTTAGAGATCATGTCGAGCATCGAAACTGAAAAAGAAACCACGCGGTTAACCAAGGGTTCAGAACTTCAGATGACCATGTAATTTGTGTGCGTACAAAAGAAATTGAACTCGTGTGATCGGTACCGACCCATCCGCACACGTTGCCCCAGGCCCCATCATCCTAATTAATCAAGCAAGTTTTGTAGCTAGTACTCCACTGCCTTGCTTGCAAAACCATACTGGTTTGATACACATATATAGCCCTTCCCTTCCCCACAATGATAATCTATACAGTTAGTACTAGGGCCCGAGGTCAAAGTGTCGGACCGAAACATGGCGGATGCATGGGCGCCTGTACGGCTGCACGAAGGGATGCCTCCGGGCGGTGGAAGGGGGCAGTCTTCGGTAGTTTGGACGGACGGATCGGCCGCAATGAAACATTTCAGATCATGCAACGGTTACAACGCACGGCAGTGTCAGGTTGCTGTAATATTTTTGAATAGTATTTTAAAATATCTAGTCCATCATTTTTTTATCTAACGATCCACGTATAACTTAAAATTATAATAAAACTACATTAGATCTCTTTCCTCGGGTGGTGTATGGCCCCCCGAAGACAGCGACGTACGCCAGCCGCGAGCGGCCATGCCGGCTGGTGCCGTGGGTTCGCTCTACAACGACAGCCAGTGGCGTCGGGCGCTGCAGAGCCACGTGAGAACGACGGCCGCGAGATGAGCGAGGGGACTCAGCGCCGACAGCGAGGCGCGGCTCGACGCATAGCTGCCGTGGTGACGGCCGAGGAAGGAGACCGTGTCGTTGGTTAGAGGCAGGCCCGGCGACGGGTTCGTGCCGCCGACGGATGACTTGAGGCTGCAGCAGATCAGAGTTTTCAAAGGCAGTTAGCTGATTGGCAACGTACGTTATATTAGTACGTGTAGGTAACGAGTTGGACACTTGGACGTGACAAGATATGGACTTTGGTGGCACAAAACGTTAAGCCCATAGTTAATCATGCGCCACGTGCGTGCGTGCATGACCAATGGTGAACCATATAGTCAAACAACGACTCACGTTCAGCTCAATGATTTTAGCCTGCATGAACGGAACTATTCTGATTCCAGAAGCATGTAGTGGTTGGTACACGAGAATAGCCGCATTGGAGTGAATCGACTCGATTACCTGGTACGTGATGGTAGCGCAGAAGACGACGAGGTAATTGGCGGTGCCGGACGTGCAGGTGAAGGTGGAGGTGGCGTCGTCGTAGGCGTAGCTGTAGGCTCGCGGGCACGCGTTCTTGAAGAACTGCGAGTAGGCCGACGGCTGGCACGTCGTCGGGCTGCTGTAGGCGCCGCTGCAGCAGTCGTCAGGCCGCCCGAACGCCTCGCACGCGCTCTTGCAGGCAATGCCGGAGCCGTCGACGCCCGCTACCTTCAGGTCCCCGGGGCACGGCCCGTTCAGGTCCACCAGGCAGCCCGTGGCGCCGCAGCTCGCGCCGGCGCCGCCCTGCGGCACCACGACCATCGGCAGGTTCGAGCCGTCCACGAGGCTCACGTCGTAGAAGTCGTTGCCGCCCGCGCCGGCGATGGTGAACTCCGCGAGCGTCGTGGGCGGCGCAGCGCCTCCGCCCGCGCACTCTACGGTCCCCGAGCCGCAGTCGCCGGTGGCACAGGAGAACCGGCCGGATGCCTGGTCGGCGGCGCAGAGCGTCCGGCCCCATATGCGGCCGGACCACGCACCCGGCACGTCCACGGCACTCGACTCCCCCGGCGCCAGCGCGAAGCCCGTGGTGGCCAGCGGCGGCGTGCCGGCGCTCGACAAGAGCCCCGGCCACACCGTGTAGGCGCAGGAGTTGGTCAGCGTGAACGTCGTGCACAATACCCCTGCGCAACCAATCAACACATCGTAAACATGCTACATTGCACATGCAAAAGCAACTGATCAACGATGCACGTCAAGATCAAGCGAACTGCATGTACACAAGTACGCACCTGAGAAGAGTGAGCTCAGAAGGAGACAGATGGAGAGCAGCAGGTGAGTTGCCATTGCAGCAAGCCACATCAAAGTGACGGTTGCTCAGTGTATGCTTTTCTTGATGATTTCGGTTGGAGTTTGGGGGCGATGCGATGCTTGCAATCATGTGCCGACTTTATAAGAGAGCGGCCGGAAAGGAGGGAGTTGGACTTGGAAGCCAGGCTCGTATGGGCGGTGGTGCGTGCAGTGGCAGTGTGTGCGGCCAACAGGTTGTCCTGTACTCTTGTGCTGTGCCATCCTAATTGACTTCCACACAGAGAGAGAGAGAGAGGCTGCTGCATCCGACAGTGCCAAAGCCATTTTAAATTAGACAAAATTAAATTCATGTCACTTCAAAACTGCCAATTCGAAATATGCCGGTTAGCGTTAGCATGACAAAATAACTGGAGACAAAAAATTAGCATGGAAAAACCTTTACGGAAAAAAAAATCATGTGAAACAATCCACTATAACGTTATAAAGATTACAAGTATAGGGGGGTTGGCTTATATAGCTAAAAGAGCTTTAGTTGTAGAAGACTTAGACTAACAACCTATTTGAATAAAACCAAAAGATATGATAAGTTGAGATATTGAGTTATCTCCAACAAACCTCCCCTTAACTCAAAATCTATAATGATATTATCTCCGAAAAACCCTGATGGGTAATTAAGCACTGAATACAAGTGCGTTAAAAGTCCAAAGGACTACTGAACAAGGAAGACTGTAACAGTCAATCCAAACACTTGTAGTGCGAAAAAAAACTCATCAAGGGTATAAAAGATTGGAATAGTCTTATCCAAACGCTTCTAATGAAGCAAGATTGAGCAAACCACCAGCAGGTCGAGAGAAAGACTGGAACTGTCAATCCAAACACACAGCTATAACAAAGCATATGAAGAAACCTGGGTCTTCAATGATTCATAACCCCAATAAAGTCTGAATATGTGCAACTGACCTCCTGAAACAAACACTCAATCATCAAACGGCATAAGCAAAAACATCACCTGTGGTGCTGGATAGATAGCGAAGAACACATAACATGGATTTTTTTGACATGCTCTACATGGAACATAAAATTCAGCAAACTGCCTACTGAAAATCCATAACATGTTTGAAACTGCTAAAAAAATGTCGATATGAAGAAAACTCTCGTGCCATCAACAGAGTATACATTACAATAGACTCCTCATATCGAGCAAACAAAACAAAACAAAGTTGTAGTATCCACGCAGAAACAAACTCCTTCTTGCACTTTAAACATTCATCTCAAGCTGACATTGGAGCAAAACCTTCACTAGAAAAACTCCGAAGAGTATAATGCTACCAACAGGGTGTCATCAAATTCTAAATTAATGTTGCCAAACCCCCCCATAATGATCAACGTGTCCAAACGGTGAATAAAACACCGAAATAACGGTGATGAAACATCAAATTCCAATTATTGGTGATGAAACACCAAATTCAGTTGTCTCCTCAACTGACATTATTTTTTTCTTCTTCAAAGTACACGATGAAACATCGAATAAATTGCCAATAAACCACCAATGATAAATCCCGCCTAAATTGCAATAAAATCCACCAATAATATGCATAAAAGCATTAATTGCAATGAATGAAATCCGCCAATAATATGAGCATAAAATAATAGAAATAATAGATTGAACTGTGCATGAATATCTACCAATAATAAGCACAAAATAATAGGCATGAAATAATAAGTATGAAAGCCTAAATTTGTGCATGAAATACCGCCAAATAATCGGAATTGCAATAAAAGTCCCACTTTTGTTGGCACCGGAACAGTCACCGGGGTAAAAAGCAATTCTTTTCTCATGCCCACATGTGTAAGAATGGCTCTCATTTGAACCTGCCATATAGATAAACTGATCTTGCCATCGAACTTCTCAATGTCAAATTAGTAAATGACATGGTGGAGAATAAAATTGCAGATCAAAATTATATGGTAGATTCTGGAAACATAAATCTTCTGGTAAGCTTCGGGTGCACATAGCAATTTCTGATACACAACTGGTACGCTTCGGGTGAACGTAGAACTTTCAGGTCAAAAAAAGAAGCTGGAGCCCCTGATCTAGAGCTGGAGCCGAGAAGCTGAAGGAAGCCAGAGCTGTGGAGCTCAAGAGTCAGAGTTGCTTCAGAATTAAAATGAGCTACGGGTGCCTTTCAAGTCCGATAAAGATTTCTTGAGGGGCCTCTCTAGCTCCCAGACCGGTTGAATGAGACCAGTGCAGAGGCAGATTCGAGGCTGCCGACGGGCGTGGTGTCAAAGGCTGGGGACGTCGAACGACATGAAGATTGCACCGCGAAGGGCGGACGTGGGTCGCGGGCCATGCGGAGGCTCCGCGCAGCCGACGATGGCCCGGTGGCAGGATGGCGCCAGCGCAGTGGGGATGCCGACGCGAATGATGAAGCAGGGCGGTGGCCGAGCGGGCCTTGGAGGTGGGGCCGACTGGAGCCGATGCGTCGCGCCTAGAGTGGTGTGCGTCTGTGGAGGCGGCACAGCGGCTGGTGCGAATCCGGTCGAGGAAGACAGAGGGGGCCAGCTATGGTGTGGCCTTCACGGGCTTGCGTGAAGGTCGAACTGTGCGGAGGCGCGCCAGCCGAGATGCGCACCAACGTGGAAGGAGCGCGAAGGCCTACGGTGATGGCGGGAGCCGAACGAGGCGCGGATGACCTGCGCTGGGAGCCAGCGGTCGTGATGTGCCGGAGCAGTGCAAGGGCGACGATAAAGGGCGACCGAAGGCGATGACGGAGATGGGCGGCTATGGAGGCACTGCCGAGAAGCGGGCTAGCACGGATGGCCAGCACGGAGATGAGGAGCCACGGAGGAAGCGATGGGGTTGATGAGGACGGCGCGCGATGGAGGACGGCGAGCAGCAGTAGATTGGAATCGCGATGTTGCCGTGCTGGCTTAGTTTGAAAACTCTTGGCTCTGATACCACTTGTTAGGGCTCTGATACCACTTGTTAGGGTTAGCACGGTAAAATAACTGAAGACAAAGATTTAACATGAAAAAACCCTTGCGGGAAACAATCCACTATAACGTTCTAACGATTACAAGTATAGGAGGTTGGCTTATATAGCTAAAATAGCTCTAGTTATAGAAGACTTAGACTAACAACCTATTTAGATAAAACCAAAAGATATGGTAAATTGAGATATTGAGTTATCTCCAACAATGCCACTCTAAAACAGAAAATTAGAAAAAATGCCACTCCAAAACTTACCTTCTTTGATATATACAATTATAGGACTGTTTTGCCCCTCTCATCTCTTCTTCCTCATAGCCACCGTCACCTTCGCTTGTACAGTGAGCTCTAGCCATGCTGTCCGATGAGCTCATCTTCCTCATCCTCGAGTGCGTCACTACTGCCGACCCATGTGCACTCAAGTCCTTCGTCTTCGCTTGCCGCATCTGCCACAGCCAATTTGTGCCATCGTCGCCTCCTCTACCTATTCCACACCAACCTTCTCCAAGCCACACTCGCCACGAGGATGGCAAGGAACGCAACAACGTGGTCAGGTAGGCAGTGCCCACATGGGTGTGGAGAGATGCGCCATACGAGGAGAAGAAAGAGGGGACAAGGAGGTGCCAGAGGATGGTGAGGAGCGTGGGGTGTGGTCAAGGAGGCAGCGGCCCGCATGGGGTGGAGAGATTTGCCGTGCACAAAGAAGAGGGGGGCCAAGGCAGCGGCAGATGATGGTGAGGAGCGCGCCTGAAAGTTCAAGCTCCATTAGTTTGGTTTTGGTGTTAATGACAAATCTAATATTGAAACTAACTCTTTTGATAATCATAATATTGATTAGTCTCAATTGTTAATTAATGACAAATCCTTTTATGAGACTAACTCTTTTGTTGAGCTTAACTCTTACTAGTTTCTTTTAGATGAAAAAGATGGAAATATCAAAGGTATGCATTCGAGTTCATATTATCATATCTTGTTTCATTCCTTGGATATAATATTCATGATCATATTGATAAATCTAAATATGAGACTAACTCTTTTATTGAGTATATCTTTGATTAGTCTCATCTCATTGAAAAATGGAAATCGCAAAGGTATGCATCCAATACAACTCTATTATTTCTAGATGCATTCTTTGGGTTCAAGATAAAAGATGAACTTCACCGTAGTCTCAATCTTAAGATGTGCATAATGTTTTCAACTCCATATATACATGAATGCACACATTTAGGGTGAGTTCATACTTCACCTTTATGTTTCAATAGTATTGATTTAATTCATCTTTCTATATCAAGGATCATTACTTTGAAACAAACTCTTGAGTATATATATGAAACTTGTGTAGTTGTAGTTTACTCATATTAATATAGGACAAACTCCAAAGCAATCTAAAAAATTAAATATGTGCATATTGATTCAAGTTCAATTATTTGTATGCACACATTTAATGGAGTTTATTCTATAGTTGACGGTATTAAGAGTATTGATCCCTTTCCACCACTCCAATATAATTTGGATCATTACTTACTAACCATCAAAATGAGTATATGAAACTTGTGTAGTTAATATATACTCATGTCAATTTAAATGAAATTTAAATTGAGTTCGGTTGTCTTTCAATCAATCAAAGAACGCTTCATCATGTGTTAATAGTGTTTCTTCATTGGTTAAGGACAAGCGGAAAGTTGAAAGCATCTAGGCTCCTAAATTCGATTTGGTTTTGGTAATTAATGACAATCGATGAAAAAGGACTAACATCTTAAAATTGAGTGCTTGAGAACAGGTTGGTCCAAAATTTGACGAAAGTGGGAGCTTGAAATAAGTAAAGATGAAAAGCATGCCTCAATGACATAGATGACCAAGGTATAATGTTTAAGGACTTTTCATAATCTTTTACTAATCTAGGAGTTTGGAGAAAAGATCAGACTGTTAGAATAGGCGTCGTACTATTAAGAGGGGTGTTGTCGCATGTTTTAGGTTGACAGAGAGTGATAAGGCTCAATTCTTGTGCATTTAGACATTCATATGGATTGCATTATCTTTTGTGAGGAAAAGAAATAGCAATTAAACACCCTCATGAAATTGCATTTGAATTAGAAATTTAAACTTCAAAGAATGTATTTCGTAGTCATGGGGCGGTATGACCGACTTCTCCGTCATACCGGCCACAGGTATGACCGGGCCTCAGGCCGGTGCGTTTTTTTCCAGAAGAGGTGCATTTGGCACCAGAGGAGGGCAGTATGACCGGAGGCCCTTCGGTCATACTGGTGAGCGGTATGACCGGGCCCTCTCCTGTCATACCGGCCATATAGGTAACGGTCACTGACAGCGCATTTATTGCACTGTAGCGACCGTTGCTACTGAGGGGCGTCATACCGGCCCAAGAGCGGTATGACCGGCCTCTTAGGAGGTTTTTGGCCAACTTTTGGCCAACGGCCATATTTGGTTGGTGGGGGTTATAAATACCCCTCCACCTGCATTTTAGAGCATGTCTTGACCCTCATTGGTTATATTTGAGCTCTAGCTAGTCTCCAATACTCTTGTGTGCATTCAATTCATATTTTGAGAGAGTTAGGAGCAAAATTGAGTGGTTCATTTAGTGTTGAGCCTTTAGCACTCAATTTGACCTCGAGCGAGCGTCATCACCTTTTACTCTTGGAGGTTGTCGCCTCCTAGACGGCTTGGAGGCGTGTGGCATCGGTGATCTTCTCAAAGAAGCTTGTGAGAAGGCCCGATCGTTTGTGAAGGCAAGGAGCTTGCCTAACCGGAGCGGTGAAGAGCTACCACGAGTGATCGAGGAAGGCTCAAGCGGGTGGAGCCGGCTTGAAAGTGTTCAAGTCACCTCAACGTGGAGTAGGGGAGACCAGCAAGTCTCCGAGACCACGGGATAAAATTCTTGTCTCTCGTTCTCTTGTGTTTTGCCTTTGTTATTTTTGTGCTAAATCACATTTCTAACAAATTGAGTAGGAATTCATTGCTCTACTTGAATTGCTAGAGTAGTTTAGTGTTCCCTAGAGATTATAATTGTAAATTTGCAATTATTGTTCCTATAGTTTAATATTTTGATTAATTGCAAATTGGAATAAAAAAATTAGAAACCTCCTATTCACCCCCCTCTAGTCGGTTATCCTTGATCCTACAAAATTTCTTGATTATAATGAAGCATTAGTTGCATCAAAGTACTCAAGACACCTTTAAATCATTCAAATTGATTATGGTTGTGCTCAATCGATCATGGGGGCATCCATTATGTGTTAATGGAGCGCAATTGATGATTGAGGCAACCGTATTTATTGGACTAACAATCTTCCATGAGTTGTGAAGTAGGTTGAGTCCAAGAAAATGAAGAATTGGGAAGAAGTCATCATGTGTTGATGAACAAGAAGAAAAGACCTGGCTTGGAGAGAAGATGATGGAAATCATAAAAGCTCCAAGTGGATATGCTAGAGCCAAAGGTATAACTAGCTAGGGCTAAAGATGTGTTCCTAGTCTTTTACCGGTCTCGGTGCTTGATGGGAGACCGGGTTGCTAGTTAGGTGTCGTACTATTAAGAGGGGTTGAGTCTTATAGCTTGAGCTTTATCATATGTTGATGAACTCAATCCGGTTCACTCTAGCTCACTCTTTTGGTTGGTTCTTGCATGAGCTAAGTATTTGCATGTGTTGCAAATAAGGGAGCTCATGCATGCTTGCTTCTTATTGAATCTTGATTTAGTTTTTGCATGGAGCTATGGATTTGCATGTGTTGCAAAAGGGAGATAGCTTATGCAAATTGTTTTTAAGTGGTTGTTTGTATGGGCTAGATATTTACATGTGTTGCAAATAGAGAGCTCATGCATCAGAGTTTTAGCTTGTGATTTGATCATGTATTGATCATTACAAGGCTAAGAAGGATTTATGCTTTGTGTTTGCAAAGTGTGCTTTTGCAAAAATGTTGGTTTAATTGAATCTTATCTTGGAGTATGTGAATAGGGTTTGCAAATGTGTTTGCAAATTGGTTTGATCATGTGTTGATTATCACATGACTCAAAGATATGATCTTGATTGCTCTTGTTTGCAAGATTTATATTTGCAGATGTGTTTTTGCAAAATATTGATGTTCATGCATTTGATATTGGAGCATGTGATTGGATTTTGCAAATGTGTTTTGCAAAATTATTTTGATCATGAGTTGATCATCACATGGCTCAATATTTGATCTTATTGACTCTTGCTAGCTTGTAGTCATGCCCTTGAACAAGTCTATGTGAGGTATTTCAAGAAATCAGATTTTAGACTTGAATGACTACATTAGAGTCTTTGTTTTTGTAATATTTAAAAATATCTATGGATGCTTAAATCTTGAAAATTGGTGAAGATTGTAGCCCTCGTGATAATATTCGCATAGAATCAAAGATCACCTAAATCGGAGTTCAGAGTAAAAAGTTATGATATTTTTTCTGCAGCAAAATGTGGACTACCGGCTCTACTTGTGGTAGTTATTTGCCAGAGAAGGTGTTTTTGAGTCTAAAGGCTGGTAGTGCCGGGGTGACGAGTATTCATACAATGGGTACCCCAGCGGCCCGGAGTAACGAACGGGTTGTCCCAAGCCCGGCTCCGACCAAAGGCCTCACGGCTCCACAAAGGACACTCGACCCCGACCTAACGAGCTGCTCAAAGGTCGTCCCCGACCTAATGGGGCGTCTGACCCCCGCCACAGATCGGACTCCCCACTGGCTCCGACAAAGCTGAGGCGATCTCCGCCAAGGGCCAAGTGTCAGGCCTCCGCCGGCCATCGGCCATGTGGTCTACGGACACGACCGCTCGAAGTGACCGTGCGGGGGCAAGTGGCTCCTTCCCGAGACAGCACGAAGGTTGCTAAAGTCAAGACTCGATCCTCATCGCCCATCCCCAAGACAAGATGGAGATACGCCCTCCCGAGGCAAAGACCAAAGACACAATATGGCGCTCGCCGCTGTCGAGCTCGCAGAAGGCGTGTGCTGCTTTCCCAATGAAGCAGCGAACTGATCTACTCGATGAGCCCACCGACCCAGTATGGGCAGAAGAGGAGGTCGACCAACCACCAAGACCAAGGGTCAGAACTCCTAGCATAGATGTCTTCATCCTTCCCTCTCCCAACTTTCCATGTAACTTTCCCCCTCCGACTATATAAAGGGAGGCAGGGTCTTCTGGAGAGGGGACGGACTCTCTCGCTCTCTTCTCTGGGTCCTTCGACGAATAGGCAGTTTACGCTTTCACATTCGAGCCCTCAGCTCCTGCTTGTAAACACTATGCAGTCTTCTGCACCTAAGACAATACGATAACACCACACGAACTGGAGTAGGGATATTCAGCCCGAACCAGTATACATCTTGGGCTTTTTAGTCTAACCATTCAAGGAGAGGGAACGCGCGGCCCCTTAGACTTATAAATTTACTTGCCGGTGCTTGAAACGCCGACAGTTGGCGCGCCAGGTAGGGGCCTCCGCGCGTCTTCATCGACATCTCCGGATTTCGGTTTGCTTCCTTGATGGCATTCTTCACCCACAACGGCGTGTCTACGTCAAGGAGCCGAATCCGTTTCGGCTCCCTCGACTTCACCGCCACTTCGGCGGAGAGCTCGCGCCGTCCTCGCCACTCGAGACCAGCGCCCACCGAAGCCGGACTCCATCTCCGACAACCTCGCCAACCTCCGCCGAGGGCCCGTGGCGACCCCGAGGCCGAGGCACACCGAGTGCCGCGCCGCCTCCGCAGAGCACCCGTGAGCTCACGCAGTGACCGCGTCACCTCCCGCGGCTCACAATTGCGTGGCGGCGATCGGCCACGCCACGATTCGCCCACGATTTGCCGGAGGACTCCTCCACCACGATCGCAGCCCGACACGGAGCGCCGCCGCCGCTGCATCGCACTCGTGAGTGCAACATGGCGGTATGGTCGACTGACCGCAACCCCGCGACCACGGGAGCTCTCATCCAAAGCACCGCAGCGCAGAAGAGGAATCTCGCCAGCGCTACCGAACGCGCCTAGCGCGCCGCTACCGAGCTCCAGCAGCAGCCAGCGAGGAACTAGAGGCCCGAGGGTCGAGCTCGACAAACTTCAGCCGACCGAGCAGAGCCACCGAGCCGCAGCTTGTGCACGACATCGCACAGGCGCGTCACACACCACCGCCAGCGGAGGAACTGATGGCCCCGCTTTTTCCTCACGCAGTCAAAACGTGGCCGCAGCCGCGATGCTGCTCCGCGGCCTTCCCGAGCCGGACGACCGGAGGCCAAGGCAACGCACGTAACCTCCAGGGATCGGTGGAACGCGCCGCGGCAAGACATGCGTGGCTCCGGCCCCACCACTCGGCGCCTCCTCGGCCGCCGGAGCGCACCGCCGCCGGAGCCGGTTGGTCCGGCAAAGGCGGCAGACAGGCGAACAGCCCAGTGCCTCGCGCCCGCGGCGCCAGCGCCTCGGCAACGACTACGACGTCGCGCCACCCGAGGCGCGGAGAAAGGCGGCGACGGCGCCCGGCCACGGTCGTAGATGACGACGCCGCAACGATCGCAGCCAAGCCCCGATGGTCCAGACCATGGGCCTTCGTCGAGGATCCGCCATGCGGATTTCCACCAGTTCGTGGCACCAACCAACATAGCCAAATACACCGGGCCACGAACCCCGACGTCTGGTCGAAGACTACCGCTCGCATGTCGGGCGGGAGGAGCTACGGACGATCTCTTCATCATCCAAGACTTCCCATCTACCTTGCGGACTCGGCCGAGCCCGGCTCGAGTACTTGCCCGTGAGAACCATCAGGAACTGGGGAGACCTGAAGAATCTCTTCGTCGGTAAATTCCAGGGCACCTACAAGCGCCTGGAACTCCTGACTCAAAAGCGCAACAAGATCCGGGAGACCTCCGAGATTACATCCGCGCTTCTCCGTCAATGTAATGAACTCCCGACATCTCCGACGCTGACGTCGTCGGGGCGTTCATCTACGGCACCTCTTGCAAGGCCCTGGTGCACAAGCTGGTTTGCGTCAAACCCAGAACCACCAAGGAGTTTCTTGACATCGCCACCAACCATGCCTCCGGCGAGGAGGCTGTGGGGGCCATCTTCGAGAAGGGGAAGGCCAAACGAGAGCCCAGCGCTCAGGCCGCCTCCCCTTCCGACCGCTCCGACAAGCAGAAGCTTCAGGGGAAACAGGGCCGAGAGGGCCACCTGGTCGCGGCTGCTGACCACCCTGCCAAGCAACAGGCACGACCAGTCGTCGCACCCGACTATTTTGAGAAACTGATGGTGAGTCCGTGTCCGAACCACGAGTTCCCCGTCAGGCACAAGTACTGGGATTGCCAAGTCCTGAAGCACTTCCTCTCCCTTACCCCCACACCGTCGAAGGGGAAGGGAAAGAACCGTGACCCGGCACCGTGTGCCGAAGAAAAAAGGGCAGACGATGAGTTCCCCGAACCCGACGGTTGCCTCATGATCTTCGGCGGGCCGGCATGCTACGCCGACAAGCGCCGGCTCAAGCTCGCCTTCCGCGAGGTCCACACCGCAACTCCAGCCGTCCCCCACTACCTCCGGTGGTCGAAGTCCCCGATCACCTTAGACCGGACCAACCACCCCGACCACATCCCGCAGCCGGGGAGATACCCGCTGGTGGTCGACCCCATCGTGGGGAAGAAGCGCCTCACGAAGGTGCTCATGGACGGCGGCAGCGGTCTCAACATCCTTTATGTTGAGATGCTCGACGCCATGGGAATCCCCTGCTCGAGTCTCCGACCGAGCAAGGCGCCCTTCCACGGCGTCATCCTGGGCCAGCAGGCTCACCCACTCGGGCAGGTCGACCTGCCCGTTACCTTTGGAGGACTGGAAAACTTTCGCACTGAAACCCTCACGTTTGAGGTTCCAGATTTTCTCGGCTCCTACCACGCCATCCTGGGGAGACCATGCTACGCCAAGTTCATGGCGGTCCCCAGCTACACCTACCTCAAGCTGAAGGTGCCTGGGCCACAAGGAGTGATCATCGTGGCCTCCTCTTTTCAGCTTGCCTACAACTGCAAGCAAAGCGGTTGCGAGCTGGTGTCGGCAGTCATTGCCTCCGCCGAGCTCGCGAACCTCCAGAGGGAAACCTCTGAGTCTGCCCCCGACTCCAGCAAGTCGGGGCTGGGATCCTTCAAGTCCGCCGAGGATACGAAGGAGGTCGCGGTTGATCCCGAGGATCCGACCAAAACCGTGCGGGTTGGAGCCACGCTCCCCGCTAAATAGGAAAGCGCGCTCGTCGACTTCCTCTACACCAACAAGGACGTCTTCGCATGGATGCCCTTCGACATGCCAGGAATCCCAAAGGAAGTCGCCGAGCACTCCCTGAACGTCCGACCAGGCTCGAGGCCGGTCGCCCAACGCCTGCGCCGCTTCGACGATGAGAAGCTGATAGCATCTAGGCACCCCTCAATTCTATTACTGTATTATTATGGTTTTGGTATTGATGACTAAGTTTGTAATACTCAAAGCTTTGAAGAAAATAAGCTGGAATCTATGATGGAACAAGTTGGGCTAACAAGATTAAGGTATTCACTTTATAGTTTATGACTTGGGAGATGATTCAAGTCAAATAGCCTAGGTCTGTTTTCTTTTTGGTTGTCCAAAAGAAGGACTTTGCACAAGCAAATAGGTTGTTAGGCAAAGGCAAAACTAGATCTCTCGGAGCAAAAGACACTTAGACTTTATCCTTTGAAATCATTTCTCTTAGTACAACGGACCAAACTTTATCTATCCTTTTTCTTCAGTCCGTTGCGTACCTTGAAACTATTCTACGTCAAAACTCCCTTTTAATATCTGATCATTAGATATTTGTTTTCATATCCACATATCCTTGATTAAAACCTTCTTTGAAAATCATCCGATAGCCAAAGGTTTGCCCATGTATGACGGACCAAAAATATTTAATCCGGTATACATGCAAAAATCACTCTTCAAAGGATTTGACCAAAATATCTTCTGGTTTCCCATCTACAATGGACCAAATATTTGGTCCTGCACCCTTTCAGTTTATAAGTTTTGGCCGGACTGAATCTTTGATGTCCTTTTGAATCGAAACCTAAAATGAATTTTCTCTATCTTCAAAAGAATTTTACTCAGGAAACGGACCAAGCATTCGTGTTTAAAATATCTCAGTCCATTGCTAAAATTAAAAGCTTGGATAAAAATTTATCTTTATTGAAAAGGTCCTTGGCACCAATCTTCTGGAAAGTCCATGTATGACGGACCAAAAATTTGGTCCGACGTACATGTGTCTCTGTGCCAGACCAATCTTCTGAAAAGTCCATGTATGACGGACCAAATTATTTGGTCCGACGTACATAGGTCTCTATGCCAGACCTATCTTTGAAAGTCCATGTGTAACGGACCAAACAATTTGGTCTGTCGCTCATATATGTCTCTCAGTTGTATGCCAGACCAACCTCTATGAACAATCCATGTACTACGGACCAAAATTTTTGGTCCGTCGTGAACTCTCAAATTTGGTCCGTCATACACATATCCAGTATCGCTAGGCACTGATACTTAGTCTGTTGTACGTGTATATTTCTGTAGTTTCTGACATCTGACACGTCCAACGGCTACTGTAGCAGGTGTAACGGCTACTTTCACTCCAAATGGCTATATAAGCATTTACTAAGCCATCTTCCGAAATATAGATGAACTCCTTACACTTTGGTATTGAAAAATAGCTCTCATTCTCAAAAAGGAGTCTGTGCTTCATCTTCACACAAAAATTTTCATACATCTCTAAGTGTGTTAGCTCCAAGTCAGTGTCTAGTTGTGTGAATTGCAAAGTGAACCAAGAGACAGAACTTGTGCAAAGTTTATTACTCTTGGATCTTAGTGATCCTAGACAGCTTGGAGGAAGTGAACAGTGTGACCTGTCCAAAGGTGTTTGTGGAAGGCAACTGTATTTGTGAGAGGTTTGGAACTCACCTCACTCAAGTAGTGAAAGAGTTACCTGAGTGATCGCCAGAGCTACTGCGACTAGCTTTGGAGAAGCAGAACTTCGAAAGAAGTGCTTCAACGTGGATTACGAGTGCGGCTCTGAACCACGGGATAAATCTTTGTCTCTCCTGTGTCATTTCGTTTATTGCTTTCGCTGTTATCTTTAGTTGTTTTTGAATTCTGTATTATCCTTGCAGTAAGTTGCTCTTTGTTAATTTCAGTTAGTTGTTTAAAATAGTTAGAACTTGTTGAAATTGCCTATTCACCCCCCCTCTAGGCCAACTCGATCCTTCAAGTGGTATCAGAGCCTTGGTTTACCTTGTTTAGCTTAACTAGCTTTGGTAAATGGCTGAGGGAAATAGTTCTGCAACTGTTAGTATTGGTAGAGTACCTGTTTTTGATGGCACAAACTATGCTTATTGGAAAATTTGGATGAGATGCTATTTGGAAGCTGTCGGGTATGATGTGTGGAGGGTTACAGAGAAGCCTATGCCTCCTCGTGTCATACCTGAAGGGCAATCTGCATATGGAGAACCCACTCCTGGTGAAACTCAAAATATACAGTATGATGCTCAAGCTAGAAATGCCATATTTTCCTGTCTTAGCTTAGAAGTTTTTGATAGAGTAAGTAATCTTACATCAGCTTATGACATATGGACAACATTACAAGAAATTCATGAAGGTACCTCTGATGTAAAAGAAGAAAAATACTATGTTGTTCGGGAAAAATTTGATCAATTCAAAATGCTTTCTCAAGAAAATGCAAATGACATGTTCTCTAGGCTAAATCCTATTGTCAATGAACTAAAGGGCCTAGGAACTAAAATTTTAGATGTTGAAGTATGCAGGAAGATGATTAGAGTGCTTCCACGGATATATCACAGCTTGATCACATATCTGTCTAACAGTGGTAATCTTAAAAGGCTCACTCCAACTGAACTACTGGGCAAAATATCTGCTCATGAGCTCACATTGGCTGATGAAGATGCTCCAAGAAAGAAATCCATCGCATTAAAAGCCAAGGAAGTTATTCAAGACTCATCTGATGAAGATGACGATGAGTCAAGTGAAGATGAGGATGAAGATGTGAAGAAATTAGCTCTACTCATGAGAAGAGCCAGCAAACTTATGAGAAGAGTCAATTTCAAAGACAGAGAAAGGTCAAATTCTTACTCAAAGAAAATCCTTTTCTAATGTTGTATGCTTTGAATGCAATGAAAAGGGCACATAGCTGCTTCGGTGTCCCAACAAAATCAAGAAGAAGAGCAAGTACAAGAATAAGGATGATGAGGATGAGGAAAGACTCATGAAAACCAAAGAAGAAGTTTTTCAAGAAGAGCTACTCCAAGAGATTTATGAAGAAAGGAAAAGGAGAAGCTCACATAGGAGAATGGGTCACTGATGATGAAAGTGAAAGTGAAAAGTCATCCTCAGATGAAGAAAGTTCAAAGTCAAAGGGGCTAGCTGGACTCGCTCTAGATGAGTCAACTCCACCGCCACCCTCATTTCCTCTGTGCCTTATGGCAAGATCAGATGAGGAAAAGGTTAGTGACTCTCCTTCTTATGATGAGCTAGTGGAACTAGTTGAAGAACTAAATAATGCCTTGCATGATAAAACAAATTCAACTAGAACTCTTAAGAAGACTATCTCTAGCTTGCTTAATGATCAAAGGTTGCTAATGACAAGTATGAAAAACTTATGCATGAACATGAAAAGTCTGTACAAATTCATAATGATCTAGTTACAAGTCGTGCTTTGCTTGCTAAAAATTATGAAGACTTGCAAATTAACTACTGTGAGCTAGAAATTGAAAATGAAATGCTGGCTAACAAATCCAGTCATGTCTTTTAAGTGATACATCTATCTCATGTGACTCTTCAAAAGAAGAAATATTGACTCTTGGTTCTTCCGATGCTTGCAAAGGAAATTGCAATATGCTTCCCGTGTCAAGGAGCTTGAAACAGAGAATAAAGAACTAAAAGCTAAGATAGCCACATTTGATAAAGGTTTAGAAAATGCTTTCGAGAAGTACTACTTTGACAAAATTCTTGTTGACAGAGACCAAATTTGGGCAAAAGGGCTTGGGGTTTAAACTCAACAGTTTGCCAAATAAAATGGATCAAGTCTTGCTAAACAAATTTTTGTCAAGAAAAGCACTCAATGTTATTATTGTCATGAATCAAATCATGAATCTAAAATTGCTATCTTGCAAATGCTTCTCATGCCAAAAGGGATTGCATGGTAGATGCCCATTACATGTTATTTAAAGATTTCAGGGGCAAAGCAAATGTGAAATATGTGGGTCCCTCAAATCTAAATAAGAAGCTTAAAGCTGTCTAGGTACCTAAGGCCATGTTGATAAATCCTTTCAAACCTAAGATGATTGTAACTAACATCAAAGGACCCAAAAGTATTTGGGTACCTAAAGTGAAGAAATGAACTTGTAGGTAAATTATAAGAGTGGAGGCAGACATTGGGTCATTGACAGTGGCTGCACTCAACACATGACCGGTACCTCAAGAATGTTCACCTCAATTGAAGGAGAAAGTGATCCAACTCACAAAATCACCTTTGGAGACAACAACAAAAGAAAGGTAAAAGGTCTTGGTAAGATTGCCATATCAAATGATCACTCTATTGACAATGTTCTTCTCACTGATTCCTTAAACTTCAATTTATTATCTGTTGCTCAATTGTGTGATCTTGGATTCCATTGTAACTTCGCTTCTGATGGGGTAACTGTATTTGATAAACATGAAAAGCTTATATTCAAAGGTTTCAGATTTCAAAATCTCTATTTAGTAGATTTCAAATCTAACTCCTCATGTATCTCAACCTGCCTGTTAGCTAAAGTCTCCCTTGGTTGGCTTTGGCATAGGCGTCTTGGGCATGTAGGTATGTCTAATCTGAAGAAGCTTTTCAAAAATGAGCTAGTGGTGGGGTTGAAAGATGTCAAATTTGAAAAGAATACGCTATGTAGTGCTTGTCAAGTAGGCAAACAAGTAGCTAATTCTCACCCAATTAAAAGTATCATGTCCACCACTAGACCACTTGAGCTTTTGCATATGGATGTGTTTGGTCCCACCTCATATGCTAGCATTGGTGGTAACTCATATTGTCTGGTAATTATTGATGATTTTTCCAGATTCACTTGGGTATTCTTTTTGCCAAATAAAAGTGAAGTTCGAAAAATCTTCAAAACTTTTGCTAAAAGGGCTCAAAATGAATTTGATTGTCCCATCAAGAAAATAAGAAGTGACAATGGATCTGAGTTTGTTAACACAAATATCATTGAATACTGTGATGAATTAGGAATTAAGCATGAACTCTCAGCTACATATACTCCTCAGCAAAATGGTGTTGTTGAAAGGAAAAATCGAACCTTGATTGAAATGGCTAGATCTATGCTAGATGAATATGAAACCTCTGATGCTTTTTGGGCTGAAGCTATCAATACTGCTTGTCATGTCAGAAATAGACTTTATCTTCATAGATTGCTTAAGAAAACTCCTTATGAACTATTGGTAGGAAGAAGACCCAATGTATCATATTTTCGTGTGTTTGGTTGCAAAGTCTATATCTATAAAAAAAGAACTCATTTGGGAAAATTTCAAACTAGATGTGACACTGGCTTCATGCTAGGATATTCCTCTAAGTCCAAAGCATATATGGTCTTTAATAATGCTACTGGACTAGTAGAAGAAACTTATGATGTAAAATTTGATGAATATAATGGCTCACAAGGTGAGCATGAGAATTTAGATGATGTAGGAGATGATGGCTTGGCACAAGCAATGAAGAAGATGGAAGTGGGTGATATTCGACCAAAGGAAGACAAGGATGAACTTCCCACTCAATCAATGGTGCCTCATGTTGGAACTCAAGATGAAGAAGAAGAAGAAAAAGAACAAGATTGTCCAGTTTTCATCAAAAGCCATCATAACATTGCTAAGGATCATCCTCGCACCAAATCATTGGTGAATTCAAGAAGGGTGTTCAAACTCGTTCTAGACAAACTTCTTTTTGTGAACATTACTCTTTTGTCTCGTGTATTGAACCTAAAACAGTGGAAGAAGCACTAGAATACGCTGATTGGATAATTGCTATGGAAGAGGAACTTAACAATTTTGAAAGAAACAAAGTCTGGAGCTTAACAAATTGCCCAAAGGATCACAATGTTATTGGTACAAAATGGGTGTTCAGAAATAAGCAAGATGAAAATGGAGTGGTGATAAGGAATAAAGCCAGACTTGTAGCTCAAGGATTTACTCAAATAGAAGGAGTAGACTATGGAGAGACTTATGCCCCAGTGGCTCGCCCCAAGCTATTCGGTTTCTTCTTGCCTTTCTGCTCATTTTAATATTACTCTATTTCAAATGGATGTAAAAGTGCATTTCTAAATGGATTCATTGATGAAACTGTCTATGTTGAACAACCACCTAGTTTTGAAGACCCAAACTTGCCAAATCATGTGTATAAATTATCTAAGGCACTCTATGGTCTAAAACAAGCTCCCGAGAGCTTGGTATGAGCGCCTTAGAGATTTTCTACTCAATAAGAACTTCAAAACTGGAAAAGTTGATCCAATATTGTTTCTAAAAGACATCAATGGAACAATAATGATTTGTCAAATATATGTAGATGATATTATCTTTTTGTCAGACTAATATTTCTCTTTGTAAAGAATTCGGTGACATGATGGCCAAAGAATTCGAGATGTCTATGATTGGGAACTGCTCATTCTTTCTCGGGATTTCAAATCAAGCAATTGAAGGAAGGAACTTTTATCTCACAAGAAAAATATACTAAGGATCTTCTCAAACGCTTCAAAATGGTAGAATGCAAGATTATAAAGACTCCCATGGCTACTAATACACATCTTGACCAAGATGTGGAGGTAAGTCTGTTGATCAAAAGCTTTTAGATCCATGATAGGCTCTTTACTATACTTGACAAAGATCTAGGCCTCGATATCATGTTTAGTGTGTGTATGTGTGCTAGATTTCAAGTCGCTCCTAAAGAAATTCACT
This sequence comes from Otatea glauca, assembly GCA_036346275.1. Classification (NCBI taxonomy): domain Eukaryota; kingdom Viridiplantae; phylum Streptophyta; class Magnoliopsida; order Poales; family Poaceae; genus Otatea; species Otatea glauca. Next base: position 11,591,850 of record CM070728.1, read on the forward strand.
TAAGTGTTGTAAAAGAATATTTAGATATCTTAAGTTCACTTCAAGTATTGGTTTATGGTACCCCAAAGGTGCTCCCTTTGAGCTTCTAGGCTACTCAGATTCTGATTATGCCGGATGCAAGATTGATCGTAAGAGCACCTCAGAGAGTTGTCATTTGCTTGAAAGGTCTTTAGTTTCTTGGTTTTCTAAAAATCAAAATTCAGTAGCACTATCCACTGCCGAAGCCGAATATGTGGCTGCAGGAAGTTGTTGTGCTCAAATCTTATTCATCAAACAAACCTTTTTAGATTTTGGTATAAAATTTGATAATGTGCCTCTACTATGCGATAATGAAAGTGCAGTGAAAATAGCAAACAATCCGGTCCATGTAACATCCCAAAATTTGGCTTAATTAAGTTTTTATTTCTTATTTGTGCATTTATGATTTTCTGGAATTTATTTGGATTTTTCTGGATTTATTGGAATTAATTTTAAAACAAGTTTATTGCCGCTTATTCAAATCTATTTAAATTTATACAAAGTTAAAATAAATTTTTGCCGAAAATATTTTATTTGAGTCCATAATGTCTCAAAGTATTTTTGAGATTTTTCTTGGATTTTTCCCAATAGTTTTATTGCTTAAAATAAATAAAATGAATTTCTGGAATTATTTTAAATGGAAAAACCTTTTAAAATCTGCATGAACAGTAGTGGGCTTGGCCCATTTTCTCGTGTGGTGGGCCTTGAGCGCGTGGCTGCTTGGCCCGAGTCCTTGAGGGGTGGTTGATGGCCATTGGTTCGCATCGTCTTCGTCCACATTGTGCCGCGTGGCCGAGAGCATCCGGCCGTAGGATCGTGATCGTATGGTCCAAAGTGGTCATGCCCTCGTAACCCTAGTTGATCGTGGCCGCCAATCGGACACGTGCAAGGTTGAGAGGAGTTCGCCTCGCTGCGTCGCCGAGTCCGAAGTTCTTCACGAAGTTCGCCGCCGTCGACTTAGGTCGCTGGTTGCACGTCCGCGAGCACTATATAAGCCGCTACCCGAGGCCGTGGGACTCGCCGCCGTCGCCGCATCTTTTCTCTAAACGCCGCCGCCGGTGGAGCCTGTGGCAACCGCTAGACCTCGCCGCAGCTTCGTGGGTGCGCCGCGAAGTTTCGACCGAGAACGCCGCCGCCGAGCCGCTTCTCCGCCGTGTTGGTTCCGGATCCGGGTTCACCGAGAAGCTTTGCCTCGAATCGGTAAGGTTTCGCCGCCAAACATCGCCGAATGCCGCCGGGTTCGCTATCTTCCACGTCCGTATAGCCTAGTGGCGGCGCCGCCATTGTCGTCGGGCGAACCATGGGCCGTCCGACCAGAGCGGAAGGTTGAAGATCCGCCACGCTATGCAGCAATCGGGGCCATCCGATTCGCTTCTCGCCGATTGAATCGCGCGAGTGGCCACCGATTGCGCCGCGGTCGCGCAGAGCCCGAGGCGCCGCGAGCCGAAGTTCACCGTGAGTCGGCGCGGTCGTGGACCCACCCATACGCCGGGCACGGTCGTTGCTCGATTGGTCCGGTCGCCACGGCGCCATGATGACGCCACGCTTGCGCAATAATCTGTTTTCGATTTAAAAATAAATCATAAATTCGAATTTCTGATTTTCTGATTTCAGTATTTATTTCAAACTTCAAAAGGCTATATCTTTTGCATCGTAACTCGGATTTGAGTGATTCTAGTTTCTAAAAATTTGTAAAATTGAGATCTATTTAATGGTGAATTTTAATTGATTTTTGGAGTTCATTTGCTCTCTGTTTTGGTATTTATTTGCTTTTCTCCTTCGGTACGCGTAGACGTTGAATTGTGCGACGCTTCGGAGGAAGATCCAGCAACTCAAGAGCAAGTTCCAGAACCAGATCAGGACCTATTCCAAGGCAAGTTGTGCTTTGATCATGTTGAACCCATGTTTATAAAATTGCTATGTTTATTTTACCCTATTGCATATATTTCAAATATACAATTGTTTCAAATTAGATTGGGTTTAGCTAATATACCAGATTGATCTATACCCTACCTTGTCATTGTATGCCATGATTCATTGTCACCCTAGATTGGTTGAATATAGTTGATTAATAATTATAATCAACATTGGAGGTTAGTCCGTATTAGTTGCTTAGCCATGCCACGCCATCACATGTGTCGAAATCATTGATAATTAATCTTGATTAATGGAATATGGAACAATGTTAAGAACTTGTGTGTCATGTGGAATCACACGATGAGATTGAGTTGTTGTGGCGAGTCATGTCACGCAACGATGTTGAATTGTTGATGGCACGTGGTGCTTGGTATTCAACCGGGTGATAATAACTTAGATTGGGGCAAGTGACAAGGGCGAGTATGCCAAGGTGGGCCCAATGGGCGAGGGTATGTGGATGTCTTGCCTTGATCACCCTAAGGACTTAACCTTGCAAGCCTTTGACTGAGTCAATCATGCAACCACATGTTGTAATGGGACAACTTAGTGATTAATTTGTAATGCCTTAACTTGGTACTATCATTGGTGGTGTGAGTTCCCGAGTTATGGTGTAATTCACATGGCGCAAGAGGGGGCCCTGGTTGTGGTTTTCGCACCCACCAATGTTGAAACCTTAACGGTAGTGCCGAGTTAAGTCGAGCATTGTAAAGGCTCACATGATTTCTCCGCACACCAAAGGAAGTGTGCTAATGGCCAGCGCAAAGAGAATATCATGCCGTGTGGGTAAAGTGCATAACCTCTGCAGAGTGTGAAACTATTCGGATAGCCGTGCTCATGCGTATTGAGCAATGCTCGGAATTACAGCTTAAGGGTTAGCTTAATTAAAATGAACAACTTGGTTGGGATGGCGAATGCCATATGGAAGATGGAATTTGACTTAAGATTGGAAACTTGGTTTACTTGAGAAAAGTGAATCTATCATTATTGTTATTTGTTTTACCGCCTTTACAATCTATTTATTGTATTTGTTCAGTAATGTCGCTCAAGGCAAAATAGCCATGATAGCCTATCCTTTGGAATAAGCCTTGCATATAGTTACATAGAATTGCATTCATGCACAACTTGTTGAGTGCTTTAAGTACTCACCCTTGCCAACAATAACATCACCAGTTGAAGAGTCTACACCAATGCTGGAGGAAAGATTCCAGAATGAGACGAATGTTTAGGGCGCATGCCTTGTCAGTTGCCTGTGGTATACTGAGGGGTTACCTACGTTTCCATTCCGCTGCATTTTAATATATTATTCAGCCTTGCGAGGCATAGTCATGTAAGTGGACCATAAGGTCATTCAACCAATAGTATGTATCATATGATGTCTTTCATAATATTTTCGCTATGTATGATTGTGATATTTACTTATGTTGAGCCTGTGTGCACTAGCGTGATCCTCGACTAGTGCAAGATACACAGAGGGTCCTGATTTGCATATTCGGGTCCCGACAGAAGTGGTATCAGAGCCATACTGACACTAGGCCTTGACCCTAGATAGTCTGGTCGTCTCTATAGGAACTTCAAAATTATTTTCTAAAGAAAAGAATTAACTTGGAAGAATAATATGTTCTTGACTTATCTTATTCTTCTATTCCTTTCCTCACAAAATTTCTCTCTTTTCCCTCGCTGAATTTCTTTCTCTCTCCTTGCCGGATCGAGTTAAAACCTTATCCGAGTTGTCTTGGTAGTTGACGTGCCACATCATAGAAGAAAGTATCAAGTGCTTGCCACCAACCCCGAAATCATGAAGGAGGAAATCATCGAGCTCAAGGAAGGAATGGATCTATGAAGTGTTCCAAAGCTAGAAGATCTATGCTTCGAGTAGTCGGTTGGGACTCGGTGTGGAGTCGCGTCCGCTTAAGATAGAAGTGTTACCCCGTAGAGGCGGTAGTTTTGTGTGTATAGGTTGAATTGGTTCTCCTTGATTGCCGAGTGTGCAAGATGTGTTGCGTAGCTTTTAGGCTTATATAAGCAACCATACCAAGTTATTAATATTGTTTGCTTAAGTTATTGGGTTAAACCTATCTCCCCGCTTTAGGATTCTCGCTTACCTATGCTATTTCCTCTTCCCTATTCCACGTGAAGCAATCAAGCGAGGGTTCAGATTCGTGGAAACAACATAATCAAGGGCAAATAAAATCAATCCAAGGAGAATCTCAATAGTGGAGTAGTTCTTCAACCGTCGAGATGATGGATAGGCAGAGTTTCAGAGAGTTCTTGATCGCCGGACTCGCTTGATGCATGCAATGATGAAGCAGATGCGAATATGACCGACCCAATAATGTCAACCAAGTGTCCCAAGTCGCTACCAATGATTTCCGCTCCTACTTAAGGTTATCGACCATAAGGACTCGTCCACCGACGTTTCGAAATAAGATACCTCGTAGTAGATGATTGGCTCAAGACCATTGAGAGGAAGTCGCTCATTGTTCAAAGGTGAAGGCGATGAGAAAGTTCAGTATGCTTCTTATCGCCACAAGGAATCATTCTTTGAATGGTGGAAGAAATATTGTGCCGCTCATGAAGCCCCGCAGAGTATCACTTGGAATGAATTTGTTGTTGCTTTTAAGTAATCTCTTCGCTTCACCTAGAGACAAGATGGTCATAGTAAATACGAGCGTAATACTATTCTTACACCTTGTTCAACATCTAAGAGTTGCTCTCTGAAGTGCTGTCAACCAAACAAATCAGAAGATCGTGCGTGCATTCGCTGTGGAGAGATAGGACATACCGCTGACGAGCATGCGATTAATTGCTCCAGCTTGTGAAGGAAGTCATTCTCTGGAGAATGTCCTATGAGGTGACATCACATGTTACCTTTGTGAAGGCCGAGATCATGGTCCACTCAATGTCCTCTGGATCCAATAGTTACCGCTGTAATTCAGCATCAGCAAAAGAATCTTCGAGCCATAGTTGCTCAAGAGTGGTCAAGAAGAAGCGAACGTCACGACAAAAGTGGTGCCGCATGAAGAGCTAAAGACACAACACCTTAATCCTCGCTGACCCTTATCAAAAAGAAGTAATTGGCGATCACCAACAAAGATGTTTCTGTGTGATGAAGAAGGCCATTGGTCTAGAAAATGCCCTATGAAGCAACCAGTTTGACGCAAAGAAGAAGACAATAATGTACCAGAGTCGCACAACAAATAACACGGTGTGTTACAACCGCCACAAGGAAGGCCATTATGCTAATCAATGCCCACAGAGAAGACAATCAATATCTACGGCCATGGATGTTCCGTGGTTACCTCGGTCAAGTTCATAACGCCAAGAGTGAGCAAGAAAGTCGCAGGAGAAGTTTGTACGAGAATCGCTTGAAGAAGAGGCGTCTCAATGAAGACACCGCTTTAGTCGATTTAATGCTCAAGGAAGAGAGGTGGACCTAAGCTTTGTTATACTCGCAACAAGCCCGGCATTTTGCTAACAATTGCCCTCATAAGAAAGTGATCGCACCAGCGCAAGCCAATCTCAATTTTGTTCTAGTCAAAAACTTCAGCGCCAATGCCAATCGAGGAAGTTTAGATCGATGATTTTATCCTATGCAAGTGTCATACCTCGCTTGTAAAAGAAAAGTGACTAGAGGTGAATTCCATGTAAAGATTTTCGTGCCTAAATAAATAAAGTAAAGATGGTTGAGAGGTGGATATGTGAAGTGTTGGAATAAAAGCATTAATGATAAAGGAGGTTTCTGAGTATTCCCCTATGTTGACGGTTCACCAAGATGTTGTGTGTGCAACGATGATCGCCTCATGGTGTTTGTAAAGCTTGTCACCGAGGAATTATCATTGGCGTAAAGTACAAGATTGCTTGATCTAACCTAGAATGTGATGGAGTTAAGTTGAGAAACGTTTTTAGCGAACGATATTGGATATCGGACCTTAGATGCTACTCCCAAATGAATGGGTCGTCCGACATAAGGCTCGTCCCGAGTTTGGTCAAAGAATTGTGTCAACTAAAAGCCCCAAAACGGAAAATAGAATTGCAAATGATCGCGTTCGTGTTGGTCAGCTAAAGGTCAGTAGTGTGGAAATTTTCAGCTTTGTTGAGGGTCAGTTGTTAGAGAGTATCAAGATGTGTTTCCGAAGAATCCCACCAGATCGAGAGATCAAGTGTGTGATGGAGTTAGTCCCTGGTACAACGCCAAAAGTAAAGAGACCTCATCAAATGCCTATTGATGAGCTAGTTGAGATGAAGAAGCAGACCGAAGAGTTGCTAGAAAGGTGGTTCGCTAGAACCAATTTGTCACCATAGGGAGCGCCTGTTCTATTTAAAAATGGGAGCTTAGGGAGGTGTATCGACCGCCGAGCATTTAATGAAGTGATGATTAAAAGGGTAAGTATTCACGCCAGATCGTAATTTGTTTGGTCACCAAAAGGAGCCGGAGTGTCTCAAGAATAGATCTTCGATCGAGTTATCATCAGTTCGTAACCTGTGCAGAGAATGTTCTTAGGTCAGAGTTTTCTACGCAGTATGGACAGTATGAGGTTACAGTGTGTCTGCTAGAATGATCAATGCCATTACAGAATTTATGGACATGACGAACGGAGTTCCATGGGAAATTGGTCAAGCTGTTATGGTGTATAGGTGGGATGTCTTTGTTGCTTCAAGTCAAAAGGAAAGTATGCAGAACAGTTGGGATTAGTGTTGGAAAGGTTGCTAGACCCATGGTCGTATGCTGCTTAGCAAATGTGACTTTTGGAAGGAGAAAGTTGAATTTCTTGCCGAAGATGTCCGCTAAAGGAGTTATCGTGGATCCAACAAAAGCGATGTTACGTGGGAGCAAATGAGACCGCTTAGGCAAGTAGGAGAAGAAGTGTGCATGGACGCCGCAGGCGAAAAGAGTTTTCGTGATTGAGGAAACGCTTGACGATAGCACCGCCTTAGTGTTGTCGATGTGCAAAAGCAGCTTGTGATATATACTATGATGCCTCAAGACAAAATCTTGATGTGTGTTAATGCAGAAGGTAAAGTTGTTGCCTATGCGCGCGTGACGCTTGAGGCCACATGAAGAGAACTATACTACGCATGAATTGGAAATTGCTACCGTAGTGCATGCTTTGAAGTTTTTGCGCCATTATATTGTCGAGATATGTACGCACCATAAGAGTTCGAGTACTGATCGAATATGGAACGAAGAGGATGGTTGGAGTTGATTAAGTATTATAAGGTCGATCCGTTATCATCCCGTAAGGCTAATGTGGTATCCGGCGTCTTAAGTTGTGAAGGCCATCGTGCTAGTACACCGATATCAAGTGATCAATCGAAATTGCGCAAGGTGTTTTAAAATTGAAATTAGAAGTGGTTTACTTTCCAAGGATTTATAGTGCGTTGGAAGTTAAGCCAAGGCTTGAGATCGGATCAAAGTGGGTCAAAAGGATGGAGGTTTAGCTGAGGATTTTACCGTGGATAACCAAGGAACCACACGCTTTAAAGGTCAAAGCTATGTATTGAATAAGAAAGAGATTAAACAGCTTGATTTTGGAAGAAGCTCATGATTCTGAGTATTCAATTCATCCAGAAGTGCTAAGATGTACCAGATGTGAAAGAGAGATTTTGGTGGCCTAATATGAAGCGTGAAGTAGCCGAGCATGTTGCTTTATGCGACGATGTCGAGAGTAAAAGCCATGCATCAAAGACCACCGGTTTATTGCGTAGCTGAAAATTCTAATAGAAGTGGAGGAAATCGAATGGACTTTATCACCGGTCTACCTAAGACTCGAGAGGTTACGATTCCATTTGGGTTATTGTGGATCGCCTAACCAAGGTCGCCTGCTTTATCCCAAGAAAGACCACTTACTCGTGAGATCGCTTAGCGAGTTGTACATGTCAAAGATTGTATGTTTGCATGGAGTGCCCAAGAAGATTGTGTCGCATGAGGGTGCCCAATTTACCTCAAGATTCTGGAATAAGTTGCACGGCCATGGGAACTCGTCTCAATTTTAGTACAAAGATATCACCCGCAGCATGCATGGTCGATCGAAAGAGTAAATCGATTTTAGAGGATATGTTGAGAGCTTGTGCTTTAGCTTATGCTACATCATGGGATAAAAGTTTGCCATATGCGTAATCTGCCATACATAATAACAGCTATCAAGCTAGCCTGCAGATGTCACCGCTTGAGGCGTTGTATGGGCGTGCTTGTCGTACCCCATTAAATTGGAACGAGACAGAGAACGCTTGGTTTTTGGGCCGATATTCTCGAGGAAGCCAAAATCAAGTCGCAATGATCGAGAGAGGTTGAAGATAGCACACCAAGACAGTAAGAGTTACGCAGATAACCGTCGCCGAGATTTGAGTTTGAACCGTAAGATCATGTGTATCTCGTGGTTACCCTCTTAAGGGCATTAAAAGATTTCACGTTAAAGGAAGCTTGCACCAAGATATGTTGGTCCGCTCAAGATTCCGAGCCGCCGAGGAGAGGTAGCGAATCGCTTGGAGTTGCCTCACCCTTGGTAGGAGTGCATGATGTATTCCATGTGTTGCACCTAAGAAGTATCTCAGAGTGCCAACAGAGCAAACCCCGCTGGATGCAATAGAGCTGCAAGAAGATTTGACTTACAAAGAGCAACCTACGTAATTTTGGATGTTATGGAGCGCAAGACCGAAACAAGTCTATTCGCTTTGCGAGTTCAAGGAGCAATCATTCCAAAGCGAAGCCACTTGGGAGCGAGAAGAAGATTTGAAGTCGAATTTCAACCTATTCTCTAGTTAGCCCCAATCTCTGCCGAGATTCATTAAGGGGGAAGGTTTGTAACATCCCAAAATTTGGCTTAATTAAGTTTTTATTTCTTATTTGTGCATTTATGATTTTTTGGAATTTATTTGGATTTTTCTGGATTTATTGGAATTAATTTTAAATCAAGTTTATTGCCGCTTATTCAAATCTATTTAAATTTATACAAAGTTAAAATAAAGTTTTGCCGAAAATATTTTATTTGAGTCCATAATGTCTCAAAGTATTTTAGAGATTTTTCTTGGATTTTTCCCAATAATTTTATTGCTTAAAATAAATAAAATGAATTTCTGGAATTATTTTAAATGGAAAACCCTTTTAAAATCTGCATGAACAGTAGTGGGCTTGGCCCATTTTCTGTGCGTGGTGGGCCTTGAGCGTGTGGCCCGTTTGGCCCGAGTCCTTGAGGGGTGGTTGATGGCCATTGGTTCGGCATCGTGCTGTCCACATTGTGCCGCGTGGCCGAGAGCATCTGGCCGTAGGATCGTGATCGTATGGTCCAAAGTGGTCATGCCCTCGTAACCCTAGTTGATCGTGGCCGCCAATCGGACACGTGGGCGGTTGAGAGGAGTTCGCTCGCTTGCGTCGCGAGTCCGAAGTTCTTCACGAAGTTCGCCGCCGTCGACTTAGGTCGTTGGTTGCGCGTCCGCGAGCACTATATAAGCCGCTACCCGAGGCCGAGACTCGCCGCCGTCGCCGATCTTTTCTCTAAAGCGCCGCCGCCGGTGGAGCCCTCGTGGCAACCGCCAGACTCGCCGCAGCTCGTGGGTGCGCCACGCGAAGTTTCGACCGAGAACGCCGCCGTCGAGCCGTTCTCCGCCGCATTGGTTCCGGATCCGGTTCACCGAGAAGCTTTGCGCCGAATCGGTAAGGTTTCGCCGCCGAACATCGCCGAATGCCGCCGGGTTCGCCATCTTCTCCACGTCCGTATAGCCTAGTGGCGGCGCCGCCATTGTCGCCGGGCGAACCATGGGCCGTCCGACCAGAGCGAAGGTTGAAGATCCGCCACGCTGCGAGCAATCGGGCCATCCGATTCGCTTCTCGCCGATTGAACCGCGCGAGTGGCTGGCCGATTGCGCCGCGTGTCGCGCAGAGCCCGAGGCGCCGTGGAGCCGAGTTCACCGTGAGTCGGCGCGGCCGTGGACCCACCCATACGCCGGCACGTGTCGTCGCTCGATTGGTCCGGGTCAGCTGTGCGCCATGATGACGCCACGCTTGCGTAATAATCTGTTTTTGATTTAAAAATAAATCATTAAATTCGAATTTCGATTTTCTCGATTTCAAGATTTATTTCAAACTTCAAAAGGCTATATCTTTTGCATCGTAACTCGGATTTGAGTGATTCTAGTTTCTAAAAATTTGTAAAATTGAGATCTATTTAATGGTGAATTTTAATTGATTTTTGGAGTTCATTTGCTCTCTATTTTGGTATTTATTTGCTTTTCTCCTTCTGCAGACGCTGAGACGTTGAATTGTGCGACGCTTGAGGAAGATCCAAAGAACTCAAGAGCAAGTTCCGAACCAGATCAGGACCTATTCCAAGGCAAGTTGTGCTTTGATCATGTTGAACCCATGTTTATAAAATTGCTATGTTTATTTTACCCTATTGCATATATTTCAAATATACAATTGTTTCAAATTAGATTGGGTTTAGCTAATATACCAGATTGATCTATACCCTACCTTGTCATTGTATGCCATGATTCATTGTCACCCTAGATTGGTTGAATATAGTTGATTAATAATTATAATCAACATTGGAGGTTAGTCCGTATTAGTTGCTTAGCCATGCCACGTCATCACATGTGTCGTAATCATTGATAATTAATCTTGATTAATGGAATATGGAACAATGTTAAGAACTTGTGTGTCATGTGGAATCACACGATGAGATTGAGTTGTTGTGGCGAGTCATGTCACGCAACGATGTTGAATTGTTGATGGCACGTGGTGCTTGGTATTCAACTGGGTGATAATAACTTAGATTGGGGCAAGTGACAAGGGGCGAGTATGCCAAGGTGGGCCCAATGGGCAGAGGGTATGTGGATGTCTTGCCTTGATCACCCTAAGGACTTAACCTTGCAAGCCTTTGACCTGAGTCAATCATGCAACCACATGTTGTAATGGGACAGCTTAGCTGATTAATTTGTAATGCCTTAACCTGGTACTATCATTGGTGGTGTGAGTTCCCGAGTTATGGTGTAATTCACATGGCGCAAGAGGGGGGCCCTGGTTGTGGTTTTCGCACCCACCAATGTTGAAACCTTAACGGTAGTACCGAGTTAAGTCGAGCATTGTAAAGGCTCACATGATTTCTCCGCCAAGACACCAAAGGAAGTGTGCTAATGGCCAGCGCAAAGAGAATATCATGCCGTGTGGGTAAAGTGCATAACCTCTGCAGAGTGTGAAACTATTCTGATAGCCGTGCTCATGTAATGAGCAATGCTCGGAATTACGCTTAAGGGTTAGCTTAATTAAAATGAACAACTTGGTTGGGATGGCGAATGCCATATGGAAGATGGAATTTGACTTAAGATTGGAAACTTGGTTTACTTGAGAAAAGTGAATCTATCATTATTGTTATTTGTTTTACCGCCTTTACAATCTATTTATTGTATTTGTTCAGAATGTCGCTCATTGTAAAATAGCCATGATAGCCTATCCTTTGGAATAAGCCTTGCATATAGTTACATAGAATTGCATTCTGTGCACAACTTGTTGAGTGCTTTAAGTACTCACCCTTGCCAACAATAACATCACCAGTTGAAGAGTCTACACCAATGCTGGAGGAAAGATTCCAGAATGAGACGAATGTTTAGGGCGCATGCCTTGTCAGTTGCCTGTGGTATACTGAGGGGTTACCTACGTTTCCATTCCGCTGCATTTTAATATATTATTCAGCCTTGCGAGGCATAGTCATGTAAGTGGACCATAAGGTCATTCAACCAATAGTATGTATCATATGATGTCTTTCATAATATTTTCGCTATGTATGATTGTGATATTTACTTATGTTGAGCCTGTGTGCACTAGCGTGATCCTGGACTAGTGCAGTATACACAGAGGGTCCGGATTTGCATATTCGGGTCCCGACAGTCCAACATTCCAGAACTAAGCATATTGAAATTCGACATCACTTTATTCGTGATCATGTTGCTAAAGGAAATGTTATGCTTAGTTTTGTAAGAACTAAGGACCAATTGGCTGATATTTTCACTAAGCCGCTTGATGGGGCCAAATTTTCAAAATTAAGAAATGAACTAAATATCATTGCCTTTTCAAATGTTGCTCGATAATGTCTGACTAAGGGGGAGCAAATTTGTTCGCTATGCTTATCCTGATGCTCATATCCCTTGTTTTCTTACCCCAGCTTTGTGCGACTTTCTGTTAAAAATCTCTTCGGTTTCCGTAACTCCTTGTTTTTCCGCATCTTCTCTAACTTCAAGCCGCTTCGGATTATGATGCATTTATTTCTTTCCTATCGCAATGGCTATAAAAGGCTAACCGTAGCTGTGGGGATGCAATCCTTCACTTAGCTCTTCTCCTTTCTCGCTCCAAACTTAGTTCTTCATCATGCCGAAAAGACCTTCAAGGATGATCGGGACGACCTGTAGCTTGCAGAGCTCGAGGGAATTTGATCGCACTCTAGCAGAGATGGTCGAGGAAAGGGCAACGCCGAGACAAGCTACCGTGGACGCCTTCCTTGAAGTTTTCCCTTCTCTCCTCAGGGCCAGAGAAGCGCTCATAGAGGCTCTAGGGCGCGTGCGTAGGGGTGAAGCCTAAGTTCTTGTCTTGTCCCACTCTCTCCAAACTTGTTGACCGGGACATTATATATAAATAAAGATATGGTGTTCTAAAATGCTCTCTGTATCTTGTGTGTTTTCTTAATTGAATATTTATTCATATCCATACGTCGCAAAACGCAGCTTCGACTAGTCGCACAACACATCGTGTTAGTAGCATTCGCTGCTCCTGTTTGACAGCTCTCTTTTTTGACTAAAACAATGTGGATAAATTCAAAGTAATAATGTCAAGTTAAAATAACTCTTTGAATAAGTTCTATTTAATAATAATAAAAAATGCCACTATAAGACTCACCTTTCTATGCTCATTCTTATCCAATCAAAAATTAAAGAACCCAAATTATCATCTGACTTTTTTTTGGCAAAGTGTCCATATTAAGTATTCGAGTTTTTCAGATGAGTTTAGTTTAAAGAAATACTTAAGCTCATCTGGATATCAAACTCAAACATTCACTGAAATTCGTTTTTGTGTTATGTTGATTTTGGTTGTTAATCTTAGATATATCTCTTATTTTCAAAATCTTCAGAAATATAGATATGGTGCAGACTGAGAACAACTTAAAGTAAAGTTACAGGTTCCTACTTGGATCGGACTAATCTCAAACAAAATATCAATGCCACGGACTAAATTTTTGGTCCGTCGATGGAAGTCCTTAGTCTTAACTCCATGCAAGGCTAAAACTCCTCCACAATGTACTAAAATTGTTTCAGTCGAGTATAAATCAATTTGGTCCTACCAAATTAGTAACTGCTTAACTCGCTTAAATCAAGTCCGCCTCATGATCAAATATTTCTAAAGCCGTTTCTTATCAAATGGATTATATCCAATTCCCTCTTCTTCTCTCAAAATTTCAAAATATGTTTAATATCTTACCTATTGCTTTAAGTCTTACCCATTGCTAACTCGACTGCTCGAGGACTCCTGTGCTTGTTCAAACCGATTCCAAAAGGGGTCCCACCACCTTGCCAGAACTCCTGTTCCCATCCAACTACCCTGGTTAAAGGTGTCAGTAACCAAGGCCTATTTACTCCTGAAAATGCATTCAATGCACTAACTCCTTCCATCAAATTCTTCCTTTGTTATATCCTTGCTTGCGCAAACTTCTAAGCCGTAAGTTTTTTTCTTCTCTCAGACCAAGCAAATCTCGATCGGGTCTTGGCAACGGTGATCTTCCGACATTTTGCGCAAGAATCTCCTTCAAGCTCAAGAAGTTTCTTGAAACTTCTTTTTCTCTTCAAGTCTCAAACCCTAAACCTAGTTCTTAGATTTAGTTCTTTTTAGGTCCGCTCTTCGCTTGAAGAGGGTCCGGTCTTGAGTCCGAGCAATAAGTCGCTGATTAGTCGTAAATCAAAATGAGGTCAAAAATCCAGATAAAAGGGTTTGATCGAAAAATTATTGATAAAGTTAAGAGTAAGAAGCAAAGAAGATCCAGTTCATCCCATGAATCAAATCTGCCTGAACAACCTCATGGACTAGTACTAATCCCAGATGTTCACAAATCTGCTCAAGCAAACCGAAAAGTAGTTACTTCTCACCCCAGAAAAGGAAAACAAATAATTGATTCTGAGTCATCCTATGAGGATTGTGCCTATGAACCCGTCAGTGAATCCTCCTCAGAGAGTACTGAACTAGTCTCTGAAATTGACGTCCTTAGCAGTGAAGAACTGGCTAACCTAAGTACTAAGAAATTGAGAGCAGTTCGGTTAGTAAGTGAGAAGATTTGGTTTCCAGAGTCAAGGGCAGCCTTGGGTGAAAATTTTGTGTCTCTGTTACACAAGAACATATACAATGCTTATCTGAACAAAAGAGATGGAAAAGGAAAGATGATCTCTGCTCTGTCAACTCACCAATATGTAGAATGGGATCAAGTGAATACTATAATTGGCTCAACCGGACTATTTGACTGCATAAACTCAACTCCTAGACTGATAAGAATCATATCAAACAAAACAATTCCATGGAGTGTCTCAAGGACTCTAGAATTTTATGCATCTTTACTAGTGAACAAACAAAGAAAATATATCATGTTCACTCTGAATGGAAAAATAAGAAAATCAAATCATCTCGCTTGAGTCACAATCGAGCTCTAGTCCACCGCAAATAAGACAAGAATTTTTGAAAAGATGTATCCTCATCAGAGGTGGAGATTGAGTGGGGATATGCCTGATCTGCAAGTATCAGGACACATATACAAAGACACCTCCAGTAAGGACTTTAATCCAAATAGATTGACCTGTCTGTCTGAAGAAGCAAAGGTTCTGCTGTTAATACTAAGGCACACAATCTATCCCAAGTCTGGATATAAGGAAGGAGTGACCTCAGTTCTAGCATGGTTATTGCATCTTATTTTATCAAGACAGCCTATAGATCTAGTTGATTACTTCTTTGGACAAATGGAGGAGGCCATCTACAAAAAGTTCAATAGTTCTTTGCCTTTTGCCCAGCTAATCACTGAAGTCCTGTTGGCTCAAGGCATAATTTCTCAAAATGATCTGAATAAGGAATTCAAGTGCTTTCCAAAGAAATATAACATGCATCAAGCCACTGGACAAAGTTTGAGGATCACTGGTTTCCTTCAAAGAGTGCCGTAAAATCAACCAGCATCACCAAGAAGAAAGTGAAGAAAGGGCGTGTTTAAAATGAGTTTGATGAAACAGCTTTTAGAGATTTTTCCTGTGCACAAGAAAGTGACTCCTGTCCTCAATCGTATGAAAGTCATCATCAAGCCTATGAGAGTCATCATATGTCTGATCAGAGTAGAAATGACAGAGAACCTAGTGTTCACAGAGGAAACAAAGGGAAGACTCTGAGTCACCATACTCCGTATAAATCAAGTGATTCATGGAAGTGAATCGTGAAAAATGGATGATGCTGGCACTCAAAATCTTTCATGTCCAGTTGATAGAACCTTAGATGAAGAGCAACAATTCTATCACCTTCAAGAGTCAGCAGATGCAGCAAGGTTCATGGAAGCACAAACTTTCAGACCAGGAGCCCATGAAAATGAAGCAGGAGGATCTGGGATACCCCAACAATTTGAAACCTATTATCCTCCATCATCAGCTCATCCTGAGCGTGATCAAAGGGATACTTTTCCTGGTTGGGAAAGTCTGTTTGACTATCAGTATCCCATCCCATCTTCTCCAAAGTATAATGAGCAAGCACAAGATAATACATTTCAGGCTCAAGAAAATGTCTTTGACTCTCAACCTTCTTGGTTTTCAACCTTTGAGCAACAATATTATGCTGATCAAAGAGGATTCCAAACAAGATACCGGAAGATCAAAATACAAAGAGCTCTAAGATATGAGGAACAAACAAAATTTCAAATGAAGTCATGTCCAGATTTGACCACCTAAGCAAAAATCAGACAATCTTAGACAACATATCCAACATTTTGATACTAATCAAAACTCGATAAAGGATGATCGATGACATGAACCGTAAAATGGATGATCGCGACAAGAAGTCGAGAAATCAAGTTGAAGCCGCAAGTACATCACATACAAGCAATCGCTATGGATGAGACATCAATTAGATCATCTTTCGACCATCGAGGATGCCTTGCTCGACTACACTCGCTAGCACATGATTGCACATATGATATTGGTGACGCCCTTGTCAAACTCGCACTATGAATGAATCTTTGGATCAAATCCAATGATCTTCAATCGTTGATTATCCACCAGTGACCCAGACTATCCAAGTTGGCATGATCAAGCTATGTCTCAAGGGCCGTAAAATCAAAGCCAAGAAGTCACGATGATAAACCGCCTCCTCCAAAGAAAAGCTCACCAGGCCACTCAAAAGAGTCTTTTCTAGGCGCAAGTAGGGGCCCTTTTTGGCTATTGATGCCAAAGGGGGAGCAAAACCTCATAACCTCTCTTAAGTTCTTTTCTGTAGGCTGGATTATATAAAGGCAAGTAGTTAAGTATATGAAAGTATATGAGTCTTATGTGTTCTTGTCCTTTGTGTGCTACATTTATGATCTTTATATATGGCTGTTTAGATGCTATATGCTCTGATACACTCTTTAATACTCTGCTCTGATATGAATTATAGCATGCATTCATTAAGGGGGAAAAAATTCACTCATAAATTCTCATCACTATTCACTAACTCGCTTTTCCGTAATATATGAGATATTATCAACTAAAAGGTATGTTGTCGTCAATTACCAAAAAGGGGGAGATTGATAGCATCTAGGCACCCCTCAATTCTATTACTGTATTATTATGGTTTTGGTATTGATGACAAAGTTTGTAATACTCAAAGCTTTGAAGAAAATAAGCTGGAATCTATGATGGAACAAGTTGGGCTAACAAGATTAAGGTATTCAGTTTATAGTTTATGACTTGGGAGATGATTCAAGTCAAATAGCCTAGGTCTGTTTTCTTTTTGGTTGTCCAAAAGAGGGACTTTGCACAAGCAAATAGGTTGTTAGGCAAAGGCAAAACTAGATCTCTCAGAGCAAAAGACACTTAGACTTTATCCTTTGAAATCATTTCTCTTAGTACAACGGACCAAACTTTATCTATCCTTTTTCTTCAGTCCATTGCGTACCTTGAAACTATTCTACGTCAAAACTCCCTTTTAATATCCGATCATTAGATATTTGTTTTCATATCCACATATCCTTGATTAAAACCTTCTTTGAAAATCATCCGATAGCCAAAGGTTTGCCCATGTACGACGGACCAAAAATATTTAATCCTGATACATGCAAAAATCACTCTTCAAAGACTTGACAAAAATATCTTCTGCTTCCCATCTACAAAGAGACCAAATATTTGGTCCTCGCACTTTCGCTTTATAAGTTTTGGCCTGATCAATCTTTGATGTCCTTTTGAATCGAAACCTAAAATGAATTTTCTCTATCTTCAAAAGAATTTTACTCGTGAAACGGACCAAGCATTCGTGTTTAAAATATCTCACCATTGCTAAAATAAAAGCTTGGATAAAAATTTATCTTTATTGAAAAGGTCCTTGGCACCAATCTTCCGAAAGTCCATGTATGACGGACCAAAAATTTGGTCCGACGTACATGTGTCTCTCGTGCTGCATCAATCTTCCGAAAAGTCCATGTATGACTGACCAAATTATTTGGTCCGACGTATATAGGTCTCTATGCCGCACCTATCTTTTAAAGTCCATGTGTAACGGACCAAACAATTTGGTCTGTCGCTCATATATGTCTTTCGCCATATGCCGCATCAACCTCTATGAACAATCCATGTACTACGGACCAAAATTTTGGTCCGTCGTGAACTCTCAAATTTGGTCTATCATACACATATCCAAAGATCGCTAGGCATCGATACTTAGTCCGCTGTACGTGTATATTTCGTTGTTTCGACATCCGACACGCCCAACGGCTCATCAGTAGCAGTGTAACGGCTACTTTCACCCAAATGGCTATATAAGCATTTCCTAAGCCATCTTCCAAATATAGATGAACTCCTTACACTTTGGTATTGAAAAATAGCTCTCATTCTCAAAATGGAGTCTCAGTGCTTCATCTTCACACAAAAATTCTCATACATCTCTAAGTGTGTTAGCTCCAAGTCGTTGTCTAGTTGTGTGAATTGCAAAGTGAATCAAGAGACGTAACTTGTGCAAAGTTTATTACTCTTGTATCTTAGTGATCCTAGACAAATGGAGGAAGTGAACAGCAGGACTGTCCAAAGGTGTTTGTGGAAGGCAATCAGATTTGTGAGAGATTTGGAACTCACCTCACTCAAGTAGTGAAAGATTTACCTAAGTGATCGTCAGAGCTACTGCGACTAGCTTTGGAGAAGCGTAACTTGAAAAAGTGCTTCAACGTGGATTACGAAAGCGGCTCAACCACGGGATAAATCTTTGTCTCTCCTGTGTCATTTCGTTTATTGCTTTCGCTGTTATCTTTAGTTGTTTTTGAATTCTGTATTATCCTTGCACTAAGTGGCTCTTTGCGGAAGAAAGAAGTGCCCGAACGGGGCGGCCCTTGGTCGGTCGGGAAGACTCCTATCCCGTGCAATTGCGCGTAAATGCTTCATAGCCAAATTTCCAGTCCCCTTCGCGCCTCCCTCGTAAATGGTAACGCTCCGACCTACGCTTAACCAACCCCTGCGATTTCTAGAGCTACGGTCGCCGAGCGTTTCATCACAACAGGAGAGTGCGAAAGACGGATTGGAACTCATCAAACCTTCAATTTATTGCTTGCTAAGGTCTTTTACAATAAGAAAAGGGAAAAACATCTAATTCCTCCCTATTTTTCGTGGAGGATGCTCCCCGGTGGAATCCTATCGGCGATCAGCCGGGCGTGCGGCTCGACTTGAAGCTCGAGCCAGTCGACCTCCTCATCAGTCCGATTCCCCGCGATCCCGCTGGTAACGATGGCGAGGTCGACGCCGTCGTAGTAAGAGACGGTGTGGACGAGCGCCGAGGAAGCTCCGAGCACGGCGCCCTCGCTCACCGAGCTCTCGACGTACTCCAGCACTCGGGCCAGCGCGGTGGCGAGCGAGCTAGGGCCCAGTGCGGCTCCAAGCACTCGGTCGTAGATGTCCTGGCCGACCTTGCGAAGGGTCACCAACTCTGCGGTCAGGTCGGACCGTTCTCCCTCGGCCACCAGCAGCTCTGCCAAGGCCGCGTCCCGCGCCGATTGCCGCGTCGCGGGCCTCCACCGCCTCTCTCCATGCCTCCACGGCGTTGCCGAGGTTCTTCTGCAGCTCTGCAGATCGGGATAGCGTCAGAGGGCGCGCCCAATGAGCCATAATTGCGAAGTCGATCAAGGAGTTCGGCCACTTACCGGCCGTGGAGCTCGTCAGATCGCGAAGCTCCTCCTCGGTCTTGGCCAGCTCCTTCCGAGCGGCGTCACACTCGGATTGCGCCTGCTCAGCGCCCTCCCGAGTTCGATCCCGCTCGCCTTGAATGCGGGCCACCTCCAACCGCGCGGCCCCTTCGGCGGCGACGGCGGCGTCCTTGGCGCTGCTGGCTGCCGCCGAAAGGGACTCAAGCTCCGACGTCCGTGCCGCCAAGGACTGGTTCGCCCGGCGCTCATCAAGCAGGACCTGGGTGGCCCGATCCAGCTCCTGGCGGGCCTTCTCCGCCTCCTTCTGCTCGCGAACCAAGGCCTCCTGAGAGTCACGCAGCTTGGGACGCAGCCGATCGCGCTCTTCCTCAACGACCAACTTCCGGCCGTGCAAACCCCGGAGGAACTGAGACTTCTCCCCCGAACGTACCCTCAAGCGCTGCGAAGCACATCACTTTATTAGCCTGTGATGAATCCGTCAAAAGCTACAAGGGCCAAGTTTTGCCGACTTACCGCACCAACCGAGAATCCTCGCGATCGCGGCCAAAGACTCCATCGAATAATCGAGTACGAGCCGCACCCTCTTGGATCTGTTTCATCTTGCCGCGCGCGCCGACGCCGCCCTAGAAAGCCTCCCACTCACGCGCTCCGCCGGTCGCCCAAAGATGAGGGACGGTCCGCCGTCCGGTCGCCTCCGACCGGATCAACGCAGGTGAGGGCGGCTGAGCAGACCCGCCTGGGTCGGTGCCAGCAGCTTGTGTCCGCAGGGGGAGGCCACTCGGTGCCTCCCGCTGTGGATCCAAGGGGATCAACTCTGACGCCTAGACCGCTCCCGCCGACGGGTTCCCGGGCGGCGGCGTTAGCATCGCCCCGGGAGGCCGGATCGCGTGTGCCGATGGGCTCCCCGGCGGTGGTGGCAGGAGCTCCTCCTGACCTCCCTCAACCGCAGAAGGGAGCCCTGATTCACCAAGGATCGGCGGATCTCCCTCATGCCCCGGCCGCCTCGCTCCACCGGTTTCGACTTCCGCCGGTTGCGACGACGGCGCCGACCGCGCGACCGCCACGGGGCGTCTTGCCGCCGACACGCCACCCCCGTGTAGTACTGCGCACATAACAAATGATCAAGGGTTGCTCGGACGACCCTACTACGACAAAGTTGAAAGAAGGGGACACTTATCGCGCTGACGGGCGCGGCGGCACGCGCTCTCTTCGCCGGCCCCCTCGCGGAGGCGAAGTCGGCTCTCTGCTTCCCCGAGGACTCTCCACCGGACACCTCCACTGGGCGCGACGACAACGGGCGCCCACGCGGCCGCTTCTCCACCGACTCTCGCGCTGGCGACGGCTCGAATCGACTCGCAGTGCGGGTCGGCGCCGTTGCTCCCGCTGCCGTCACTAGAAGTTGACCCTGCACCGCTCGTCTCGACGGCGGTTGTTTCGGACACATCCTCACCACGCGCGGCCCTCGCCGCGCGCTCCTTCTTCTTCTTCTTCCTCCTCTTCTTCTCCCTTCGCTTCTTGCGCGCGGATTGGAGCTGAGCGGAGCCCGCGTGGGCCGCCGCCCTCAGCGGTTTCTCCCCCGACAGCAACACCCGGGAGACCATCCCGGTAAGCCCCTGAGAAATGCAAAAACAACGGTCAAGACCGAATGCTAGGAAAAAGAAAAGGGGGGAGGAAAAAAGAAGAAGTTTGCTCTGACACTGTGTCCGGGATAAGCCGCCGAATGGCTCGGATGGCCGTCGCCGCCGGTGGCGCTTCGCCGCGGACGGCGACACCGGCCTCAATCTCCGAGGCGGAGAGCTCGCCTCGCCATCCTCATGGGGTCGACGTCCCCGTGTCGAACATGGGAGCAACCTACCCATGAGGGGCCGGACGCGATCTTCATGAAAGTGCGCACGACAAAGATCGCCGGCCGCCCCGCCTCCTTTTGGACCTTGATCCGACAATGATCTCGCCACCTTGGCCTTCTCCTTCTTGGCGGTTCAGTCCACTCGGGCTCCGCCTCGAGCAACCGACTAATGAAAACCGGCGCCGCCTGTGTTCAATATAGAACCACTTGGAGTGCCAGCCCCGGTTCAACGACGGCAACTTCACGTCGATATAGTCCGACCCCCGGTCAAGACGCATTTGAAGCGCCAAGCCGCCTATGGGCGCCGGGGCGTCCGATGCTTATCCTTCCTCGCTCACAAGATGGAAGAGATGCGCCACAAATACCAAAGGCGGCTTGATACCCAAGAACGCCGCATAAAGGTCATGAAAATCGCAATATGGAGGACGCCGTTGGTTAAGATGCCGCACCTCCGCCGTAGTGAGAGAGCAGCCTCGAACGAATGGGTGCAGAGGAAGACCGAACTCGTGTCAGAAACGAGGCGGCACGACGATCTCATCGCCCCCTGAGGGGACGACGCCCTCGCCGGCACCCTCCAAATTTGAGATGTTTTGCGAGGAAGGAACCCTTTCTTCACTGTGCCAAGCGCGCGTCAATGGATAGATTACTCCGCCACGACATTTTCAAGAAGAGCAATAAAAGGTGAGGAAGGGGAAGGTGGAGTTTTCTCCTCTCCGCTTCGCTCTCTACTTTTGTCTCAGCGAAGGCAGAGAACGAGGAAAGGCAAAGGCAAGCAATTGCCCTTGCATCCCCGCGCCGAATTTATAAAGGCCGAGCAGCGCCACCAACCGCACCACCAACAGACACCGCCGAGCGACCGTCGCGCGGCCCCGCCCTCTCCGGCCAAGCATACCGAGCAAAACGCAGAACCCCACGATTTCCAATTCCCTCTACACATTTAAGTCCGCAGACAGGGAGGCTAATAGACGTCGATTGGGTAGTGCGCCCGTGAACCTCTCTTGCTTCGCCCGCCGGACGGCCGTGATCGTTATGAGTCTAAAAGGTTCTCCGGCCGCGCAACCTCAAAGCGGCGAAAGAGCCCGAAAGCTCGCACCCGAGGCCCAGCTTAAAGCTGCGGGTTCTGAAGGCCAGACCCACCAAGTGGACAAAGAGCCGCCCTAGCGAAAAATTTGAGCAAGGGGCGAGTACAAGGCGAGCTCCCAGTGGGCCTCCAGTTGGGTTGGCTGACGACCCAATTGCCTTGACTCGTGTTCGAGACCATACTTTACACTCTCCCGCGGAGCCCATCGATGGGTGGCAACACCGGTTTCTCGCCGACGGACGACCCGCAGTCCGACACGGATCAAGTAAAGAAAGGTTTCATGGGCCGCCTCAGCTGGCCGGACACTCGCTACCGATCGTCCGCTTGAAGGGTCCCCTGGGAGGGACCTCCAAGGACCCACTCGATCACCCGCTATTAGCTCCACGAGCACGACGCTCAAACCAACGCGTAAACGCTGCTCGCCACCCCTTTAGGTCTCACACCGCGACGGGCGCCTATGTGGGATGCATAATGGCCACCTCTCGCAGCTACCCTCACCAGACGAGGACTCGGGATGGACGCCCAACGTCCAGCTACAATGTTAAACGAGCACCCGGACACCAGAACCTCCCAAGAGGCATCTTGTCGTCCCAGCCGACCTAAGGCCGCGTCCAGCTATGACGTTAAACAAGCACCCGGATACCAGAACCTCCCGAGAGGCATCTGGTCGTCCCAGCCGACCTAAGGCCGCATCCAGCTATGACATTAAACTAGCACCCGGACACCAGAACCTCCCGAGAGGCATCTGGTCGTCCCGGTCGACAAAGGCAACGTCCAGCTACGACGTTAAACGAGCAACGTCCGGCTACGACGTTAAACGAGCATTCGGGCACCAGAACCTCCCGAGAGGCATCTGGTCGTCCCGACCGACCAAGGCACTGTCCAGCTATGACGTTAAACGAGCACTCGGGCACCAGAACCTCCCGAGAGGCATCCGTCGCCCCACCGACCCAAGGCGCGCCCACTATGACGTTAACGATCACTCGCATACCGTAACCTCCCGAGAGGCATCCGTCGCCCCACCGACCTAAAGGTCGCGCCCACTATGACGCAAATGAGCACTCGGATACCAGAACCTCCCGAGAGGCATCTCGACGCCCCACCGACCTAAGGCCGCGCCCACCTATGACGCAATGAGCACTCTGACACCGTAACCTCCCGAGAGGCATCCGTCGCCCCACCACCTAAGGCCGCGGCCCACCATGACGTTAACGAGCACTCTGACACCGTAACCCCGAGAGGCATCCGTCGCCCCACCGATCTAAGGCCGCGTCCAGCTATGACGTTAAACGAGCACTCGGACACCAGAACCTCCCGAGAGGCATCTCTCTGGTCGTCCCGGCAGACCAAGGCACTGTCCAGCTACACCAGAACCTCCCGAGAGGCATCTCTCCGTCGCCCCTGCACTCAAGGCACCGCCCAGCCACGACGTTAAACGAAAGACTCAGCACCGTGAGCCTCCCAAGAGGCATCTGGACGTCCGCTTCGACCAAGGCAGCGTCTAGCTACAATATTAAACGAACACTCGGACACCGGAACCTCCCGAGAGGCATCTGGTCATCCGCGCCGACCAAGGCCGCGTCTAGCTACGACATTAAACGAGCACTCAGACACCGGAACCTCCCGAGAGGCATCTGATCGTCCGCGCCGACCAAGGCATTTGAATATCCGTACTTAAGAAAAACGGCCACGCTCCGACTACTGACCCTCGGGGGCACGAGTGGTCTGAGAAAGCGCCTAAAGCGAAGTCATCACACATATGCATCAATCGCAAAAGAAAGGGAAATTTTATTATATGCCGACAAGCTCAAACATTACACAATGTTACGTGATGTGGTGGAGCTTTTTCAGCACCAAGTATTATATCACGAATTTCCGATTGCGTCAGTGCAGACGCACTGACGGCTACCGACGCGCACGCGCCATTACCTCCAAGAGGGCGCTTCTCACCACGAAGAGCTTCGGAACAACCTCGAGCAGCGCGTCGACGACGGCGGCGTCACGGGCCACGGACTCCTCCTTCGTGAGCTCGGCCATCGCATGGTCACGCTCAGCCCAAAGCTCGGTCAAGGGATCCTCCTCCTCCACCTCGTCATCGTCACCAAAGCTAAAGGCCAGCGGATGCGTCGAAGCCATTGAAGGATTGAAAAGGAGGATTCTAGGCTGGGGGTAACCATTCAAGCAAGCGGTGGTATCCTTATATACCCAGAAGAAGGAAGATCAAACGACTCCGCATTAATGCCAAACGCAGGAAAACGAAGAGCCCTTCGCCAGATCCCGAAGCGGCCGAGAAGACAAATGGTCAAGACGTGCAAAACCATGCGCGACACGCACAACCAAGCAATTAAAAACTTCTAGCGGCAGGGGTACCCCCGACAGGTCCCTCAGTAGTTGCCGAATGCACCCGAAGCACACCAGGCTGGAGCCAACCAACCAGGTCAGTCGGACCAACCGACCAAATTCGGCCGCCACCTTCGACCATGTTTTACCGACCAAGCTCAACCCCCGACCATATCTAACGAACTCGCTCGGGGGTTCGGGGGCTACTGATGAGTATTTATACAATGGGTACCCCAGCGGCCCGGAGTAACGAACGGGTTGTCCCAAGCCCGACTCCGACCAAAGGCCTCACGGGTCCACAAAGGACACTGACTCGACCTAACGAGTCGCTCCAAGGTCGCCCCCGACCTAATGGGGCGCCCGACCCCGCCACGTGCCTGACTCCCACCGGCTCGACAAAGCTTAGGCGATCTCCGCCAAGGGCCAAGTGTCGCCTCCGCGCCATCGGCCACGTGGTCTACTGGACACGCATCGAAGTGACCGTGCGGGGCAAGTGGCTCCTTCCCAAGACAACACGAAGGTTGCTAAAGTCAAGACTTCGGGCCTCATCGCCCACCACGACAAGATGGAGATACGCCCTCCCGAGGCAAAGCACTAAAGACACAATATGGCGTCAATACCATCAAGCTCGCAGAAGGCAAAAGGCTGCTTCCCAATGAAGCAAATGAATCGATTCTACTCGATGAGCCCACCGACCCAGATGGGCGTAAGAGGAGGTCGACTCAACCACCAAGACCGAGGGTCGAACTCCTAGCATAGATGTCTTCATCCTTCCTCTCCCAACTTTCCATGTAACCTGCCCCCTCCGACTATATAAAGGGAGGCAGGGTCTTCTGGAGAGGGGACGGACTCTCTCGCTCTCTTCCTTGGATCCTTCGACGAATAGGCAGTTTACGCTTTCACGTTCGAGCCCTCAGGACCTGCTTGTAAACATTGTGCAGTCATCTGCACCTAAGGCAATACGATAACACCACACGAACTGGAGTAGGGACATTCAACCCGAACCAGTATACATCTTGGGCTTTTAGTCTAACCATTCAAGGAGAGGGAACGCGCGGCCCCTTAGACTTATAAATTTACTTGCCGGTGCTTGAAACGCCGACATGGGGGTACTATAGCAACAGCTAGTTTCAGTGCATTCAATGTCTATTTTACCTCCAACGGCTAGTTTTCTTTGTTAGGCTATAAAAGGAGGCCTTGGGGGGCCATTTGTTGGCGATTGAACTTATTGAGAGTCTTGTGGGAGGTGTTGCATGTGTTGCTCTCTTCCATTTGGTTTTTGAGCTAAGAGTGAGCTCTAATTGCATGTGTTGCAATTAGAAGAGGATTGAGAGCCTCTTGTGCATATGTTGCACTTGAGGAGAGCCTTGTGCATGTGTTGCACTCAGTGAGCATCCTTGTGCATGTGTTGCACTTGGTGAGGATCAAGCTAGAAGGCTTGGCTTATTACTCTTGGTGT
The DNA here is from genome assembly GCA_036346275.1 of Otatea glauca. Lineage (NCBI taxonomy): Eukaryota > Viridiplantae > Streptophyta > Magnoliopsida > Poales > Poaceae > Otatea > Otatea glauca. The sequence continues at coordinate 11,617,889 of CM070728.1, forward strand.
TTGCCGACACCTAGACGGTGTGTGGAGGCGTCGTGCGCGGTGACCTTCTCGAGGAGATTGTGAGAAGGCCCGACAAAGTTGTGAAGGTCGGAGCTCGCCTACCCGGAGGGGGAAAGAGCTACTACTAGTGGAATCGAGGCGGGTGCTCAATTCGTGGAGCCGGTCCAAAGTGGTTTGGACTTGCCTCAACGTGGATTAGGAGAGACCGGCAAGTCTCTGAACACCACGGTAAAAAGTATTGTGTTTCCTTGTGTATGCTTGCAATTCCTTATTTATATTGTTGCAATTTACATTCCTAGAATTAAATTGCTTGCTTGTCTTTAGGATTGTAATTTATTGTTAGAGATATAATTAGCTAGTGCACTTAGTGAGCCTTGTTGATTTAGGCTTTAATTTGTCAAAACCTTAGTTTATCGCTTCCGCATTGATTATTGTTTAGGTTTTGACATAGAGATCAATAAAGCGTGTATTTAGTGAGAAGAATATTTAAAGTCGGCGATGCACCTCCCTCTAGTCGGCATCCTCGATCTTACAGCGACGGCGTGGTCAAGGAGGCGGTGGGGTGGAGAGATGCATGAAGAAGAGTGAGGAGACAACGCGACGACGTGGTTGGGGAACGGCGGCGCAGCCAACAACAATGGGAGGAAGAAGTAGGGTAGAATGGTGGGAGGAATGAGATGCAAGAGGCAAAACAATCCTAGAGTGGCATATATATATATAAAAGAGTTTCAGGGTATTGAGTTTGAGGGTGATATGAATCCGTTTTCTATTCCATCTTAAATCTACTCCTATACAGAGTCTGTTATGTACCACTATAGATATATCCATGTAGTTCATAGGAAGAGCAAGAGCTCATTGTAAACATCTCCTCATATAGTGATATTGCCTTCGTGCACCCGTGGTTTCTTTTTTGTAAGAGTTTTTCACGTAAAATCCGTGTCTCCCGTTCCTTTGTTCCTATATTTTTGCCGTGCGTTTTGTAATAAGTGGTATCATAGCTTAGGGTTTAAGATTCAAGCCACTGCCCTGGAGGAGCAACTGGTAGTAACATCAACGCCTGCAGCGTGAAAGCGTGGGGGATCTCAAAATTTACATGGAATGAGAGAGATGCTCTGTGTGCACGTCTGCAGTAAAAAGAAAAATACTATCAAGCTTTCATGGTCTTCACCAGGGTCAATTCGCGGAGGCCACGGCATCGGATAGTTTCAGCATGCTCATAAACGAATTCTTGGAGTATATGCCGCAGTAACCCGCAGATTCTGCTCTGTAGCCAACGGCAATCGACTCTGCGGCAGGTAATTTGGCAAGTTCGCATGGATCCCACGTGGAAGAAGAGTCTTTGGCCTACTCCGAAGCACCCGGATTAGCACAAGATTAACATCAAATTCCTCTACTGTTCTGTTCCGCACCTGACGTATGGACAAGTAGGGAGCACAGGGCACAGACATGGGCTACCCTGAGACAATGGCTACGGATTATCCCGCGTGCCAAGAATTAGGGCATCCGTAGCTAGATCCAAAGGGCGACTATGTGATGGCCTTTCCAGTCATTACAGTGGACAGTTAGAGGAGGCCGGGCCACCGTCGATGGGCATTCTTGGTCATTACAGTGGGCGGCTAGCGGAGGCTGAAGCATGCGGGTGGAGATGCAAGACGCCTACTAGCCAAGCTCCAGCTACCTAAAGACGCACAGAAGCCAGGCTTCGGAGATCCCGAAGTATATAAGGCATCCCACGTAAGATCAACAAGCTGCATCAAAGAAAAGAAAGAGAGGAATAGATTGGTTCCGCATGGTAGCAGCAAAAGTTATGTCACAACAGCAGGAAAGATGTTCTAGGGTAGCGCGAGCAAGAAAAAAATAAAATACCAGGAGATCCATCGGTCTCAATTTGACGATTTCGACTCACTTCAACTCCATTCGACGACACGACTCTATATTAAGCGTTGATCCATGCTCAACCTCGGTGACTGTTCCAGCGCCAGAAAAAGCTCACCAACATCATCGTCTGTGCCTTTCGACGCCATGCCTACACGTCAATCTACGCCATCTCTATCGACAATCTTCTACTACAGTTGATCGTCGTATTACTTTCGTTGGACGTGGATTTCATTGCAATTCAGACCATTGTGTATTATTGGTGGCATCTTTGCGAGATTAATCATTAGCGATTTATTCAACGATCAATAGACGATCCATCGTTTACTATGGGCTATTGCAGCAAGATTCACACATATAGAGTCTTAAGGTGGAGTTGTAGGTATTTTCAAACACAATAAATTAATTTGGGCTACGCTTGATTGCGGAGACTTTGAGAAAAAAAAGAAAAAAATCAATGTCAGTTGAGGAGACAACTGAATTTGGTGTCCAATCATCGTTTGGATATGTTGTAGTTTTGGATCGCTTGCGCGATCATTATGGAAGCTTTGGCAACAATAATTCTCATGAATTTAATGACACCTTGATGGTAGCTAGCATTATATTCTATGGAGTTTTGTTGTTTAAAAGTGAAGGTTTTTTTCTCTAATATCAGTTTCAGATGAAGGATTGAAGTGCAAGTCGTAGTTTGTTTCTGCGTAGATACTACAACATTATCCAGTTGTCATAGCTCGACATGAGAGATCTACTGTAATTTATACTCCATTAATGGCACGGGAGTTTCTTTCATCTCAACAGTTTTGCAGAAGCAGTTTCAACTATGTCATGTAATTTAATTACCTTTGAAGTCGACAGTTTGACGTACGTGATGACTACACATGCAAGTCGCTCTTTTAATGAGCATTGTTTGCTGAATTCTGTGTTCTAAGTAGAGCATATGAAATATACGTGATATGAGTTCTTCGCTATCTATCAAGTACCACATGTGATATCTTAGCTCAATGAGAAGTGTTTGGATTAGACTGTTCCGGTCTTTATTATTCAAATTAGTCCATTGGACTATCGAGACACAAAGTGTTCATGATGATTTGTTTCGAGGAGAGAGTTGCGTTATATTTTGGCTAAAAGAGGAATTCATGTTAAGGTGGAGATTGTTGAGTTTGAGGGTGATACGAATTCGTTTCTTACTTCATCTCAAATCTACTCTTAAATGGAGTCTGTTATGTATCACTATAAATATGTCCATGTAGTCCATAGAAAGAGCAATAGCTCATTTTAAACATATCATCATATAGTGGTATTGCCTTTGTGCACCCGTGATTTTTTTGCACTCGTGATTTTTTTGCCGCGAGAGTTTTCCACATAAAATTCGTGTCTTCCATTCCTTTGGTCCTATATTTTTGCCGTGTGTTTTGTAACATAGAGTGGTATTTTTATAATTTGCTATTTTGAAGTGGTGTATTTCGAATTTGCAAGTTTTCGAGGGGTATAAATCCAGTTTTGCCTTTAAATTATACACCGATCTCTCTCTCGCCTGTGGGCCGTGGTGCCTCTGGCACTGGCATTGATGCAGCTAGCTCAACGTTCGAGTTTACAAGGCCAATCAGAGGCAGCCACGTGGTGCATTATGAGTTGTCACCAAGCGAACGATGTGTTTCTCATGTGCACACATGCATAACATCTACCCATCCCATCTATGTACTCATGAGTTGGAGCCATGGAGGGCAATATGAGCCGATGAAAGGTAAACTTGGTACCACCAAATGCATGAACTTTTCATGCCATAACACTGCAGTAATTACCAAGGCTCATCCCACTAACTTGCAGTTTTACCATGTTTATGTTAGAATGCCACTTGCTCATCTTTACAGGATTACAGTGCTTGAAGCAAATGCTTTGAACCAAGATGAGATAGAGGAGAGGAAACCCAAAAATGTGGATGAGATGCATTCATTGTTGTGGTGTGGGGGTTGCAAAGACATTCATCATCCTTCCCAAGAGCCAGGACTGACGGACGCCAAGCGGGATTCATGGTGACGAATCTCATTGACCTCTGCGAGCTCGCTGCCAAATTTGAACTGTGTGCGCATATGCATTCTCAAATCTAAATCAAAATTTGATCCCATCATTGCCTGCCATCATGACATGTTCCTTTGCATATAATAATACTATAATGCTGGCAAGACGAATCACTAAGCCGATCGACAAGCGCTAAAACAAGACACCGTGGCCATGGTAAATCTCTAGGTGGCGGTGGCCATTGGACAGCCGACAATGGCAGTGGCTAAACGGTGGTTGATCCTAAAAATTAAGTGTGTCACTACCATCTATATGGTATAGGTGTTCTAAGGGCAACACATGAGGTGCTCAACGCATGGCCGTCCATGGCAATTGACGCTTGGGGCAAAGACATGGCGACGCGGCGGCTCTATTGTGCCCCCTAGATTGGTTTGCTAGCCACACCGTCTCACCCTCGATCCGCGGCGATGGACAACGACAACGTGCCCACCGATGCCTACACGTTGCCCTCATCCTTGTTAGCCTCCTCCTACCTATTGATCGCCTCCGCGCCTACTAGCCTCCACGTTGGTGCTTCGATCGTAAAGCCTGCAGTCTCCCCAACCTCACCAAGTGCGGTGGAGGTGGGTGTTGGTGATGGTGCCGGTGAGCTTACCAAGGGTAGAGGAAGGAAGCTCACCGACGCCAAGCCCAGCCCACGCCACCCAAGGTAGCCCATCTCGCTCTCTACTTTGGGCACAAGAATGAAGATTATTGAGTTGCATGCACCAAGCAATTCACCCAAAAGTTTAAGCTAGCGAGGAAAGACGGTTAATTCACTTATACTTAGACACTTCCCCTCGCATGTAGACTTCCTCAGATCTAAGATGTGGAATAGAACTAGGCTATAATTATTTTTTTAAGGGAAAATATATATGTTTAGTGCATCAACTCTTCCTACGGTTTAATTTTTGTCACTCAAGTGCAATACCGGGTAAAACACATTCTCTAAATCTCAAAACCATTTAGAACCCATCTCCCGCTAACAAAAGACGGTTTTGGCCTAAGTTTGACCCACATGGCACGCGATATTAGATCCAAGCTGGTCATGAGGTAGGATGGCTCTACATGCAAGTGCCTCCTGCTTCTCTCCCTCATTGAGAAACATAAGAGGGATGTCGTGGCCTTTTGTCCGTGATGCCAGCGGTGACTAAAAGCCAAGGAAGTGTGGATGAAAGTAAAAGCGTAACAAGGGGAAGGAGTGGAACCGAATTGCAAGCCACGTCGGTCTTTTCTTCCCCAACTCCGATAGAAATGCCATTGGCTCAACTCTGATAGAAGCGCCACTGACCCTCTTATCTACCCCTACCTCCCTATAAATTGAAGCACTATGACCCTGTTCACTCCTTCCAAGTCCCACCGTCGCTCGTGCGATGTCGCTACCATGCGAGGTCATCTTCCCTGAAGCTGACCGCTGCTTCGCTTCGTCATAGTACTGCTTGGTGGAGTATTCTTGAAGCCTCTCACATCACATTGTGTTCCCGAGCACCATAAGTAATTCTCCCCATTTAATTTCACTTCTCTCGTAGCTCATCATCAAAAAATTTCCATCGTCTTCGTCGCAGTTCAATCCTCTGTCGTCATCGATCCCGTTGTCCTCGGTGAGCTCATCCCAAATCTACTACACCTAGAGCACCACTACCATCTCCCCTACATTTTTTCGATCCAATTTGGATGTTCTACCGTCGTGTAGAATCGTCGCTGCTCAATCTTCTCCTCCGATGCTAGCTGCCATCACCCCGCCATCTCTGGCCATCCCCACCCGAGCCAACCCCACCGGAGGACTTTCCTCACTATCGTTGTCCTCCTGCTTGTCACCTACACCGTCATAGTGCACCCCTGCTCATGCGTATTTCCCATCACTTGATCGAGTCCGTCAAAACCTGTTTTGCTCGTCGGTTGAGCCAACCCCACCGCCATTCGCCGTCACCCCGCAATACATCGAAACAAAAATTGACAGAAATACCTACATGTCGTCATTTCAATTGGATAGGAGCCTGTCGCCAATAGGGCAGGTTTTTGTCGTCATTCCATTTGGCGATAGAGTCATGTCGCCATGGCGACATGTGATTTTGTTATTTTTTGCCGCAAATAATTTGTGCAATTTTTTATGCTCGAAATTGTTGCCATATTATTTGTAAAAATTTTATAGCTGTCCCATTTAAAATAGAGGGAGAGTGTTTTTTTTGAAATAGTAATTTGTATGAGAATATTGACGTACAATGCATTAGAGGAGGACATTGCTTCGGTGCGGTGAAGCCAGTGAGAAATGAGAAATGAAAAGGTTGACGACATCGGTAACAAGTATGAAAGAAATGACAAACAAACGATAATTAAAAAATGTACAGTAATGACATGACATAGAAAATGACATCGTGGACATAGTATGACAGAGAAAATAGCATGGCTTGACATAGAAAATGATGAAAGAGATATGATGCGACGACATGGACGAACCAAGAACGGAAACTATAGCTAATGTGCATGCGCGCCTTTTGGAATTAGAAAAAAGTAATGCTTGCTGTCGTAGACCCTATATAGAAGGATCCATCGGTGCCTTCCCCTTTGATTTCGTGAAGCTTAGGGTCTTGGCTTTCTTCCAATTACTCCCATAGAGATCCACCCAATAATAGTCATTAGGCACAATCTTAGGCTCCTCTCACACGTGTGCGTATGCTGCTTCGGTTTTCTCCTTCATCTTCTTCCAATGTGCCTGAAGCTCCTCCTGTGCCTTCCAGAAGTGCGCTTCATTAGGGTGGGTGCATTGCGGATTTGGTTTGTCTTCCGCAGTTTGAGGCTTAGGCTTCCAACGTTTGAATTGCTTGGGCACTACTGGGTAGTGCAGGTAGTGAGTTTGTTCGTAGAATACCCTATCGTACTTGTCTGGTCCATCGATCCACTAAAAGAAGTAGCATCTAGTCTCTTACTAGGATTATGCGTTGATAAAGTTAGAGCTCAGGGGAACACAACATGTATTGCAGAATGTAACTGCTTGTCGTTAACTTATGATGAGCTCGTTGCACATGTAGAAAGCGCGACCGACGGTGTCTATATGGCTGGATTGCATGATCCATTCCAGAAGACCGCAGTCGCAATTTGGACAGGAAAACTCTGAGGGCATAGATGCATCCTTGCAAGAACTATTAGGGTAGGATGCCACCTTCTCAAGATTCTTCCTCTGCTTCCAAAGGATATCCGTGTAGTGGACATCGGTAACCTCGATAGTGTAGGGGAATGTTGAGTGTGGCGCTGGCACAGATAGAGTGTCCGAGTTGGAGGTTGGGCTAGTGGAGAAGTGTTGCCTAGGTGGCCGGTGGTTTTATAGACAGTGTGTAGCCCGAAATGATGATCGTGTATGATACACACTCCATGAAGCTCACCGACAACGCCGACTTTAACGTTCCTTAGAAACTAGAGCTAGCTGTCAGTGTTCTCACTCTCCACAAATGCCAGTGCTCTGGGAAGAACTTGATTGTTGGCATCCACTCCTATGGCAGTCAAAGTTTTGCTCTTGTACTTTCCAGTTAGAAATATTCCGTCCACACAAAGCAACGGACGGCAATGCCTGAAGGCGTTCATGCATGCACCAAAAGCAAGGAATGCACGCTTCAGCACCATCTTCCCAGCGAAACGCTATAAATGCTGCTCACAAATATCGACATAAGTCTTAGCATTCGGCATAACAGGTAGGTTCTGATAGGAGTCTTCATATGTCCTGAACCTTGCTTTTAAGGCCTTCTGCTTCGCTCTCCATGCCTTCGCATAGCTGATGGTGTACTGAAACCTCTGCTCTATTGCAAGTATGATGGCGCATGTTTTCAGATTGCCCACAATCTTCTCATACATTGCATTCACAACAAAGTTTGAAAAGATATTTTTATGCGATTGCATATACTCCATCAGGACGCATGTGTGCGGGATGACTATGGAACACTTCCAAATTGTGTCCTATTTAGGCTGGTAGGCATGGACACACCATGTGCAACCGTCCATCTCGCATCTCACATCATAGACCCGAGAATCTGACTTGACAAACTTAAAGGTTCTCTGCAGCGACACTGTCCGTGCTGTTATTGCTTCTTGCACCTCCCACTTAATCTTGTAAATGGCTTCTTGCCTCACCTCATTCTGATCATACTCCCATGCAATGCCTTCAGTCTCGTTTACCACCAGTCTATCGAACTGGTACTCCTCAAACTCCATAGGAAATAACTCTTCATCAGATAAAGCCTCACAGTCACGGCTCTCGGCCTCTATCGCTTCCACCAACCCTTCAATCTATTCTCCCTCGTTTGCCACACCCATCGGTTCCTGCATCTCTTGCAATGCAACATTAACTTCCTTGGCTTGCGTTCTCTCCTAACCTGAACTAACATCCTGCCTCACTAAGCATTCTAAACTTCGACTACTCTCCCCAACTTCCTCCGGCTCGGCACCAATAACCTCATCCCGCGTCACATGGTCGACATCGACTTTCTGAAATGCTTGAGCCAACAACACTAATGGCCATCCTTTCCCATTCGCCAACCTTACATACGAGCTCCATGACTTCGGCCCCTTTAGTTTTACTAACTTCCAGTACGTGTAGTCCTATCTCTAACAGTCTACCTCGTGCAACTTTAAATCATGCAACTCGCGGTCCAACAAGAGTAGGTGGTACAACCATCTCATTACCGTGCCCTATAAACGCTTCCCTGCACGTGACAGACCAGCCACCACACTTGAAAAATGTTTCAGTTCCACACCTTGTGCACCCATATACAGAACCCCTTCTCTATAGTGTAGTTTAAACTGTATTCGTTCATCCATTCCTGTCAGCATTTCATCAAATTGATATTATGCCCACAACATAACAACATCTTGTCTACTCTACACTAAATGAAACGAGTACTGCAAACATTCATAAATTTAATTTCTAAACTATATACTACCACACAAACCTTTCACATTTTTTCATACCCAATCCGATCCATTCTATACATTTCAAATACTTGTACAAATCTTAAAATACCTACATAACTACGCAACTATTGCTATTCTTATAGCTAAAATAAAAATTGATAAAAAAGCAAAAAATTATACCTACGACGTTGCTGACGACTTCTTCCTCCTCCTTTCCTTCCTCCACCTCCTTCTACTTCTCCTTCTCTTCCTCCTCCTCCCCTTTCTCTTCTTTTTCTTCCTCCTCCTCCCCCTCCTCTTTCTCCCTTTTTTCTTCTCCTTCCCTCTCTATTTCTTTCTCTCAGCTGGCAGATGCGAACGTGGCTGTTCTGGCCGACAGTGTGCTACAGGGCAAGTTTTCAGTCTCTCTCTGTCGCCATTTGGAATGGCGATAGGCCTCTATCGCCGTTTGGAACGGCAACTAGGGCATTGCCACCATTCCAAATGGTGACAGTAGAGTAGTTTTGTAAAAATTTTAAATGGCATATTATTTCTGTAATTTTTTTTGAAAAATATATTATTAAAAAAATTCACAGGCCACATAGGTCAACTTTGGTCAAAACCATCGTTTCCTGGTCTAAGGGGGTTACATACACCGGTATTGCAAGATGGAGAACCATTTCTAGACCGTATTGCACTTGAATGATCAAAATTAAACCAGTCAAGAGCTGAACGACCAAAAATATATTTTTGTTCCTTAAAAACTACTAGCCCTGATGACCTCAAGTAGAACTAGTACTTGTTTAATCGGCAGGACAAATTTGTCTGATTGCCCTTGAGTTCAGATGGACGGCTCACCTCACCTCGTTACGAGGGTTGTGTGTGGATGGGGATATATGCCGTCGACAGAGTGAACCAACCGTACAAATTTACCAGCAGCACTGCTTAGTGCTAACCACTGCCTGACAGGATAGGATAGATAGACAATTGTGAGGTTCTGCTATATTCAGAATTTCTTGCAGTCGACTGTGTTAGAGCTGGCCAGACGGGCGGCCTACCGAGGCACTACCATCTAGGCACGAAGGCGTCTGCCGTGTTCCGCCATGGGCCGAGGTCGAGGCCTGCACGCACGCCGGGCGCATGGGCCGTGTCTGCGGCCGCCGGCACGACTTCGCACGGTGGGCCTCGCCGCCACCACTGTGTGCAAAAAAAGGATAAAAATAGGGAAAAATTAGGAAAAATTATAAAAAATAAGGAAAAATATGTAGAGTTAGAAAATAGCATAAAATGACGACAATAAATTGAGACAAAAATTGTAGAACATGTAACAAAGAGCTTTATTAATGTTTGGATGGTTGCCTCGTTAAAAACTTTGCCAAGTAAAAACTCATCTAAAGAAAACCTTGACAAAGAAAAAAGTACAACTAAAGCTCTAAGCCTCTAATACATACTAAGAGGTAGATGGAGGGTCTTCGTCATTGTCGAGGTAGAGATTTTCGAAGGCTTCCTCTAGTTCTGGGTTTTCAGCGGAATGTTGAGCTCTTGCATCAGCGTGTTCCCAGTCTTTGATAGTCATGAGCATCTCCACCATATCACTCGATAGGCTTGTTCTTCTCTCCTCCAATATTCTACCAAAGAGACTGAAGGCAGACTCGGAGAAAACCGTCAAGACTGGAACAGTTAACACATCTCGAGCTAATATGGATAGCACGGGATATGTTAGCTTGTGCTCATGCCACCATTGAACAATATTGAAGACATCGTCTCCTTCTTGTTCGTAATCCAACGCGTCGCTGTCCATATAGGTAGATGGTTCCCCAGAGGAGACTTATTGGCTGCGGCTTGTATCACCACTTGTTGTAGAACCTGTACCTGAAGAAGAAGAAGAACCCCAGATTTTGCCCCATGCGGTCTTTTTCTTACCCGCGATAGGTGCAGGAGGTCGTTGCAAACGAACTCCTTGATGCTTTTGTTCGTACTTGTTGTAAACTTGCTAGTTTAGTACGAACAAGAATAAAATAAATTGAATAATCTTCCCTAGAACATCACCTAAAATGGAGAGGGCGCTACAAATCCTCTAAGTTTTGCTCTAGGATCTAAAATAAAGGCGAAGGCATATAGAAGTGGAATTTCTTTCCAATATTTCAAATATTTTGTTTTCATTGCGTGATGAAATCTTAAAATCATGTCATTTTCGTTGTTCTTAAAATGGGTAGCCATATCTAAGATATGATGCACAATTAGAGGAGATGTGGGTTCATAAACTGCGGATAAAGCAACTGTGGAGTCATAAAAAACTTCAAGAAACTCAAGTAACTTTGATGCAACATACCAATGTTCTTCAGATAATAAATCACGCTCGTGGTGATGTGTTTGAATGAAAACCTCAAATGTGCTCTTATATGGCGTAAGGTTCTAAGCATTAAGTAAGTAGAATTCCATCTTCTTGGCATATCTAAACCAAATATTCTTGGACGTACGCCCATTGCAATGCAAAAGTTCTTATAAGATGCTATTCTAGCATTAGAATGATTCATAAAAGAAATTGCCGAACGGAAAGGTGCAATGTAACGTTCTAACGGGGCAAGTCCACTTTTAACTATAAGGTTAATAATATGAAAGGCACAACGTTGATGAAGCAAAAATGATTCAAAGATAAGTACCAAATATTGGAGTGAGAATATTCATTGCGAGGTGTTTGCGAGGCATTATCTAAAGTTATAGCAAAAATCTTATCACTGAGACCAAAGTCCTCCACCACCCTAATAATACTCTCAGCAATATTCTCTCCCATATGTGCGACATCAATTAGTTTGAAACCTATAATTCTTTTTTCAAGTTGCCAGTTTTGGTTGACATAATGAGCAACTACACTAATATAATCTTGCTTAGCCCTACCACTCCATATGTCTGAAGTCAAAGATACGGAAAATGTGCAAGTACTGAACATTTTTTTTTAAATTTTCACGACAACTATTGTAATACTTAACTACATCTCTACTAGTTGTCTGTCTAGATACTTTATTAAATTTTGGATTATGTGCATGCTTAATGTAATTTTCAAAATCAGCACTCTCGCCAAAGTTTAAAGGTAAATCCTGTGATGCAATTAAGCATACAAGAGATTGCCTAGCTACTTCGCCACTATATTCCCAGTTACGGACCGAACCATCCGGGTTGTATATTAGTTGTGTCTGTCTCATAACTGCTCCTATTCTCGCTTTGCAACTTTCTATATGCCTATGCAAGTGTCCCGTACCCCCAGTAAATTTTGCAGATAAAACTTGATGACATTGTTTACAAACAGCAACTCTTACCTCTTTTTCTTTCGCATCTGTCCTCATTTGCTTGTCGAAAAAATCCCAAATTCTCGATGTCTACCTCGCTCTCTTCGCTCCAATGGATGTCGAGCCAGAAGCACTCATGGACATGAGCCTGATGGTTCTTCTTCTACATGATGTTCTTCAGGTGCTTGTGTTTCGGGTACGGCGGACAAATCTTGGAAGGATTCAAGGTCCTCCGGAGCGATCCCGAAATCGGAGATAGGGAAATGATCAATGCAAAAAACTGCAAATTGAATATTCAACATTAGTAAAAATAATAAAACAATACAATTAGCAAAATTCAGTATGACAAACCTCTTGTGTTACCGAAAGCTTGAGTTTGAATTTCTCCGAAATTTTAGCAAAATTTCTCCGAATTTTGCTAAATAACTACAAACAATATTACAATTTTCACAAGATGACCAATAAATAAGATGATGAGTGAATGGGTGCTAAATGAGGAGAGGGGTCCTCCCTATTTATAGGAAAAAAATTCGGGATTTTTTGCTCGTTTTTTCAATTTTTTATAAATTTTTGAACACCTAACGGCTATAAAACGGTCAAAAAATTCAAAAAATCCGAGCCGTGCTCGCGTTCGGCCGCCGCAAGACGCCCACGCCTAACGGCGGCGGCATGGCGGGCGACAGCGGTCGGCCACGCCCCCGTGCGCGCCGCGCCCCGCCTCCTCGGTCGGTCCGGCGTGCGTGCTGGCCGGCCGCGCCTCGCCCATCAGGTTCGGGCCGCCCGTCCTCACTGCGCCGCGCCGCACGCCCATGGGCGGTGCCTTCGCCCAAGCACGCCCATGGCCTGCGTCGGTCGGCCGGCCCGTCCGTCCGTCGTGCGTCGTGCGTGGGCCGGGCCTGACAAGACTGGCGTGGCGGCCCTACCGATATGGCCACCTCTAGACTGTGTGCTTGCATCAGTTGGATCGATTGTTTTTCTCTGAATCTTAAACTCCTCTCTTCTTATTTTTTGGAGAGGAATTTCACTGTTATCTCGAGTAACATTCTTAAACAATTTCGAATGCTCGGTGGCCCACCTTAGAGGCCCAAAGAGCAGAGTACAGGCTGCAGTGCATATACATTCTCTTGGAATTTTTTTTTCTTTAATATTTATTTTTATTCTTTTTTTCAAAACTATGCGTCCGAAAAAAAAATGACAAAATGCCCCTGTCGCTCGAGTATGGGGCGATCGCTCCATACACGCGATCGGTGCCTCTGCACAAACGCTGTTCGCGCCGTTAGTGGCCTCATCGCTCGAGACAGGCGACCGCGCAAGCCTTTTTTTAGTTTTGTTTTGTAATTACTATATGCTTTTAATATAAACCCCAGTAACTTTTGCTAGAGTGTCCAAATTAAATGAAACTTGTTTCTAAATTTAAATTTTGGAATGAAGAATTAGGTGTAAAATAAAATCCATGTGTTGTTTGCAGAAAAAATTTTATTTGAGTTCAATGCTAGGCTCTAACTGTGGATTGTGAAGGAATTATAATGTGTGTTGATCCATAATTCATGAAATAAATAGAATAAGTTACTACAACCTTATGCACTTCATTTTTGCAAAAATATCTAAATATGATTGCATTTTGAATAAAAGATGGCTAGTTTAAACCCTTTATAACATTCATTGTTCAAACAGTTAGAATAATGTTCGAACGACCTCAAAACTTGATGAATCCAGCTTTGTTGCATTCTTGGGCTTGCATAGGTTACAATTATGTAAAAATATTTAGATGTGACTTTAGGTCGCACTATTTTATTGTTGTCCTAACATGCAATCGGAAAACATGAAAATTGCCGTATCTTTCGCAAACGATGGTAAAACTCGATGAAATCAAATCGATTTAACCAAAATGCTATAACCTATCTCGATGGAGAAAAATAACATCATTTGGGACAACTCGAGCAGAGGACATATACGAGCCCTCGGACGGTGAGCATACTCTTGAAGGTTGGGCCGCATTTATTTATTACGACTTAAAACTAAAAGGAGTACCACGAACAAAGAAAACCAAAGTTAACACTGACGCCTATTGAGTGCTTCGAGGCCACTTCCCATTCGCCCATGCCTCCGGCAGGCTTCTCCGCACGCCGCGCCTCTCTCGCTTCCTCTCTCTCTCGGCCTCCTTCTCCTCCGCTTCCTTCCTACATGCCTCCTCGCGTGCGGCATCGCGTTGTTCTTGAAACCGCCGCGTGAACTCATCCTGCCGGCTGGCTTGGTCAAAAGCCGTTGGTCCTCGGGGTTGATCTCCGATCAAACCATCGCCAAATTCACACAGATGGCGGAGGTGACTGCATGAAACGTAAATTAGCAAAGTTTCATTCACAAATATTATGTAACCCCGCACGATTGTTACCATGCGCGATCCTTCGTGCTCTTCTCCGCGGATCAAGGCGAAGGCGCACTTCCAATACCTCCTCTTCCAAGTTGAAATTTCCCAAGAGCGACAAGCCCGCAAAGATCTCCGCACATACACATGGGTGCTACACTCCACGAGATAGGAAGAGATCTTGGCACGCTAAATTCGCGGCATGCACTTGCTTCTTCCTTTGCCTTCCCTTACCCTTTGCACTTGCACGCCTCGGCATTTTCGATTGATGCTCACCTCTATTCTTTCTCCCGCTATTCTTTGCGAGACCGCTTGTGAGAACGAATGTTATAAAGGCGATATCGCCGTATGGAGCGATCGCCTCATATTTGGCGATCGCCCCATGTAAGGGCGATCGCCTCACATTAGGCGATCGCCCTACTAGAGGCGATAGGTGTACCAAACGCGTTGGTGTGTTGTCACGCCGTGTGGCATAGGCAAGCAATGCATAAATGATTTGAACAATTTATAGTGATAACGCTGTCATGTTACTAACTCGGGAGTTATACAATGTCTTCTTGAACGTAAAGCCATTACAAAAATACATCCGCATAACAAGTCAATCACGCCACGCTTCCTAATCGGCCCGGGGTAGGTGAGTGGCGACGGCGACGGACGTCCCTCCTAGGCCGGCCTGCGGTGCGGCGTAGAGTAGTCGCGCGCGGCGAGGCCAAGTCTGTGTATGCGCACCCGAGCCGAGAGGGTCGAGGTAGTCGGTCGAAGGTACTCCTCCGTGTCGAACTCGCTGCCGAAAGGCTCGTCGAAACCACCACGGGTCTCTGGCCGGGCGCGGACGACGAGGGAGCCTCCGCAGCCCATCGCCCCACTCGCTGCCGCGTGGGGCGTAGCGAGGAACCGGCGGTGGTAGGGCGAGACGCGAAGGAGCCTCCCAGCCCATCGCCCCCACCGCCGCGTGGGGCGTAGCGAGGAACCGACGGGTAGGGCGAGCGAAGGAGCCTCGCTCCCACCGCCCCCCGCACCGCGTGGGGCGTGACGGGCACCGGGGTAGGGCGAGGTGTCGGGCGAAGTGGACGTGGTGTCTGCGTCCGCCGACGTCTCCGCGCCCTCGGCAGGTGGCTGGCGAGCCAACCGCCTCACCGTAGCGAGGACTCGACCCCAAGCCGTCTCGGACTCGGCGGTGGTCACCGTATGCCCCTCTAGGCGCGCCAACATGGACACGCCTCCACCTCAATCTCCACCAAGAGCCGAGTCCGCATGTAACGCCGATTGGTATTACGTAAGTTACATGAAAAGACGTGCCCATGTAGGTTCGATTGCGACACTTACCGAGGCGTTGTCCTCCGGGACATCCGTGAAGGGTACGTGTCCGCTACCGATGCATGCCGTCGCGACATACGGTCTTGGTGTGTACCCCACCGAGGCGAGTCTTGTGGGCGAACCACCCATGTACCGATCGTACATGTCATGGTCGACGGCCGGTCTCGGTGACCTCTCGCCGAGTCGCGGCATCCCATCGCAGGCCCATGGCGCATACGATCGCGCGAATCGAGAGCCCACCGCAAAGACCCATCCGGCCATCTCGCAATGCAAAAACAGAAGTACACACCACATTAATTTCGCAAAGATGCGGAGTAGTAGGATCGGGGCAAGTACTGTGAGCGCCACGCGCGACAACGTGACGAGGTGGCAAAGGAAAGGATCGAACAGCCGAATCGCCGCAAAGACTCGGTCGCGGGGAGTACTCCTCGACACAAAGGTCAAAGACGAGCACCTTACGGGTGAGCCAAAGGCCTCATCTCGCGTGCAAAGCACGGAGACCCCGTGAGGTGCTCGGGCGTGATGTCGTGACGCGGTGTATGGCGCCCACCTCACGCCCTCGTCGTGGAGGCGGTCGAACTCCGAACGAACTCCCGATAGGACCTCCTCACTGCCGATGCGCGAACCTCCGCCGCGAGGAAATAAGAAATGGCGAAGGTTATTCAAGTGCGTTAGTGGGGAAAAGATACGAGGAGCATACTGCCGTCGGACCCAAGAGGCCCATGGTGGGCCACCCACCGTCGCTCTCCGTAAAGCTCCTCGGTGCGGTGTCGTGTCAACAACAGCTGCCTGCCCGAGAAGCGCCCCAAGACCACAATCGAGGAGTAGGACGCAACCCGACATCGCCGCGTCGTGCTCGCTGAGACGGCGCCGCATGCACCTCAGACGTCGCCGCAAGCACACCGAGGCCCACGACCACCGCATCACCGCTTACAAGGGGAGTTAGACGTGCTCACCGAGACGAGATTGAACCGAGTGTGTTACCTCATCCACCGGGTGTCGGCGATGTCTTTGGCGACTCGATCAGTGACGGTCCACCGTGTTCCCGTGGGAGGACGGAACATCACCCAACCGAACAACAACGGAGGTATGCCTCCAAGTGGCGGGCCACGCCCGCCTCCTCCGCGTCGGGTGGAGAAGCCGAGCTCGCAGCTGTCGCAACAAACATTATCGACAACTTGGCGCTTCTATTTTAATTCTCAAAGAAAGAGGTACTCACCGTGGAATCGGCGACCACGCCGCCGGTCCGTGGCGCCGGCCTCCCTAAGGGGCTGGTAGGGGTCGCCAGGTGCCGCGCACTCGGCGAAACGCGCGACAACTCGGCGTGCCACGTGATTTGGGCGGCGTCGGCGGCACGATCGCTGGACCCGCACGGGGAGGCCTAAGAGGTACGACACGCCCCGCAGCGTCGGAGCCATCTCTCCGCACGGAAGGTGGAACGTGTCGCCTCCGGTCTCCACCGGTCCACGAGTCGCGCCGCAGGACCGGTCGCATTCAACCGCGGGACCTCCTTGCCCGCTAACGGGCGATCACCGCTCCACCATCCTACAAAGAGGAAGTAAGCCACCGCCGCAACTGCATGTAGTGCAATGCGTCGTTAGAATTGCATTCACGGTAAGTACATGTACGTAAAAGAGTGCAAGCGCTTGGCGACTTACCGTGGAACCCAGCGTGGGTCGATGCGGCGCTCGTTGGGCACCCGAGGTCGAGTGTCCTAGCTCTCGCTCTCCTCTGCGGAGTACCTAGACCGGTGGTCGATCGACGGTCACGCCCAGCACGAGGGCAAGGTCGCGCCATCGTGGCTCGTTAGAAAGCAAATACAACAAATTTGTCAAGAATTACATATGCACACAAAATGAAATGCGAAATAACTAATTGTACCATACTCATCAAACAATACAACCAAGTGCAGAGAGCCAAAAACTCATATTACAAACATACGAAGACAACGACATGTTCGACGAGGCACACAACGCCGAGAATTACATTATCCTCATAGCTACTAAGCGTACATCAAGAATTACATGATGCGAAAAATAACTTACCAAGACATTGAAAATTACATCGATCATTACAACTTACATCACAACTTACGGTCCATTGAAAAATACAAGATGGGAACAACATGGAAAATTACATTATCCGCGGTTGCGACGCCTCGGACTCGCCCATATCGCTCAATGCGCCTTGTCCTTCGACGTCCGACCTTCACTTCAACATTCGGATGTCCTGCACCCATCGATGGTCCGGAGGGGGTCATTGAACGATCCGCCCACTCGGCACCGTACACCTCGTGATGCCACGTGTTGAGAACGCCCGCTTGTAGTAGTACGGGAGACGAACGGACGATGTGATTGATGCGCCTCGCGATCGCGGCAATGACGTGCGAGCACGGCAAGTGCAAGCAGCGTGGTTTCGCAGAGCACTCGCAATCACCGCCGGGTATGCACGATGGGAAGTCCTCTCGGTGGCACCCCACGACCTCGGCCACCGCAGATTGCGTGGTATCTCCGCTCCACGCCACTCTCCTGTAACCCGATGTGTCTGCGCCTTTCTTGTTTTCTTGGACATGTAGGTAGACACAACAGCTGAGTAAGACAATGATTGTCCGACATACATGCTGTGGAGGTCTTGTATCGCTCAATGAAATATCTCTATGTCCCTAATAAGACACCTCAACTATACCCACCAAAGGAAGGCATCCGTGCCTTTCATTACCCAGGCTGTAAATCTCCGCCAGTTCGTTGTCATGATCCCATAACGCGAGCCGCCTCGCCGTGCGTAAGGACCATTTATCCAAAGGCTCATGTCGTATCCAATCGGTGAAACTCTTTATGTTTGGTACCGCCCACGCCGGATGTTTGGGGTCTGCTGGCAGCCGCATATAAGGTCGTGGGGTCCTCTCCTTGCTCATGGTACACCATCGGGTTCCTTGATGAACTAGCGGTACCTCTCGGATCCATTGATTGCTTCTTCGTTAGTTCGCCCAACGCCTTCCAAAGCGCGTCGAACTTCCTCCGTTGGTTCTGCTTGCACAGCGCTGAACATGTTCATAAGCTCCTTGTTCCCGAATCGACGAAAAAATTGGCACCCATGTGCCTCATGCACCACCGCTCCTCGGATCTAGCCACTTTGTCGCTCCCACGACGGCGGACCCTTGTTGCATATCCACGATCGCTCTTAGCAGCCCGCATGTCGGTCATGGATGACACAAACATCGTGCCCGTCGAGAACAATCGCCACTTCACTCTTTCAAGGAACCGCATCAGCTCTCCGTGTTTTCCCCCTCCACGAATGCCAACGCAACCGTAGAACACGGTTGTTGGCATCCACCGCGATCGCAGCTTAGAATCGCCCTTGTACTTCCCGTGAGGAATGTGCCGCCCATGCAAAGGACCAAGGCGACACGATTTAACGCATTTTTGCATGCGCCTGTGGCGAAGAATGCACGCCGCAATACCCACTTCCCGTGCACACACCACCCGCAGGAACTCCGCAAGGTCGATGGATGTACCGGGGTTCCTTTGTGCGATTGCCCGAGCAAGTGGGAATATTCTCGCACGAAGCCTCGTCACGCCCCGAACCGTATTTCCAGAGCTGTCCTTTTGCTCTCCATGTCTTTGCGTAGCTAATCTTGTATCAAACCTCTCCTCCACTACCGTGATAATAGATCGAGGTCGCAGATGGGGATTGTCCACGATCCGACCATAAACACATTTGCCACCCAAGTGGACGACAGATTATGTGTCCCCGCTTCGCTTCTTCCACCGCAGCTATGCTCCATCACTATGGAGCATTTCCGAGTCCGCCCACTTCCCGGTATGCATGCACCCGCCATGGGCACGAATCAACTACGCACTTCACGTCGTAGTCCTTCTTGCCGACTTCACAACCCCGAATTGCCGCGAGAGACATTGCCCAAGATTTCACCGCATCCATCACAGCCTCCTTGTCTTTATATATGGCCCCTCGCCACCTCGCTCTCACGATACTCCCATGCATCAATGTTCCTTCATTCATCGTTAGGTCTTCGAAATTGTAATTGGTCCACGCACCAGGGATAGGCACCTCAGGGGCGTTGTCCTCCTCGTCGGAGTGCTCACCATCAGGGACTTCCTCATCCGCACGGTCCTCCTCTTCCATCAGGTCAACAATATCCTCCACCTCCTCCCCCTCGTCGGCCACCCCTCGCGCCTCCACCGCTGTCTCCTCTGCCCCCCCCCCGGTCCCTTCGCCACCGCCAGTCTCGTGCTCCTCGTCTCCGGGCTCCTCGCCGCCTTCCTCTTCGCGCCGCCTTCCTCTTCGCATCCTTCTACATTTGATGTCCCCTCCGCCGTAATGTCCACCCCGACATCACGAACTTGCGACACCGATGGAGCTACCGGTAGCATCAGACCAACAACATGAGCGCCAACCCCGCTCTACGCAAAACCAACATAACTCCTCCATGTTGACGCCGAGTTAATAGGAATCAACTCTCTGAAAACGGTCTTGCGCTCGGCTCACTACTGCTCGACCCAAGAATCAACAATGCAGGGCATCCAAACCGAACATCCGAGACATCCACTCCAACAAACCCTCAGATGTCCTATCGCTTTCGATGCATATGCCCTGCATCGACTCTTGAAAATGATGATAGATCCACCCCATCCGCCCCTGTGCTATCTCCCCATCTCCATAAAATATTTGGAAATACAATTTCTCCGACATGTCGCAACGTCCGACGGAAAAATATTACTCTAAAATACAATACAATCCAAATTTCTAAAAACTAAATACTACATTAAAGTTCTAAATATGAATCATGACATTAAATTTCTAAACAACACTATCCGAGAAATTGTAAACGCTACACAATCCTAAATTTTCTAAACACTACAATAAATTTGTAACGTACTTAATACTATACATCTGAAATTTCTAAAAACTAAATAGTACATTAAAGTTCTAAATATGAATCATGACATTAAATTTCTAAACAACACTATCCGAGAAATTGTAAACGCTACACAATCCTAAATTTTCTAAACACTACAATAAATTTCTAAGAATAAAAATAAATTTGTAACGCACTTACTATACAAATTCTGAAATTTCTAAAAACTAAATAGTACATTAAAGTTCTAAATATGAATCATGACATTAAATTTCTAAACAACACTATCCGAGAAAATGTAAACGCTACACAATCCTAAATTTTCTAAACACTACAATAAATTTCTAATACTACAATAAATTTGTAACGCATTTAATACTATACAATCCTCAAATTTCTAAAAACTAAATACTACATTAAAGTTCTAAACGCTACACAATCCTAAATTCATCAATATTACATGCTACATTAGAATTCTAATAAAAAACAGTCCTACAGTATTTTCTAAACACTACAAAATCGTAAAATTCCTAAATAATAGATTTATAAAATTTGTAAAAGATACCTTCGCAAAAACGACGAATCGACTTTTTTTCCCTTTTTCTTCTTCTTTCTCTTCTTTTCTTCTTCTTCTTTCTCTTCTTCTTTCTCTTTCTCTTTTCTCTTTGTTTGCTTCGCCTCATTGTGTCGTCACTGCGAGCGAGCTGGGCTTTAAAGCCACTGTCGCGCCTGCTCGGCGACGCCCTGCCTCGGCGATGGGGGCCACAGTAACAGCGTGTGCTCGCTAACGACGAGGAACAATGAGAGGAGCTATCGCTCAGTGTATGGGCGATCGCCCATACACGCGACGAGGGGGTATTTTCGTAAAATTTTAATTCGGACGCATAGTTTTGAAAAAAAATAAAAAAATATTAAAGAAAAAAAAATTCCATTCTCTTGACCCAGACTTAAGGTAGGCCCAGTTCATTCTCACGGAGAAAAAAGTAAATAAGCCCAGCGGTGCCAACTAAAGACAGGACACTTGGGAGTTGGAACGCAGTTTTGGGCAGCAGCAACCCAGCTACCCAGACCTCTCTCTCTCTGTGACACACGGGCAAGAACAAAATAAGGCTATGTTTGTTTTTGGTCTTTTCACTAACTTAAAAGTAGGAAAATCAAAGTCGAAACAAACGACTGACTTTTAAGTCAGACTTAAAAAAAGCCAAAAACCTCCATATAACTATAAGCCCAAAAGCCAGGTGAGAGATGTTTTTTTAGGTTTTTTTGGGATGAAATAACCCTTTGCCACTAGAAGTCTCCAAAATTACCCACCAAATGCCATCATATATAAACTCAAGAATCCTTCTCCCATCTCTTCATTTCTCCTCGCCTTCTCTCACTCCCCTATGCGACATGCCTTCTCCCTCTGCCGCTCCGGTCTCTGCCATCCCCGACCTACTCCCTCCTCCGCCGTCCCCAGCCTCCTTCCTCCTCCACTAACCCAGATCAAGTTGATAAATAATTATGCTCAGAATGAAGTTTGATCTCAAGATTAATCTATATTTTTCAATACGACATTCGGTGAAAAAAGTATAAAACATTTGTATTAGATAAATCACTACATAAGAAAAGTCCTTACAATCTTAAAGGGTATTTCAAACTTTCTAGTAATAAGCTACACCATCTAACCCATCAAAAAATTAGAATACCAAACAACATGTCTTGGCTTAAAAGCTCGTTAAGCTAAAAAATTAGCTTTAAGCCAAAAGTTAAAAAACCTAAGCCGAAATAAACAGGACCTAAGAAAGTAAACTAGAAAAGGAATGAGGAATAAGGAGGACCAGATAAATAAATTATTCATCAAATTGATTCATCTGATGAAAACTTTGGTATCAAGACGAGTTAGAATAAAAAGAAGATATTATCATAGCTGGGTGAATCCTCCCAAGAACAAGAACCATGTTTACATTACAGGCCTTACAACCACTTTAAAGTTGGCACTACTGAAAAACAATAATGGTATGTACTGAAAAACAATAATGGTATGTTGACCAAACTCGAAGAAACATGATTTAAAATTGTTGTAGGCACGTCGACCTTTTACCCTGCTCTGTTCACATTTTTTCAACGCGCTGAATAATCAAATGCAGCCAAGCTGAACTACCAGCACAACGCACCAAGCCAATCAATTCATCGGCACCAACTAATCCGCAAACCAACCGTGTTGTTTCCAGCCGCAACAGCCATACACAAGAGATAAGACTGAAATTTCGTCAGGAACCATTCAACCATGTTCAGATAAATTTACAGCACAAGTGGACTACACTAAGAGCAGACGGTGACAGTTCTAGTGGTAGCGCGAAATCACGAAACATACCACGTACCTGCTCTGCGAAGGAAAAAGAAAGGGCTCCACATGGTGATAACACCACCTGCACATTCAGTTCCTGGCTCCTGCAAATTGAGTTAACTCGTATATACGAAGGGCCCCATCAGCTGTTATTATGAGCAACAGACGGGAACCTGACCTGCCTGGTAAGAAAAAGAAATAAATGGGCTAAATTATGGAACATGATTGAGATCCAGATAGGATGCATGCACCAAAAGGATATCAAAACTCTGCATACCTGAACAAGGTTCATGCACCAAACAGGTCAATGATAGGAAAACTACAAAGAATAGCTGCCCTTGTTGTGACTTGTGAGGCTTTGGTCAAGGTGATAATTGATGACCTCAGATAACATCACAAGAGAACGGAGAATGTTTTGTTTGAACTTTTGGAAGGTAACAACACCAGCTAGGTGCTTAGCTAGGTTACAATATATCCAGATGGAAGTTCTGAAGCAAAATTGCTGTTATAGTACTAGTACTGCATATGGAAAGCACGGGTGTATTACACTCAAATAAAAACAAACAAACAGAACCATAATGTGGAGGATGTGAACCATGCAGGGATGCTGCAAAACTTTCTGAACCAAAGGCCACTTCTGCAAAAGACTCATTCAGCATTGTATCCAGATATCCACAATGCCAGATTTACTCCGACAATTAGCATACTCAGAAACATGCTGGCTACAAATCTATAGGTTATTAAAAACAGATTCACCACCTCAGACAGAGAGAATTATATAAAGAGGGAAAACATGACACATTACTAAAGGTATGCTTCAAAGAAGATAAGTAGATCAAGCATGTATCTGGGATGTTGAATATTTATCAAGTAGAAGGTTAAACCTCTGTTGCAGTTGACTGGTAACATGATTAGAACCTGTAATTGCACCTCAAGCATAAAAAATAATTGATGAAGTGCGCAGTCATCAACTGAACATTGGAACATAATTTGCAAACTTCAGTGCTACTTACAAGAAACAGTCAAGTAAACCATGAGATCATGTGAAGAAAAAAGTAAGGCTCTTAAATTTAAGAAATTCTCTGATAGATGAGTGAAATGTAATATACACGATACATCATTAGGCCAAAGATAGAACAAGATGCTAATCTCCCCAAACTATACCACCAACAAGAGCAACTCAAGTTCTGAACATCCAAGTCTACAAACCCCCCGACGACACCTGAAACAAAATTACCTCCCAGTATCAAGAACCCAACCAAAGATGTAACTTCAACAACTTTTTGCCTATGTTGGGGATCAAAAAAGTTTAACCAGAGTATAAATAGAAGCCACTCGATGTATATACAGTACTTAGCCATTGTAAAGAAGAACGACTTTATATTCTTCTTCCATGCCTTTCTGCAAACATGTGGTCTAATGGTAGCCTTTTGCACCTCTGGACTGGTACAGTTCCAACCTGATCTTCGCCTCTGGCAACAAGTTCTCGATTATTGGGTCTTGCATCATGTACCCTTGTTTGGAGGCCCATTCGAGCACCGTGAGGATCTCTGCTTGTGCCAACTCCTCGCTATCTGGGACATTGTGCGCAATGTAACATACAAGGATGAGTGCTGCAAGCTGAACCACCTGCTCACTGAAATACACCAGCTGAACAAGATGCTTTGCGCCACCCGCATCGATGATCGCTTTAGAATGGTCAACATGCAGGTAATTCTGCGTGCACGCAAACTTGGTCAAGGAAATAGCTGTCTCCCGAGAGACATCTGTTTCCCTCTCATCAAGAAGCTTCACCAATGGACCAATGATCCGAGTCTCTGTTGCACGGAAGGTTCTGGACAAGCAGCCTAATGAGATGATGCACGGAATTAGGAGATCATCATACTCAGCCTTCTCGACAACACGTAGGAGCTGGTCAACAACAGCACGGGCAGCAGGTGAGGTTGGCTTAAATGCTGACCGCCGCAGGTCAGAATTCTGCTCGGCAACACTGCATATCTCCATGAGAGCCATTGCAGAATTGTATTGCACGTCGCCTTCACCCTTCTCAAGAAGAACTGCAAAGCAGAGAAGAGCCCTTGACTCCGTGATGCTGTTACAGATAGCTGAATTGCCCTTGGCAAGCTGCCACAACGCCTTAGCGGCATTGGCTTTCATGTATGCCTTTGTCTCAGGGTCCTCAAACTCCCTGCCCCTTGTACTTGTTCCTGACAATGACGCATTGTGCTGCTTCGTTGCAACAACACCACCATTACTGCCTATGCCCTTAGCGCTGCTCCCATTAGACTTTGCAGCCATGGTGGACTGAACCAAATTTTGCATCTCGTTCTTGCTCTGGGGAACGTGGCCATTTGGGTACCTCACGGAGCTATGTTCCCCTGCATCCAGCAAGTCTGGGATCGCCACCGCACCGGTGCTGTTCTTTTTGTCCATCACCACGGAATGTATGGACATCTTAGACGTCACGGCGTACTTGGAGTGCTCCTGCACCGTCTCGAAGGCAAGGTGGCCGACGAGCAGCCGGATCACATTGTGCTGCGCGAACGCGTCCTGGCACTTGGGGTGGTTCGCGGCCAGCTCCGAGACAGCCCAGGCCACCATGGCCTGCACTTTCATGGGTCCCTCCTTGAGCACCTTGGCGAAGGCCGAGCACGCCCCGGCGAGAACCATCTGCTCGACGCACTCCGGGTCGCGGCCAAGGAGCCCGATGGCGAGCGCGGCGTTCTCCTGCCCCTCGAGCCGGCCCTCCTTGACTAGCCTGAGAAGCGGCGGGACGCCGTCCTCCTCTATGATGAGCTTGGAATACCTGTCATTGTCGCGCGCGAGGGAGACGAGACTGGCGGCGGCGTCGGCGCGGGCGTCAAGGTTGCCGGTGTAGAGCACAGCAATCTGCTCCCAGATTAGGAAGAGGATGGGCTCATTCTGCGCGATGGGGGGCAGGCCGATGTGGGCGTCGAAGTCATCGTCGTCGGTGGCGGAGGAGGAGACGCGGAGGAGCCATGAGAGGTCTCCGATGGAGTTGTCGAGCTGGTTGGTCATCTTCTTGAAGGACCCCGCAGGGATGATGGTGAAGACGCGGCGGACGAGGCCGTGCGCGCGGCACTTGTCCACGAGCGCGATGGCCTTGTCGAGCGCCTTCTCGGTGTCTTCGAAGATGCGGCGGGCCGGGCGCTCGTAGAGGTCGGCGCGCGCGGCCTGGCGGAGCAGCGCGGCGAGGCGCTCGACCTTGGCCTTGAGCTCCATGCACTCCTGCCGGAACGTGTAGGCCTCGTCCGACCACTTGATCACCTGCTCCGCGAGCTGGATCGGCCGCGCCAGGATCTGCTTGAGGTCGTCCATCCCGCCCGCCTCCGGCCTCCCTCCACTCGCCGCGCCGGCACGGTCAACCGAATGGCGGCCGGCCCGAGCTGCAATGGGTAGACTATCCCGTCCCGCCTTCCTCCCTGCCTCCTCCGCAGGGTGGGAAATGGGGGAGAATTGAAGGAGGAGGAGGAGGAGGAGAGGACGGTGGTGGTGGGGAGTAAATTTGGTATTGGTTCTGGTTTTTTTGGGTACTTGGGGCTGGGTGCGCCTGCTCGGGTCGTGTGAGCTGGAAGGCGGAGGGAGCCGAGGACGGCAGCAACGGCCGCCTCATCGC
This sequence comes from Otatea glauca, assembly GCA_036346275.1. Classification (NCBI taxonomy): domain Eukaryota; kingdom Viridiplantae; phylum Streptophyta; class Magnoliopsida; order Poales; family Poaceae; genus Otatea; species Otatea glauca. The sequence continues at coordinate 11,644,514 of CM070728.1, forward strand.
GGGGCGTTTCCGTGTGTGTTTTGCGGTGTTTTGCGCTATATTTGCGGTGTTTTTCCGGCTTTTCGGATGTTTTGGGCATAGGGGTGGTTGGCTCGGCTGGGCTGGCTACATGGATTTAAATTTTGTTTTGAATAAAATTTCATTGAGGATTGAAATCCGAATTTTGGCAAAATCTGAAATCTAGCTATTTCGGATAAAATTCGAACGAAATTCAAATCCAGAATTTTTGGACCGAATTTCGAGCGAAATTGCCAAAATTTTGGCAAATTTCAACGGAACAAAAAATAGTTCAAACGATATCGAAAAATTATAATTCTTTTGTGGAGGTTTCTGACACATCAGTGATGTTCCCATAAAAATTTCAGATCGTTATCAAGTCTGAAGAATTTTTAAAAATTCTAAAATTGTTACTGTTATGATAAAACACTCACCGACAAATTTGAACCGAATGAAAAATGGTTCAAACCACGTTAGAAAGTTTTGAATTTTTTTGTACATGGTTATGATGCATAATTAATGTTCTAATAAATTTTCATATGATAATCAAGCTTCATAAAATTTTAAAAATTCGAACAGGGCTACTATCATGTTAAATGTCTTAACGACAAACTTGAACAAAATGAAAAATAGTACAAACCACGTTAGAAAATTTTAAAAAATTGTGAATGGTACTGATATAATATTAATGTTTATATAAAATTTTTATATGATGATAATGCTTAAATAATTTTTAAAAATTCTAACAGTGCTACGTCCTAATAAAAGCCTCATGATCAATACATAGATTTGCTTTAGCTATAAAAAAAGTTTTAATTTTTTGAAAATTTTACAGAAGGGTGATAAGTAAATTCTTAAGATATCAAAAAAAAATTGAATCATGATCACACTCCAGTGAATTTACAAAATTCTTACAAGATACAGTACCATTTATGTTCTCTCTCTTTTTGAGTTTTGAAATATAATATAACAAATGAAGTTTAATACTTACATAGATTTGATTGACAAAAAAAAAACAGAATGACTTAAGATTGGACGTCCGATTTTTCCGGACACTGCAACATTTTTTTTCTACGTGTGAAATATTTTTTTCCTACGCGTGAAACATTTTCCTTCGATAACAATAGAAATGTTGATCCGAATCGTTGCAATATTTTTTTCCTACGTGTGAAACATTTGTTTACTACACGTGAAACATTTTTATTCGATAACAGTAGAAATGTGGCAAGAAAAAAGTTACAGACGTTGGAAAAAAATGTTGCATCGAGTATCCGACGAAACATCAGACGTCTGGTTCCTAGTTCTTCCCAACAAAAAAAGCTGAATTTTTTTTATAATTGTACTGAGGCTATTTTTAATCTATCATAAAAATTTTAGATCATGATCACACTCGAGAAAATTTACAAAATTCTGACAAAGTTACTATCCCAATTATGTTCATTCAGTTTTTGATTTTTTAAAGATAACAAATTAATTTCAATTATTTTTAAAAATTTTATATATGATCCTACACTACTATATATAGTACCATAATTTTTTTAGATCATTATCAAGCTTGTACAATTTTATAAAAATCTAATAATGCTTCTGCCAAAATTTTAAAAATGTCTCAAAAATCGGTTTTTGAACAAATTTTCATAGAAGATGACTTTCTTAAGGTTATTGGACCAAATCCGGTCAAACCCGGCCCTAAAAGTTTGAAAGCCGGCCAAAAATCATGAAATTTCACTAGGAAAAAAACGAAATTTCGGTTTACTAGCAATTCCAAAAGTTTGAATTTTTTTATCCGATCGGTAGTTTGGATTTCATGGTGGCATGAAATCCAAAATTTTGATGAAATTTGTATACCTGGCTGGGTCTAGCTATCGGCGACGCGCCGGGCGAGATTGTTAGGTGCGGCGCCACGTGGATGAAGCCGTGCTGCCCTGCCGCGTGACCGGTTCTCGGTAGTTTTTTTCTTCAAGTACTACACAATCTACACGCACCACGCTTACATACGTGCATGTGTTATCTATGCACGCTAAGGAATTAAAAAACAACGCTACCAACTGAGCTATGTTTAGTCCTTCGGTTCTCAGTAGTTTGTGATTGGTATGCATGTATGTTTGTAAAGTACTTTATCGTTCCTTTTTTACAAATGTTTGTTGATAAGCTTGGTGCAACGAGAGCCGAGCTTGGTCAGCGAGTGCGCTAAAGCGCACTCGGTCGACCCTCGTTCGAGCTGCTCGACGTGGGAGCTCACAGAGTTAAGGGCTTGGGTGTGTGTGGTTGTGCATTTGTAGCGCGATTGTTGTCCTTCTTTAATAAAATGCTAGAGCTTTTGACCAATTTTTTTTAAAAAAAATAAGTTTGGTGCAACCACTAACTTGTTTAGTGTCATGGAATGAAATGGATTGGAAAGGTCATTCAATGTTCTGATTATCTGATCATGTAATCAGAGCATTGCAAGAGCATCTATACTATATTATTATATCAATATTGTTGGAGAAGTCAGCCTACATCCGTCGCATGACACTTGTTACTATAGTTTCTACGGTGCCTAAGTGCTATAGTGTGTAAAAACCTACCTAGAATCCTATCCCCTGTAACTCTATTTAGCTATCCCAATTATTTTCTTCAATATCATATCAAGTTAAAACTAAACAGTAAAGTGCAATACAGTTCTACTAATTGGATTGACCATAAGCTCAATAATAACAGTAAGCACATATAATATTCTCTAATATCCAAAACTTTAGCAATCATATATATACACACACACATTTCTATTCAGTTACACACTAATCTCAACTCCAAATACATCTCATGTTCACATCAGAAAAATTTCAGATTAGCCACTCCTTAGCATTATAATTATTCATAAATATCCAACTTATCAAAGAGATTAAACGAGATCCAAATCATATACTCATATCGAGTTTACATCTTAAGTTCAGTAGATTACAATCAGTTGAGCCAAAGCTTCTACTTTTGATCTTTAAAGCAAATCAGGATTCATGCTAAACCGACCTAATCTCCCCTCAGCCAGCCAACCAGATCATATAATAGAAAATCTAAAATTTTAGCTGCTGCCCTCCAAACCAACTGTCCTAGATAGCCAACTGCCACCTTTATCATTTTTTGCCCATTCCTGTAGCTGGCTGCCAGTAACTTTTGCCCATTCGGTTAGCCAAGTGTCAAGGCAAAGGTTGCACGTATGCCACCTAGCACTAGCCCCTGGTTTTTACCCCTGCACCAAAGCCAGTTTTTAGCCTCACATAGTAGTAAAGTCAGCACTATTTATACAGGTCAAAACAGTACACAAGATACTTTACTACTCACCAGTATTCAACCACCTTGTAGCTGTTGTCCTCTGCTGGTTCTCCTCTGTCGAAGGAAATAGTAGGCCCAAGGAGGAGTGGAGGCAGTCGGCAGCCACCTCCCATATCCTTCTCACCATCTTCTTCCAATTGTCCCTACAGTCATCAGGAGCCAAAACTTCAGTTCTTACTTTCTACCTTCCATACCATTTAATAGCAATAAATGATAGGCAGTCATATTGGATGAAAGCATTCAATATTACAAAGTAACTAGAGAATTTGGTGAAAGACTAAAAGATGATCTTATAACATGAATGCATGTCTAGTGAATTCACTTCTCATAAGTCTGAAATTCTATAACTGGCACATGCATACCAACTGGACAACCTGCTAGGACTAGAGGCTAAAGATAAATTAAACATCAGGGATGCATGCCCAAGAAATCCCCCCAGTAAAAAGGGCAGTAGCAAGTATGCATGGGAATACATGCATCCCAGGTGTTCAACCAAAAACAAACTCATAATAGTAAGGACATGGTATTCTCAGACTAATCAGAAACTAAAGAACCATGGTTATATGAGGGACATAATAATGCACTACTTAATTTAGGATTGGATATAAATATAATGGCAAGAGCAACTTAGCCCCTTCTCTACCATGATAACCTTGCATAGAAACTAGGACTTTTGAGTCACAAAAAGTCCAATAATCCGAGGCACATTTTCTTGTTTCATTCTTCTTCTTTTTAGGGTCCATGACCATGTAAAACCACTAGGCATGCATAAACTCTCATAGCATTTAAGTTTCACGCACAGAGTAATGAGGATCAAGATCACAAGCGTGATCATGTACACAATCATCTCAACTCACCAGCAAGCATAGTCATCAATCAACAAATATGAATAGATTGGTAGACTAATAACTCTAGAATTAAGTTTGAGAAGCATGACCGAACCAAAGCAAATTAACCCTTCCATGAACATTATGATTTATGCAAGAAAGCAATAAAGCTAGCCGCTTTCCACTCATGCACTTCTGAGAACATATCAGCACCTTGAACACATGGTATAGATCAATTGGCAGAAAATAAAAATCACTTACCAGACACACATATGAAGACTAAATCACAGATAACCCGACATTCGTTCAATGTTCAAAGATCATAATTCTTACTCACGCACACATCAGTACATAAGACCTAGCAAAACACTAGTCGGTACTAAGGGAGGGAGCAAGGTATACTTAGCTTGTGAGGAAGGGGGAAGAAGCGGTGGCCGTCGGTGTCCTCTTCAGCACCCGGGCGGCGGCGAGGCCACCATCGGCGTTGCGGCACTGAGGTCAGCGAAAAAGGGGGGATGATCTATTGAGGTCGGCCGAGCGTCGATGACCTAGAGTAGTAGGAAGGGGAAATGAGTTAGAAAAGGAGGAAGAGGAAGAGTGAGGAAGGGAGGGTAAGGTTGATACTCAGCTTGCGGGTAGACGGAGTAGAGGCGACAAAACCCCAGATCTACCGGATCCAGGCGGCCCTCGAGCTGAAGCTGGCAGTCGGCTGTGACACCTGGCAGAGAGGGCTCGGGGACGCGAGAGCGAGGCAGCGGCGCAAGAAAGAGGGAGGGGGAAGCCGGAGGAGGAGAGGGACCGGAGGCCAGGGGCCATCGGCGGCAGCGCGCGATGGGGGAGGCCAGGAGACGACGTCTGGAGGGGAAGGAGATGAGAACGAGGTGGGGAAGGAGGAGGGTCAGCGTGGCGGCGCAAAAGGAGGAGGAGTGAGAGGAGAACGAGAGGGAGAGGAGGAGTCGGGGTGGCGGCTGAGTAGAATCAGAGAAATAAGGAGAAGGGTGAGATTAGGGTTAGGTTTAGAGGGTGATGGGTCGGGCCAGTGGGCCAAGAAAATTAGTGTTGGCCGAATATAAAATAATAATAATAATAATATATAACTATAAAGATAAATGAATAAATAGATAAATGAATAAATTGAATAAGTAAATGAAAATATAAAATAACATGTGTTTTTACCTAGGCCAATTAGCAGAAAAAGAAAATAAATCAAGAAAATAATAGAAAACAAAATCCAAATTCATTTCTTGTTTTTCTCTTTTCTTTTCTCTAAATTAAATTATGATCTAACTTCCTAACACTCACCCATGTTAAACGTATAAAGGTGAAATAAGCAAATCGTCGCCATTTCAAAATGCAATCATAATAGTAAATTGTCACGCAAAGCACGCAGTAGAAAAAGACTATATTTCAATGTAACCCTAATTAGAAAAATTCTTAATATTAAAGTCCTTGGTTCTCTCATTAGGAAATCTACCCGATAACATCAGGGCACATCTAGGGCCACTCCCTGTTGTGGACAACTCTGTGATCACACATCCAGACAAGTCGCCCTTCAACCATATCTTATGAACTGGTTTTGTGGCCTGGGTTGTTTTGAAGCTCTTGCATTCATCCCAAAAGATTAATTTCTATAAGAAATTAAAACATGTCAAGTGAATCAGCTAGATCCAGTGGTAAAACCATAACCCTGGTGGGGTTGTGGAAATAATTGGTGGGTGGAGTTCAGGGTATGCACAACCCAGGTAGGGTTGTAATAGAAGTCAGGGCTCCTCTACATAGGATATCATTTAAGGTCAAAACTAAGCTGGTGTTTACTTTAAAAGCAGTGCAAAACGTGCTGATCATAGACCCAATATGGGACAGGCTGAACTAAGTAACCAATGAGTAGCTATCCCTGCTAAGGGTGAGAAAGGTGACTATGCCAGGTGGGGGGCAGTCACCTTAGTGTGAGACGTCAGGGTAGGAGTCTCGATCCGCGTGCCTTTGGTGAGGTAAGACGGTATGGCAGAGATCAGAGTACGGTTAGCCAAAGGTTCTGTTTCACTGGCTTATTAGTGCGTCTAAGGAAGCGCACTGGTTGGACAATAAGCCAAGTGATGCTATGGTCAAAGCAGTACACCTTTGAGTAGAGTTTAAATGTGATATCACTCTTAGCTTCCAGAATTGGAAGTGCGTCGTGTGGATTTTCCTCCAACACAGGATGTAAGACCCCACGTTGTTTTGCCATTAGTAGATTTAAAGTTAAAACTTGACACTTCTAACAAATGGGCAAAGGGGTACTTTGGGTAAAGGACTTCTTTAGAGTAGCGGATCGATGGCCAAAAAAGTATGATTATATACTCATGCATAAATTTTTCGTGGCTTGCTGAGTACTGGAGTACTCAGCCTTGCTTTCTCTGTTGGTTTACAGAACCTGTTGAGTCCACCAACCCAGATGAGGTAGAAGTTGATTTTCATGATGATATGAATTATTTTGATAATGCTGATGTTGCTGTGGAGGGCTATGAATATGAGGGAGCAGACGACCAAGATCTGGTGGAATAAAACTAAAGGACCGAGATGACGATCAGAGGGGGGGTGAATGATCCCAAAATAAATTTTATCCCCCAAAGGATCCAAGCTAAAACCCTTACAAATCAAATGGAAGAGAAAGAATCAGTTTTCACAATTTTCAGCCTGAGTTTGGTACTACCACAAACTCGGCATACGGGGTACTGTAGGCTACAAGAAAAACAGGCGAATAAATAGTGATTTTAGCACGGTTCAAAAAGGAAAATTGAGAAATCTTTTGATCGGCTGATCCAAACTCAATGAAACTTTGTAGACACCTTCCTATGGATGTCAGGAACCTATTCCAGCCCTTGATTGCAAGAATCGACGTCAAAGTTTTGACCTCTTTCAATTTTACGAAAGGGCGCACAAGAATGGGTTCAAGAACAAAAACTTGGCTCTCAGCTAGCTCGTGGGTTCTTGATGATCAAGATAATCCTAGATGGCTTCCCACATGTCATAACAAGCTAGAACACAATTCTTGATGATCAAGATAATCCTAGATGGCTTCTCACATGTCATAACAAGCTAGAACACAAGACAAGAACACCCAAAACTCATTCTTCCAGGATTGATCCTCTCAAGAACAAAAAACGATTTCTTGCAAGAAAAAACACAAGACTTCCCTAGATGATTGTGATATGGTCTGAAGAAGACTCATCCATCAATCATACATCCTCAGCAAAAGATCCAAAAGAATTTAGAAGGAGGGGAGGCAAATCCAACTTGCATGAAAGTAAATTGCAAGAATGTAAATTGCTGAATTTAAAGACATAATGTAAGTGCGAAAAGTAAATTCAGAATTGAGAGGAATGGATTAAACTTTCATTTCTGAAAGGGAGGTTTACAAAACTTCACAACAAAGTGGACAAAACTCAAAAGAGCACAAGAACCTCTAAAACCTTCAAGAGGGGAAGGCACCCCTACCCCTTTATTTATACTACTCTTGGGTCATCCTTCACCCTTGGATGAGTCCTAAACCCTAAGGCACACCATTAAGGACTAGGATTGACCCACTCATACAACCATGCAAGTCTAACCCAAAACCCAACAAGCAAATGAGTTTTCTTGCACAATTTTCAAAGCATACTAACTAGACCCGCTAACCTATCAACTAGACCAAGATCCAATGGCCCTCATTGATCCATGCAGCGTCTAGGTAGCATCTCGTCCGTTCCTTGTCTTCACGGCTTGCAATGACTCCGTCTCCGGTCATCTTCCGGAGATCCCCGATAGTCTGAACCTCTGGCGCACCTCGCCTAGTCCCGATCATCCTTCGCCTCACCATGATCTAGTTTCGTCGACCTGCAACCATTAAATAAGGAAACATATCACATAGTATTGCCCACAATTTCTTAAAATTGATTTCCCACAAATTCGCTTAAAGACCGACACTACCGCTCCTTGGGACCGGTAGTGCCACTTTTGCCTGCACTACCGCTCCCCAGAGACCGGTAGTGCCGTTCCCCTGAAATCCCGAAAAATCCTCTCTCTGTAAAATAACTACCGCCTATTGGAGCCCGATAGTGCCGCTTTTGTCGGCACTACCGCTCCCAGAGGCCGGTAGTGCCGCTCCAACAGACTCAACTCAAATTGCTTCAAATTTAAAAATCCAATTCAAATCAAACTCAAACTCAAGCACTTCATGCTAAAACACAGTCAATTACTTATCACCATCAAGGATAGACCTCCACATGGTCTTTCAAAAACACCATTAGGAGGGAGGCTTTTAGAATAATATTGTAATAACTAGGCGGGTGATGTAGAAATTACCGTAACCGAACCTAAGACAATACTATAAGTACTTTAAGAATAAATTCCCGTTTACTATACAGCGGGAGTTTTTGTATGTACATGTGTTATTTTCTTTAGCTGATCCTAGTGCACTCTGTTCTGTGATGTTTTCACTGGCTTTGGACTGATCAGGCAAAGTGGGGGCATCACATAGTGCTTTCTTTTTCCCCCTCTCTCTCTCCGTATTAAAATGATGAAGTCCAGACTGTCTAGCTATCTTTTCTTTTGGATTTATTTCAACTGACACTTTGGTCAAATTTTTTCCATATCTATTTTCACGGATTTTAGAACATTTATAGTCTACTAGTATAGTGCTCTGTCTTCTGATTTCCTTTTCCCAGGACGTAATATATGGTCTTTTTCTTTTCTAAAACGTTTGTTTCCTTTTCCTTAATTCCAGGATATTTGTTTCCTTTTCCTTGAGATGATGCTGCAGGTGGGGGGAGATCTGTTGTGGGCCACAGGGATGAGTTAGACACATTAAACAATGGCCATCGGATGTGGGTGAGTAAAGCTGAGGAAAGATCTGAGAGGTTAATTTTGATGGAGGCAAGTTTCTGGGGACATTTCGCTGAGTGCATGAAGGTTAAGCTATCTCTATGGGGTGCATTATTTGGGGTGGACGTAGAAAAGAATGCTTAGGTGCATTATAAAGGGGTATAGATTTACATGAGTGTATTTGGATTTGAATCTCTTAGAAGATTCACCTATGGCAACGCGCGGGGTTCTGGCTAGTTTTTCATCAAGAGGGTGTACTCTAGAAGTAACTGTCTCCCGCTGACATGTGTATATCGGCCTGACTTGATCCCGGTGGCATTTCATGCTGCATTTTTAATTATCGTGCATTCTTTTTCATGGAGATTTTGGATCATTGGTACTTGTGGTGTTCATGTATTGTAAAGCCTCAAATATTCCAAAATGAATGCATTCGGACTCGTACCAATAGATTACTATTCATATTTTCTGATATATACGAAGGTTCAGCTTGAATTAAATTTAATGGCTTATATTGAGAGAACATATCTACCCACCATGCAAATGCCGATTCAGGTTGGATTTGAAACTTTTAAAATGTTGGTAGATCAAGACCACACCAAATATTGTCTCTGCAATTGTTTAAAAAAATTCATGTTGACCTAATACTCAAACACAAATCCAAATGGTTTGTATGATTACAGTGAATGATTTGTCTGCATTTTATATGAATTTTTTAATTTTTAAATTACTTTTTTTTTTACTATAAGTTGGATGGAATGCCATTCAGGTACAACTACTCCATATGCGCCTTCAATTATCAAGTGGAGAAAATGACGTCTTTCACATTAAATAACCTGGAAGAAAAGCTGCTTTCTAACAACAAAAAATAAAAGTACTTAACAGACATGAGTATTAAAAATGAAAGCCCCGTATGAATGGTTGGTATAACTTTTAGCAAAAGGATTAGGCTAATTCTTCTGAAGAACAAAATGCTGGCCAAATTTTAGACCCTTCAAGTCGCGTCCTTGGCTCCTGCTCACACAGTTGGGATAGAATCTGTTTGCACCAAAATTTGGCAAGTGTAGTTAAAATCGGCAATAAAGTGAGAAACGCGGAAATTAACGGACAGGTTGAAAAGATTTGGAGATATTTGATAACAGTAAGATCTTTAAGGAAATAACTGTCCGAGATAAGGCCGATACGGATCAGGACTTGAAACGTGTTGTAAAAGGACACGATCGGCTGACGGGTATAAAAGAAGGGTCGATGCAAACTGCGAGAGGATCCAACACAATACAATCAACCAACCTTTATTTTCCTACTTTTTCCTGTCGACTAGGAGTAGTTCTTGTAACTTAGTCTTTGTAATTCGATCTTGATCAATAAAGTTGCGTATCGCCGATTGTTGATCTTCTTCTAATTACGCCCCAGGTTCGATTTGTTCTGATTTTGTTGCGCATCGCTTTCTTCAGAATCGATCTACCTTTATTTTCTGATTAGGCTTAATCGGCTAATTATACCTATCTTTTACTTTGATCTTGATCGGCTTCAAGCTGATTGAGTCTAAACCGATTGATCTTCGCGATCGGCTTTGTGTGAATTTTATATTTTTTACCTTGTTGGTTACAGGTCAAATCGACTAGCACGCTCTGAACCCGGTGTTTGTCTAGTGTGCTGTTGTCAGAAACCCCACCTCAAGTTTTTGACGCCAACACACTCTTGGCACGCCCGGTGGGACCATGTCTTCATCATGAAAGTCGATTCTGCCATCCGATCTCAACGCAGAAGCTATAATTGTCCCAACAATGGACGATCTGACTGCAGAACAGCGTCAAGAGATTGAAGATCGAAAAACTGCGCTAGAGGAAATGATGCTAAGCTGTTATCAGAAAACTAGACGTGGCGTCACCCAAAAATCCGCCCTGCCAACGGTCAACGCCCTGGGAGATGCGGGTGTCACAGAACCGGTAAGCCGATATCTGCCTGCTCAAGCCGAGTTATCGGCTATGATTAACCAATCTGTACATCACGCCCTGATAAATCAATCATCGGCTCTTGTTACTACGCTTAAGCCGATGATAGCAAACAGTGTTAAAACCATAGCCTAGGAGTTAGCCTCGTCAGGTAGTCTGCTCGACCCATTACAAGCTCTGCCAAATTACCCTGTTTTTTCAGTAGCCCAAAATACGCAGAGCACACCGGCCGATCCTAAACCATCGGCTATAACCGCACCCCCTACCATGATGCCTACTCAGCCCACCATAATATTGCCTAGAGACCCTCGGCCAAATGGGGTGAGCCATTACCACGCATACACCGACGCCGCTAAGTTAGACGCATCAACAAATCTGCCGCCGTCGGCTCCGTTCTATGCTTTTCCACAATCGGTTTCACAGCCGATTGAGCCTAAAAGATACCCACATGAACCTACTCTGCTTAGAAATCCAGGTCCGCATAGGGTAGTAACTTATTTAGAGCCTTTCGTCCCAATACCAGAACCTCAAGTCAGGCATAATAGGTATGATCAATATACTCATATGCCGTCGGCTCAACATAATTGGCAACCCGAGCTTGCACTCGGGGGGTAGAATGCTAACTATGACCAACATTACCAAGGGCCTACTATGCCAGTGGCTGATAATGTAAATTGGGCCGATCAAATATCCGCTGTCTTAAGGGAACAATTTGGCATACAACCAAAGGGGAAGGTTATCGGCTACAGAAAGTCGTATCCTGATTACATAGATCGTATGCCTTACCCTCACAATTTCAGAGTCCCAGATTTTGCAAAATTCTCTGGTGATGACTCGACTACCACTCTAGAACACATCGGACGCTTTATCGCTCAATGCGGCGAAGCGGCTCAGTCCGATGGACTAAAAATAAGACTGTTCCCGTTGTCACTGTCCGGGGCAGCCTTTACTTGGTTTACTTGTTTGCCTCCAAATTCGGTCCACTTATGGAACGATTTGGAAAGCCGATTCCACGAGTATTTTTTCTCAGGCAGTTTAGAACTCAGAATTTTCGACCTAAGTTCTGTTCGCCAGAAATTTGGAGAATCGGTAACTGATTACATTAAGAGGTTCAGGGAAACTAGAAACCGATGTTTTAGTGTCACATTACCCGATAACCAGCTTGCTGATTTGGCTTTTCAAGGATTAATTCCACCACTTAGAGAGAAGTTCGGAGGGCAAGAGTTCAACGATTTAAGCCATCTGCTTCATCGTGTATCGGCTCAGGAAAGCCGATTCCCAGATAATAAAGTGTTCAAAGATAGATTTAAAAATAACGGCAATAAAGAAAAGGGTAAAGTTAAAGTTAATATGGTGGATTATTGTCCGAGCGATTCTTCAGAAGACGATGAAGCAAAAATAAATATAGCCGACTGGGTAAAAAGGTCTAAAAAGTCCTTAGTCTGTTCTTGACTAAAGCCGACTAGAAATAAGTCGGAAGTTAAGTATGCATTTAATGTTTCTAAGTGTGATCGTATTTTTGATCTATTATTACAACAAAAGATAATACGGTTGCCCGACGGACATGTCATACCATCGGCTGACGAAATCAAGAAACGCAAGTATTACAAGTGGCATCATTCTTTTTCTCACAATACTAATGACTGCAATATTTTCTGTCAACAGATCCAGTCGGCTATTGAGGATGGTCGGCTAAAATTTGCTAATGAGCCGACCATGCAAGTTGACGCTGATCCATTCCTAATCAACATGGTTCAATGTTCGGCTAAGGAAAAGAGCCGATGCATGATGATCCAAAGAAGGATCGGCAAGTCAACATTCAGTCGAATTCAAACGGCGGCCAGACGTTGAAAATTACAATCGGCTCATTACAAATAGAAGTCGATTATGAAGGAAAGAATTCAAGAACCATTAAACCCAAAGGAAATCCTCAGGTGGGTAAATGGTACAAAGCTGAAAAATCGCCACCAAGACAATCAGCCAAAAGGTCAGGGCCAACATTTTCTCAGTTGATGGAGAAATATGAAAGGATGAATAGCCGACCACGATATCCTACTCGTCGGTCGGATAATTTATATCACACCGAAAATGTGGAGAGGGCCCATAGAAGGTGTCCCTTTTGGCAGTTTTGTTGGGAAAAAGGAGTAGCACTGCCATCTCCGTATACATGCCCGATGGAGCATTACCCCCGAGACGATTGGCCAAGACAATCGGCTAGAGATAGGTTATCTGGACTGATTCGAGATCATGGCCAGGGTTACAGAAGGCCTGTTCACGAAAGAATATCTGAACCGGACCAGGTACCGAACTACGTCGAAAAACGAAGGCCCAATTCAGACCGGGAAGATTTGGCTGGCCAGATACGAAAGCCAATAGATCCCAAGCCTAGGTGGTGTCCATCTGGCCTTAGCCGATCGCAGCGCAGACGGCTTCAGAGGATAAGGATGCAGGAGATCTAAGAAGCCGACGCCGAAAAACAGAGAGATGAGACTTTCAATGAGCTTCGCCCGATCAAAGTTATTAAGAAAGAGTGGAGAAAAAAAGAGCCGGTCGAGGAAGATTTTGAGTCGGCCGATGATATAAATTCTCCTTAGATCGGATAAGTTTATATTTTGGTTTTCTACTAAAAGCCGATATTTGTTCGCCATCTGGCTGAAGACAGCACAACTGAGCAACATCTAAAAGAGTTGAGCCGATGGGACCGGTGCGGAACAAGAAAGCGTTAAAACAATCCGACCAAAAATAACAGGTCGTGGCCACTAAGGGCTCATTGGCTTCTGGGTCGGCTAGGGAAAGAGGAATGCACTCGGCTATGCCCATTCTTTCCCATTCACCCCTCTTTTGGGCTGCCACTCTAATAAACCAATTTCTCCACCCCTTGAGAGCTGTCGGCCAGGCTCTAAAACTTTTATTTCAACCTTCTATATTGTGACCAGAAGCCGACAAAGGTAAACGAGGAATTTCTTGGTTTGTTACTGTGTGGACATCTAGATTCCCCAAAGGACCCAAAAAGTATTGGTCGTTGCTCTACGGGATCGGAATAAGTACCTGGCTTGGGTCCATTGCAGCCGATCAAGAAAGGTTGAATTAGCTAAGGGTTGCTTCGAAAGTCCGTCAAAAAGGAGGTTTAAGCCGATTGCGGATAGTGTGAGAGCTCGAGCGCGTGAAGAATGACCGTAGTGGGGGCCGCATTTTATAGCGAGGTAAAAATCTGAAGCGGCGGGAAATGAAATCTCAAAAGGCGCGAGCAGTTAAAGTGCACTACATGCATGTCAGAAAATTACGGCGCAAATAAAGCAACAGTTATTGAGCGAAGTTCAACAGTTAGCCGATGGAAAAAAGCCGATTATTGCGATTTTTGATAGATGACAAGTCATCTCTCAAAAATATGGGGCATATGTTTGCACCAAAATTTGGAAAGTGTAGTTAAAATCGGCAATAAAGTCAGAAACGCGAAAATTAACAGACAAGTTGGAAAGATTTGGAGATATTTGGTAACAGTAAGATCTTTAAGGAAATAACTGTCCGAGATAAGGCCGATACGGATCAGGACTTGAATCGTGTTGTAAAAGGACACGATCGGCCGACGGGTATAAAAGAAGGGTCGACGCAAACTACGAGAGGATCCAACACAATACAATCAACCAGCCTTTATTTTCCTACTTTTTCCTGTCGACTAGGAGTAGTTCTTGTAAGGTCTTTGTAATTCGATCTTGATCAATAAAGTTGCGCATCGCCGATTGTTGATCTTCTTCAAATTACGCCCCAGGTTCGATTTGTTCTGATTTTGTTGCGCATCGCCTTCTTCAGAATCGATCTACCTTTATCTTTTGATTAGCCTTAATCGGCTAATTAGACATATCTTGTTACTTTGATCTTGATCGGCATCAAGCTGATTGAGTCTAAGCCGATTGATCTTCGCGATCGGCTTTGTGTGAATTTTATATTTTTTATCTTATCGGTTACATGTCAAATCGACTGGCACGCTCTGAACCCGGTGTTTGTCTGGTATGCTGTTGTCAGAAACCCCACCTCAAGTTTTTGACGCCAACAAAATCCTAATGCGACTTATGCTTGTCATATCATGCAGCGGTGCACATTTCACACACATAACTCTGTAGTCTTCTCAATAATCTCGTAACATCATAAATCTAATACATATATTTGAAATTTGCTAAAGGTATAGTACAAATAGTTCTAAGGTCTTAGAAATTTCAAACCATCGAAATCGAAACCATTAAATCAACAAATTTGATTGATTGAAAGGGTGATCTTATAATATTTTTTAAATTTTTGAGGACGCCAAGCATACGTTCTCAAGCAGTTGCTGGTTTGTTCGTGCGGTCCACTTGAGTTGCAATTATTGGAAGGACAACAGCGAACAGATTCATTTTCATTGCGCTGTCGAGACTCAACAGCGTGTTTGTTCAAAGGGCAAAAAACTTGGAAGGGCATCCAAGGTCGATGCAAGCAATGGTTGTGTACTTGTGATGGGATCATCTATACCTCTTTATAATGCAGCTAAGCATTTTTTTTACGTCCACCTCAAATAATACATCCCACTAGAGATGACCTAACCTTCATACACCCAGCGAAACGTCCCCAGAAACTTGCCTCCATCAAAATTAACCTCTCAGATCTTTCCTCAGCTTTACTCACCCACATCCGATGGTCATTGTTTAATGTGTCTAACTCATCCCTGTGACCCACAACAGATCCCCCCACCTCCAGCATCATCTCAAGGAAAAGGAAACAAATATCCTGAAATTAAGAAAAAGGAAATAAACGTTCTAGAAAAGGAAGAGATCATATATTACGTGCTAAGAAAAAGAAACCGAAAGACAGGGCACTATACTGATGAGATTATAGGAGTAGAAGGGAGGCCAAGGCCAAGACTTGGTCCTTTCAAGATCACATCACACATGCCAACGAACGACAGAGAAACAAGCACGCGGTTGATCGATTCTTTTGCAGCGGCAAGCGCCCGTTACCGTACTAGAGAACAGCACCGGCACTGCCTACGCGCATGGCAACAGCTGAATTGCACGATGCAATGGTCGCTTCAGTTGCTAGGCTACTTCTTGCTAGTTCGGTAGCTGCTGTGTGAGCCATCGGTGACGATTCATCATGATGTTATGAACAGTGTTGCCGGGTCCTATGTGTAGCAGCAAAAGAGAGCAAGAGATGTGTTAGCGGAGCGACCGCATCGACAGATCAGCCCCAGTGGAGGGATGATCGATACTGGATCGACGGTGTCGGGGAAGGCGACGATTTCAAGGGGCACTCAGAGCGGATCATCCTAGGTCCGGTGGCCTGCAGCGACATTTAAAATCTCGTTTTCGGTTGACATCTCGGAGGTGGCCGTAGACCGAAATTTCGCTGAGATATTGGAATTTCAGACAAAACACAAAAACAAAATTTCAAATCTGGCTTTTTTTCCACCAGAAAATCCGAGATCTCGACCAAATTGCACCGAGCAAAATCCTGTTCAAACGAAGTCAAAATTTTTTGAATGTTCCTGACACATTAATAATATTATCATAAAAAGTTTAGATGATTATCAAGCCTGATAAATTTTTAAAAATTCAAAAATTTCTAATGTCTTGATAAAACGTTGACCGACAAATTTGAACCAAATGAAAAATATAATAAATGAGGTTAGAAAATTTTGGAATTTTTTTGTGCATAGTTTAGATATATCACTAATATTCCCATAAAATTTTCAGGTGATGATCAAACTTCATGAATTTTTAAAAATTTAGGTAGTGTTATTGTCCTGTTAAAAGCCTTACCGACAAATTTCAACAAATTGAAAAATGGTTCAAACCACGTTAAAAATTTTTTGTAGATGGTCCTAGAATATCATTAATATTTTCATAAAATTTTTAGTTGATAATCAAACTTCAAGAATTTTAAAAAATTCTGAAAGTGCTACGTCCTGGTAAAAGCCTCATGATCAATACATAGATTTGCTTTAGCAATAAAAATGGTTTAGAATTTAAAAAAATAAAAAGGGTTCTAAGGAAATTCTTAAGATCTCATAAAAATTTTGAATCACGATCACACTCCTGTTAATTTATAAAATTCTTACAAAGCACTGTACCATTTATGTTCTTTCTCTTTTTGATTTTTGAAATATAACAAATGAAGTTTAATGCTTACATAGATTTGATTGAGCAAACAAAAAAAGTTTAAATTTTTTCAAAATTTTATAGAATGGTACTGAGGCAATTCTTAAGCTCTCATAAAAAATTTGGATCATGATCACACTCAAGAAAATTTATAAAATTCTGACAAGATTGTTGTCCTAATTAAGTTCATTCTATTTTTGATTTGTTAAGATAACGAATGAAGTTCAATTATTTTGAAAATATTTCTGTATGATCCTACACTACTAAAGATAGTACCATAAATTTTTCAGATTGTGATCAAGATTGTGCAATTTTGATCATGATCTGACAGTGTTTTTGCCGAAATTTTAAAATGTCTCAAAAATTCGGTTTAAAAAAAAATCATAGAAGATGACTTTCTTAAGGGTTATTGGATCAAATCCGGTCATAAAAAATCAAAAATCGGTCAAAAAAACACCAAGATTTGGTGAAATCTCGCCGAATTTTTTTTGAGAATACTGTAGCAATTTAATTTTTTTATCCGGTTGGAATACGGCATCTCACGAAATTTTACCGACATTTTAATCTTTGGCCTGCAGGCAGTCTCTCTGGGAATTCTTTCTAGACAAGGCCTCTTCGGAAGAACAGCGGGGAGAAAGATCAGTAAGAGGAGAAGACGACAAGCAAGCAATCTAGCTTGGCCATGGCCCAGATGACGGACAAAGCGACATGAGCTACAGAGGCTGCGCTGCCTTTGCTTATGCCCGAACAGCTACTGGCTTTAGATTTGATGCAAATCTCGTGGTTTTGGGGTGCTTATCGCAAAAGCGCATCTCAGCCTTACCGCTCCAATCGGGCGGTGCGCACCGGATTCGCTTCGCCTGCCGCCGCCGGCTCGGGAGCGGACTGGACGTTTTTGCCCGTACGCCACACCGGGCACCGTCACGGCGGCACCGGCTGCGTCCCGTTCGAGGCCTCCGTCCGGTCTGGGTTGTTGTCGAGAGCTTCCCCCTCGCGGCGGCGGAACGGGAATGCTGAAGATAGTGACGTACAACGTGAACGGGCTGCGGCCGCGG
The DNA here is from genome assembly GCA_036346275.1 of Otatea glauca. Lineage (NCBI taxonomy): Eukaryota > Viridiplantae > Streptophyta > Magnoliopsida > Poales > Poaceae > Otatea > Otatea glauca. The sequence continues at coordinate 11,662,630 of CM070728.1, forward strand.
GTGGCGCAGCACGGCTCACTCCGCCGCCTCCTCGACGCCCTCGACGCCGACATCATCTGCTTCCAGGTCCGACCAATCTCTAATCCCTTCCTGCCGCCAATCTCACACGCCCAATTAGCCATTTAGTCTTTCACATGTCTAAACCCTAGCTCTTAATTGTCTGTGCTTGCCCACTAAATGTTACTACTTCACTCGCTACAGTTCCTTCATATTGATGTAATCGATCACATTCTTTATGCTCCACGGAATTCGAATACGCCAAGTTTGTGTCGTATCGTGATCGTCGTTTGATCCTAAAAGATCAGGATGTGCCTTCTTTATTACTTATTATTTCTGAATTGATAAAAATAATTGTTTCGTGGTGGACACAATGCATTTTATATTCACTGAAGCACATAGAGTTACTAAATGAAGCTGGGTTAAGTCTGCGATTCAGTCTAGCTGAATATGAATGTTTTTTTTACTTTAGGAGACGAAACTATCAAGGCAGGACTTGTCTGGCGATGTCATAGTGGCTGAGGGATATGAGGCCTTTATTTCGTGCAATCGTACTTCGAAAGGACGTGGATCATACTCTGGTGAGTTGTTATGAACTCATGGTGATTAACTAGGGTATTCTGATCGGTCGAGTTGTGGTCTTCTAGTGATGCATTGTTTGTTGGAGATTTTTTTTTCTTCCATGCGTCACATTGTTGGTTAAGTCATTTTGAATGTTTCGTCACAGACTGTCGATTAATTTTGTATTGTAGGTGTTGCGACGTTTTGCCGGGTAACATCGGCATTTTCAAGTCAGGACGTTGCTTTGCCAGTAGCAGCTGAAGAAGGCTTTACTGGAGTACAAGACTTTGTAAAAGAGAGTGAAATTATTGGGGATTTCGTTCTTGAAATGCCTGTGGAAGAAGAGGTTCTTGGTGAAATAACTAGAGAGGACCTGCTCAGGGTGGACAATGAGGGGCGGTGTATCATCACTGACCATGGACATTTTGGTAAGCCCCTTGTTGCGTTGAAAGGAAGACAAGATAACTGCCATGCAATATGTCAATGCTTTTTGTTGCATATTTGATTTCTTCTCTGTATGTGATGATATATACTGCACCATTTGTGTAGTTCTTTTTAATATATATGGACCAGCTGTTGAAGAAGATGATAAAGATCGAGTTCGTTTTAAGCTCCTATTTTACAAGATATTGCAGGTACTTTATGTGCATCTCAGCTCACTCACACACGCGCACACACACAGATATGTTATTAACTTACTTAAGGGACTTTTCTTACACTGTCTTCATTTTTCCAATATCTTCTAGAAACGATGGGAGTATCTATTGGCTCTTGGGAAGAGAGTTTTTGTTGTTGGAGATTTGAATATTGCTCCTTCTCCTATGGATAGGTGTGATGCCCCACCTGGATTCGAGAAGCAAATGTAAGCTGAAGCTCTTTTCCGTTTCCTTTTTAGTGAGGTTTTCTTGCACTTTAATAAAATTCTGGGGCAAAGATTTTCTGAGCTTGCATGATTTCAAGAAATAAAAATAAAATAATAACCTCAGCAGTATTACGAAAGATATCAATCTGTTTCATGAGAAAATGTCATTTTAAATGCTCTGGTGATATTTTTCTCTTCATAAGTGTAACTTTTGTTTAAATATCTATTGTTGGTGCTGCACTAATGCATGATATGTCATAGGATTGGGTGAGGCAATTGATTAACAACATGAAAAGCATGGTAGTAATCATGTCTAAAAAGAAAAATTAGGAGACATTTCAAGTGAAATCCCATCTACAGGATGCATGATACTCTTGACTTATATCTAGCTTTCCTTTCACGCAAAATGAATCAATAAACCTTGTTGTATGAAGGCTTCAAGTTCAGAAGAAATTGTTAAAAACAAGTCAACAACCATTTACAGTGAAGCTTCAAACTAATGATTTGGACTAGGCTTTCCATTGTGATGAAGGCACTGGTTTGATATACTCTACACAAGTTATCAGTTTTATGTCTGCTCTCTTTAAAGGAATTCCAGTTATGAAGTCACTCAGGAATAACAACAGTTGGTTTATTATCCTTTCCCTAATTCAAGGTTTCGGGAATGGTTGAGATCCATGCTGAGAGAACAAGGAGGTCCCTTTTTTGATGCTTTCAGATCAAAACACCCTGAAAGGTATTGCAAGCCCTCTTTTTTGCTTGCCTACGTATGTGCTACTCCAACCTATTCTACTCTTGGCTTTGTTATAACTAGCTGCTCCATGCCCACAGGGTAAGTGGATATTTCACTATTTGTTAAACAATTTCTTCAGAAATGTAAGAATTACTATGTATGTGATCCATTATTCCTTCCTTTGCAACAATTAGTTTCTGTCTTTATAAGAATAGCACATGTAGTACATTCCTACACAAAATTACTTGGTAACCCTGTACTTTGCTATTCTAACCTTGCTGCATTTCTTTTTTGCAGGGCAGGAGCTTATACTTGCTTTAATCAAAAAGTTGGAGCTGAAGAATACAATTACGGTTCTAGAATAGATCACATTCTCATTTCCGGTGCCTGTTTCCATCATTGTGATTCTGTGCAAGACCATAGCATTTTTCACTGCCACGTGGAAGAATGTGAGATAATGAATCATTTTAGAAGAGGGAATTCTGAAAATATGTCAAAGTAAAGAATGGTGAAAACGTTTCTTTTCTGAGAGCAAAATGGATAGCGTACAGGGTTTGCCGTGCTACATTTGAGTGATTTACTCTATTACATTGTCCACAGGTGGAAAGGAGGGAGAAGTAGTAAGCTAGAAGGATCTGATCATATCCCAGTTTATATTATACTGAATGAAATACCTGAACTTCCAGTTCATAATACCCCAACATCAGCTGCAAGATATCTTCCAGAGATCCGTGGACGGCAACAGAGTATAAGTGAGCAAAATTTTATGTTATGTAACCTTTTCCATGTCATAACTTGAATTTCCATCTTTTAGTACACATGCTGAAACCAGGCTGTACTATATGGTCATTGTGCTAACATAGTTGTAGTTGTTTAACTATTGTGTGCCAGCTTCCCATCAGATGTATGACTATTGCTTCTTCACTTTCTTACCTGTGAACATTCTCTTTAGTTGTTTTAGTGTACAAACCGCTGACAAGATATAAATTGCCTTCCTTAAAACTTTTGTTTTAAGCAACTCTGCAACTGCCTGCGTTTTGTAACGTTCATATGGAGGAATTCTCTCCTTTGTTGGATGCTCTTACTACTTGTTTCAGGACTACAAGTTTCTCATTCACTTTAAGACAAGCACATATACCTTAACTATTCCAATGTAAAGATGGGTTTCTGCAAATTAACCGTCACACTTTCCTTATTTCCACTGGTTTAATTTTCAGTTTTTAGAATATGTTGCTTAGAATTTCTAGTTTCTACATTGTACCTGGTTCAGAAAACACTATTTCTTGTTATGCTTACTAGCAAGTTTTGCTGCGTATGACATTTATTATAGTAGGCTGTGATGCACCTACTTAGACGATAGTTGGTTTTGAATGTTCAGTTCAACATAGCTTATCACTTTGAAACCATTTCTGGCCTTATGTATAGTTTTTCGAATACTAAGCTGCCTTAAGTTATACTTGCATGCTTGAAGGAATACTGGTAGTAGTATATGCTTATACTGACCAATTGTGTTACTCCAACGTGCAGTATCATTTCTTAGGAAAGGAAAAATTTATGAACTTGAAGATGCCATAAATTTAAGTATGTCCAAGGATAGAACAGGTGAAAGCTGCTATAGTGATGGCCTGGAAAGCAAAAGTATTTCTATGGAAGAATTGCCAGCTGGTATAACCAAGTCTAAAGGTGGTGACCTTCCTAGTGTAATGTGTAAGCGGAGAAATCTTGATGAATGGGCAAATGAAGGTTCAAGTGGCAACCCCCATAACAGTTCTGCAACATTACAGGCACCACAAAGTAAGAAAACTTCCTTTTCTGGCAGCAAGTCTATGCCAAACAAGAAGAATAAACGTAACTTGTCCTCCCAACCAACGATCAAGTCATTTTTTCGACAACCAGAGTCAAAGATAGGGGATGCCAAGATCAATGGCTTAGTTACTTCAGTAGATACAGTACCTGATATGGATGGATTATGTTATCCAAAAGATGATAGTCTACCAGAAAATATCCAGTGTACAACTTCAGCTGCTGATGATCAGGATAACTCAAATATATCCTGTTCACTTTCAACTGATAAGTGTAAGGTTGCAACATTGGAGTGGCAAAAAATACAACAGAGAATGAAGATGACCCTACCACTTTGCAAAGGACATCGTGAACCTTGCATTCCAAGGTCCGTGAAGAAGGGTTCCAATATTGGTCGCCTATTCTATGTCTGTGCCCGTGCTCAGGTACTTCACTTCAAAATTTACTAAGTTTTCACATCAGAGGAACAGCCAATAACTGGCTGTGCACGATGTAAAGCATTTTTGTGAGATGGTGTAAAGCATTATATTGCCCTGTAACAACCATGTGTTCTATATTGACAGGGACCTGCATCGAATCCAGAAGCAAATTGTGGTCACTTTCAGTGGGCGTCTGTAAAATCTAAAGAGAAGCGCCGGTGACTCAGTTTTTTTACCATGAAGATGGTTATTTCAGCACTCATTGTAAGTATTCGCAATTCCATACAATATGTAGTGATGCTTTTGTTGAACAATTTAACTTAATTCTGTTCTAACTTCTGATTTTTCCCTGTAGCCCTGGACACTTGTCAGTTTGGGCTTCCTTTGAGTCTGATATATCATGTGCTTTCCATGTTCTTGTTGGGAGCTAGGTGGTCTTGATTTAGCGTTAACTTCTTTACTAACATAGGTACATAGTTTAATCTTGTATTTAGATGGTTAATGTAGCCTCCTTTGTTGTAACTTCAAAGTGAAACAAACAAAACGTGACCTTCTGTTGGTTGGCTAACAATCCAATGCCACCTTGGAGCCCTCTTATAGTTTTGTTTGCTCGGTTGATCGGTTCTGGCTAGCCTATCTTTGCAGTCACCATGATAATATTTTTAATTGATAAACTACTTGCGTACAAACCTGAAAAAAAAATCAACTGAAGTTACTTATGTTGTATTGTACCCAATGTGGGAATTATTGACCTGAATTGTGTTAGTATTTTATAGTTGTGCCGTTGCACATCTTTATCAAGAAATAAGTGCCATTTGTGAAGGGAGAGCAACTGATAGTCTATTTCAGACATCTTCACATCAAAGGAAAAGTATTTCTTCATCTCCAAAACGTTGCATGCCAAGGCAGGTGTTATTTAGTTTCTTTTTACAAAAAGATAACATAGGGGCATATATTAATAAAAGAAGTAACATGCAAGCTGCTCATCTATAGATGGGCATGTTGGATAATTTCACGAGGGAATTTCATTTGAACAAAAAGGATTTGAGACATTACCCAATTAAAAGCACTCTAGCATTCTTTTCCTCTCGTGAAGTGTAGTTTTGGATATTTGGTAGCTAGTCCTTCTGTTCATTTTTGGCCTTTGCACCCACGTTATTCTGAATTCTTTTGGGGGGAATAAAAATCTTTTTTGAGAGGATTTAGAGGAATATGAGTATGACCTGAACTTTCTTGGAAAGAAACTGTTTGACCCCTTGATCTAGCATCGTGCTATAGTTCCCCAAAATATACCTCTGTCACCCTTTGAACGGGCGATATTTCACCTGCCCTGTAGCTAGTTTCTAAAGAAAATCATAAATATTTCATATGATCTCGGATGGAGATGAACTTTATATGAAAATTGTAGCTCTCGACGAGATATACAACTTTGGTATACAAACTTTTTTCATTTGAATCAATTTAGATGGCCAAAAACAGGATAGAAGGTTCAGATCTAAACCTTCTATCCCCCTTTTGGCCATCTAAATGGATTCAAATGAAAAAAGTTTGTATACCAAAACTGTAGATCTCGTCGAGAGCTACAATTTTCATATAAAGTTCATCTTCATCCGAGATCATATGAAAAAGTTATGATTTTCTTTAGAAACTGGCTGTAGGAGGGGAAATATCGCCCTTTGAACGGGCGACATGTCCTCTCGCCTTCTAAAAGGGCGACAGAAGTATATTTTTGCAATTTTTTGAGATTGAAGTATATTTTTGTAATTTGAATAAAAAATGTAATATTTTTAAAAAAATTGGTGATGTGTTTACGTTGCTGGGCTCATACTTGTCCGTTTGGTTCAAGAGCAAAGGATGGATGAGATGAGACCATTCATCCTAATAGGGATGAATCCATCTAATTTCATATTTGGTTGGAGGGATGAGAGATAGATGGGATGTGTTAAATTTTTGTTTGGTTGGAGGGATGAGAGTTGGATGGTGGGTGGGATGAAAGTTCATATTTGGGCTAATTTTGTTGGATGGCCTCATCCAATTCCTAGAGGAATATTTTCATTTCTTGACCGTCTTTATCCATCCGATCTATCAAATTAAACAGAAAAAAAATATGGTCCTATGCCATCCATTTTTTGTCATTGAACCAAACGGATCCTTACGAAAGGAAGCACTAGCTTTTAGTTGAACCTTCGCAATCCAGATGACTACTAGGAAGCACCGGTTTAGTTGAATATTTATTTTCTGTTTTGCTATGGGGTTAAAACTTTAAACATGTCCATTGCTTAACATGAGCTCGTGTGTCGCAGTGTGAATCAGCCTTCGTTTTTGGTCCATTTGCGAGCTATTGATCATACATCACCAAAATGGGAGGAAAAACAAATCCTCGTGGTTCATGGTGGATAGGGATCGTACGTCTAACCTCTGTGTGTGTGTGTTTATTTTTTATTTTTTGGAAAATGTGAATCTTGTTCATCGGTTCCAATCACCTACAGGCTGTTGACATAGGCAACCTGACGACAAGCTTTCATTAGTATTGCAGTGTAATTCCCAGGGTCATTTTGACAGGCAAGTTGCCCTTATCTACATACAGACGCATCATGTGTAAAATATGCCAATTAAGATGCCCTTTTGGCCTTTTGGGTACATCCTGAGGCTGGTAGTCTTGAGGTACTAGCGTCCAGTCCAGTACTATGCCTAGCCATGTCTGCCAGTAGACCACATGCCTATGACTTACCAATTACCATCCCTGCTATGTGCCCCGCTGCTGCTGCATGCCTGCAATCTATGCCTTAAATCTGAATCCGGAAAGGTTTCAACCATTTGCCCGACAAATTATTCCATGAGCCTGGAACCTTGATCCCCAATCCTCCATGACACAACAAAGTCCATAATGCATCAACATATACTGTGATATGAGGCACCTATATATCGTTGTCACTGTATTTGTGGCCCCGATCCATCCCCATCGCCAATAAAACCATCGCCCGGAATGAGTAAAGAAATGAACCAAACCCTCTTTCCTCTTTCAAGAAAATCTTGTCCGGTCAGCCGCCCCCGCCACACCTAACGCCAGTTGAACCAACCAACGAAACGCACAAGACAAGAACACGCTTAGCTTGGCCTTGCTTCCTCCTCCCGATCGATAGACCGAGCTCAGCTCCAGCAAAATTAACCATATCTTCACATGTGCCCATGGCTAGATAATCCACGCGATGATATTGTGATATAGTGATATTTTGCTGCCATCAATCTCGAGCTTACAACGACGTCCGGGTCAGAGCTAGCCTGATCCTTTATTTATAGGATTTTATCGCCATGTCTTCCTCCAATAGCAATAGCAACAGCTCCGGCAAGAAAGGCAGCAACCCCCTGGAAGCCATGGGCGCCTTCTTCTCGGCGCAGGTCAACCGCCGCAAGCTGGTCACCAGCGAGAAGCAGGCGCTGGCCACGCGCCTCTCGTCGTCCGGCGAGACGTTCCCGGGGTCCGAGCACCGGTCGGCCGACCGTAAGAAGTGGATGGCGGAGCTGGGGCCGGACAGGGTGCGCGTGCACCAGGTCGTGTGGCCGGGCACGCACGACTCGGCCACCAACAAGATCGGCATCCCGTTCGTGACCCGCCCCTTCGCGCAGTGCCAGTCGCTGTCCGTCTACGAGCAGCTCGCCACGGGGGCACGGGTCATCGACGTGCGCGTCCAGGAGGAGCGCCGCGTCTGCCACGGCGTGCTCGCCACGTACTCCGTCGAATTCGTGCTCGCCGACGTCAAGAGGTTCCTTGGCGAAACCGAGTCGGAGATCGTCATCCTCGAGATACGCACCGAGTTCGGGCGCGACGACCCGCCGGAGTTCGACAAGTACCTCGTCGAGCAGCTCGGCGAGCACCTGATCCCGCAGGACGAGGCCGTGTTCCACAAGACCATCGCCGAGCTGCTCCCGCAGCGGGTCATCTGCGTGTGGAAGCCGCGCAAGTCGCCGGCGCCGAAGCCCGGCGAGCCGCTGTGGAGCGCGGGGTACCTCAGGGACAACTGGGTCGACACGGACCTGCCGGACACCAAGTTCGAGAGCAACATCAAGTTCCTGGGCCAGCAGCCGCCGGTGGCCGACCGGAGGTACTTCTACCGGGTGGAGAACACGGTGACGCCGCAGGCCGACAACCCGGTGCTGTGCGTGAGGCCGGTGACGCGGCGGATCCACGGGTACGCGCGGCTCTTCATCGCCGAGGTCTTCGCCAAGGGCCTCGGCGACAAGCTGCAGGTCTTCTCGACCGACTTCATCGACGGGGACTTCGTCGACGCCTGTGCCGGCGTCACCAAGGCGCGCGTCGAAGGCACCGCGTGAGGAAATCAATGGCGACGTGAGAACGTCAGACCGATGCTCCGGTTGATCAGGAGAAGGTTTCGTGCGTTCTTGGCCGGGTTCGCGCGCGCGGCCGGCGTGCATGGGCTTGCACTAATTAGAGGGGTGGCCGCGATTAGAGGATTGGTAATTCGTTGGTTTCGTCGGTGTCGTAGTGCGCAGAGCAGCGTGCGTTCGTGTGGCATTGTTTCGCGGTTCGTTAATTTCTAGGGATTTGTGAAGAATTCTAGCAGTACAAGACACCTGTACGTACGTAGGTAGGTCGTGTGTTAATCCAAGTCCAACCATGACCGTTGCCGTGTGTGTGGTGTGCGTTTAGAAGTAAAGACACGTGATTTATCGTGAATTCGCGGCGATCTGTGTGTGACGTGCTTGTATTTGTATATAGTGATGAATTGCTCGTAGAGCTGCATGTACAAAGGAATCAATAAACAGAAGTGTGCGTTTGTTGCTGAATTCTGACTGAGTGCTTATGAACTTACCAATGACAATTAATTGCGCTTCTCTCATGTGAAATTAGATGAGTTCGTTACGGAACTTCTGATAGGAAGAGAAGATTCGAAGGTTAATTAACTTGGAAGATCTCGGTAGGAGTAATAATAACGCTGTTACGATTGATTAACTATAGTTACTTATGGAGAAGCGTTACGATTGAGCATTTTATGACGATGGCGAGCTTCTTTTTGCGTTAGAGAAGTATGCCACTACTTAATTCCTCATAATTTTTTAGCTTAAAATAATACCACGAGAGATTTGACGGGCATGTGTGGGAGGGTTTTAAAAACCGTTTTTTGAAAAAACCGTTCGAAATTCGAAAACCGTAAAAATCACTCAAAAAACGAAGGGTTAAGAAATAAAAAAAATTGAATTTTTATTTAAAAAATCGAAAACAGTTCGGTTTTCAACAAAAAAACCGTTCAGTAAAGTCGAAAACCGCGTCGTCGGTTTTTAAAACCCGTGTGTGAGGAATTGAATCAACAATTGGCAATACACTAGCCACATGGTTTCCACTTGATTATGTCCCAATCAGTCAAGACATGTGTGGGGGAAATGAATCAACAATTAGCAATACACGAGCCACATGGCTTCCACTTGATTATATCCCAATCAATCAATTGAACCTTTATAAAATTGCACAATTGGCAATACACGAGCAACATGGCTTCACACTGTACAGGCCCTTATCCATGGTGAGCGCGACAATGTAACTAACATGATATGCAAAGAGCGATGGTACACTACACACCCGTACCGGCAAGCCAAGCCCACCTCGCCGGTGGCAGCATAGCTCTCCGACACGACGGCGCACATACCAGGAGGCCGCACCGGCGGTTGCCCAGCGGCGAGGACCGAGGAGCACTTCGGAGTTGGCTCGGGTTTGTTGTTCCTCCATTCAACGACCGCGGTTGGGTTGGGTTTACTTTTTGAAACCGTACCGCTAGAGGTAAAAACGGGTTAAATATGTACGGATATTACTCATTCTATGAACTAATATATATTTTCCTTTGGATTCGAAGTCGGATACGGGCAAGTTGTATATTGATGCATGACGGGTTTGGATTGGCAACAGATAAAATATGAGGATAGTGCGCACATATCATGATCACTTTAACACGAGTACATGATATATGTCCTGAACAAATTAAATTTTCAGCTGGGACAAAAACAATGTATATAAAACCTAGAAAGTTTAAGGTGCGATGGAATTTCAATAATTTTTCTAATTATTTCCAAATAATAATCATTTTCATAATATTAGAAAGGAATAAACAATCAATTTGAATTGGGTGCATATGCTCTATACTACCTTGAATTCGTAGTTTCGTACGCACTACGTGCGTGCATATTATCCATACTACCTTTAGATAACAGCCCAACCCAAAATGGCCTTTCTCATTCCAACCCAAAACGGATATCCGGATAGAATATGGCCCAATATCTCGGTCTCGATCTGAATCCGATAGATATCACGTCTTCAGAATCCGATCCTGAACCTGGATTGACCTATCCGGATCCGATCTGGGATCCGACCGAATACTAAAATATGTTCCTGAATCTGGCCCCAACCGGATCCGACTTCAGATCGGACGGGAAATATCAACCCCGTTTTCATCCCAACATAGTTTTGGGTAGGCCGCAAGGCCCAACTAGCCTAGCCCATTTGTTCGTGAAAGTTTTATTAGTTCTCGCTGTAAGCATGGCGTGTTTGGTTGGGCCTGTGCCATGGTTCAAAATCTCGTCGAGATTTCGGACATCTCAGGCGAAATTCGAAATTTCGGTCGGGAACGAGATTCCAAATCTCAGCTGGATAAAAAAAACTTGAAAATTAGGTTTGCTACAATGATTTCAGTAAATTTCGGCAAGATTTCAGATTTTTGGACCGGATTTCACACCAAAATTTTTGTGACGAATTGTAATGCCCTTTACGAGGAATACATGTGAAAATTTTTGTAAAAAAATACATATAAAAATTATGTAACCCTAACCCTAAACCCTAACTTGAATTTTAGCCTTAAATGAGGTATTTCAACCTAAACTCTAACTTGGATTTCGGTCTTAAATGATGTATTTCGGTCTAAACCCTAACTTGAATTTTGGCCTTAAATGATGTATTTCGGTCTAAACCCTAAACTCTAACTTGGGAATTTTATGTGCAAATACTTAGTATTTTGAATTCAAATAGATAGGAAATGGAGATAAATGCTTGCACGTTTTTTCCCAATTTTTTGTAGCATCGGGAGACCATTTTACAGGGGTTGAAAATCACCAAAATCTCGATCAATTTCGCCAAAATTTCGGTTTAGGGTTCCTTGAAAATACCGGATTTGAATTTTAGTTTTTGAATTTCTACCAGATTTAAATTTAGAAATATCATCGAAATCTTCGATTTCAGCTCTTGCGGTTAACACCGAGCGTTCTGGGGCACTGATGGGCTTGGACCTTTTAAAGCTTTAGTATAGGCTTTGTGCAAACTCTATTTGCTATACGCATTTGGTAACGAATTCGGGCCACAAACTATATAGGCAATGTCTGGTTGCTTCTTACGTGAGTAGGCTTGGTTGGTTTGCGCGTGCACCGCCCTAGTGGCGGACAGGAGGAATGAACGATTGGTTTGTATTGCTAGATTCCAAGGTGTGAGTTAGCTAGGAGAAGAATGATGAATCTATACCCCTTTATAATGCACTTAATCAATTTTTCTTACGTCCACCCTAAATAATGCATCTCATTAGAGATGGCTCAATGTTCATACACCCAGCAAAACGTCCCTAGAAACTTGCATTCATCAAAATGAACGTCTCAGATCTTTCCTCAGTTTTACTCATCTACATCCGATGGCTATTATTTAGTGTGTCTAATCATCCCTGTGGCCCACAACAGACCTCCCCCACCTATATATTTAAAAGGAGAGCGAATCAAACAAGGAAATAAATAAGGAGGATCCGCATGCAAGGAAACCAAACTTGAATTTTTTATTGGTCAAAATTGTACGTACTACATATTTGGAAGGAGGGTGAATCAAACAAGGAAATAAACAGGGAGGATCCCGCATGCAAGGAAACAAGACTTGAATTTTTTATTGTCCTGTTATTGTGATCGTATTTTTTTCCGAATGTGACCCTTCTCGAGACTTTTTTACGGATCCAACCCTATAGAGCCTAATTTGGTATACGGAGCGCTGAATTTTTGTTTTCATTTTTATCTAAGGAACCAACGATGCATGAGTCTTGCTTAATTTTTTCAATTTTTCTAGCGGAACCAATGCCATGAGCACCTTATTTAATTTTTATATTTTTTTCCTTGCGGATCCAATGATCGGCGGCGCAGATTTATTTTTCATATTTTTTCGAAATCATCCGTGTGGCCCACAACAGACCTTCCGTCACCTCCAGCATCAACAAGGAAAAGAAAACAAACGTCCTGAATCAAGGAAAAGGAAACAAACGTCCAGAAAAAGGAAAGGACCATATATTACGTGCTGGAAAAAGGAAACCGGGAGATGGGGCAGCGCGACCGGGAGAACGCAGGTCTGCAATAGCTCCACGGTCGCCATCGGTGGCTTTGCCGACGCGGCGAGGTTGCTGGTCAACGACCTCGCGGCCGTCGTGCCTCGACAAATTTATAATTTAATTTTTTTTAAAAATAATTTTATTAAGTACAAAATAATCGAAAGTTTTTTTGAGAATTTTTTAACCTAATGTGCTATCTTTTCAAAAATCCTTCTATATTTCAAAAAAATGAAGGCGACTCACCTGTAGCTTCTTCTAACTGCAGCTCAGACCAGAGAAGCTTCTTCTCTTCCCTCCCTCCATTAAAGCAAGAAAGAAGCTCCAAAGCTCCATCAATCCTGCACCAAATCTCCTCTTTCCATCTATGGTGTTAATTCCCCAAATTTCGTGCTCTATTGCCAAAATTTCCTCCCAATCTGATTTGATCCCAAATTATGGTTTCCATAAATATGCTTGTTTCGGGGCTATAAAAGCTGGCGAGCTCTCCTCCACCCCATCGCATTGCGTAAATCCCCAAGTGCTCTCTATTGTAAAGATCGCCGGATTTTGGAGGTAACCCAAGCCATCACCGTCATCTTTCCCGGCGAAATTCACCACAACCGTGACTCCTCCCATGGCGCCGGTCGGCGATCTCGCCGCACTGATGCCGACCCATCTGCGACCGACCGCCACCCCGCCTTCCTCCTTTACTTGTTGTAAGCCCGGAGTACTGTTGTGCTCTTTGTGGGCAAAAAAATCTAAAATCGAAAATTCTTTTTTCTTTCTCTTTCTTGATTTAAAATCTTTTGGGAGCCTGTTTTCGCCCATTCGACCTCCATTTAGTTTCGTTTTTCTTTCTAAATTCATTTAAAATTCTAAATTTCTCTTTTATTATTAAGTGTTGTATTCATACTTATCTTGTCATTTAATTGATAAGCGGGTGTACTGCCGTCGTAGCGTTAGCACAGGCACTATACTAGTTCTGGTTGGTCTTACGAGTACCAAAATTTCGTGGCCACGTTATCTTGCAAAGGAGTAGCGAGAAACATAGTCCAAACTGCATGCCAACTTATCCAGCTTTTCATTTATCACGTCGCTAGCTGTCTATCACCTAACGGTGTATCCACTTACCAAATAGATCACAAAGCGGATTGACATACTTCGAAGAAGCTTCATTTGGAGAGGCGAATAGGAATACAGCGGGGGACATTGTTTAGTGAGTTGGAAAAAAGTCTGCAGACCTAAAGATCTAGGTGGCCTTGGAGTGAAGGATCTCACCATCTTTAGGTGGGCTCTTCGTGTTCATTGGCTTTGGTACTCCTTCAGAGAAAAGCACAGGCCTTGGATAGGGATGTCATTGCCATGTGACAATTCAGATCGTCGATTCTTCAATGCGAGCACCACGTTGACGTTGGGAAATAGTGAATCGGCAAGCTTCTGGGAGTCCAATTGGCTCCACGGAGTCTCTTCGTGCGAATTGGCACCTTCTTGCTACCAATTAGTCCGAATGCGTCGACGTTCGGTCAAAGACGAGCTTGTCACCGCGAGCTGACTTAGGCCGCTACGCAGGATTAATTCTCAAACCCAGCTCGAGGAGTTCATTCACCTATGGCAGGCCATCCAACAGGTCTAGACGTGCCGGACAATATTACTTGGAAATGGACACCAAATGGGGAGTACTCGGCCAAATCTGCTTACAGGGCTCAATTCATTGGTTCTATTCCGAATGGTAACCATAGGCTTATTTGGTATGCCAGTGCGGAAGGGAAATGCAAATTCTTTGCGTGGCTTTTCTTGCAAGACAGGATTCTCACAGCCGATAAGCTGGCTCTCAGGGGATGGCCCCACAACACTATATGTGCACTCTGTGGAACAGGGTTTGAATCATCATCTCATCTGCTCCTCCTATACCCTTTCGCAAAACAGGTGTGAAGAAAGGCCCACAACTTGATGCATATAAATTACATCGCCCCGGAGTTTGCATTGGTTGACAAAGGAGCCGCTGCTTGGTAGTGGGTAATCGGCCTTTTCGCCGCTAAGGAACGTCGCAAGGAGGTGGATGGCATCCTTATGTATATTATGTAGAATCTTTGAAAAGAAATGAATAATAGGATATTCAATAGTTCCTACAGATCGATGCAGTTGGTCATCGATAACATTGTTCAGGATGTGCACAACCGCAGAAACTCTCTCGCCTTTGCATTTCGCTCAAACTCCCCGTCCTCATAGTGCTTAACGGTGGGCTTCCCGTCATCTTTGTACTCTTTAGTCTGGTTATAGCTTCAGTCTTCGTTTCTTAATGTATTTGGCAGAGCTCCTACCATCTTTCTTAAAAAACTTATCCAGCTTTTCACGTTCTTATCTGCTATAGAAAAATTTACATCAGGAACGCAATCAAGGATTTTTTTGGAAATTTGCAGCGACTTATAGTAAATTAACCATTTCATTTACACTCCGACATCTAAACAAACAAATGACCTTTGCAGTGTAAGCTTCAAATTTATGAGTGCTTTACAAAAAGAAGTCGTAACACTGAGGGTGTGTTTGTTTAGTTAGTGGGATAAGATTGGATATGATGAGATGATCCTATACCATTTGATTTCATTGTTTATGGTAAATGAAATGATTTTAGAGAATATTTTTTAAATTTGTATCCTATCATCTAAAACAGGATAATTTTATTTAAATAACCAAATGCACGGTAAAAATGAGTAGCGTAGTACCTGTCATTATAGCCTTCTTACTTATGACATTAAAATCTTTTCCGATCAAAGGTTTTGGCGCCGTGCTCCGTTCGCCGTCGCGGGCCTTAGTCTCGCCCGCGTCTGCGCCCGAGCTTGTAGCCTTCTCGCGCCGCCGACGCAACGAATATCATTGCGGCGTGTGTGCGTCGATCTGTTCTTGCCATTGGAGCCGCTCGCTCGCGCGTCGGCGCCGCCGCTCCGCCATCTTTTTCGCCGCTCGCTCGGTTTCGCTGCTTCGCGTTTTTCTGGGGAGACGAAGTGGTGGGGATTAGGGTTAGGGTTTTCATCGCCCGGCTCGTCCTTTTGTTCCGGCTTGCGCGGGATCTCGGCCGTCCATTTCGGATCAACGGACGTCGCCTCGCCTCCCCGCGCGTGGGCTGGCTCCTCGCGTCGCGCGCGGCCGTCGCTTCGCCCTCCGCGCCAGGCCGTCGCCTCATCTCCCGCACGGGCCATCGCGTCACATGCGGGCGACGTTTTGGCTGGGCGCGCGTCGGCTGGGCTGCTTTTCTTCGCGCATGGGCCGCACCCCGTAGCTGGGCCGACGCGGCCAGGGGTGCAATCGGCTCGGATATTTTCCGTCCGACCGACCGACCGAACGTGTTCGGATCGGATTCGGATAATTTTTTCGGATATTTTTCGGATTCGGTTTCGGTAATTTATTTCGGATTCGGCTTCGGATTCGGTAGATAACTATCCGTCGGATCGGAGTATTCCGAACATTGTTTCGAATATATCCGGTTTTATTTTTTTCGGATATCCGACACAACGCACGCGCCACATTCCCACATATGACATATCACATATGACATACTTCTATTCTAACCGTAGATTTCAATGTTCCCCAATCGCAATCCCCAGCTCCAGTCCCGACTCTCCAGGCTCGTCTCACCCGCCGCCGCCGCCATACCGCCGGCGCCCGGGCCTCGAGCCGTCGCCATCTCCCCTCGAGGCCTCCGACGCCGCCCGAGCCACCGCGCCGCCCTCCTGCCGTCGCCGGGCCTCCGCCGTCGCCGGGCCTCCATTGCCGCCCTCCGCCACCGCTTGGCCTCCGTCGCCGCCGGGCCTCTCTTCACCGCCCTCCGGCCACCGCCGGGCCTCCCGCCATCGCCCCCCACCGCCCTCCCGCCACCGTCGGGGCCTCCGACGCCACCGCCGGGCCTCCGGCGCCGCCCGAGCCTCGCGTCGTCGCCCTCTGCCGCCGCTCAGGGCCTCTCGTCGTCGCCTCCCACCGCCCGGGTCTCCTACCGTCGCCCGAGCCTCCGTCCTCGCCCCGCCACCGCCGGGCCTCCGCCTCCGACCATCGCCTTCCGTCGACCCGGCGCCGCCTCCGCTGCGGCCGGGCCTCCCGTCGTCGCCCTCCCACCACCGCTCGAGCCTCCCGCCATCGCCCTCTCCGGCTCTCCCCCTCCAGACCTCCACGCTGTTGAATCTGCTGAGTGATGAGGATACATGATAGAAGGTTTCTGTCAATGCGAGTATGCTTATTTCTTCCTCTTTTCTAATTCTTACCGTGACATACATTGCAATCAAATCTGTAATACCATTATGCTGCATTCTTCAAATTGTGTTGATTAATGTTTTCAAGCCTTAGTTGTAATATCACAGTATGGATCATCTATTCGGTTAATTGTCTGTTTGTCACTGACACTGAGTATCTGTTTTCATTCGGAACTAGCATTTAAGAGACAACAATGAATCTATGATGTACCAAGATGATTATTACCATTTTACATATCATATTTGATTATTTGAACATCTCTGGTTCTCTCTAAATTTATAATGTTTGTCATCCATTGAAAGAGGAGGTACCTGCACCAAGCTTGATGTGTTAATGTTATACTCTGGTAGTCTAGTCTGTTAGTGGAACTAGGACTAAGAAAACCATGTCAATGCTGGTTCTTCAAAGAAACCCATGTCAAGTATTAGAATTCAATTTCAGTTGTCTTCAATGCTCGTTGTTGGTATTGCGTTAAATATCTTAGTAGACAGTCTGTTGCATGTTAGTAAACATTTTAGTATTTCTTTTCTTTTAGTTCATCAAATGAGATGTGATACTATATCTGAGATGTGATATTTTTCCAGATCAGCATTTATGTTCGTTCCATTCATCACTGTTGGTTAGTTGTCTGATCAGTTACTAAAGGTAACCAATTACAGTTTGATTAGTTATTGACGAATACTCATAAAACAGGGGTGCACCAACGGCCCAATTGCAACAAGCAAAGCCCAGAGCAGCAAGCAGGCGGCCTCGAATACGGCCCCAGCCTAAACAGGCCGTCCCGGCCGCTACCCAAATGCCTACGAGACCATTCGGAGACCATTCCCGACCGGTCCCGACTCGACTCAGCGAGGGTTCCCGACCCCGCGGCGGGGCGGATCCCCGACTCGACTCGGCGGGGTTCCCGACCCCGCAGCGGGGCGGGATCCCGGCTCCGACTCAGCGAGGTTCCCGACCCCGCGGCGGGGCGGGATCCCGCGGCTCGACTTCGAGCAGCGTCGCGCGCCGGAGTCCGTGTCAACCTAAGGCCACGTGCCCCACGAACGGTCATTCGGTGGCGAGCGAGGCGGTGGTCCCTTCCCAAAACGATTTGATAGGCTGCTGAAGCCACGTCTCTGTCCCATCACCACCACCCACGGTGCAAGGACACGCTCTCCCGAGGCAACTCCAGCGTCACACGCGACTCGTCGGCACCCACATGGATCACGAGAGAGCTCGCCACTTCGGAGGATTACCTAACCACTCGACCAGCTAGACCACCGACCCAAAGATAGGCTCAAGAGGCGACCGGTCGGCGAGCAAGCGACCGGTCGGCGAACAAGCGACCGGTCGGCGGAGCGATTGGCCAGACGGCGGGGCAAGACTGAAGCCCCTAGAAGTAGCTCGCCTGGCACTTCGCCAATTCTCGATGTAACCTGCCCCTTCGTACTGAATAAAAGGAGGCAGGAACCTCCTAACAGGGCAAAGGAGTAAGAGCTACAGGAGAGCTTTTTTCCTCTTCTTCCTCTTCTTCTTTTTCTTCTCCTTCTGAGAGCTAAGTTTAGATCATTCTAGTGTTGAGGCTCCACCTCTCGCTTGTAAAAAAACTCGGTGCAGTCATCCGCACCCCAGTGAATACAATACCAACGCACGAACTGGAGTAGGGACCTTCGGCCCGAACCAGTATACATCTTGGACTCCAGGGTCTAACCATTCAGGGAGCGGGAACGCGCAGCCCCTTAGACTTACAAATTTACTTGCCGGCGCTCGAAACGCCGACAGTTATCCTCTCCAGATCTAGTTACTTATCCTTAGTTTAGTAAATCCTAATGATTGTGTCTTTTTGTATTCAAACCAGTTGTTGCTTTGTGATGGAGTCTGGCAGTGCTAGCGCAAATGTGTGTGCATCTAGTGGAGCGTCACCTACTGCCACACTTGGTACAAGTGTGTCTGCACCGAGTGCTCACGCATTAGTAGTACGAGAGCCTCAAGCTGAACCTGAATGTGATATCACCGGAGAAAATGAGCCTCCTAGCAAAAAGCAAAAGAAGTCCATTTCCAAGGTATGGGAGCACTACACTAAGGATACTGTGACAAAAACAGATTCAAATGGTGGAGGGCTAAACAAGGGATTTTTCCCACTCTTTCGCGACTAGCTCGTGGTGTGTTAGCCATTCAAGTGTCAACCGTTGCTTCGGAGTCGGCATTTAGTGCGGGTGGTCGTGTTGTTGATCCTTTTCGTAGTCGATTAGATCCCAAGGTGGTGGAAGCCCTAATTTGTACCAAGGACTGGACAACATCATCTAGAAGAGGTAAAAATATGTCATCCATTTCATATGTCATACAATTTCCATTTTTTTCATTTACTAATAGCAACTGTCACTACAAAATTTCATATTCTAAGGAGAAGATTGCAACGCTAATTGATGAGTTGGACATAGAGTGCAAGGCCAAAGCATGTGATTCACCTGTAGACATGATTTCAGAGGTTTGTTCATTCTCTTATAGAATTACTATCATTTAGACTATGTTTAAACAGTAATTTAAACATTACAATGAATATGTTCATGCTTCACTTTGACACTACATGCACTTGCTTGTTTTATCTGATTAATTATTTGCACACTTATTTTACTTTCCTACACATTTGAGGACTTCAGGAAACTGGTATAGGCAAATGGTCAGGAGGAATTATAAAACTCTTCTCTCTTCACTTTTGTGTGGCTATGGGTCTATGACTGAACCCACAATGCAATTAATCTTTTATTTCAGAAAATGTTCATGGTCAAAATATTTCAGATGATCAAGAATATGCATACAAACTTTTTTTCCTTATTCTAAACCAGCTTCTTTGACAAACTTTTGATGTATCCATTTCATTCTAGTAGCTTGATAAAATGCTTGCTTTTTTTTCTTATGCTAATTTTAATTGTCCAGTGAGGCAAGTACAAATTAGTAGAATATATAATGATCTGTTCAGAGTGAACTAGCAATATATAACTGTTAGCAAGGTCAAGATTTTTGCATGCACTATCCATCTAGAACGAATTTCATAACATAGTGCTTATTCAGAAAAGATCTTGATATAAGGAGGTATATAAAGTAGTGTACCTGTGATTGATATTTTTGGACATGCAAAGTCTACTAGTCCCTCAATGTTAACAGTATACATTTGTTCCTATCAAGACAAAAGCACTTTACAACGGTTTGGTAGTAAGTTGGTGTTATGTGCGTGTCTATGTTGATAAGAGTAGTGGTAAAGGAAGGACACTTTTCTTGATGTGTATAAAATCACACACACAAAGAAACGTCAATTTCATTATCTCCAACATGTGGGGCATGAATAAAAATGCTCTCTCTCTCTCTCTAAACATTGTACTCTAAGAAAGACAAAGCATCGAGGGATACACAAGACTGTATCAATATATATACGTAAAAACACTAATTAGATCTGTGTACAAGCCAGCTGCAACAATTTTAGTAGATTATGGCCTAAAGTTTGCTTCGTAGTAGAATAAAATAGTAAAACAACATTTTTTTATTAATGCTAAACATTTCATGCACTCTTGTTACCTTTTGTTTTGTAGGATGAGACTATGGTGGCGGCTGATAATGATTGAGTGTTTGTCGAGGACAAATAACCATCATCATGCACTCGTTGTCACTTGAGATGTTGCCAGCCTAACTAAGCCACTTCGGTCTTCGAACTCTTATATAGTATTGTCATTGTTGAGTCTTCTATCTATACGTTTATATGATGTAATCCAAATATTATCGACTTGTCGTTTTGTCTCTTTCATGAAAACATGGAGTTATGGACCTCATGGTCATGTTATCGACTTATCGTAATATTATTTACGTATCATTCTATGTTTCGAAACATGTCATATGCGTACCATTCAAATTTAGTGTACTTTTGAAAATTTGTTGCATTGCCTGATAAAATAACTTGTTAGACTATGATAATCTTGTTGCATGTTGAACTCATACGGTTGGTTAATCAGTACTATATGTGTGCTTTATGCGGTGTTTGTTTTCGCGCGTTATCCGACAAAAATTATTCGATACCGTATCGATTCCACTCCGTATTCGATTCGAATCCGCGACCGATATTATCTGCGTCGTATTCGTACCCGGTACTATTCGAATCCGATTCTGAATCCTACAAAAAATATGGTTTAGGATATGGAAAGAGTGATATCCGACCGAATCCGAGCCGATTGCACCCCTAGACGCGGCAGCTCTTGGCCGTGGGCTTATTTGACGGGGTGACCGCAGGCCTTGGTGGGCGCGTGGTGAAATTGCTTTTGGATGGGCTGAGATTTAATTGTTTTATTCTTTTCTCTCCTTTAATTTCAGCAATTAAGTATTGTTTAAATATCCATTTCTTGAGTATTTATATCAGTTTTATGATTATTTATTTCCTGGGCATTTATGTTATGGTTAATTTTATGATTAACTTTTGGGCATATTATTTAATGTGGTAATTATTGTAATGTGATGATTATTTCTTAGCATTATCTCTAATTAAAATGGAACCAACGAGAAATTTTGATTAGAGATTAATTGTCTAATGTTGAAATTGGGATAATATCATGACCATATTCATATACTGACCATCGTTGTTTATGAACATGTGTCACCCATAAAATAATTCAGTTTCTTTTCGTTTCTGCCCAACGGTGATGCGAACTTGAACTTTAATGTTTCCTGTCATTAGCATGTTGTTAATCAGACCAACGTAGGGTTAATTTCATGCATGACATTTGATTTTCTTTTTCTAAATGATTACTGATTAAATTTTATTTTTGATTCAGCCATGAACAACACTAATGTTGTCGCTTACTTGAACGGCATTGAGCAGCTAACAGGGACAAACTTTCCTTCTTGGAAGGAGAGAATATTGATTGTCCTTGGAGTTATGGACTTGGATTATGCATTACGAGAGGACGCTCCCATAGCTCCTTCCGCTAATGATGAGAGTTTCACTGAGAAAAAGAAACTCTATGACTTAACAGCGAAAAAGTAGTAGCGGTCTAATCGCATGTCCTTGATGATTATGAAGAGCACCATATCTATAGGGATAAGGGGAGCAATCCCTGAATCCGATAATGCTAAGCAGTACTTGTCCTTAGTTGAGGAGCAGTTCAAGGGCTCTTCAAAGTTTATGCTAGTACCTTAATCATGAAGATGCTCACCACTAAGTATGATGGCTCTAGTAGCGTACGTGAGCATATCATGATGATGACTGATATGGCTGCCAAACTTAAAGGCATGGACATGGCCATTTCTGATGGTTTCTTAGTCCATTTTATTATGACCTCCCTCCTTTCTGAGTACAATGCCTTCAAAATTAATTATAATACTCAGAAAGAGCAGTGGACCATGAGCGAGTTGATCGCGATGTGTGTCCAGGAGGAGGAGAGGATTAAGGCTGAAAAGAAGGACCAAGTTTTCCATGTTGGCCATGGAAAAAGGAAATTCCAAGGGGATTTTAAGTCCAAAAAGAAGCTGCATTTTTCCCCTAAGGCTGAGTTAAGTAAGTCAAAGCCAAAGGAGAAGGCCCCTGCTGTATCAAATTCCACTTCTAATGGGCCCATCTGTCGTTTCTATAAGAACAGTGGGCATATTCAGAAAGATTGTGTGGGCTTCATGAAGTGGCTTGCCAAGAAGGGTAATGACATAATTTCCACTGTCGATGAAACCCTTTTTGCTGATTTTTCCCTTAATACCTGGTGGATTGATTCAGGTGCCTCTGTGCACGTTTCCAATTCATTGCAGGGATTCCTTACCGTGAAGACAATAAGAAAAGGGGAACGAAGCCTTAGAGTTGCTGATGGAAGGGAGGCTGAAGTTGAAGCCGTTGGCATACTATCATTAGCATTAGATAGTGGCTTCATCCTTCAATTAAATAATATTGTTTATGTTCCCAATATGAGGAGGAACCTTATTTCTGTTTCTCTTTTAGATGATAATGGATACATTTGTACCTTTGGGGATAATAAATGTATTATAAGTTTTAATTCAAATAATATTGGTCTCGCGACTCGACGAGACAAACTCTATATGCTTTCTCTCCTTGAATACCCTGTGTCAATGAATGTGTGTGATGCCACCAATAAGCGAAAGAGAAGTATAAATGATGAGACTTCATCGAAATTGTGGCACTGTCGTTTAGGCCACATTTCGAAGGGGAGAATGGAGCGTCTCATTAAGGAAGAGATACTCCATCCATTAGACTTCTCTGACTCAGATTATTGTATTGATTGTATTAAGGGAAAATATGTAAAACAAATTAAGAAAGGAGCCACACGAAGTAAAGGAATATTAGAATTAATCCACACTGATATATGTGGACCTTTTCCTATAACTTCAGTTGATGGGTACGACTCCTTTATCACGTTTACTGATGACTTCTCCCGTTATGGTTATATTTTCCCCATTCGTGATCGATCTGGCTTGATAAGTTTAAAATATTTAAAGCTGAAGTAGAAAATCAGCATAATTTAAAGATTAAGGTAGTGAGATCAGATTGCGGAGGAGAATATTATGGGAGACATGCTCCTTATGGACAAATTCCAGGTCCATTTGCTAAGTTTCTTTCAAAATGGCATAATAGCCCAATATTCAACACAGTGAACCTCGGCAAAATGGAGTAGTTGAAAGACGCAATCGCACCCTTATGGATATGGTGCGTAGCATGATGAGTTACTCGGTTTACGGTTGGTTTGTGGATGGAAGCATTAAAGACAACCGCACATATACTTAATCGGGTTCCCGATAAATCGATTACCTAAGACACCTTATGAATTATGGAGGAGGAAACCAAGCTTAAAATATTTACGTGTGTGAGGTTGTCTGCTGAAGCTAAAATCTTCAATCCACATATTGGAAAATTAGATCCTAAAACAGTAAGTTGCCATTTTATTGGATATCCTGAAAAATCTAAGGGTATCGATTTTATTGTCCAGATCGTGTCACTAAGTTTGTGGAAACCCGACATGCTGTATTTTTAGAGAATGATGGAATCAGTGGGAGCTCAGAGGCTAGGAAAATAGATCTTGAGGAGATTCGGACTTATGTTCCATTACCGATAATCCAAGAGACTATTCTTCCTGTACCTCTTCCAGTTATACCTCCGCTTTGAATCACGAGTTGAGCCTCCACTTGAGAATTCAGGATTAATAATCTGACATCTAATGATGAGCCTCCACAGCCCCCTGTGATAATTAATGAACCACTAAGAAGATCACAGCGGGAAAGAAAGTCTGCCATCCCGAATGACTATGTCGTATACATGAATGAAGATGTTAATAACATAGGGAAGGTCGATGATCCTACCTCATTTAAGGAGGCTATGATGGCTAAGGTTCACCCAATTGGCTTGAGGCCATGCAGGATGAAATTAAGTCTATGAGCATTAATGACGTCTGGGATCTAGTAGAAATTCCTGATAGAGTCAAAACAGTAGGCTGTAGATGGGTCTACAAAACTAAGCATGACTCTAAAGGAAATGTCGAAAGATTCAAGGCAAGGCTTGTAGCGAAAGGGTTTACACAAAGAGAGAGGATTGATTATGTTGATACTTTCTCTCCCGTCTCAAAGAAAGATTAACTAAGAATTGTCATGGCGCTTGTTGCTCATTATGATTTAGAGCTACATCAGATGGATGTTAAAACCGCATTCCTTAATGGTGACTTGCATGAGAATGTTTACATGGCTCAACCGGAAGGTTTTGTCGTGGAAGGCAAGGAACATATGAGATGTCGACTTAAGAAATCCATCTATGGATTAAAACAAGCATCGAGACAATGGTACCTTAAGTTCGATGAGACCATAAGAAATTTTGGTTTCAAAGAAAATCAAGTGGACAATTGCATATACATTAAGACTAAGGGGAGCAAAATTACTATATTAGTGCTTTATGTGGATGATATCTTATTGGCTTGCAGCGATAAGGATATGCTGTATGAGACTAAAAGATTTCTTTCCGCTAATTTTGACATGAAAGATCTTGGTGATGCCTCTTATGTTTTGGGCATTGAGATTCACCGAGATAGGTCCAAACGGATATTAGGCTTATCCCAAAAGACATACATTGACAGAGTGCTTAAGAGATTTAATATGCATAACTGCTCTGCCACGTCTGCTCCTATTGTTAAGAGCGATAAGTTTGGAATATTCCAATGTCCAAGGAATCAATTAGAATCTGATCAGATGAAGGGGATTCCTTACGCTTCAGCTGTCGGAAGCATTATGTATGCTCAAGTATGTACTCATACGACTTAGCATTCGTGCATCGGATGCTTGGCGGATATCAATCTAATCGAGGTTGGACCACCGAAAGCCGTTAAGAAAGTCTTGCGTTATTTGCAATGCACTAAGCATTTCATGCTCACATATAAGAAGTCGATGCCCTTGAGGTTGTGTGTTATTGACGATTTTTGAGGTTGTGTTGATACTAGGAAATCCACATCAGGTTATATCTTCACACTTGCGGGAGGAGCTATTTCGTGGAAAAGCTCTAAACAATCACTTCTTCGCATCATCAACGATGCGGTGAGTTTAATGCACGTTATGGGGCTATTAGGCGTTGTATGGCTTAAGAATTTTATCCGGGATTAAGAGTTGTAGACGAGATATCTAAACCACTACCTTTATCTTTGCGATAATTTAGCATGATTTTCTATTCAAGTAACAACAAGTCAAGTGGTCTTTGCCAAACACATTGACATTAAGTATCATGTTGTGAAAGATAGAATCCAGGATCAGACTATTGATGTCAAGTATATAAGTACTAAGTCTATGCTTACGGATCCACTAACTAAAGGCTTACCACCCAGTCTCTTTCAAGAGCATGTTGCCGGCATGGGTTTAATGGAAAGCCTATGATTCTGAAAATGAGGACCATAAGAATAAAACCAACTCCCATTAAGAATAAGGAATTATCCTATTGAGGTAGAATAATGCACTATAGATACTGGGGTTGCAGCGGTGTTTGAATTAATCGTTGTAATACTTTATCTTGGTGTATTGTTCTGTTTAGAGTGGACTTATGATGTTAGCCTTACGATCAAGAGGGAGAATGTTGGATATGATCTTGGCTAACAGCCAGATCCGAAAATTATGGGCTTAAAACTGCCCTTTACTCACGTTCGCGCTCTGATCGGGAGCTCTCCAACAGAATTTCGGTTAGGTCCTGATAGCCAGCGCCACATTAAAAGGGTGAGATCGGCACTTAAGTTTTTCAAGTTTTAACCTTGAGTTTTGCCTCTACCTGAAAGACTTTTCCGATCAAAGGTTTTGGCGCAAGGTTATCGAAGATCCTCACCGTCACCGTGAGAATCACGGTGCTCCCGGTTGTCTTCATCGCGCACGTCAGCTTTTCTTCTACACCGACAAACCGTAATGGCTTCCTCCTCTCCGGTGAGTTCTTCTAACGTTTATTTCCGCATTACTTTTGGTGATTATGTATTAGATTAGTTCATAATGTTCCTGTTTAGTTAAACCTTACGCTATCAACAGGTACTACCATAGCACTAGAGGCTGATCTGATCGGTGATCAGTGACCACCATGCAGCCATGCGGCGGCTGCGCCCAAGAGTGCTACTCTCGCCGCCTCCTCGGCGGCGGCCGCTTCGACGCCCCGGCATCGCCGCCGGCCCCGTCGGTGGACGCGCAGCGCGCGCACCTGGAGAGGGCGCTGGGCGTGACAACGACCGTGCTCTTCGTCGCGAGCTTGTCGTACATCGTTTTCAGCGCGCTCTACGGCTGCATCCGGGCGGGCGGGCGGCGAGAGGGACCCGGCGAGGACGGCTCGCCGCCGTCGGTGGAGCGAGAGGAGACCAAGCGCGCGCTCGAGGAGATCCCCGTGCAGGTGGTGGTGCAGGTGGGAAGCGGCGCCGGGGACGGGGACCGGGAGGGAGGAGGCGTCGAGGCGGCTGACTGCGCGTTGTGCCTGGCGGAGTCCGCGGCCGGGGACGAGGTGCGCGTGCTGCCCACGTGCCGGCACGGGTTCCACAGGGAGTGCGTCGACCAGTGGCTGCTGACGAGCGCGCCCACCTGCCCCGTGTGCCGCGCCCCGGTCGCGCTCATGGAGGCGTCCGACGCCAAGGACTGCTCGAGCGGACACGCCGACGCCCGCGAAAGCGTCGGCCACGGCGGCGTTGGCGGCGCGTCTGTCGCCGGGCCCCGTGTGCTTCCGGTGGCGTGGCCGTGACCGTCGTGTAATGCATGCAGTACATTGTAGTGACAGTATACTAGCAGTAATCCGGTAACGTTTAGCTCAAATTTTGATGTCGACAACATTTGATCAATAGGATGATCCGAGTTGTTGCTACCTAGATTAATAATGATCCAGGTCAGATCTATTTATTCATTTGAACGTGTGCTCCATCTTTTATTATTCTAGCTTTATTTATTTTTAGAAATAGCCATAGTTACGATAAAATTACGGAACTAGCCCCGTCAAATTTCAACGGTCGGACAACTTTGGAATTTTTTTTACTTATTTCTTGGGATTCGAAACCGCTATATATTTTCCTAGTCATTTCCAGCGGAACCGCACTGCAGGAAAAAAAATTTCTCGAAATAATGCAGCACACTGGAATTGGGCAGGCCTAGAGGTGGGTACTCGGGCCGGGCTCTTTTGGGCCGGCCCGAGGCACGACGTCACGGCTCGGCCGGCTCGACCGACCTGGCTTGCCCGACCCGCACGAAGTGGGCGTGTCGGTAAACCTGACGACTTCAGAGTACGGGGCGTCTGCGGCTCGAGAATCGAGTCGATGGGCGGTCCGGCCCGGCACAACACTGTAGAATGGGCTATACTGGGCCTGATGATCCAGGGCATGAGGAAGAAGCCTAGCATGAAGGTCACTTACTCACAGAGCATGACCGTCATAGATGCACCCAGTAGCATGAACGTCACCCCTATCGCCGACACCTGAGAGAGACGGACAAAACAGGAGAGAGAGAGCTAGAGAGATTGAGAGACGGTGTAAGAAACTGATCTCTCTCGCTCGTCCCTCTCAATCTCTCTCAGCTCTCTCTCTCTCACCAGTCTCTCTTAATCTCCCTCACAATCTCTCTCGTCTGTCTCGCTCACTCTCTTTCTCGCCCATTGTTCCCTCTCTCGTCCGTATTGAGCACATCCTTCTCGCTCTATGTAACTGTTCGATCATAAATAAATTTTAGTTCTTTTTCTCATAATATTTACATTCACTGCCTTAATTCTATGTATCTCCGGCTCTTTTCCTCTCATTGCAATAGTGCAAATGGGTCGGGCCTGGGCCGGCACGGCACGAAACAGACACGAAACGCAAATGGACCGTGCTTGGACTCGCCGAAGGCGAGTTGGGCCGGCACGGCACGACACGACGAGCACGACGGGCCGTCGCGGCCCGGCATGGTTCAGGCACGAAGCACGATAGACCCGTACCGGGCCGGCCTAGCATGGCACGACGCCCACCGCGGGCCCGGGGCGCATGCAAAGAAAGTCCAGCGGTTGGAGCGCAGGGAATCGCGCGGGAAATTTTTTATTTTATTTCCACTGCATGCATGCTGTTTACGGTTTTTAATCACCTCATCATTAGCTCGCGCTATTCCACTGCATGCATGCATGCCGTTGGAATTTTTTTACTGTAGTAGCTTTTGGATAATTTTTTCTCTAGCCCCTGGTCCAAATGCAGTGCTCGGGAATCGTTGAATAATTTTTTTATTTATTTTCAGCAGTATGGAACCGCTGAAAATTTTTATATTATTTGCAGCGCTTGGGAAATGTTTTTTAATTTCCAGCGGCCGGAGCCAATTGGATAATTTTTTTCCGGCCGATTTGCAGCCGTTCGGTACCCCTGGATTTTTTTCTTCCGCGCCGAAATATTTCAGCAGACTCGTTCCGCTGGAATTGGGGCTAGCTACGCTGGATTCTTTTTATTTTCTTCCATGCCTAAATAATATCCAGCGGTTTCTGAGCACTGGAAATTTCTTGGTTTTTTTCCCTTCGATGCCGACCACTAGACTGCTGAAGAAGAATTTTTTACTGCACTAGTGGTCTTGCTATAATTTTTTCCGAACATAGTCGTCCTCACGACGAATTTGCGAATTTCCACAATTTCATCATGAGAACGGCCATTTACGAAAAAAAAATTATCCAAATGCTACTACAGTAAAAACATGCATGCAGTGGAATAGCGCGAGCTAATGATGAGGTGATTAATAACATAAACAGCTTGCATGCAAAGAGCAATGATGAGGTGATTAATAACTGTAAACAGCATGCATGCAGTGGAAATAAAAAAAAAATCCGTGCGATTCCCGGCACTCCAACGATTCCAGCGGAATTCATTTGGTGCGGTTCGGCTGGAAATGGCTGAAAAAATATATAAAAAAAAAATTAGCCGTTCTAAACCGCAGGAAATAGGTAAAAAAAAATCCCATGTTCCTCTACTGCTGAAATTCAGCGAGGGGGCTAATTTCGTAATTTCATCGTAACTATGGCTATTTCGAAAAAAAATATATTCAGAGAGTTCGGTAAGAGGGCTAGTTTCGTAATTTCATCGCAACTATGGCTATTTCTAAAAAAAAATATATGCAGAAAGCTAGAACAGTAAAAAAATCCCAGCTCCTCCGAATGACTATTGACTACTAGGACAATTGAATTGATGATAGCAAGATCGCCGAGGAAAGCTGGCCAGCTAAGGCTTCATGGTCAACACTGAGTTGCTTACTATTGCTGTCCTAGTTGCGCTTCATTTGAGTTGATGTACCTTCTACCTTCGCTTCGTTCAAGTTTATAAGTCATATTTTTTTCGTACATAGACCAATGTGATATTGAAAATAATTAAATTATTCTTAATATATTTAACCACTATATTCAATGTATGCATATAGAGAGTATCAAATAAAGCTGGATATTTATTATGGCTATAAAGGGAACATTATACTAATTATGCATTGAGACGTGAAATACACGATTTTTTTTGCTAAGAAAACATCTGAGTGACGTTTATCAAAACCCTTATAAAAATCGTCCTATAACCTTGGATGGAGATAGTATAATTTAGCTGGCTTGTGTTGTTTGCATTCCTAGCAACAGTTATCTGGCCTCACTTTCCCCTTCAAACTCAAACATGTTGCTGGTATCGCTGGTAAGAGCTGCTGGTGAGATGTGAATTGAAACTGCAGGTGCTGGACTTTAAAAGAGGCGTATGCTAATTCGCGGACTGCTTATGCAAGCAGACACGTCTGAACCCCAGCTAGTTCCCCAAGTTTGCTGCGTGCCTGTTTTTGTTATGATCTGACAAGAGCAAAATGCATTTGCTAGATAGCCTTTTCGCGTTTACACAATGACAGTACCTTCAGAATTCCAGGAGATCGACAAGTAAACGTACTGTAGAGTGGGAATAGCATAAAACATTATTAAATGAGCTTTTTTCATGTTGAAGATACGTATTTGTTGCCCGATATAATCAGTTAATTGTTGTTGCATCCAAATGTTTGGTGTTTTCTACACTTAATTCGTTTCCAGCAAATCTATCAACAAATGTTCCACTTCAGATAGATCAGTCGCTAAAGTATAGTCCATCAACCAATGGTTGCCTGCAGGAAATCAACTACCACATCCAGCGTACAGTCAAAAACATTTTCTTCCAAATGGAAATGGAAATACGTCACCAGAACGAAATAGAGATAAATGATATGCAATGTACAACACATCTGAAATGCAATATCCTCGAAGAAACCAAGTGCGCGCGCACCCAAAGTATCATCAAGAACGTGGGAATTGGGAAACATGGTTAACAAAAAAGAAGTGCAATTATTGGAGATTTAGAGCCTAATACCTCGCTTGCAAGGAGTTTTACGCACAGGTATACACCTACATTTCTAGTAGCAAAAGTTAGTAAACAACAGTGATGATCTTTTTCGTTCAAAAAAAAAACACTGATGACCTTAGGTATAACTCATCATTTAGCTCATGTTACATGGCATAATTTCATATCCTTCACAGAGTTAATGTGCTTTCCAGAACTCAAATTAGAAACTCTTAAGCTCCCAATCTCTGTTGTATGATGTTCTGAACGTTAATCTCCATGGATTATATAACACTTCCACTTCTTATTTGGTTCCTAAATCTGCGAGATAATACATGATGCCATTGAACGAACAAACTTGTTGTCAAACCAAGCATATTTTTTCAACAGATCATTTTTTGGCAAAGCGGGATTCACCTTGCTCTTTTGTTTCCCCCTCTCTCGACTTGCTGAGGTTTGTCGATCTCGATCACCCATGCATGTGTATTTTTTGACAAACTGGTATAATATAATTATCCGGTGGAGGATGCAATAATACCTAGATGTTTGGAGATCCCACTTTGAAAGTAAGTGAAACTGAAACTGCCGATTCTTTGAGCCCCAAAATCAGCCGCTCCTTGTAGAGTCTTCTTCCACATGTTGACAGCAAGCACCCTCGCCTGGCGGTCCAAGTGGTCAACCTTTGATGTAAACAACATCACGGTCATGCAGGCTCAGAATAGGATGCCCTGCGTGGAGTCTCCTCAATGTTGGCTCACTGGCCTCTTCGTCCTGCAGATTAGGCAGCAATTCAGAATGACTCGGGTTGTCCTCCCGGATCTCAGAGATTTTGAAAGTGCAGTCCTTCTGCCAATTCTCCTAAGAATCCTTCATTTTTCATGTGGTGGCCTCCCAACCTTCGGAGATGTAGGTGTAGCCGGTGTCTGAGCTCGGTTTGACGTGAACGTACATCTCAAAGTACTTGATGTAACCTTTTGATGACGGTGATGTCCCGAACATGTAATGGGGGGCCCTGGAGCTTTGTGTTGGGCACCAACGGCGACGGCGATGGGATGTACCGAAGCAGGTGGTTGTCTTGTCCATGAGCACATCGCACATCAGGATACCCCGCCAGAGGTCGACCCAGCCGATTGAACCGTGTTTTTCCATGACCGTGATCGCCTTGCCCATCTGCCGATCTTGGAGTCGAAAAGGTGCAGACCGTACGGCTCATCGTGGTCCCCCGGGTAGATCGCGCCGACGAAGAACCTCGCTTTTTCGCTGCCATTGCCGTCGGTGCGGCAGCGCAGGAGGCCAAGTTCGTGGTCAGAAAATAAGCGGGCGTGGGGGTTGGGGAGCCGCTGAAGCGATGGCCCCTTGGTGCCGGCCCGGTAGACGAAGAAGTCGTTACCGTCCGGAGTTTTGAGGAGGAAGGTGAGGTCAGATGGGGACAGTGCATCCAGAAGGTAGGCGTCCGCGGTGGTGGCGTTGCGTTCGTCGTCGATGTAGGCCTGGGCGTCGAGGAGGACCGACCCTGGAGGGGAAGCCGGATCGTAGTCGTGGTGGGGAGGCGGACGAACCTGCCATGAAGGCGTCGTTCTCGTTCTCGTCCTCGTCCATGCGGAGCCACGGGATGTAGCCTCGTCCTCGTCCAGTACGCGTCCATGGAAACTCGGACCCGTATTAGCATTCTTGAAGTGTAAACTGCAAACACAAGAGCGTTCTGGGGTCCTTATGAGCTTTTGTTGCCTATTAATCTTGCCACAAGGTTTAGTTTGCTTGTTCAAGCATATGTGTTAATCTTTCTGTTGGTTTACTAGCTTGGTTATTAGTCAGTTCAGATACGAGTCGATGTCGGGCAGGAAACAGTGTCGGTTACGTTTTATTACTTTAGTCTGTCTTAGATACGATTTGGTAGTTGGTTTTTGTTATCTGAACAATCTGTAAACATCAGAGTATATAAGAAGGGGAATGTAACCAAAAGGATGTGGGTGGTATTGCGCATCGCAATTGATGTCTCTTGTTTGTTTTTACTATGAAACCATCTTGCCGATACAGAGATACATCTCTATTCTTTGTTGTGTTTTCTCTGAACAAGTTCCTGCAGGTTTACAAGCACATCACAGGATCAGGTGATCTGGCCAACATTTGGTATCAGTGCCTTGTTCTTGAGGGCTTTGTGTAAAGTGATCATGGCAGGAAACGATGCATCTTCGAGCAAAAGTGCATCTGGTCAAGGCGCACCGGTGATCTGTTTGATCCTGGAGCATCCACAGCTCTGGCTAGCAGCGGGCAGAGACAGCCAAACGGGCAGCACGGCACGGCACGACCCGGCCCGTTTAACCGGCGGCATGGCCCGTTTAGGCCCGGTCCTTTGCGGGCCTAACAGGCCGAGTCGGGCCCGGTAGCCCGTTAGCGCCAAAAAAATTTCAAAAAAACTATAAAAAATTAGGAAAATAGGAAAAGTATGAAAAAAAATGCATAAAAATAAGAAAAAATAGGAAAAATTTAGAATAATTAGAAAAACTTGATGAATGTAGAATTTTTTTGGATTTTTTTTGAATTTTTTAATCCTCCAACGGCTATAAAACGGATATTTTTCAAACTAAACGGATCGTACCGTGCTGTGCCTAGGCCGTGCCAGCACGGCCCGTTTATGGTCGAGCCGGGCCAGGCCTACAGTGGTGTGCCTCGGGCCGGCCCATTTGGCCATCTCTAGCAGCGGATCCGTCTCACTTCAATACCCAATGTTGTGAAGAACCAATTACACAACCTGGGCATTGAAGATGAGAGTATATATGAGTGCTCAAGGAGTATGGGATGCAATTCAGACGCTGGAAAGTGTTGATGTGCGGAAAGATCAAATGGCACTGGCAGCAATCTATCAAACGATTCCTGAGGATTCTCTTGCACTACTCTCGAAGAAGGAGACAGCAAGAGAAGCTTAGGACGCGCTTAAGGCGCTACATCAAGGTGCAGATCGAGTGAAGGAGGTTAACGTCCAGAACTTGAGATGGGAGCTGGAAGGCTTAAGGATGGGAGATGCTGAGAAGATAGATGACTTTGCCACAAACGTTATTTCTATTGTCAGTCAAATCCGAAGCCTTGGAGAAAAAATTGAAGAGGTTTATGTTGTGAAGAAAGTGTTGCGTTGTGTATCACCGAGGTTCATTCAAATTGCATCAACCATTGAGGAGTTCAGGAATCTCATGACTAAAACCTTGGAGGAGGTTCTTGGGTCCCTGAAAGCTCATGAATTGAGGCTGGCGTGGATGGGTGAAAAGGTAGAAGAAAGAGCATTGTTATCGCAGCATGAATGGAAACCTAGAGATGAACATGATAGGGGATCATCCAGGGGCCGTGGGCGAGGACGTTCGCGTGGTTGCGGGCGTGGACGCAACCAGGAATGCGGCAATGGAGATTGTCGTGATATCGGTGAAGGCTCACATAAGAAAAGATCTGGTTTTGATATTAACAAAGCCAGATGTTACAAGTGTAAAGGTTTGGGACACTTCAAGTATGACTGTCCTGAGTTAAGGAAGAAGACAGAAAGGTTAAATCTGGTAGAGAAGCAAGAACAAGATGATGAACTAGCTTTGCTAGCAGCAGAGGTTTGTGAAATACAGTTCAACAAACCAGCAGAGACTGATGATGTCATGTTCTTGGAAAAAAATCAAGCCCAAGCTAGGCCAAGAGGAGAACATCGAGCAGAATATTGGTGTGTGGTTTCTAGATTCTG
The DNA here is from genome assembly GCA_036346275.1 of Otatea glauca. Classification (NCBI taxonomy): domain Eukaryota; kingdom Viridiplantae; phylum Streptophyta; class Magnoliopsida; order Poales; family Poaceae; genus Otatea; species Otatea glauca. Next base: position 11,697,088 of record CM070728.1, read on the forward strand.
GAGCAAGTAATCACATGACAGGGCTTCGAAGTTGTTTTACTGAACTTGATGAAAGAATTACTGGAAAAGTGAGATTTGGGGATGGGTCTGTTGTCGGAATACAAGGCCAAGGTACAGTTTGCTTCAAAACATTTTCTGGTGAACATAGGATACTCTCTTCAGTGTATTACATTCCAAAACTTAAAAGTAACATTATAAGTCTTGGACAGTTGGAAGAGAATGGATGCAAAACTGTCATTGAGGAAGGGTACCTTCGAGTGTATGATAGATCTAGAAAACTGCTAGCCAGGGTGCAGAAACTCAGAATAGATTGTATACTTTAAATCTGACTTCTACAAGTCCTGTGTATTTGCTTGGCAGTTTGGATGAAAGTGCTTGGAAGTGGCATGCCAGATTTGGACATCTGAACTTTGATGCATTGGGTTTGATGTCAAGAAATAATCTGGTGAGGGGATTACCATAGATCACACACATTACACAAATTTGTGATGGCTGCGTGATGGCCAAGCAGAGCAGAATTCCATTTCCACAAGCTACTCATTTCAGGGCTGAGAAGTTGTTGGAGTTAATCCACAGTGATATATGTGGACCAATCTCACCACCAACTATTGGAGGTAGGTAATATTTTTTGCTTGTCATTGATGATCTCTCTAGATACATATGGGTGGAGATTATTGCCTCCAAGGAAGAAGCTTTTCTTGTTTTTAAGAAGTTCAAAGCCAGAGCTGAGTTAGAGTCTGAATGCAAGATTCAGACTTTAAGAACTGATAGAGGTGGAGAATTCTTAAGTAAAAGTTTTGCAAATTTTTGTGAAGATGCAGGCATCAAGTGGCATATGACAACACCTTATGCACCACAACAGAATGGAGTGGTGGAAAGAAAAAATAGGACTGTTGTTGCTATAGCTAGAAGCCTGTTGAAAAGCAAAGACATGCCAGGAGAATTCTGGGGAGAAGCAGTCACGGCTGCAGTTTATATATTGAATGGATCATTCACCAAGGCAGTAAAGAACTCAACCCCTTATGAAAGATGGTATGGTCGTCAGCCTAGTGTACATCACATGAGAATCTTTGGCAGCTTGGTGTATGCAAAAGTTCCCAGTAAACAACTCAGGAAGCTGGATGACAGGAGCAAGCCAATGGTCTTTGTCAGGTATGAAGAAGGTTCGAAGGTCTATCGACTGTTTGATCCATCCAGCAAGAAGATTTGTGTTAGCAGGGATGTAATCTTTCTTGAAAACAGAAAATGGGACTGGGGTTCAGAACAGCTGGAATGAAAACTGCTGAAGGAGGATCAGATTACTTCACCGTGAAGTATGAGGGCGATGCAACTGATCAATGCTGTGATGATTTCAGTCAGAATGATGTTGCACCTCAAGGAAGCATGGTGGGGGGAGAATCATCAGGAGACCCGACAGAGTTTTCAGAGGATGTTGTTACACCTTCCAGAAATACAGAAACAATAGAAAATGAAGAATCTCAAAACTCTGAGAAACCGATTAAATACAGATCACTGCAGGATATTTATAATGAGATTGTGGAAACACAAGAAGTACCTGAGTTATGTTTTCTATCAGTCGATGAACCTGGAAGCTTCGAAGAAGCAGTAGGCAATCAGAACTGAAAACAGGCTATGGTGGAGGAGATTAGTTCTATTGAGAGGAATAATACATGGGAGTATTCTGATTTGCCGAAAGGATGCAAAGCAATTGGACTCAAATGGGTTTTCAAACTAAAGAAAACACCAAATGGGCAGATTGCTAAGCACAAGGCAAGATTGGTGGCAAACGGGTATGTTCAGAAAAAGGGCATAGATTATAATGAAGTGTTTGCTCCTGTGGCTCGGTTAGAAACAATCAGGCTATTGTTAGCTTTTGCAGCACAGAGAGTCTGGGAAGTACATCATCTCGATGTAAAATCAGCCTTCCTGAATGGCGATTTATAAGAAGAAGTTTATGTGGAGCCGCCTCCAAGAGCCTGGAACTTCAAACTAGACAAGTGTCTGGTAGCTCTGGGATTTATCAGGCCACAATTGGAACATGCTCTCTACACAAGAAGAAAAGGAAGCACAGTCCTTGTGGTAGGAGTCTATGTAGATGACCTGATAATATCTGGATCTTGTATAAGAGATATTAGGTATTTCAAGGAGCAAATGAAGGAAAATTTTGAAATGAGTGATCTTGGCTTGCTCACTTCTATCTCGGTATTGAAGTGCGGCAGACAGAAAGGGGCATAAAATTGAGCCAAACAGCTTATGCTTTGAAGATATTGGAAAAGATCGGCTTAGGAAGTTGCAATCCATGTCAGATACCAATGGAACCTAGATTGAGGCTGAGCAGGTTTGATACCTCACCGCCAGTAGATGCACATTTGTATAGAAGTGTCATTGGAAGCTTGAGGTATCTGATAAAATCAAGACCGGACATATCATATTCAGTGGGAGTGCTGAGTAGGTATATGGAATCACCGACAACAAAACATATGACAGCTCTGAAACAAGTTTTGAGATATGTGCATGGCACGGCAAATTTTGGTTGTTACTACAGAAGAGGGGAACAGGCAATTGAAGAATTGATTGGCTATACGGATAGTGATATGGCAGGAGATATTGATGATCGGAAAAGTACTTCAGGAGCTGTGTTCTTCTTGCGAGACAAATCGGTGACTTGGTTTTCACAAAAGCAGAAAGTTGTAGCTTTATCTTCATGTGAAGCAGAATATGTAGCTGCAACAACTGGAGCTTGTCAGGGGATCTGGTTAGGGTGACTTCTTGGTGAGTTGATTGGTTCTGAACCAATAAGATCAGTTTTATTGGTTGATAACAAATCAGTGATTGATTTGGCCAAAAATCCAGTTCATTATGGAAGAAGCAAGCATATTGAAACAAGGCATCACTTTATTCGAGATCGTGTTCAGAAGCAGGTTGTAGAAATTAAGCATGTGCGGACTGAAGATCAAGTTGCAGACGCCCTGACAAAACCTTTGAGTAAACAGCGGTTCATGTTGCTCAGGAAGAAATTGGGTCTTGTTGATCTTCAGGAGTGTCAAAATTAGGGAGGTGATATGTTGCCTATTAATCTTGCCACAAGGTTTAGTACGTTTGCTTATTCAAGCATATGTGTTAATCTTTCTGTTGGTTTACTAGCTTGGTTGTTAGTTAGTTCAGATATGAGTTGTCGGGCAGGAAACAGTGTCGATTACTTTTTGTTACTTGAGTCTGTCTTAGATACGATTTGGTAGTTGGTTTCTGTTATCTGAATAATCTATAAACATGAGAGTATATAAGAAGGGGAATATAACCAGAAAAGGATGAGGGTGGTATTGCGCATCGCAATTGCTGTCTCTTGTTCGTTTTTACTCTGAAACCATCTTGCCGATACAGAGATACATCTCTGTTCTTTGTTGTGTTTTCTCTGAACAAGTTCCTGCAGGTTGACAAGCACATCACAGGATCAGGTGATCTGGCCAACAGCTTTTACCTATTTAAACTATATTATGGGCTTCGTGTAAATTCTACTTAGAGTTTGGTTGAGCTTACATGATACAGGCCGGATCTTTATCAAAAGGAAGAAAATAATCTCTGTTTTTAGATCAAGAGCTTCACTCTGTATTAAGCGACAGGATTACAATCCTGCTGCAAAACAGGCAGCAAGAAACTGGCATGGGCGCTTGGCCCAGACAGGAACACACCTGGGAAGACGGCGAAGCTTGTTTAGCGCAGACATGAGCAACCAAATTCGCTTGCCGTTTTACAAAGAAAATATTAAAGAAAGCAAAATTCCTGCCTAGCCCTTGAATGTCAGCAGCCTAAATAAATGGATAGCTTTTATTTAGGTTTTTTAAAAAGCCATAAACCCTCCTATAACTAAAAGACAAGCCACCAAAGATGTACTTTTTTTTAGCTTATTGATGATTGATTTTAGATCAATACTACTGAAGTTTGGGTAAAACTACTCATCTCTATCGTATATAAAAACGGATCACTTTTAAACTAATTAAACCAAAAAATTGACTTTAAACTACAAACTAAAAAACCTAAATCTATACAATCAGGCCAAGAATCTGTTTCCACCACCATTCAATCAACATGCCAATCTTTGATAAACCTCAAATTGTCTCTGCAAGCTTGGGCTTCTGCATGTAAAGCATTGGACAATGACGGTTACCATCGCGCTGCAGCCCCTCGAAAAACTCGTGTATCGTCACCAACGACCGCTCCGGAAGCACCACTCATATCATCGGTGCAAAATGTTTTTGTCACCGTGGCAAATAAAGTGGCCGATGACTCTCGGCAAATCAAATCATATGTACTTATGTACAAGTGATCCTCGCTAACTGCAATTAATTCCCCTTAATCCGCTTCATGATGTTAGCCAAATCGACGACAATTCGAGGGACGAGACGTATATAGCTTGTCTTCCCCTCTCTCTTCGTTTGGGGATATCGATGGACGATTGATCATGTAGCGTCCAGTCATCTTTCATGGAGATTGGAATTGGAAACGAAGGAGATCGACAAGGAGATCAATGGAGTGGCACTGTCGCAGTGGGCATCCATCTGTTATCCGCAACAACATGGCAATTTCGGCTACGTCGTCGTCTATTCTACACATGCTCCGCGCGCTGCCGTCCAGGGATGGGTTTATTTAAAGCATTATCGTGTGCTATGTGCAAATTCTTTTAGGCTCGACAAACTGTTAGCAACGCTACAGCAGGGAAGGCTGGGAAGAACGCTAAGGAGCAGAAGACCGGAAGGATGAGATCCAGTGTACCGCCGGAAGGCTCAAGACCGAGGGAAATGCGAGCCCACAAGCCCAATTTACGTTTTGTTGGGTCGGACTGGGTCAACCAAGAAACCCTGTTGCTTCTGTTAAGAAGGAGAAAGCGACATGTAAAGGGGCGGCGTAACAATCGGGTGGTGTGTGTGTTCTTGGAGGAACTACTCGGCGGCGGAGAAATTGTGTATTGAGTGAGAGTGAAATCGGATAAGCAATCGTAGTGTTCTCACATCTGGTATCAGAGCCGGATTCCTGAATCCTGGCGGCGGAGCACCACCACTTTACTCGCCTGCAGGCCAAGTCTGAAACATGGCGCCGCCTCGGCGAAGACCCGTTCACCACTATTCGGCCAAGCTTGAGGAGAATAGCAAGAAGGAGGACGAAACCGGTCGATGGTCGCCGGCGTGCGACAATACATCCGTGCGTTGGCGAATCATCTGCGAAATCGACGGAAGAGCACGAGCGGCAGGCGTGGAAACCGAAGATGGAGAATAGGGTGGCGGACTTGCATACGTCATTGCCGACCTAAAGCGGCAGATTAGGCGAGTTTTGGCGCAAGTTGCAGCCGATTCATCCAACCCCAAGGGTGAACTGGGAACGTCTCCTTCCGCTCATCTGGAAGGATCGCAAGTGGGAACGACGTCCGGGCCAGTAGGCCACCGTGAGAGTCATTTCCACCGGAGTGTGGGCTCTAGGGTGAGGCATACCTCGTGCCTCCTCCGATCCGCAGTATCGATTTGGACTCCCACCCATCATCCTCAAACCCATTCGAGTAATCATGCCTGCTTCCAGTTTGGCATCAATGGCTCAAAGTTTGGGGGCTAATTTACCTCATATTAGTTTGCTAGTTTTTGATGGTACCAATCCAAAATTATGGAAAAAACGTTGTGAAAATTTCTTTGTGTTTTACTCTGTCCCTGAAGAATTATGGGTTCGTTTAGCAACGCTAAATTTTGAAGGACCGGCCACGTTTTGGATGCAATCTATGGATAACAAAGTGTTTAACATGAATTGGGAAGAATTGGGACTGGCTTTGGCTAACAGATTTGGTAGAGATCAACATGGATCATTAGTACGTAAATTTTTTCATATTCATCAAGCGGGTACTGTATCCGAATATACTGAGCAGTTTGACGAAATAGTGCATCAATTGTTAGCTTATGATAGTACTTTACATTCTGAACTGCTTACTGCTCGTTTTATTGATGGGCTTAAAGACGAAATTCGTTCAGTTGTTGTCATTCAACGCCCAAAAGATCTGGATACTGCTAGTGCGTTGGCGCTTTTGCAGGAGGACGTATTAACCATTCAGCCCCGGCGTGAAGGTCGTCGCTGTGAGATTGCTACATCTGGACGATCCTTCAATCGGCCAATGGCGATGCCCCTTCCACCACCACCACCTGCGACGTCCAGACCGTCGCTAACGATGTTTGTCGGATGACAAGAAACTCCAATCGGTGCCGCGAACACGATCTTCGGACGATCGGGTGTCTGCACTCATGGCATACCGGAAAGCCAAAGGGTTGTGTTACAAATGCGGAGAACGCTGGGGACATACTCATCGATGCGCCGCAACGGTACCTTTGCATGTGGTTGAAGAGATGTGGGCTTTATCCAGAGAGGTGGAAGAAGATATAGGTTACGATGATCGGTTACCTCACGGTTTCAACAACCAGAATCCGAATGATGAGCAAGTGCTGGCAATTTCTTGTGAAGCTATATCTGGTTCGGAAGGGGGCAAGACTATCCGTCTCAAGGGTTCAGTACACTGTCAAGAAGTTCTCATGTTGGTAGACTCCGGAAGTTCAGGCAGCTATATTGGACATCATCTGTTACCTCTTATGCCTGGAGTTCATCAGCTTCCTAATCCAATTCGGGTAAGAGTGGCAGATGGAAGAATATTGAACTGTAACTGTTTTATTCCTCAATGCAGCTGGTTATGTCAGGGAGTTACCTTCATGTCAGATTTGAAAGTGTTACCATTGAGCGGATATGATATCATTCTTGGAATGGATTGGCTTGAAAAGCATAGTCCTATGGAGGTCCATTGGGGTTTCAAAACCCTATCGTTCTTCTATAAAGATCAACAAGTTCGGTTACAAGGGATTATCCCTACTGTAAGTTGTTGCCCTGTTATTCAAGGCAATCAATTGGATGCACTCCTGAAGCAAAAGGCTGTTGAACAGATGTTAGCCCTTTCAGAAGTCAAGGGAAACATCACTAGTTCAGTTGATCATCCGATTGTTAGCAGACTGGTGGAAGAGTTTGAACACCTGTTTCACAAACCGACTGGGTTACCTCCTCGCCGACAGTCTGATCATGCTATTCCCTTGATGTCAGGTGCTCAACCGTTCCGTTTGCGCCCATATCGCTATACTCCACAACAGAAGAACGAGATTGAAAAGCAGGTACAAGAGATGCTTTCTACGGGGGTCATTCAATACAGCTCAAGTCCTTTCGCATCACCGGCCTTATTGGTCAAGAAGAAGGATAGAGAATGGCGTGTGTGTAGATTATAGAAGGTTAAATGCACATACGATGAAGAACAAGTACCCATGCCTATTTTGGATGAACTCTTGGGCGAGTTAGCGAGGCGATGTGTTTTCTAAGTTGGATCACCGATGCAGTTACCATCAGATCCGAATCAAGGAAGGTGATGAATACAAAACAGCATTTCGGACTCATAATGGACATTTGAGTACAAGGTTATGCCTTTCGGTCTCACCGGGCGCTGCGACTTTTCAAGGTTTTATGAATGTGGTGTTAGCCCTCATTGCGCAAGTGTGTGGTAATTTTATTGATGATGTTTTGGTATATAGCCCAACTTTGGGCGCCCACATTAGTCACCTCGTCAAGTCTTCAAGTTATTGAGTCGGCATCAACTACACCTCAAACTCTCTAAGTCTTTGTTTTGCTCAACACCAACTGGAGTTTACGGGACATATTGTCATTGTTGGTGGTGTGGCTCTGACCCTTCAAAGCGCAAGTGATACAAAATGGCCAACCCTAGTGTGTAAAGGATATTAGAAGCTTCCTAGGCATGGCTGGGTATTACAGGCGATTTGTCCAAGGTTTTGGGGTCATCAGCAAGCCATTAACCAACCTTCTGCGCAAAGGTCAACAGTTTATTTGGACTACAGAAGTTCAACAGTCTTTCATAGCCCTAAAACAAGCTCTGGCATCACCACCAGTACTAGCATTACCGGACTTTTCTCAACCATTTGTCATTGAATCTGATGCTAGTGACAAAGGAATTGGTGCGGTTTCGTCAGAATGGTCATCCTATTGCTTATATCAGTAAAGCTCTTGGGCCAAAAAACCAGGGTTTGTCTACATATGAAAAAGAATTTGTGGCCATCTTGTTTGCGGTTGATCAATGGCGACCGTACTTACAACATGCTCCATTTGTGATTAAAACAGATCACCAAAGCTTAACTCATCTGTTGGATCAGCGTGTTACTTCTCCATTACAAAAGAAAGCCATCACCAAACTCCTTGGCCTTCAATTCACTATACAGTACAAGAAAGGACAAGAGAATCGGGTGGCCGATGCTCTGTCTAGACGTCCAGATTTTCAAGGAGATGATCAAGATACATGTTTGGCTGTGACTGCTGTATCTATAAGCAAACCAGCATGGTTGGAGCAGGTTGTTCAAGGATATCAGAATGATCCGGCCACTAAGAAAATAATGACTCAGCTGCTAGTTGGACAATCGGTTCCAAATTTCAATCTGCAAGATGGCATTCTTCGATTTAAACAGAGAGTTTGGATCGGTAATAATTCTGCTCTACAAAACAAATTGATGCAGGCACTTCACGATAGCGCTATTGGTGGTCATTCGGGCTTTCCAGTAACATATCGTCGCCTAAAAGCTTTGTTTGCTTGGCCTGCTATGAAGAAGATGATTCACACATTTGTTACATCATGTCAGATCTGTCAACAGATCAAGCCTGATCGAGCTAAGTATCCTGGACTTCTTTTACCTCTACCTATCCCTGAACATGCATGGCAGACAGTAACACTAGATTTCATTGAAGGCTTACCTCGAGTTCATTCTCATAATTGCATCCTGGTGGTGGTTGACAAGTTTTCCAAGTTTACTCACTTTATTCCTTTGGCTCATCCATTTACAGCCATCATGGTAGCTCAGCTGTATATGACTCATGTGTATCGATTACACGGAATGCCGCGGGCTATAGTGTCCGATCGTGATAAAGTTTTACTAGTCTATTATGGCGGGAGTTGTTTAAGCTATCGGTACTTCACTTCACATGAGCGGTGCATATCATCCATGATCGGCGGACGATGAGCGAGTTAATCGGTGTTTGAAAGCTATCTTGATGCTTTGTGCATGCTTGTCCTAAACATTGGATCAAATGGCTCTATTTAGCGGAATTTTGGTACAATACCAGTTATCATTCAGCGCTGAATACATCGCCATTCGAAGTTCTGTATGGTCATGTGCCTAATCATTTTGGTATTGATACAACTAATGTATGCACTTCTACAGATTTGCAAGATTGGTTATCTCAGCGGGAACAGATGAATGAGTTGGTAAAGTTTCATCTTCATCGTGCTCAACAACGCATGAAACAACAGGCGGACAAAAATCGATCTGAGCGTATCTTTAAGGAAGGAGATCTGGTTTATGTCAAGTCTGCGGTAGTATGCCCAATCATCGGTGGCACCTCGAGCAAACTACAAGTTAGCTTTTATTATTTCGCCCCTATCCTATTATTCGCAAGATCAACGAGGTAGCGTATGAGCTTCAACTGCCGGAGACAAGCTCAGTCCATCCGGTGTTTCATGTATCACTCCTCAAACCGGCCAAAGGAGTGCCCTGTCAGGTCAGTGCTCGCATTCCTGACTTTGATCAACAGTTGCAATTTCCTTTGCATATTCTGGATCGTCGGCTTTGCCGTCGGGCTAGGAAAGTAATTCCTCAATTGTTGGTGCATTGGTCTTCTTGGCCGGCGTCCATGGCTACATGGGAGGATGAACAAACCACGAAGACTCGATTCGGAAGCTCGGCTTGGGGACAAGTGGTCATCAAGAAGGGAGGATGTTAGCAACGCTGACGAGGAAAGGCTGGGAAGAACGCTAAGGAGCAGAAGACCGGAAGGATGAGATCCAGTGTACCACCGGAAGGCCCAAGACCGAGGGAAATGCGAGCCCACAAGCCCAATTTACGTTTTGTTGGGTCGGACTGGGTCAACCAGTAAACCCTGTTGCTTCCTGTTAAGAAGGGAGAAAACGACATGTAAAGGGGGCGGCGTAACAATCGGGTGGTGTGTGTGTGTTCTTGGAGGAACTACTCAGGCGGCGGAGAAATTGTGTATTGAGTGAGAGTGAAATCGGATAAGCAATCGTAGTGTTCTCACACAAACATGTCAGAGAGTTTAGCTGGCCTAAAAAATAAAGGCCGAATCTTTATCATAAGAACAAGTACTAGAATTTTTTTGGGCTGAATTAATTTCGAATGACCGTCAAAATCAATTACTAGTCAGCCCGCCGCCGCGGGTCTCTCTCCCTCTCTTCTTTTACATCCTTCCCAGCCTCCCTGGTTGGAATCATCACTTTTCTAGTCTACTGATAATTTTTTTTAACAAATCTAGCCTCATCCATTGTAATTGTTGGGAATAAGGTTATTTTTGTAATTGCATTCACATGGGCTAGATTTGCAAAAAAAAAATGAATAGTCTAGAAAAATGATGATTTCTCTCGGGTTGAGTACGTGAGTACCAGTGTACCACTTCATAAACAAGCACAAGAAACAAGATGTATTATATATTGCAAGATCACAAAAGCAAGCATGCATACATACGGTAGATATACTGTATCTTAGGTACATAATAAATCAGGCAAAGCTGACCACAACAACATGTCAACATGTATAACACACAAAAATCTAATTTAGCAACAGGAACGTCATAACCCCAGAGCAAACAACGAAGAACAACAAAATACACAAAAGAGAATGAGATACCAAGTTTTAAAAGAGAAAAGAAAAACTAAAACCCAAAAGCAAGAGCCACCAGACCAGCCAAACCAAAGCTCACGGCCACTCTGCCGCGCTCACTTCTCGACCAGCCGCCGGAGCTGTCCTCCAACGGCTGCCCCGCGCCGTTCAACAGTTGCTGCTGCTGACCAAACACGCCTTGCCCATGCTGCTGCCCCTGTCCGAAGGGGAGCCCCGCTCCTGCGTGGCCGCTCGGCGCCAGCGCGTCCGGCACCGGCGGCGACGGTCCGAAGGGTAGCTGGTGCGGCGGTCCGTGCGGGTGCGGCATGCCGGCAGGCGCTGGCGGGAATGCCATGTCACCTGGTGAGCCTGGTGGCGTGAGGATGCCCGGGAGTGGTGTGCCGGGAGATGTCTCGCCTGTGCCCGTCGGCGGGGCGAGTGGGGGTGTGTCGAGAGGTGGCATTGGCGTTTGTGGTGGTGACGAGTACAGAGGCTGGTCTGGTGAGACGGGGTACGTATCTGCTGGCGGTGGTGAGAGCGGCAGGTCCGGCGAGCCCGGTAACGCGTCATCTGGCGGTGGTGGCATTGACAGGTCCGGCGAGTCGGGTGACGGGTCAGCTGCAGGCGGTGGCAGCGGCTGGCCGGGCGACGTGTCAACTGGTGGCGCCGGTGGGTCTCCGAAAGTGAAGTCCGAGCTCCCTGAACCGACAAGAGTCCTTGCCGGCGGCGTCAGGAGCTCCGCACTGGTGGTCGACAGCGGTGGGAGCACGCCCTTCGAAGGTGACGACGACACCGGCATGGCCGCCCCGCACTGCTGCCCCGTCCACGGCTCGCCCCTCGCCTTCCACACCGTCACGCCGTCCTTGCTAACTATCCTCATGTCGCCTCCGTCGTCAAGGCTCAGCCTCCCAGGTTCGGCATCGATACCAGTGTCCCACAGGGAGTGCCCGCCGGCGAAGAGCTCGAGCCCCATCGGTGAGAACGCCAGGTCGCACGTGTCGGCGCCGCCGACTGGGTTGCAGTCCGACTCCCAGACGCTATTGCCGCCGTAGGCCTGCTGGATTTGGACGTAGCACATGTCCCCGCCAGGCCCACCGGAGCTGTCCACGGCGCGGCGGAGGTACGCGGAGTATGACCCGGAGGGCGACGTGAGGAAGGGCTGCGCGCTCTGGCCGTCGGCTTCTGCAGCAAAGGCGGGCGCAACGGTGGCGATGATCTGCTGCTCGGTGCTTCTCGAGATGTAGTTGGAAGAGGTGGCAATGGCAATGGCACCGGAGAGCCGCATCAAGAGTAGTAGGATAGGAAGGGAAGCCATGGTGACTTGGTGAGTTATGAGGAGGGCAATGGGAGGGGTAGGGTTTTAAGGGAAGTATATATAGGAGGGTTTGGTGCAGCTTTGTGGAGCAATTCTAGTGTAGTGGTAGTAGGAGAGAGGTGTGCATGCATTGCATGGAGTAGAGGGAATCTTATTCCAGTATGGACATCACTTTTTTTAGGCAGGGCTTCAATTAGAGATGGACACATGGTGCGTGGTAGTGTGATGGTTTGGGTGAGAATGAGATGGTCATAGACTCATGGCATTCTTATTGTGTTCACCTGTTCCAACAGTTAGGGCATTAGGTGATACATAGATGCATTTGGGATCTCGCTGCCACCGTAGAGAAACCCAGCCTTTTCAATCTATTTCAACAATGAGATAGCGTGCGGTTTCGATGGAGCATAACCAATGCAAACCTACTCTGCCACCAATAAACACTACTTTGTCGTAAGCGTGATTGAACTTCAACAAATCTATCAACGAATGGTCAGCCTGATACAGTAGCAAAGAGAGGTCTAGTTGACCCAATCACCAATGGTGCATTGGCACAAGTGTCGTATGAAACAAAACAGCATCGGAAAATTTTGATACTATAGTTCAACTCAAAGTTGGAAGGACAGCACAGGCCAAGCAACCTACTCCTAGAACAGCAACTTGTGTGAAATCAGCTACTACTACCACTACATCCAGCACTTCCAGCATGCAAGCAAACATATTCTTCCCAGTGGAAATAGGCCATCATAACGAAATGTTCCACATATCTGAAATGCGGTGTCCTCAAAGAAACCGGGGCGCGCACACACTGAAAGCATCAAGAATATGGGGAACATGGTTGTCAACCAAAAAGGTCCCAAGTTCTTCCAGAAATCCAAACTAGAAACGCTTTCTGTTCTCAATCTATGTTGTATCATGTTCTAAACTTTAATCTCCGTGGATTGTGTACCGCTCCCACTTCTTAGTTGGGTCATAGATCTGCAAGACAATACAAGTCATTACTGAATGAACAAAATTGTTGTCAAAACCAAGCATATTTGTAAAAACATCATTCTAAAATGTATAAACAGATAGAAGGGTGGGTGTCAAACCTCCCATCTTGAGGCTGGGAATATATGTTTGTTTTTCTCATACCAATGCCTCTCTACAACCTTCCCCGCATGAGACTGCACTTATCAAACATGAGATTAGAAATTTAGAATGCAACACATAGAGCCACAAATAGAAGAAATTGTTAAGACATTAGTCACCTCATCCTTTTCTTTTGTTGCATCGGCAGTGGTTCGCACATCCTCATGAACATCAAAGTGGAAAAGCTGCAAACAGAAACCAGTGTCAGTGAATGTTCAAGCTCTTTGACGGGAAAAAAAATTGGCCTGAATAGAGAAGAGACTAGTGTTCTGTGCTTTGGTATTAGATTACAGTATCGTCATCACCATCTTAAATGAGTTAGCTAGATCAAGATAGCACAAAAGGTACTACTACTCTTTGATGATAGGTGATAGTAAAACAGTAAGCAATTGTAAGAAAACGAGGATGAAGCAAGTTGGAAACACAAACATAGAGTAGATGCACATTGGTTTACATTTATAAATGTTTCAAAAGCAGGTAAAAAGCTCCAGAACAATTAACATATTTGAGGAAAGAAAATCTCCAGGAATACTAAAGGAACAAACATTACCGGTCCACTCTTGCCCCTTGCTTTGTTGATAATTAACTCATAGAAGCTGTGTTGCTGTCAAATCAAAACAAGGGAATAAGAACAGGGTCAAACTTACTCAAACGAAACAATGTAATTTACAGGAGAACAAACTTAAGCTTTGCTTACATGAGGGATGATGAGATCTTCCTTCACATAAAGTAGGTTCTCAACTGATGTTGTCCGTACTTCACGGAATTCTGGGGCAAGCTGCTGCTGAACAGACCTTAAGAATTCTCCAATAGTGTCACCTTTACGGACCTGGCAATATAGTAGGCATTGCTTGAACTGTACAGTCCACATCTTTATAAAAATCAAAAGAGGAGCACTTTTGTCAAAGATTAGAAATTCACCTGGATAGCTCTCCTGTGCCCAGTACCATCCCAGTAACTGTAAGTGATTGCAAGAGGCTCATCTGAAATATGGCACATATTTGGCTAATCAGTTAGGATGCAAAATTTATCCAGAAGGGAAAACATGCACAGTAAATCGATTAAAGGAGACGAATGCTATCAGCATGTGACAATACTTTTGATCAGTTCCTGCTCACGCGACCACTGCTTCTTCAAGCGTTCTCGCTCTGCTTGTTCCTCTGCCTCTCTCTCTCTGATGGATCATTCTTAGCAAACAGCTTGCAGGTTAAACAAAGCTTGGAAACAAAGAATCAATCAATACTCCAAGCAATAATCATAAACTAAAAGATATACCTGTCAGGTAGAAAACTTGTCTCAACAGTAGGATCCTTTCCAAGTTTGACAGGACCAAGTTTCTTTTGAGTTTCATCTGTAACTAATAGCAAGCAAAATGTTCATATTGGCCTTAATGCAATATATTCTATTATTCTTGGGTCATTTTCAAGTAGCCCAAAAGATCTGGGTCTAATGAAACATTTCCAACTAGCCAATATATGTCTCAGGGCACTATGATCATAAATAGTGAGATCATAACATAAGCAGAATAGAATTGTGTTTCATTCTGAATTAAGCCCTGACCAGGAACCACTCATTTGCTTTATCTGATTTAGTTTCGGTGATTCCAGCTTTCTATGCAAGGTCATCCACGCACATAAAGTTTTCAAGACATGATAACAACAAGGTAACATTGCAATCTATAGTGGAAATCAAATCTTTATCTCATCAGCACTTGAAGCAAAGTTAATAGAAATGGAGCCCCCACAAAATTATGCCCTCAAATTCAAGACAGGCAACTTAAAAAAAATGTAACACGAGGATTATATTTGACCTAAGACATCATCACCGCAGTTATTCAGCAAAGAATTGTTCAATCAAAGGATAAATAGTCTAATTTTGAAAAGTATCACGAAACATGTATTTGTGGAAGGAAGAAAACAGGTACAATAACAAGAAATAACAGATATTGCAAGCAACAATCTGATTGCACAAGCAGAAAAACAGCAAAACAAAGCAAATCCATAGTCAATGAAACAGGCAACAGATGAACAGATGATACAAACTGAAAACATATATGCTTGCAAGATGGCCATACACAAGGTAAGTCAACAGTGCATTAGTAAAAGACCATGGAAAGGTTAAGGATCATACAATTCTCAAACTCATCCTCGTCACTTCCATTCTCAATGTCGTCAAAGAAAGACAAGCGTGGATCTCCCCTCACTCTCCTCCTTTTCCTTTTCTGCATTTGTAATTCTTCTTCCCTGAAACCAACAATACAGCATTTAAATTGGTATAAGTCAACGAATCCGAGAAAGCTTATGGTTCTTCTTCCAGGCTAGGATTTCAAACTCACTGTTGTTGCAATTTTTGAAGCTTCTCTTTCTCTTCCTCCTCGATCTTGGTCCGTATGTTAACCCTCTGCTCAGGCACATGGATGATAAATTACATAACCATATTTCAATGTTTCAACGAACATGTAAGCAAAGACTAATGTATGTAAACAGTCTGTCCATTACCTTCTCGACATATTGCTCCCTCGTAACTAGACCGACTGTTTCCTTCTTGAATGCAGTCTCAAGAATCTGAAAATCAATTTAGTATCATGTGAAGAAGCATGTGTTGGAGATTGATAAAACAAAATCCGGCCTATGGCAATAAGAATACATAGAATCCTATCATTTTGTCTCAACATTGCAACAGAAGTAGTTCCGCAGAAAAGCTAGTCCTAAGTGAATCACACAAGTGTAGAAATCCAACAGAGCACAAGTCCCATACAAAGGAAAGAATAGCCACATCGAGCGGGTTTTATCAACTCTTCATCAAATCCAACAAAGCACAAGCAGAGCAGAAATGAGAGGCATCAGTTAAACGTGTCACTACATCTATAAGTTCCCACGATACCACTACAGCAAGTACTTCAAGACTATAACTCGCCCTTTCTGAGTAAACTTGCTCAAGTAAAGCTTAACTACTATGTGATGAAATAACAGGCAACCACAATAGATAATTCTCCAAGAATCTGCACACACGAGTAACAAATTACAACAGGGCTACGAAATCCATGGGAATACCACTACAGCAAGCACTTCCAAGACTATAACTCGCCCTTTCTGAGTAACCTTGCTCAAGTAAAGCTTAACTACCATGTGATGAAATACCAGGCAACCACAGTAGATAATTCTCCAAGAATTTGCACGCACAAGTAACAAATTGCAACAGGGCTACCAAATCCAGCGATAATTACTCATGTCAAAGCACACCCAAATGTCTACGATTATCAGGCGCCTTACTGGCTCACTCACGACGAGTGATTTTTCTCCCTCACGCATGTGGCCTAGAAGCCTAAGAACAACCAGATCCATCTCCGAATATACAGGCTACTCGGCGAATCAACAAGGGAAAAAAATTGGTAGTGATCCAGAGGGGGGGCATAGATGCTGCGACGATTATACCTCGGAGGTGCTGGAGCCGAACTGGAGAAGGCCGGGCTGGCCGTCGGTGGAGGACTTGTTCTTGAGCTCCTCGATCTTGCGGCGCTCCGCCTCGCGCTGCTTCTCCAGCCGCCGGATCTTCACCGCGTCCTGCGCCGTCCCCACGTACCCATCGCCGAACCCCGACATCCCTCTCCCTCCCTCCTCGGCTTCTTCCTCCTCCTGCTCTTCTTCTGGTCAGAGAAGAGGCCGCCCTTTAGGTAGAAGGTGTTGTGGCGCGGACCAGGCAAGGTTTGCAGCCGACGCCCGCCGCGGTCGGAGTCGGAGATGGCAGTCGGCAGGATGGGTCGCGGAGACGCGGACAGCCAGGGATTTGGGGAACGCGTCGGGTGCCGACTCGCAATGGGATGGCTGGCCGCCGGGGTTCTTAGGTGGGCTAGGCCCGCCCAACTGACCTACTATTGGGCTGTAATTGGGCTGGGCCTACATTTAGGCGAGCCCTAGATCGGACCGATTAATAGTCTGACCTCGATTTTCCAGATTCCAGACAACAAGCTTTTTCCTCTAAAGAAAAGCAACAAGTTTTTTCCTCCTAGAGTCGTACTCTTGTTGGAAGAATAAACGAAGTCATACGAATAGCACCAATGCTGATAATTCATCTCAAATAAAAACAATACTCCCTCCATTGATAAATATAAGGCGTATTTTGACTTGGTACAAGAATTATGGTTGTGGTGAAATTGAGAAAAATATGAG
The DNA here is from genome assembly GCA_036346275.1 of Otatea glauca. NCBI lineage: Eukaryota > Viridiplantae > Streptophyta > Magnoliopsida > Poales > Poaceae > Otatea > Otatea glauca. The sequence goes on from CM070728.1 coordinate 11,714,436, forward strand.
AGGAAATAACTTACATATCACTCTTAATTGTCTTGAAAGATGAGAGATAATACTTTGTGGAGGTGGTAATGAATAAATGCATATGGTTAAGAGAGAATAAATAAGAGTATATATGAAAAAACTCATTAAATCTACATGCACGCTTTATATTTTTCAGTAAGACCATTCAAACTATAGACCTTGTATTTATCAACGGAGGAAGTAACGGTTTAGAGTCACCATACAAGTTGCTCTAGAAATAGGTTCAACAGCTAGGCAAATACGAGTTCGATTTTCTTTTGAAAAGCAAATAAGAGTTCGATTGGGCACTTCCTAACACTGCAACTGACAAAACCGCACAGCACCCAGGCACAATGTTCTTGATGCCAATAGATAACATGCGACGACAGAGCATAGACGATTCAGCTTGTTCCTGGTTGTCATCTGGGCTTCCTCGAGCAGCTGAAACACACAAAAATTGCTGGACAATGTCCAACGTGTCATACAGTTAGGACGTACGTGTGCCACTCCTGTTCAAGTAGCGCAAACACCAACTGATGAGCGAAACAACCGAGAGCTGAAATATTAAAGAGCGCACCTGCCAGTTTCCGCTCACGAGCTCGAGCGGCGGCCTCCCTGTTCTGGTCCATCCTCTCCCTGCGCCGCTCTTTTGCCTCGTCCGCCGCTGCTCGGCCGCGGCCACGACCGCCCGCTGCGCCAGCGCCCGACGCCTCCGAGCCGCGCACTGTGTTGAGCCCCATCTGCCCCCCTCTCGGCCCAGTGCCGAGACTGGCGACTGTAGCCAGCCCACCTTGGCAAACCACACTTTCACCGGCTCCACTCACCTGCACGCACCCGGCCCGATTCCACCACAGCTAGCCCGACACCCGGCCCCGGCGAAGCGTTACGAGGAGGAGGAGAGACGTGGATCGGGCCGTCCAGGTCTCCTCGAAGGACTTGTCCGGCACGGGCATGAACCGGCTGAACCGCACCCAAGCCGAAAGCACCGGCCCATCAGCGCTGACATGTGGAGGCAGGCGCACGACAGGAGTAGGCGCCCAGGTCGTGGTGTGGCAGCGGTTGGGCCCAACGGGTGGGGCTCCATCTCCACCGCTGCCGTTCGTAGCGGCGGCCCATGGGCGCGGCACGAAACGCGCGTCCCGCGGCGGCAGAGGCAACGCTCCGATTCCAACGACGCGGCCTTTCGGTTGGACGGGCTGCGGCGCGAGGTGGGATGCGGGGAAAGGCAGTGGCCGCGGCCCGGTGTTCGGCAGCGGAACGGTCCAGCCGAAGGGCCGGGAATCCTGGCCCGGCCGAGGTGTTTGTGGCCGGCGCCACCGGCTGGTGGTTGGCATGGCCGAGGTGCCCTGCGCCACCGCGGAATGGCACGACACAGTCGGCTCTGAGAGGGGCCTGACACGCCCGTGCGCCGGCGATGGTTGGAGAAGAGGAGATGAGGCGGGCTAGCGCGGTCTGCGGGGATGGGTTTTCCCTCATGTCTGCCATACTTGGTCGGCCCCCGGAGTGCACCATTGCTCACGCTCTAGCTGCGTGTCTAGGAGGCTGCAGGCATACACGGAGAAACCTATCCAAAAATTCCAACTCGTAAGAAATCTTGATGATTTATAAGATAAACAACTGATAAAGCAAAAGTTTATTCAACAGCACATATATATGTCGGATCGCGTGCAGGCAATTCATCCTGATACGTCAGGAAGATATGAAAGATTTCCCAAGTGGCTGCATGCAGGAGAATTGCACGCCCGAAGAACAATGCACAAAAGTGAAGCCTTCCCGTTTTTTTTTAATGGCTGGTCAGAAATTCTGAATGACTCGAGATGTCACGTGCCTCTATCAAAAAATACACTTATCTCGTTTGGAAGCGAGAATTTCGTAAGAATCCTGCTAGAATCAAGCCATTTCTTGCAAAGTTCTTCTGAACTCGATGACCTAGTGATCTTCGCTACAACGTAAGCCTTCTCCCATCAGTAGAATTCTAAGGTTTTGAAAAAGGAATCTCACATGCAAACCTCAGAAACAACTAAAGAGACCGGCTGGACCGCTCACAGAAATCACAACCATCAACCTGAAAGAACAGGAATAGATCATTAGAGCATACCACGTTGTAGAAACCTGTCTTGCTTTCCCGAATCTTTAGTCGGCTCTCTTGCGTTCTGTGCTTCTTTCGGAGGACGGAAATGACGTATAAATTGAAACATGCCTGTGTGTGTGTGTTCTGCGCATGCGTTCTATGCTGCTAATTAGATCCACTTTTTCCCTAAAAAAATTAAATCCACTTTGTTCACATGCAAGTAAATGAGTTGAAACAGAGCAGAGGCCACCTCTGCAAGGACAACCCTGCCAATAGAAAAATTAACCATCCGATGGCACAGGTCATACCAATCCAATGGTTGAAGACATAACCTCACATGAAGACAATTCTCAAGACCCAACCGCCCCACCAATTAGAGTTCATCACTTCATTGACGCCTCTCTAACCTTAGTGATGTTTAAATACACAAATGCCTCCAGATATAGAATAAGCAATTGCTCTCCATGTTGTGACAGGTTTTTAATGGGAATATTTATTCCAACATATCCAATTTGCACCCCTAGTTGTAGCAATCAATTCACAGTGTACCTCGGTGCATTAATTTGTGATTTCAAGGAAGAACCTCACCGAAGAGGGACAATTTAAAATGATAACGAGAGTAAATAAACATATAAAAAACCACCTGTCCATCTTGTTATGTGTTAATTCATTCTAAAAGCCCTTTCTTGAGAGAGAGAGAGAGACACGTTCTAAAAGTCCTTAGCGTTCATTTTTCTTTTACCTCTTCAAAATTGTCTATTCGCATTTCATAAGTCAACTCATAGTACGTTATGCGATGAGGGAAAGTATCGGCGTTTAACAAACGAAGTGATCATGCAATAAGGGGTAAAAGAATGGCTAATAATATAATATAATCTGTGTACATTTATGGATCATACAACAGCCATGAGGCGTCAGAAGGGAATACAGAGCATAGCGGCAAGGCAAAGAAAGTTCAGTAAGCGGAGCCAGGAGAGGACTGAAGACTAAAAAAGGATTATTTCCTGGTCTCTTCGCACGTTTGCAAAAGCTTTCGCTGCTTTCTTTTCAACATTACAAAAACTAGCATGGTGCCGCTATTTATTCCCATCAAGTGCCAACAATGGTCATAAGTCGGTGGTCATGCCTGCTTGTTGTCCGAGGTAGAAACTTCTGCACTACACATAGGGCATACCTGCACATAGAAGGGTATATTGTCACCTTCAGGCCGATACAGACAGTTGTTTGGACGTTCACATTATGTCAACTGAGAAACAGGTTGAGTGCGCTACACGCCAGATGATGCATCTAATATAACTAACTTCCTAAGCTGGGGATCCACACGATGCGATTTACTGGTAGAGAACTCTGAAATGAAATCATGATATATACGGTAAAGTACGGTAACAAGAAAACAGCAGATCAATACCCTTACACAAGGAAACCTCAAATTTGACATTATCACGGACTAAAGTGGTGTACCATCTACCAGAGTATCACAATCATGTCATAAGCTATGAATAAATGTAACTTAAATTATTGATGTAATAACAAATTGACAGTGAAGTTTGTTGGTTATGTACAGGCTATCAGTATTTAGTACTGACCAAATGTGTAGCTCTCTAATTAACATAAAAGAAATTCGTTAGTCGTTACAAGTCGTAACAGTGCTACTACTACTAACCGATTGTTTTAGCAGTAACTAAAAAAATGGCGTATATGCCTAAAAAAATGGCGTATATGCTTGGATAGACTGGATTTATTCCCTAAGACCACATTGCCCCCAAACCATTCTTATATAGGTAATAATTAAACAAGCATATAAATGAACTTTCAAATGTAACTAAAGTTATCACCCATTCTCTCCAACTACGTTACAACTACTACTAACCAATTGGTTTTAGCAGTAACCCAAAGAAAGTCGTAAATGCTTTGATAGACTGGATTGATTCCCTAAGACCACATTGTCCCTGAACCATTCTTATATAGGAAATAATTAAACAAGCATATAAATGAACATTCAAATGCAACTGAAGTTATCTTATCTCCCATTCTCTCTAACTCTGCATTGATGCATACCAGCTTCCCAGGTTTGGAGATTATCTAAGCCTTTCAAATATAGTGGCTCTATCAAGCAAAGGAATAAAGCTTGTTCACACTACAACAGAAAATTGTTCATTCCACAATATATCACTGTCATACCTAAAACAATGTTAGCAAACTTCTAAAGTTATTAGTGTTTTATGTTTTACCTGTAACTAGTATTTTGTTTCCTAATGGTGAAACAGTGGCATAGTTACCGGATTCGTTGTAAACCCCCCGTGAATCGCGAACCGGCTTCATCGAACCCGAATCGGTTTAGGGTACGAGATTCATGTTCGCAGTGGAAATTGAAAGAAAAAGTGGCAAACCGCGAACCTGAATCCCCTACCACGACTCGGACAAACCGTGTTTCTAGTAACTATGAACAATGGTACATGGCTACAAACCAAAGCTATAAAACTAGAATAATAAACATAATATCAAAACATAAACCATGACCCTGTCAAATGGCCTTTAGAATGATTAGGAGTTAGGACCAACTATCAAATAGACTAATATTGTAGCACCTAGTTGTGATGGATTGATGGAACCCTCCCTCCTACATTCAGGTGTGTGTGCACACCTGCACATGTGTTTGTGATAGCCTCATACGCTTCACAGTGGCGGGGATCGTTTATGGATGAAGGAACAACAGTAAATTTTCCAGCTAATCAAATTGTAAGGTGCATTGTACCTTATTTATTTGAAGCCACTGGTTTATGCACTCAGGATGGTATGAATGCTTGCAGGGAAGTGCAACCAAAGATTCACCTTCCTCGAATTCCACACGACAAATTACACATCTACAAATAATAATGATACATCATTTTAATATATATATATATATATATATATATATATATATATATATATATATATATATGGAACATAGGTCACTGGAAGGCTAGGAAACTTAAATTATCTACACATACTGCTCTGTGTTGCCATCTTGCACATCTTGTGTCTTGTAAGTTACTGAAGGTAAAGAAGCAAGTGTATCAGCAGAGAGACCTCTGCTTTCTGTACCAACTACTTCACCCAATGCAACTAATTCCTGAAATCACGACTAGAACTATTAGCATTGCATATTGAAACTTTAGCTGCAGGGCCAGGTACCCAAAGGGTAAACAAAAGAAATATAACTTGCCTCATAAGAGTACTCATCTGGATCAACCTCTTGCCATGCATCCTGTGTTTTGAATTTTTGATAATAACATATCAATGTGTAAATTGTCAGTTATTCAGTCCATAGTTGGCCAATTTCAATGAGTAAGCAAAAAATAATAGTATAATACCACTATGTGAACAAAGACATAAATTCTCCATGTAGAGTGGTGGATTCATTGGAGCTAATATGCCACAATCCCCAAAGCAAACAGAACAGGGAAATTTGACCACTTATAGCATGGCATTCTATATTCTAAGTTGCTTAATTCTGGCTTTTATTGCTAAACCAGCAGACTATTCTAGCTTTACCTAAGAATAACAATCCACATGTAACTCCAACATCCAGAATACACGAGATTTATTATTGAGATTCTGGATTGCAAATAGGATGAAAACCAACAAGTTAATATGCTTATCATTGAAAGATGAGATAGCACGAAAGAAGTTCCAGATCTAACTGAATAACAAGGAATCAATGTTAAAATTTGATCGAAGGAGAGTATCCCCAGAAAAGAACTTGGTGCACTTATCAACAACGTTTTAAATGGTATAGCTAACGAATGTTTCATGTCTCCTTGACAACTTCCAATAAAGCATCGGTCTATACTTTTTATTACAATGAATAATATTAAGTCGACATTTTAATTGCAACATCATTTGTTAGAAGTTACAAATGAAACGAAAGTAGCAAGTCATCAAGTTAAGGAAGTAACTCATCCCACATGATTTCTAGCTATCATCTATCATGCTAAAAGAACCGGTGTCTACATTTCAGATAATGAAAGAATGTCAACAACATAAATATGCAAGTATCATGGTACTGACAAAATCCAAATTATACACTGCATCAATACGTACTTCACACGCATTAATAAACTAAGGAGAGAGTGTAAGCATTTCTGTCTCTTCAAGGTCATTTCTTCCAAACCCCACCGATTCCCATTTCCAAAGACAATAAAGTTTATCAAAGATAAGGAAAAAACGAATCACTACCTGTGGATCATCCACATGCTCCTCTTCATGCTCCACTGCTCGCCCTACAAAACAAAAATCAAAATTTTATGTCAGCGACCACCGGAAAAGGTGAAGCGAGCTGAAAACAATATCCATTCAGACTCACAATCGCTGAGTCCAGCGAGAGCCATGAGCCGCGCGGCAACCTCGCGCTCCTCGGCGTCCTGCAGCGCTCGCGCGTAAGCCTCGTCGTCCTCATACTCCGCGGGGTCTACCTCTGGCTCCGTTTCATCCACCTCCTCATCCTCCTCGTACTCGCTCCCCTCAGCGCCCTCTTCCTCGCCCTCACCCTCTCCCTCGCCATCACCATCGCCGGCCGGGTGCTCGTGGTGATGGACGCGAAGGTGGTGCTCCAGTTCCTCCTCGTAGTCCTCCTCGGCCTCCTCATCGTACTCGTAGCTCCCAGCCTCCGAGCTCCCGTAGTCGCTGCCCTCGCCGCCGCCTCCGTTCATGCGAAGCATCATATAAGCCCGCTCCTGCATACGATCCAAAACATAGGTTAGTCGCGGGGGTCTCGGAACCTAGGAACGGCCGAAGGCCGCGAAATACGCCACTTGCCTGCTCCTGGAGGACGCGGGCGAGAGCGAGGTCGGCGTCGACCTGGCTGAGGGCCGTGAAGGGACGCCGCGCCGCCGCTTCCGCCTCCGCCGCCGTGCCGTCGCCTCCGGCGTCGGCCGCGGCGGGGGCCGGGGGAGGATTCGGGCTAGGGTTGTGGTCGGCGCTGGGCTTATCGGCGGCGCCGCCGCTTCCATTCGACTCTTCCATGGCAGCGAAATTAGAGAAGGGGCGAAACAAAAAAGATTAACAACTCAGGTTAAGCCCCACTCGGGTGACTTATGAGGAGGGGGTGGGGGGATAATAATGCATGTTTGTGCGATAAATTATCATTAGCCTCGGGGTTTCGATTTAAACCGGGTCTGGTTAAGCTAATGACGCCGGATACTCCGCACCGACCGCGTTCTAATTAATATTAGTACATGACAGATTGGGCCCATGCTACGTTGGGGCCACGCGCCAGTTACAGTTAGGTACATATTTATGTACGTAATATGTTGCGGGGTGGAGAGGTGCCGCGCCGTACACAGTCACCCACTCGATCTGTGACATTACGTGACCGACATGTGGGGCGTACTGCGTACATGTGGACCCACGTGTCATTGATGTTGGCCAACAGTTGCTTGAGGGATTCGTTGAGAGTTAAATTCTGGTAGAATCCCGAACATCCCTGCTACTTGTTCCGAGTTTGTCATTCGTGCAGAGCTCAGGCAAATCTACAGTACTTTGAGATCCGTACTGATGCAGAGGAACTGTGCGTACAACCTGGAACTTCTGTTTCTGAAATTTAATCTGTCGGTGAAGTCTCTGGTTTACGGCAAGGTAAAAAAAAGACTTCGTACCGGGCTACTAGTTTTCGTGCACGGATTGGTCATGGACAGAGCAGCCACCGTAATGTCGAGAAGTTTTGATCGGGGCACATAGCGTGTGGACAAATGGTACAGTTTTACTGTTATGCTGGCAAAAACGTGGAAGAAAACCCATATTCATTCTCATTCGTGGACTAAACACGCGTGCAAACATTTCAAAACGTACTTGTAATTTGGAGCAAATCGCGTCTCTGAAACGGAGGCGAAGCATGTGAATGGCTACTGGCCCCTAATGCGTGAGTTGTTCTTGGAATCTCGTATTGCCGGTATATGATACCCACGAGCCTACAGAATTACAGAGGCGCCGCTCCTTTTAGCGGCCATAATTTCTCTGTATCAGTCTATGACCACGCGGGCAATGAACCATAGAAAAGAGGGAAAAATCGAAGAAGATAGCATCGATCCACCTGGTAATGTTAGCTAGAGAGGATAGAAGCTGGCATAATCTCAGTCGTGAGAATAAAGATGCCTCAGTTGCGTCAACATCAGGATTAACAAAATCGGTATGAAAAAATCGGAAATATCGAGTGAAAAATCGTAGAGTTTCAAAATCAAAATTTCTGATTTTTTTTTTCCTTTCAAAAACGACCGTTTGCATAGAAATTTGGTCGATTTCCATGGAAAATCGACAGACTAGTTGAACTTTTTTTGTTTTATTTTCATCGATTTTCGGTCGGTTTACGTTGGACAAATTTTTCTGAAATTTAAAAAAAAAATTAATTAAATCAGTTTACTGAGCAGTTTAGAAGCTGAATCGCGTTGATACGGCCAAAAATCGCGAAAATCAAGCGATTTTCATCGATTTTGTGAACCCTGGTCAACACAGCCTTAGCTAATGAGAATCAAACATCATCTCATCAACACATGAAGTTTTTTGCCTAGGGCCAGTGCGAGCAAGTCCCTTGAAAAAAGCCCCTTATCTGAGGTCGACCTTTTTTACCAAAATGTTTTTCCCTAACCTTCTGCATCGATAATCAATTTATCAAGATTTATACATCCTTATTAAGATTTCACCAACACGTATATGCATGGACGGAGCTAGCCCATGATCAAGCCTTAGACCGAGCCGTTGTTCTCGGGTCTAAGACAGAGTCAATCATGGTCCAAACTAACTTATCTCAAAGCTTTTTCATCTCGTGCATGTGCCTTTGGGCGTGAGTCTAGGTGGCCTGAGGTCTAGTTCAAGGTGGGCACTGGGCCGGGCTATTTTGGGTCGGCCCGAGACACGTCCGGCCAAAGAAGACCACGGCCCAAGACGACATCGTTTCAAAGGACCGGGCCGACCAAGACGGTTGTCCGGCGGCCGGGCACGCTAATCGAGCACGATGGGGCCCGGCCCGTGACGACGACGATATGGGCGTGCTTTCGGTAAGACGGGCCGAACGAGCCTGTCGTCTTGAGAACGCGCGACGCCCGACAATGACACATCGGCCGTGCAACACGCAGCAGGGCCGTGACTCTGTGGCGAAGACGCGCCGAACCCGCAACAACGTCTTGAAGCTTACCTCCCATGCCGCGTCGTGTCCGCGTGGCGGTGAGTAGAGGAGGAGCTCGAGTGCTCGACCCGTGCTAGTGGGAGAGGAGAGGGAGGCGCCAGTGAGGCGGTAGGGAGGTGAGGCGGAGTGGGGAAGACAAGGCGGAGGAGGTGGGCCGGGCGGAGGGGTGAGGAGGTGGGCGTGGGCGTGGTGGCTCGAGGCAAAAGGGAGAGAGAGTCAGCGAGGAGCCAAAGACAATACATGTGATGGTGTAATGTACTCATGCATACGAATGTGCATGTATTGCCATTTAGTATGCACTAATCGATTGTTTATTTTTCGACTATATATATATATGTTCGTAACGTACACTGGTCGATGTCTTCCATAATCTCCTACATCAATGCCAACTAGGCTATACATTCATTGCATCTTAGTAGCATCAGATACGCCCACTACTACAAGCAACTTCGGGTCCTTTCCTCTCATCGCAATAGTGTAAATGGGCTGGACCTGGGCCGACACGGCACGAAACAGGCACGAAACGTAAATAGGCCGTGCCTGGGCTCACCAAAGACGAGCCGGCAAACGCAAGACGCAAGACAACGAACACGACGGCGATCACGGCCGGTGCGGTTTACGCCCGAAGACGATAGACCGTCTTGGGCCTGGCCAAAGACGACACGACGCCCACCTCTAGGTCTAGTTTAGCCACTGAGTGTATGTGCTAATGTGCTAGACGATTTATGGTGGGCAATGGTGAGTGTGCTGAGTGCTGACCACGGGCGTGCTGGTTAGCGGCAAGGTTAGTGACGATGACATCGTAGATTCCAAACCGTGACAATTGGTAATTAAGGTGCAACGGTGAGGTGACGGTGCCGCCGATGATAATGGCAGGTCACCAGCTACGGCAGCATGGGCAATAGTGTTATTAGTTAGGAGGGCGGGCTGTGAGGTGTCGATGGCGTTGTCGGTCACGACCTCGCCAAGGTCACCTACGGAGGGGACGATGAGGGAGGAGGTCACTCGGTGGCCGGAGCCGGCGGTGGCTGGGACCCACCGTATCTCTTAGAATATCTAGCTCTACCTAGTACGTACGCACTAGATCCAGTCCAGAGGGGAGGCTCCAGGCTCGGCCCACGCCCCCGGCCACATTCTCGCCATGGTATCTCCGCCGCGGCACGGGCACGGAGTCAACGTGGCAGAATCCACGGCCCTCGGCACCCTATCCGTGGGCCGATAAGGCGCAGGCGGCCATACAAAGCCGTGGCCGCGGACTCGCGCACGGGTCGCTCTCTCTCGCCTCGCCTGCCCGGTTGCCTTCCTCCCCGGGCGCCCTGCCGCTGGCTGGTGGCTGCGCGCACCATCCATCACACTTCGCACAGGCAGGCTGATACTCGAGACGCTCCCACCAACCGCGGCGCAGCGCGCGACGCAGAGATTGGATTAGAGAGAGAATGGCGGCGCCGTCGTCCCTCGCGTCCTCCCACCTCTCCCGCCTCGCCGACCTCCGCCGCGCCGCCCCGGCCCCGAAGCAGCTCCGCCTCGGCTGCACCCGCCGCCGGGCGCAGCGCGTCGTCGCCATGGCCGGATCCGGCAAGGTGCGGCCCCATCTTCTTCCTTCTGTCCATGTTATTTACTTGGAAAGGTTGTTGCTCTGCGTGATTGTTGCTCATGTTCTATTCTCTTCCTCTGCCTTGCAGTTCTTCGTGGGAGGCAACTGGAAGTGCGTAAGTATTCGCCTCTCTGCTTCAGCTTTACTTACACGGCTTGAGGTGTCAGTGTACTGACGAGCAATAGGATGGTGGGCGGAGATTCCGTTGTACCTGCATGATCTCTTGGTCCTGGCCGTATGTTGGTTGCCCACTTGAACATCCCAACGGAAATTGGAATAAGATTCTGCCGGCATTCATACATCGTGATCTACACCGTACCTGATCGTTTGCTAGAATTGAACTTGCGTTCGTGCTGCCTAGTTTTGCTTGGCTTGTCATGGCATTTTCTTGGGTGTATAAAATGGATTGCGTCTTTGCAGTTGCTGGATAACTTCATTTGATCATCAAATATCATGAAGTCGAGATTTGGTGGGCATCTGAAGTTAAGAAGCATGGAATGTTGTCAGTTCTTGTGTTCCAGGGATAAAGAAGCTACTGTTTTTATTTTTGTTGGTATCCTAGGAGAGGCCATAGATTTACCAAGAATGCTGACTAAGGGGCAGCCATCAGTTAATGGGGTTACAGCAGCTAGGGTGTTAGCCGTTGCCATGTTAGTGTGTTAAAGTTGTGATTAGGGGTAGCTGGTAGAGGGATGAGAAGGAAGTGGGGAAAAATGAGGGATGTTGTCAATTGTGATGGTATATCGGTAGTGTGGACAGGCTTTACCAGTCCAAAATAAAGCTGTGAAATCCCCGTATCTTCATTTTTATGCCATGTTTAGGACCGACCAATTCGAGCACACATTTTTTCTCGGAGAACCTTCATATTTTTTATTTATGCAGTTGCTTCACATTTGTAGGGAGCTTCTGCTAACTATATTAAGTTATTTTGCTTAATGTTTTTGGTCAGATTTCTTGGAATTTCTGGGATATATATCTTATAAATTGTTTTCTTCTTGTCTCTCACTTTAGAATGGAACAAAGGACTCCATTAGCAAGCTTGTAGCTGACTTGAATGCTGCTACACTCGAAAATGATGTGGGTAAGCTAATTTGTTTCTTCTACATGTATTCTAATCTACATGTCGATGTGACCTGTGCAATCGTTGTGTTCATTTAATTGGTAAATATCATGTATATCTATGATGCCTGTTTCCATGTAGTACGGACATCTTCCTGAATATGTAGCTTCTACCAGCTACGTTTTCGGACACTGTCACTTATTTACTGCATTTGCTCTGCTAAGTGATATCACCAAAAGTGTAGATCCAATGCTAATCCTAGCCTTTTTATCTCTTTTGCTTAAGTTTTGAAGCCACTGCAAACCCAAATCTGCTAGTTACTTTTCCGATATGCTTGATGCCCTTGTCTACGAAGAAGTTTAAGCCCCTTCATGGTACATGCATCCTGTATGAGCACCATGTTGCATGGAAGCATTCCTTCCATGTTGGTAGCAAGCTCTTATGTTGGTTACCAAGTTGGCCAAAAAGTCAGCACCTGAAAACAAAACTTCTTTGTTAGCTTACACATGTTCCACAAGAGCAACATGTGTGGTTCTTTAGATGGAAATTTTGCACTATGGCAAATTATCACCAAAAAGTAATTTCTCATGGTGGAAGACACAAGTAGTGTGCATGCACCAATGCAGTAGCTACTTCTATTCAGAATTTCATACTACTCCGGTTGCCCACTTGTGAGGCTAACCTGTTCTACCTTGTACAGATGATTCTTTAGACAACTTAAGCTATTTTGCTGATTTTTTAATTAACTCAGCAAGCATATTAATATGTGGGGCTGTGGCAATACTGCAGATGTTGTGGTAGCACCGCCATTTGTTTATATCGATCAGGTCAAGAATTCACTAACTGATTGCATTGAGGTATCTGCTCAGAATGTGTGGATTGGAAAAGGAGGAGCTTTCACTGGAGAGATCAGGTTGGATACTGAAAGCTAAAACTTGTTAATCTCGTCCCCTTTTACTTCTTAGTATATGCAAGGATATTGCAAATTATGTGTATAGCATTGATGACAAAAACAGCATTTGTTGGATTTGTTTTACTGGAATGTAGTTTTTATGATAAGTAATAAGGATTAAGTAGTTTCGTGTCTATTTTTTTCCTTCTGGGTTTTCATTCTAGAGTTTTTTTTGTTCCCTGAAAAAAATCTTTAGTGCGGAGCAATTGGTGGACATTGGATGCAAATGGGTGATTCTTGGGCACTCTGAACGTAGACATATTATCGGCGAAGATGATCAGGTAATTAATATGTACACAAATTCTACCAGATTGGTATGTCTCTTACTTGTCCATGCCCTGTTGAGATGCATGATTGCCATTGTCATGCAGTAACATACTTTAGGATTTTGATATAAAAAGTTTACCCAACGCAGTTTATTGGAAAGAAAGCTGCATATGCCTTGAGTCAAAATGTTAAGGTTATTGCCTGCATAGGAGAGCTTTTGGAAGAGAGGGAAGCAGGGAAAACTTTTGATGTGTGTTTTAAGCAGATGAAAACTTTTGCAGGTAAAATTTCCTCACCGAGTAAATTAATGATGGGCCTGCTTTGTAAGAAATGAACAACATTGATGTATCTGCAATATGTGGCTTTCAGATAGTATTACAAACTGGGCAGATGTTGTAATTGCATACGAGCCTGTTTGGGCTATTGGTACTGGTAAAGTTGCTACACCTGACCAAGCTCAGGAAGTTCATGCTGCTGTTCGTGATTGGTTGAAAACCAACGTATCACCTGAGGTTGCTTCTACCATTCGAATAATTTATGGAGGTTAGTTCCTTATCTCGCATCAGGATCCGATCAATGCATTTGTCAATTTGTGCCATAAAAACTGATGATTGGAAGGCTGAACTTGGAAACTGTAATTTAGTACAAGAGGTAGTAACTCATAAAGTTTCTTAATAGCAGCACCTTCCAAGATACACCATTCTGAATTCTAGTTATCTCTTACGAAACAATTTGAAACATATTTTTCTTTATATTCTGCTGTATGTTGGAAATATCTTGAAACCCCATCCTGAGAAGTGAGAAGTTAGTTCCCAAGTACCGATTTCTGTATCTGCTAAGGCCCTTATCTTTGGCATCAGTACCAACATTTATTTACAGAATGTTTGAAGCATTTTATCTCAATCGTAACATCTCTTACAGATTCTATGATATGATCGTCTTCATGTGTTTTTGTTGCAGGTTCTGTAAATGCAGCCAATTGTGCAGAGCTAGCAAAGCAAGAAGATATTGATGGCTTCCTTGTTGGTGGTGCCTCTTTGAAGGTACGAGAAACCCGTGTCAGATCCATTCTATTACTCAAATGAAACAATGAAGCCGGAAAATTACCTCCTCTTGTGTGCTGTTTTTAGTCGCTGCTACCAGCAACACTTAAAACACATCGGCCTGCAATATTATCATGCTTTCTGTTCTATATTGATCACCATATGTGGGCATATTGGATATAAAACCACCTATAAAGCAATCATATTCGTGAACCATGAATACCCTATTATATTATCAGTAATCTTGGGGCCGATATTTTTTGGTGTTCACAGGGTCCGGACTTCGCCACCATTGTCAACTCGGTGACTTCCAAGAAGGTTGCAGCTTGATGGGCCCTCTTGATAGGAATGAGTGATCAGAGAGGCAGCTCGGCCACCGTATCATAAATCCTGAGATAGGTGCTGCTCGGTGTGACCGTGTTCACTCAACGTCTGGTTTTGCTGATTTGTAGCACGAAAGAGAATAATGCGAGATGCATCTATCTTTTTCTCGTGGACCTTTTGCACGGAACGGGAGTTTTTTTGTACGCGAGCAACGCACATGAATCAATATATGCTGGTATCTGAGGAAATGTTTTGCCGTATGATCCATTGGCCGTGATCGAAGATTCAGCACAATCAAAATGATAACGGAGTTGCTGAAGTGCCACGGGGAGGATGGCTTGATATTAGGTCTAGAGAGGAGAAAAAACTGCAGAAAGAGCCACTGTCACTGCCAATGCCTCCTCTTTGGTAAGGCCGTAGCAGAATAGAAAAGAACCACGGTCATAGCAATTTGCCAAGTACCAAGGCCACCTGCCCGAGCGCAGGTGCGTCCTCCGCTCGTGCGGCAACCCCTGTACGCCGGCGGTGCGTCCTCCACTCGTGCGTCGCGGTGCCGCCTATCGTGAGCTCAGTCACGGGTCAAGGTTCAACGGCCAAGGATGTGCAGTATATCTTGGGTGAATACCGACCATGCATGACGCGTGCTCGTCCCAAGGAAATGAACGCCTTTGCTAAATCTTTCCTACTGGCTATTGGTGCCTTCCGACGCAGACGGCACGAGTCAAAGTGTTCGACTTGAAAGTTGGAAGTCATTGGCGGCTACATGAACTGAATTTTTTCTTACGAAGTTTGCACAAAATCTTGATGTGGATGGACGTGAAACAAGCACACGATTTCTTTACAAGATTTCGTAGGGGGTACAGTGCTGAACGGTTCTATAAAATCTAGTGCGTGTGCAGAGTCAACTTTGCTACCCGGCATCAAAAAATGTACGGAATTGGCAATCTCTGCATCTGCTTACAAGAAGCGAGAATCGATCAACAATGTTATGATAGATCCATGCACATAAAATTAGGTGCGACGATACATGGCCCGGTAAAGTCACAACCGTGGGCAACATTTACTCATCTCTGACAAATCTAGTATCCAAGTTATGTGACAAAAAAAAAAGAGAGGAAAAAAGTGCAAGTTCCTATGGTGTGCAGAGATTCTTCAGGTCTTCCTCCATGGCATAGGTGTTTGGGATGAGCCTTGAAGCATAGGGATACAGGTCCTTGTATGAATTTCTGATGGTGCCTTCTGCCACACCAGTAGCCAAGGAAATATCTGCAACACATCCACCGTGTTATTTCACAAAAATATATCAGACGAGAGGTGAGGATAGAGTGGGTGAGCATTTCGAACCTTTAAGGGGCTTCTTGTCATCTGAGAGTTGCGTTATCATATAGATGACAGCAGCCGCAATTGAAATAGGGCTCCTCCTGCACATCAGGATGCAAGCAAGTGCGAACATATCTTTTAAGTCAAGAATGTGCACAGGAAAATCGACGAATAAGGAAGGCCCATATCTAAGTCAATGACTAGCACTTGGGCACTTCCAAATATAACACTAAAGTTACACGCATGGCCTGTACCAAATTTATTACCCGCTGTCTACAGTGTATATATTAGTCATCTGCATTTCATTTATCAGACTAGTTCCTCTAATAGTCTTTGACTCCTTAGGTCATTTACAGAATACTGCCTACACATGAAGCTAAACAGGCCCAAACTAAATCGACCCAATGATATTGAAGCTAACTAGACAAAGAACTTTCATGTCGCTGAATCTCATCTCTTATCAAAATGGAAACAGGATAGGACCAGTCTTCTGTGTAGTGTGTAAAACGTCCCAAAATGCCTAACCTTATATCAAGCTCCTCTGAGCGCTGAACTGCCTCCTGAGCTGCTTTAACAGCTTGATTGTTCATCCCAAGAGTTGAACAGAAACGCCTCTGCAGGTTTGCAAGCTTATAAGCTACCAACTTCAGATTTTGCAAGATTATATGCTAGGTAACAACAAACCAGGAAATCCCCAGCATGGATGGTTCCCATCTCCATAGATTGACCCATCTCAACTTCCAGTTGCTTCACTATGAATTCTTTTGCTCGGCCAATCTCTTTCTTTGTTGCTCCATTGGCAACCGAACATATTTCTGCAACAAGCCAACACAACAAAGAAGAATGACATAAGATGCACGAATGCTCATGAGTTCTACTATCTACAAAATCGAAATTTTGTTAGAACACTCTATACCTTTTACAGTTCTAGGCCGATCTTCTTGTCTACAAGCAATATACAGACAAGCTGCTAAGATGGCATCTTGATTTCTTCCCCTGATAGACTTGAGATCTTCCACCTTCTTATATATTTCATTGGCTCGGTCCTTGGGAAAAACAAAGACAAAAATAACACAATCACTACCCAGTGGCGACCAACCAGCATTTTGTTACTGCATGGAACACTTGAAATAACTCTTAGGAAGCAGCAACGAACCTTAACAATAGGGACATGGGCATATTGTGAACCACAGGCATACACCAGGTATTCAGCAAAATGTTTTATGCATGTGTTTATCTTAAATAAAATAAACAGATTACACTACATAACATGGATCCCTGCTCTATTAGCATATATGCTAGGACAAAAGTCTGTGTAAAATGCCCTACAAGCAACCTGATGGATTTAAACACATTGAAAGAGAACATATGAAACTGAGATTATATAAAGTTTCAATATTTTTAGGACAACCCAGCATGTATGATCAGACAGCAATTACATGCATTTAATCGAGTGGTCAGTGCAATCTTATCATTGTTGCTAGTACCAGCAAGCAAGTATAATTGGAGCAAATATTCAGGTAGTCAACTCAATATATAATGAACAACAACCATCAGATTCTTTACCTTGATAGTAGCCACAAGACCCAACCTGCAGAAGAGATACCATGCCAACATATTGTCAAAATCCAGATGTCACAAAAAAAGGGGTCCAAACTGCATCAGTGATAAAGTAGATTTTAGCATTTTGCATCTATTTACCTTGCATTGTTTCCTACTGTGAAAATTCCCCATTCTAGACCCACTAATAGAAGAGGAGTCTGTCACAATTGCACAGGCCTTATCACAAAAAGATCCTTCACTAGGTCATCAGCTTGCTATTGCTAGGCACCTAAATGGCTAATCACATGCTTCAAGCAACTAGGTGCTAAAATGCCATCGCCAACAGTTTGTCAATGCATTGAATTGAAGTGCATAACACAAGCAATTGGGGGTGCAACGAGCCTGTCACATCAATTGTACCAAACCTATATTCATGCACCAAAAAAAGAGCTTTTACAGTACCTTATGAGATTCATTGTATTATCCCAAATTCTTGATATACCAGTGATGGTCTGCAATGGAACCTTACCCCAGATCCAAGCGAGAACCACCCACCACCTAACCCTACGCCCCTGCCCATATAGCACAAGCCCTAGCCCTCCACGGAGCAATCACACACACGTTCCAAATCTACAAAACCAAACTAAGACAAAAAAAAACATCACTCCGAGCGTCGATTCCTAAATCCACCGACCCCAAACCAAAATCAGGGCCGGGCCAGACACACACGATCGATCCTAAGACATATGAGAGAAATCAAGCCAAAGCGCGGGGTACATCCTCATACTTTGATCGAATCGAACGCATGAATGGGATGGGCGAGAAGAGAGAGAAGATGAGAGAGGAGGACCTGTCCGCCATGTTTGCGATGGTGCGGAAGGCGAGGATGAGGGAGCGGTCGGGGTTGGAGCCGCGGTTCTGCCAGCGGCCGAGGGAGGATGAGAGGAACTCGCCCTGGGCGCCGTTGGGCTTGGCGATGACGGTGGAGAGGCCGCCGTCGGTGAGGAGCGGGTTGGTGGGGCCGCCGACGCGGACGGGGTCGTTGTCGTTGGACTCGTTGGCGAAGGTGCGCCACTCGGAGGTCTCGTCCACCGAGTGCGCCTCCAGGACGAGGCCGCACTCGGTGCACACCGTGTCCCCCGCCGAGTGGTCGAACGCCACCTCCGTCTGCTTCTTGCAGTCCGGGCAGAACGTGTCGCTCATCTCGCCCTCCGCCTCCTCCTGCTCCCCTTCCCTTCCGTCCCGGCGACTCTTCTCTACCTCTCTCCTCTCCTCCTCTCCGCTGCTGTCGAGTGTTGTGCAGTGCCGTTCGAGAGAAGAGGCGATTTAGGTGTAGAGCACGGGAGAGGGAAGGAAGGGGAATGGAGAAGGGGAGAATCGGGCTCGATCGGTTTGGGTTGGGCTTTTATTGGGTCGGGTCGGGTCGGGGGGCTCCTCCTTCAGTGGATGGCGTGGCAAAGCTTCGGCTTTTCTGCGCTTTGGTCTGATTTTTTTTTTGAGTTTTGCCCGAAAGAAATTGTAAATTCTAGTATCTTATAAATTGATTGGGTCAGATATCTGTCCACTTTTCTATACCCCTTTATAATGCACTAAACATTCTTTTCTACGTCCACCCCAAATAGTGCATCCAACTAGAGATGGCCCAACATTCGTGCACCCAGCGAAACGTCTCCAAAAACTTGCCTCCATCAAAATTAACCTCTCAAATCTTTCCTCAGCTTTACTCACCCACATCCGATGGCCATTGTTTAGTGTGTCTAATCTATACCCCTTTATAATGCACGTAAATATTCTTTTCTACGTCCACCCTAAATAGTGTATCCAACTAGAGATTGTCCAACATTCGTGCACTCAGCGAAACGTCCTCAGAAACTTGCCTCCATCAAAATTAACCTCTCAGATCTTTCCTCAGCTTTACTCACTCACATCCGATGACCATTATTTAGTGTGTCTAATCATCCCTGTGGCCCACAACAGGCCTCCCCGACCTCCAGCATCATCAAGGAAAAGGAAATAAACGTTCTGAAATTAAGGAAAAAGAAACAAACGTCTTGGAAAAGGAAAGGATCATACATTACGTGCTGGGAGAAAGAAACCGGGAGACGTGGCAGCGCGGTATTATTTTTTCCGAATCAGGCCCTCGCGGCGATGAATTTGCGATTGTAGCCTCGAGCAGAAAAAATTCAATCGAGAGGTGCTGGAATTTTGTTTCTCACGTCCGAAATTATCCAGCGGATGGTGGGTAATTTCAGGCATGAAAAAAAAACCAATCTCTGCCTGGCCGCTGAATAATTTCGGGCGTGTGAAAAAAATTACAGTGCTTCTCGACCGCGGGAAAAAAATTCTAGCACCTCTCCGTTGATTTTTTCTGTCTCGAGGCTACAATCGCAAATTCATCGTCCGAGAGTCTGATTGAGAAAAAATTATAACGGCGATACTAATATAGTAAAAAATTCGAGCCTCGGCACTGGTAAATAATACCGCGCCACCGCTCCGCTGAATTTTTCAAGCTCAAGGCTACAATCGCAAATTCATCGCCGCGAGAGTCTGATTCGGAAAAAATTATAACGATGATGCCAATACAGTAAAAAATTCCCGAAAAATAAAAAAAATCAAGCGGTGCCCGTCCTCTTGATAATTTTGGCCGAAAAAAGAAATGCTCGGTGGTCGCTGAAAACTTCAAGCGTGTGAGAAAAAATAAAAAAAAATTCAAGCGGTGCCCGTCCACTGAATAATTCCAAAAAAATATAGAAAAATAAACTGTGCTCGCCGACCGTTGGATCCGCAGGGAAAAAAAGATAAAAATTAAACAACGCTCACCGACCGCTAGTTCCGCGAGAAAAAATTGAAAAAAATTAAGCAGCACTCACAGACCGCTAGTTCCGTGGATAAAAAATGAAGAAAAAAATTCAGCGCTCTCCGCGCGCTGAAATTAGGCTCTATGGGGTTAGATCCGTAAAAAAGTCTCGAGAAGGATCATATTCGAAAAAAAACACGATCACGAGGCCAGGAAAGTAAAAAATTCAAATCTGGTTTCCTTGCATGCGGATCCTCCCTGTTTATTTCCTTACTTGATTCGCTCTCTTCCCAAATATGTAGTACGTACAGTTTTGGCCAGTAAAAAATTCAAGTCTGGTTTCCTTGCATGTGGATCCTCCCTTTTTATTTCCTTGTTTGATTCGCTCTCCTTCCAAATATGTAGTACGTACAATATGATCACAATATAAAGTTGCTGAAGGCGCTTAAAAAGGCACTCGTATCTTTACATCCTTTCTTCCTTGTGTGATCTCATATGCAACAGAATCCTCTAAAAAAATACAAACTGAATCCATGCCTTCCTTTCCCATGTTCCTTGCGCAGGTCACGGGAATTCCTAACTAAAGAACGCCCAAACGCCGGGACGGAGGTGCCATACCTCCAGCCGTTCGGCGAGGCCGCGAGGCTTTTACGTACGACGACGTCGGCGTACATACATACATACGCACGCGTGCGATGACCGGTGATATTGGCTCTTTCATGCCTGTATAAAGGTACATACAGAACCGTCTAAGTCCAACTTGGGCTCAAGTGCTTGCTAGCTCATGAACTGACCCCTTTAATGCAGGGGTGCGCATGCTCGTAAGCGATGAAACCATGTATTTCAGGGATCCCATATGCCACTGCCTAGATTTACAGTTCTGCGTATGTTTTGATAATTTTGCGTTATATATATACACATTATGCAATAATCAACTAGCTATTTTTTAATGTTTTAATTTATCGCAGTCACTTTGTAATTACCGACGGTACCATAAGTTTTGTGTCAAGGTTGAAGATGAGAAGCTTGCAAAATTATTTGACTCTTGGCCTGAGATTGGAATTGCGTTGTCTGAATGCCGAATGGTAAGCTTTGCTTAATAAATTGTTTGACGCTTTGTTATGTTACTATATATGTGTGCAAAAGATATAATGTCTGTATTTCTAGATTATGCTGCTTTTTCATCACAGAGGACAATTCAGCATGTTATCGTTCGACATGAAGAACAGGGTTATCTCCGTTATTGATCCAACACCTCTACCCGGATGGGTTCCAACGGATAAACCATCCAATTACTATCTTGATAGAATACAAAAAATTGGTATAATATTATATCGTGCTATGAGGATAGTAAATCCCTCATGGAACGACGATATCTATGATTGGCGTATTGTAATTCCAAAGTCTGTTCCAAAAACAATATACCGGTAAGTTATTTACACATGATTAGTAAATAGTTAAATTTTTGTGTACTTACATGTAGCAATTAAATGTTGTGCAGGAACTTGACAGGTTATTTGGTCATGAACTTCATGCACATCCGGAGTGGTCAACGCTTTAATGCGGATCCGCATGATCGGTACTCTCTATTTTATTAATCACTTTTTATAAGGTTGTAAAGTAGGTCTATACTGATGATGCTCTACAATGTACTTACAGGGTTCACCTATCCTAGAAAGTGTTTCTTAATTGAAATACTAAAATACAAGTGGAATGAGTGTGCAGAAAACATTACTCAAGACATAAAAACAAGTCTTAAGAGCATACGGGAAACGTTTAGCGAAAAATATTATTGAGTGTTATATCTTTATTTTTGTACTCGTATACGAGCACTGTGATTATTTATTATTAAATGTTATATTCATACTTATCTTCTCATTTAATTGATAAGCAGGTGTACTGCCGTCGTAGCGTTAGCACGGGCACTATACTAATATATCTTGATAGATGATACGTATTGCCTCTCAATCTTTTTGTGATCAGAAGTGAATTAGTTTTATAAATTTATTCAAAAGATACTAAGCTCGTAAAAAAGATTAAGCTAAACTTGACTATATATATATATATATATTACTTCTAATTAGGAGTTGGTGGCAGTGGTCCGTTCTCCTCTAGAGTATCTGATTCGTTGGATCTGACATGAACAACTGGGATAGAAGAGGATTTAATTATATCTTAAATGGAAGGATTTTATCATATCTTTTTTGAATAGAAATATTATTTTAGCATATCTCTATTCACATGTTCTTACTATAGAAAGATGTTATTCATATATCTTATAAATGGAAGGATTTTCTCATCATATTCTGCATGGATAGAAGGATATACTCACCGTATCCTATAATACGGGAATTCTATCTCATCATATTTGCAAATACATAGATTAAAAGGAAAGAATCACGCAACCAAATCACGTGCCAATCACGAAGATGTCGGGGAGACCTGGCTTTCATCCGCCTGTGTACACTGACTTCTGCTTTCATCTACTCCCTATTAAAGGGCGCACACTCTCATCTTCAGAAGGACAGGCTGTTCGTTGGATCTAACATGAACGGTTGAAATGGAAGGGGATATAACCCAATAGTCAAATCTCTTCGGAGGAACAAACTTTTTTTACTATTGAAACATAATTAAAGTTAGTGTTCTTTGTAAATTAATTTTTATCGCAAATTGAGTTTTCGTTGTAACACACGAGCACATGACTAATATATATATATGACGAGGCACCGTGGATCTAGCAACGGTTCGAAGAGAGAGAGAGTGGGTATGGTCTGACCGATTAGTCCAAGTCTCTGACAGTGCTTGTCCTCGCTGAAATCTCCGTCTCCGTTGTATACGACAACGTTTTCCCGTGCAAAGCAAGTAGGCGACCGCGTGCTGTTGCACCGGCATGTCCAGCATTCCTGTCAGCGAAAATGGCAAACTTTAACAACAGTCATCCTCAAGTAAAATGGAACCAAGAAGAGTACCCAATCCTTTGGCATCCAGGCGTTTTACTTTTATCTGACACAATATCATCGATAATTGAGCGAATATCATGATTATTGGCCGTATCGAGGTAGCTCGACATTTTCAAACCGGTCTAATTCAAATTCAAATTAATTTTTTTTGGTAAATTTGGAAAAAAGTTTTCAAAAAGAATTAAATTTTTTTGTGTGAGGCCTTAAAGCAATGCTAATGATGTTGTAAAATTTTCAGATGATGATCAGACCTATGTATTTTTTAAAAATTCTATGCTCTTTTGTTTTTTTATTTTCTAGGGGCAGTAAATGAAGTCTAATATTTCTGAAAAAAATTGTGAGGTCCTGAGGCACTTATAATTATTCTGTAAAATTTTCAGATGATTGTCAGACCTGTGCATTTTTCAAAAAATTCTGACAATGCTACTGACTCTGTATACGCTCTCCTGTTTTTTATTTTTTAGGACACTAAATAAAGTCTAATATTTCTGAAAATCTTACTACATGATCTTTGGGCACTTTAATGATACTATAAAAATTTCAGAGCATGATCAATCTTATAAATGTTTATAAAAATTTGACAGTGTCTCTGTTTCTTTTCATTAGTTGTTGTTTTTTATTTTTCAGAAGCACTAAATGAATTAAAAAATTATTGAAATTTCTCTAAGTGTTTTATAGATTAATTGGGATTTATTCTAATTTTATACATTTATTCTTTTTTTTTCAATTTTCCTCGAGTAGGCCAAATATCGAATAAAATCATTCGAAAATCGAACAAAAACGATAGAAAAATCGGTCCATTCTTTATTTTTTCCGCTGTTATTTGACCATGAGTTCAAAAAATTCGCCGTAATCCTCCCTAAATTCAACTAGACGTTATAGTACGCTCATAGCCTCACAGCCACTCGATATACCGAGGAACACGTTATTTTAGTAGTGGACTAGCCCCCGAGTTCAACAACACCAATGCTGAGGTGAACACGACTAGAAGTTCTTCATCCGATGCTTCCATGCGTAATTTTCGTATCACAAGTTTTGCACAGATTGAAGTCAAATTATACGCAGACCAGAATATCTTCACAAAGCAAACACGAATCATAATCACGAGGGCACCATCATCAGTTCATCACTGCCTTCCCATTCTAAAATCACGACAACCTATGTTTTAAGACGACCCCTGGTGCAGTTTTGTCATTAATAGTTATAACTCAAAATATCAAGTAAAAAAGGCTCTGGTCTCGCACTTGATAAGAGACGCCGAAGGTTGGCCACTAGAGCATAACTGCTATTCAGAGCACATAAAATGGGTGAACCAACAAGTTCTGTATCCTGCTGCAGTTTACACCACCCCGGAGGGAAGCCGTAGCACCAGTTGCCCACCAACGAGACTGTACAATCAGACACCTGTTAGACAATGTTCAGACTATAACCAAACCAGTGATATTGAATGTACCTCTTCACATAATAGTAGCAGAAATCCGCGAGGATGAATGTCTGTACGATTTCTGACAGGAGCACCATAGATGGCCACAAACCATAGCCCAGAGCAGTCAACAAACGGCCACGGGTATCCAAAACCTACACAATTATTTTGTTTGACTTGAATGAGCAGAGATTCCATAAACGTGTATAAAAAAGTGTCATTCAGTGGCGTGGATAAAGTTTTTGTTTTGGAAAGCTCATGAACAAACAACTTTCGCATGCACATGTATATAGTTTTTCCTCAAGATGTCCTTAAACATAAAAATTGCACTTGTAGGCATGTTTGATCCAATTGTACTACAAAAAAGTAATCAGTGTAAACAAGGGAAGAATCACCAGATGACCAGATTGCTCAACAATGATGCCCCTAAAAGTAAATATATTGAGAAACTAACAGTCCATCATTCATCGAAGTAGTACAGTGTATCAAGTATAAACACATATTATTTAAAGCCATAACAAATGCCTCAACTCAAAAACATTCAGTTGTACATTAATTGCTGGAATGGTGGGTGTTAGTACCAAATGCTATAACAAAGGGAAGTTATAAGATGGTTAATAAAAAGGAACAAATATATAAAAATAAGCTTGATGGTTTGTTGAGATGAACCTGAAGAACCCAGTGGGCACAGCTAAGAAACCTTGCAACTCCCAGTGCAAACACATAGTGAGCTGTGAACGGTTCAACAATCTGCAAAAGATAGAAAACTTAGATCACAAAACTTCGCCCTGCAGAAAAGGGAATTGCATGCTAGTATCTACCTTCGTATTTTGCATCAAACGCAATTGCGGCAGCACTGAAACAGCTTCCAAGTACACACAGAACGCCCAGCTGATCCGATTCACAATGTTATGAGATGTTGAAGGATGAATAAGTAGCGCTAGCACAGCACAAGGTACCACCTTCAAAGAAAGTAATAAATAACCCAATAAGTTGGCATGTCTTACAACTAAGAGATTCGTGAGCATTATAACTGACTCAACAAGCACAACAATCCAGTAGATCATTATAGGTTCAATGTTTTTTGTTAGTGAGACATGGTTTTGATAGCACTTCACTTCTACAGACCCATTAACTGATAGAAATTTAGATGATTTTACATGACACCACAAGTTATCCATGGCAACAGTTCATTTTGATATCCATAGTTGTTGTGTATTTGGAATTTCAACCAGAAGAAACTTACATATAAACACTTGTTAAACCAAGAAGATCAACATAGCACCTACTAGTAGATTGAAGTGCCAGTATCATTTCCTCAACTCAGCACAAAACTTACCAATCAGAAAGCCTGCAGAAGCAACAAACACAGCTACCAATATCCACAAAAAGCAAAAAGAAACAGTGTCTAGAGCACAGATCGACAGTTGTAGCTTTCAATTCATGTAAGCAAGCCACAGAAAAAAATCAGAAATAATGATTTCCAATCAAGGAAAACCCACACAAGGAAAAAATAGAGCTAGCTACCAATCTGCAGAGAAGCAAAAAAACAATGATCTAGAGCACTAGTAAGCGCAGTTCAAGATTAATGTAATCAAACTACAACCAAATTGTAAACAGCACCACTGTTGTGGTTACGGAGACAAACAGTGGTGGAACAAGGGCCTTGGTGGACCCTGAAAGGGACTTAGCCGAAGCCTGAGGAATGAGGAACAAGTAGAAGGAACTTGTATATATTTGGTGCTAAGTTACAAGTGTGTTAACCCCCCACACTGTGCCCCTTGGGCCCTATATACAGTGCTAGAGGGGGTCAAGAGATTACAAATGTGCTCCACTAAAGTGCAACGGTAGCAGGGAAAAAGGTCCCCCCCCTGCGGCAGGATGTCCACGTGGGCCTCCGCAGGCCTGTTCCAATGAACCGGAGGGATCTGGCGGTCCTGGATGTCCGGGGATTGGATCTAACGGCTGCTGATGGGGTCCCTCCAGATCCGTGTTTGCAAAGACCGGAAGGGCAGACGGTGGGGGCCATCCCCGCAGCAACCACCATACCCAGTTTATGTTTACCAACCCAAATCCCTATAGTATTAGGGGTAGATGATCATGTGTTCTTACCACATAGTAAAATGCAAAATTGTCCTTGTCCACCATATAAGTTGACCTCAATTTGAACCGAATCATGTAGATAACAAAAAGTGTAGCTGCAAGTGTAGCAGTGTCCAGCACAGTATGGATGTCATACTCCATGACAACGCTGCAGTATAGTCTAACAGCTAGAAATAACGCGGTTAAATCCTGAGATTTAAGGGATAGTCCTGCAATATTTAAAATAGAATTCTTAAGTTCTTAGTAAATGAGGGCATTAGTACAAAGAAATAAATATAAAACACATAAATCATGCAATAGAATGACAAAGAAATGCTGACAGACTTATACTACTATTTATCTACACATACAGCACCATGCTAGTCGGTAGTCACTTCTCTGGTTAAAACATATAACATATTCATCAAAATGTACTTTACGATTGCAATCCATGTGAACAAAGCGCATATCCGACAAAACAATGTTGAGGATCAAAAATATCCATGTACCGGAACCAAAACCTAAGATCGAAGGTTTAGGGGTTTTATTGACTTTGAGTGGGTTTCATTCCTAGGACAAAAGGCTTGGTTGTTGTTGTTGTTGTAGTAGATTGTACATCAGTAAAAATTCTGTTCGCACATTTCTTTAAAAAAAATATAGGAATTACATTGTGGCAAGCAAAACAACTTAACTTTTGCTGATACCTAACAAATAGATGTAAAATAAGTATGTGAGGAGCTTCGACTGGATGTGGACCAATATGGACCCAGAATGCACACAGTGCATTACCTACTATCCATGACTATAGAAGAAGCATTGGATGACTATAGAAGAAGCAAAAGAAAATATGTGCATGCTAATCGTTTGTAGACCACTTCATAATATTGCCTCCTATAGTTCTATGCTAATATGTCTAATTTTAAAGCTCAAATAGTTGGCTTTGCAAACCAACAACACATGTAAAGTCTTAATCGTAAGAACTTCCAAACAACTCAAGCAGAAACTTGCCCAAAGGAAAATCCTTGGTAGAGATAGTTCGCTCCTCTTAAGTATGGAATGGTAACAAGTTAACCCCTCCACATTCCGCACCAAGACAATTGCTCCAAACAAACCACCTCGATTTTATGTATGATCAATCTGTCCATCTCTGACATGATAATAACCACATCCAATTTATAAACCAGATCAGGGTAGACATTACACCAATTTACACCAAAACATCAAAATGGGAGCTCCTAGAAAGACCAATTGGATTGAAGCGTATCCAAATTCTTCAACTTGATTCAGTTCATCCCAACATACTGCAACATCCCCAGCACTGGGACTATTAAGCCTATCCAAATTTGCCCCAGCAAAGTCATAGCACACATGTAACCAAAACTCCTCACAATAGTGCTAGTAAGTGGTAACGCAACCTTCTAACATAGAACGACTTGCAGCTCTAGGAGGATATCAGATCAGTAATTAGCTACAGCTCCCATATCAAAACCCTAAAACAGTGCTACGCGTCTCTCCAGCTCCACAAACAAATAAACTCGCACGAAATTAGCATTAAACGTGAAACGTCCGACACGAAATAGATCGAATAAACATCCCAACCAGCAGCGCCTGCAGGCTCATACATATTCACCGGAACAAACCACCAATTTCCTAAAAATTTATAAATTACGCCGGAAAAGCGCCTTTCGATACGAAACCAGTCGGTAAATTCCTCCAAAAGCCTAGCCCGCTCAGATCGAACGATCTCGATGGATCGAGGTGAGCGAGGGAGGGAACACGAACCGGCACAGGTCTTCTCCTTGGTGAGCTTGTAAATGAGGACGCCGATGCCGAGCGCGTGCGCTGCCTCGGCAGCGACGAAGAGGTTGTCGTGGTCGTGGACGATGAAGCGGATGAAGACGAGCGCGGCCATGCCAGTGACCACGGCAAGGAAGGCCTTCACCTTGGGCGGCTGCCGCCGCACCCACGCCGTCACCACGCCGAGCGGCCGCTTCGTTCCCCTCATCTCGCCTCGGTCGCGTCGCCTCACCACCACCTCCGAACGGAAAACACGGGATCTTTTCTTGTATTTTTTCCTCTTCCCCCTTGGTGCGTGCGCGTGATAGAGTGATTTTTTGGAGGCGAAGGACGGATAGGTGAGAATGTGAGATCAGCCGGAGTTATGGCTGGATTGGTAATTTGGCTCTTTGCCGTTCTGGTGGAATTATTGAGAGCCCTGGTCAAAAATCGAAATCGTAAAAACCATAAAAATCAAAATCATAAAAAAATCATTCGAAAAACCGCTAAAATACCGTTAAAAATCGAAGGGATAAGAAATAAAAAAATTCAAAAACCGTCCGTTTTTCAACGAAAAACCAACCGACCAATTGAAATGTTCCTACAAAACGGTTTTCGAGCGGTTTTCAACGAAAACAGCGGTTTTTCAACGGTTTTCGAGCGGTTTTTAACATGTAAATTTTTTCAATTTTTTTAATTAGAACGGTTTACCAAGCGGTTTTGGATCTCGAGCCACAACGGTACGCTCGAAAACCGCGGTTTTGTGAGCCCTGCCTGTGCCATTAGAGATTTTGGCCATCTAGTTTTTCTCTCTCTTAGTCAGACATGTTTCACTGTTTAGAGTAAGGCCTTGTTTTGTTTGGTAGAGCTCTATATCCCAACTCTATCTCAAATCTAAAACTTATAGGCTAAAATAAAGTGAATTAAATTTATATTTTAACTGTAGCTGACCAAACACAGCCTAAATGTCTCTTCTTTCTCAAAAATTATATGTAAGCACGATTTACATTGTTCTCTCGTGATCAATTCTGGTTTTCAAGATATCATTTCATAATCGTACCATCGTATATTAAGAGTAAAGAGATGTGAGATGGCGCTATAAAGACTAACCATATGTTGGGCTAATCCCTCTCTGTTTTTTAATATAAGACGAACGTACACCACACTCATTATCACACGCATACATACGCGTGCTGTTTCCTACACACGCTAATTAGTGAGCACTGAAACGTAAGTGGGAGGATTGCACGACAGCAACGCTATCAACTGAGCTAGCTGCTAATCGCTCTCGGTTTGCCCGTGACTTTAAAACACTTGTTTAGGCGCTATTTGGGACAAAGGAATTACGGGAAACTTACGAATTTACTATTGTTCCTTCAAAATACATTCGTATGAAATCCGTCCATTTGAAACATGAGTTTTCTTGATGAACAGTACCTAGCTCGCTCGAGTGCGCTGCTCCAGAACTTGCCAAGGAACAACAGATCGAGCACGCGGTAGACGATTGACTCCCCCGTGCCACCACGATCAAACAAAGCAGCTCGCAGCTGGTTTCCCAACGCAGCTCGATCGGCTGCCGTTTACAAGTTTTGATTCGCACTTCAGCGCCATGCAATTAATCCAGAACACGTCATGTAGTATGTGTATGTAGTACTTTTTATGGCGTCCTGTTTGTACTAAAATGTTCACATGTTGATACTTTGTCGCCGGTGAGAGACCAAAACATTACGCACGCCGAGTCGCCGTCCGGCTGTGAA
Organism: Otatea glauca; assembly: GCA_036346275.1. Classification (NCBI taxonomy): domain Eukaryota; kingdom Viridiplantae; phylum Streptophyta; class Magnoliopsida; order Poales; family Poaceae; genus Otatea; species Otatea glauca. Next base: position 11,744,566 of record CM070728.1, read on the forward strand.
TAAACGCCACCGGCCACCCGTGCCGCAATTGGTGCGGATGGCTGCGTCTGCCACTGCCCAGCCGCGACCATGCTCCTTCGATTGAGGTTTTGAATAAGATGACCTTTGCATTTTGGATTTGGATCTTTTTCGTATTTCAAGATAGTGCTGTCCTTCAGCAAGCCGGGGCTCCTCCTGCCGATCTGCCCCAGCGACTGTTCCGGCGGCCGCGTGCCCCATCTGGTTCCAAGGAGTTGCTATAGGCTTGGCCGACTACCACGGATCCCTGCATTTTGCAGCTCGGATGCATGTCCGGCGGCCCGGTGCACCACCACGCTGTGCAGCGGCAGTCATGGTGCCTTTGACACCGTTGAATGCAACAGCGGCGGGATAAGATGCCTTACGTACGGTAATGCATGCGGAGCTGGTGCTCTATCTAGCTTCTTGCGAGTGAAACAAGCAAGCAAGCAGCTCTAGGTCGTACTACATGCACGTCGACTCCCACGCGCGTCCGACCAGCCGTCCAGGCCGCTCATCCCGTCTCTGCCGTCGGCGTCAAGAAGATCAAGAACCGGCGGCAGCTGTGCTAGCCCTACGACGCCGCCATGGCCATGGAAAGGGGTCGACCCCAGGGAGTGGCCCTTGGCGGACCACATGTCCACGACGCAGGTGGGCCAAATGAGCCCATCCATGGGCGCCGACCACATGTACTGGACACCTTCTCTCGTCAGTTCGACGACTCGGCTGCACGGTCTCCTTCGTAGGTTCCTGTCGATCGGTGGCATGGCCGCCGTGACGATCCACGGCGACCTGCTCCCCCTCCTCGGCGCCGCGGACGTCTCCCTCGCGGCCAAGCACGGGTATTCCTGCAGCAGCTGGATCTGTAAAAACTGATCAATTGGTATAAACATGATTTCTGAATGTTTCAGTCATCAGTTTGCTGTCACAAATTTGTTTTCTCTTTGTGCGCGGAAAAGAGAGCTTTATTAATTACTCAGGAATAAGATTGCAATCATGAGCAATTAATTGCTCAACACAAGTCGGAAAACGCTCACGCCACATCACACTGTGCTTCGTACGTTTCGCCAGTTGTGCGAGCTCACGAGCAACGCCATTCTGCTGCTCTATTCGCATACAGAACCTCAACCTTCGGCAATTGATCTGCGAATGACAGGGGCTCATGTACAGATGACAATCGTGTGAGTATCTCGAGTACGACTGATGGTCACCCGAATTCGAAATCCGAAACTGTGCCGTCCGTCCGAATCCACTAGACTTTTTTAGTACGAATCTGTACCCACATCAAACTCGATGGGTACCGAATCCGAATGGCTACCCGAACTAGTGCCATTCCACATACACCAGAAGATGATGGGTACCCGAACCCGTGTCATTCCACACACACCAGAAGATGATCTGAGTTCAGTCTATATTCAGATTAGCATACAATTAGTTTACCAACCGAATCTACTGAACTATCAACAAAGCAAGACAGCTATTATAACCAAATCAACCTCTAGAATTTTTACTAGCAGAGCCAACTGGAAATATTCAGATCAGCAACTAGATAGCAAACTAACCGAACCAAATAGATGAAGTTCAGTTCAGAAGCTAATCAAAATATTAACTAGTTATGTTCATGTCAGCAGCCAACCGAACCAAACAATCCAGTGACAATGCAATTGAAGTATAACAAGAGGATAGTTGCTGGTAACTGAATAATGACCAGACTATTACAAAACAGTGAATGAATCAATATTTTCTAGCATGTAAGTCTATAGTTCAAGGCCTAGTTTACAGAAATAATTGTCATGATCATTATACTACCCCATTATCATCATCGAACAACGAAAAGGCAGCAAAATCTAAGAGCAATTCTCAGAAATACTCACTAAGGAATAGCACTCAAAGCTATCCAGACGATAAGGCAAGGCACGACTGAAGTCACTGTCCCAGAAAACCGATTGCCGTCGCAAGTGCCACGGAAGAATGGCCTGGTTCCAGAGATACAATGCCCCCTTTTTCGCAGCTGTGACACTCCGAGTGCAAAACTGAGCCTCACCAGCAGCTGTACAAAACAATCTTCCAATCAGATTTCTTCACAAGTGCTTAGCTCAAGAACAAAGCACAAGAGTACAAGCCTTCGGCACAACTAGCACAAGACCATAGAACTCTTTCTCTGCAGTGAAATCAATCTGGAGTACAAAGCCTCATTGCGAAAGCTCATTGGTGCCAGAAACTCACCGGCAAACTTACCCCACACAAGAGGCTCACTAATTAGGACTCAAAACCGAAGACAAAGATGGGAAATCGGAGGAGAAATCACGGCTCAAATCTGAGTTTTGGAGAGGAGACATAGGGCATCATAAATAAGAGAAATCAGAGAGGGACTTCATGGCTGCGGATCAAGCTTAGGACGCAATTGCTCCCAGATTCCGCGAGACGCCCGTGCGCCTGAGGCGCCGGCGTTGCCACCGAAGGATCGGGACCTCCCTGCTCTCCTTATCATGCAATGCCCTAATGGGCCGGCTTCACAGCCCATGTGCCAATCGACCGTCAGGGGAAATTAGGGCTCGCATATCATGAGATACCCATTGAGTATGCATAAGTATAAATTGATATCAATGCTCATCCTATTACCTTATCGGTACATGAATCCAAAAACCCACGTCCCTGGCCTCCTGATAGAAAAGAGGTCTCTCGCACGCTGTTCCCTCGGCTGACGCAGCATCTGAACAACACTTGGATAATCAGACTGAGATCTGCAGGTTTTCTTATTCACTCAGCCGCCAACGCTAGCCCTTCTCTGCAAGCGATCAACTCGAGTTCCTCTGCATCCATCCCATCAAAAATGGCCCGCCAGGATGCGAGGAGCACCTTGCCAGCCTCATCATGAATGACAATGCCATTTGCTGCTTCATTAGTTTTTTTTCCGATAACGCACCATCACCATTGATTTTTACCCACTCATTCTCCGGTGGCACCCATCGTTTGCCACACCCACTCCCAGTTTGTTTGCAGGTGTTACACGAGCACCCAAAAGCTTTCTGATTCTATGTACCTCCATCCTGTCGAGTCTCAAACAGTGAATCCCAATAGTTCTAAAAAAAATTACTGACCCAACAATGGACAGCTTTCCGGCCCTTCCCGTGCCACGAGCGCCACAACAGCAGATGAGACGAGCCTCCTCTTCAGGAAGAAGATCCACCAAGATAAGCATTCAATCCGGCCTCGTGAAATTTCTTTTGCTCTGTACATCTGGACTCTTTTTCGCCTCTTTTGGGTTAACTAGAAAAGCAAGCACGGCGTGCTACGCCGCGATCGCTGCTTCCCACGCGAGCAAATCGAGAAAATACGCGAAACGGTTGAATGGATATAAACATAATTACGCTTTTTTTTTTTGCATTTATCTAGGTAGATGCACTCGTGCGTCGCCACACCGCGCAAGGACAAGGGGTCTGCGTTCACGCGTTTGCCCCCAATTTATTTTTTGATTGAACTAATATTGAAGCGTAAGAGATTCACACAAAAAAAGTGTAGGTAGGATATAACCTGAGGCTAAATCACGTTTATATTTGTGATCCTGTCAATTGCAACATTTACAAATTTCTCGTTTACTTATTTAATTACCACAGAATAGTTAATCAGTACCACTGCGGTTGCAATTCCCAACCCATAAGTACACCACTTAGAATGGTGGCTTCAGCTATTTTGCTAGGCATCAATCCAGCACCAGGAACTCTTGCATTTTAGAGAGGACTAAGACATAGTACGATTCCATAGCAACAATTAAAGGAAAAGTGCCTCATATCTTCGGTGTTACTCACTGAGGGGTACATGGACTAAACTTTTACATGTGTTAAGGTCCTGGAAAGCAGTTGCTTCCCGCACTTGCATTAAGGAAGTCAATCCAAAATTCTGGAAAATTTGACATCAGAAAAATAATTAAAGCAGCAGGAAGAACGTAGCATGAAGTACCTTTCAGAGCCGAGCATCTGGGACTGAACTAAACCAGCTCCACATCCAAGCCTTTGTACTACATGCAACTCCTTTGCAAAGTCCAAATGGATTTGTTTGAAGTAGTCCTTCAAAGACTCGTACCCAGCAAAGTTAAGCCCAACATATGGAACCTGTAACAAGGTAAGAAAGCATAGCGTGGTAAGCATTCATCAGCATGGTACAACACACAAGACTACAAAGAGCACATATGATTGCTAGTTAAGAGGAACATACACCTCTGATTACAGATGGAAGCCACCCTCTGTACAAAGCATGAAAGGCTTCTTCATGGTAGGCTGTGCGCAGTGTATGAAACATACCACGGTACTCATAAGGAAACTTCTCTTTGCAGATGTGATGTGTGGGTCGATGAAATAGAGTACGAAATGAAATTAAAATAACTACAGCAGTCTAAGTCAGCTTCTTTGCGACTGAAAGAAATGGGAAATCATATATGCATTACCTGGACAGTAATCCTACCCCTAACCATATCCGTTGGGTAAGTAGAAGACATGGTTATGATGCCAGCGCATGCTCCAGCTCCAAGGTATAAGATTGGACTAAGCTGAGCATCCTCTGTGCAACATAATCAACATGTGTGTTGAATCCAAAGAACCAGGCAAGAGTATGGACCTGTGCACATAGGCAGGTTGTTAGGATATCGCTACAAAAACATTGATGCCAAAATTACTGATGTGCCAGCAACATCAAAATGAATTACCTTTGTGGCAAAGGAGAACAGGGAATCATCTTTTCTTGATGGATCGAAGAAATCCACTCTATTTTGCGTTGTCATATGCAGCCACCTGATCCAAAACAAAAATCAAGACTCGTCAATAAACCAGAATAAGTGAACGATATTTCATCTGAAATATGAATGACAATAGTTGATGTCAGGATTAAAGTGTGCAAACAGCAAACCGAGAAATGCAATATGCTATATCTACATGCACATTAGATATCTGATCTAGAAGGATAACACACCTTGAAAGGCAGGATATTAAGCTTCTCAAGCCTGGAGCCATACTCAATACTCTTTTCCCATGATCAGCATCGTAAAGGTCCCTAGTTTCAATTGGATGGCTCATACCAGCAGAATCTCTTCCAACGATATAGAAGTTTGAACCAGCATTAATCTGAGCCTTAGCATGCTATCGCACATCAGCTGGGCCGGCATAATGCATTGGAGAAGGGAAGATAGCAACCACGGTTGATTCTGGGTTGAGGACACCTTCCTCAAGAACCTACAAGGATGAAGGTGTCACAAGTTCCACAACAGTGCAAGAATCAAACAGTTTTTTACATGTTAATGCGCACTATAGTGATATCATCAAATCAATCATTTCATCGTGGAACAAGGCATCATTCCTTGTCTAGGACTTCAATTGACCTCCATTCTAGGACAGTTGCTACCATATGGGATTCGGGAAAAAAAACATAAATCGAGATGATGGGATGGTGGGATTGTTATAGTGTGCTGCTTCATCCTCCAACTAAGAGACATATCGTTTGCTTTTGTGAATCCTCCCAAAGGATGCAGAAGAAGAGGTTTTTTGTAATCCATCTCAAGAAGGCATCTGCGTGTATCAGTCATGAGCAAAGCATGACCATTGTGCACAGGGTTGCGAAGCTGAAAAGCAAATACCTCCTCTACATAAGGCAGTCCATGTGCAATTGTTCTCCAAGTTCGTGCAATTCTTTCTTCATCGCGCTTGTAGATATCAATGCTGAGAAGTAGAAGAGAGAAAGAGCGTTACAGTAGGAAGGAAATAATATAGCTAAGAAAAAGCTTGCTTTAAGCTAGGTTCATCTTTAATAGCATAGAATCATTTCCGTTTATACCCAGGTATGACATTCACATCAAGTACATGTGTCTACTTATTACCTGTGATTGTGTAAACGTAGAGGCTCAAACAGTTCATGTCATTACGGCACATTACTCATGTGGTAACCACACCTACACAGGAACTTTTCATTCCCCTTTTCAAACAATGTATATAAAAGTTTATAGGCAAATAACAAATACAAGTGAAACCGTGCTGCCGTAAGGACATAGTATCATGTATCAGCTGTGTATGGATAACTTAAAATACTCGGCAAGATTTCTATCTTCGGGGTGGAAGTCTGAAGGCGTCGCACAAATCTATTGGAAGCGACGAAAACGAACCGGCACTGGTCCTGAAACCCACTCATGTAATTTAGTAATTCTATTTTATTAAACAAGTAAATCAGTAATCCCAACCAAGCGCACAATTGTATATATAGGCATAATATGGAAAGGTTAACAATCAAACAACAATGCGAGAAAGAAACCAGAAAGGGATTAGTGTCTCACTCGCTGCGGACGGCGACGGGACGGTGGCTTGCATCGACGAGTGCAACGCGGCTTGCGGCGGAGGCCTCGATGGCGCGGCGTTGGGCGTCATCGATGGCGTACACGATTGGCACGGATATGCTGGCCAACTTCCCATCTTCGCCGCGGATGGCGTTGAAATGAAGTGTTTGGAGGAACTCCCTCTCGCGCGTGAAGCCGTGCAGTAGGGCGCCACCAACTCTATCAGCCTGCCCCCATTGGGCTCGATCAGGCTGGCCCGGCATCGCAGGACGCGACCTTAGGGCCTCTCACCAACATCGCCACCTGCATCCGCATCCCCGCGATATGGCAGCTCGGCTGCGCGAGCTGCGGGAACTTCGCTAGGAAGGCGGACTGCATCGCCATGGCTCCTCGATTTGGTCTCGCCGCCTCCTACCTATAACTCCGGCTGGCACAACACTAGTCGCGCGTCCGGAGATGTTGCGAGGAGGCTCCAGAAGGCGCATAGTGTGGAGCTCTCTGGTTGGCGTAGCGATGGGCGCGCGTACGAAGGAGGAGATCGCAGCTGGCGAGGAAGGACGCGCGTCGCCAACCAGGTGGCGACGCGGAGCAGAGCGAGCGAAGCTTCTCGCGCGGGGCACGCCGCGCGCGAGCGGAGCTAGACGCAGCAAAGCATCGACGAGCCATGAGCGTAACCGAGACCCCGACCCAAAACGAGAGCCAATCGAGCCGGGACCTGGACGCAAATAGAGAAAACAAAAGGCCCTTTCTGAAGGGGGCGAGACGTGGCTAGGTTGGTTGGCCGGGAACTCTACAGGCTTTAGGAAAGGTATAATTCTCTCTCGTAAGGATGGTTGGAACAACTATGCTCTGCCATCTGTGAAACTTGAACATCGTCCAAGCAAGGCAAATTGAGGAGGGATGCTTCTATATTTTTTCTTTTGACAGTTACATAAATATTAAAGCATAAATGAATGGTAGATGGTGATTACTTACCTCTTCGTTTGCTTTAAGATTTGTGCAACCTGTATTGAGAGGGAAAGCATTGAAGCACTGCTCCAAATTGAGTTATCGATCAAACTTCGGGTTTATTTGGTAGAGCTTCAGATTCTAGCTTCACCTAAGATCTGAAACTTGTAAGATAAAATAAAGTGAATTAAGTTTATATTTTTGTCTAAAATTCAAAAAGATGATCAATCCAAACACTCTTAATATATTCATAGATCCAGCTCCACGGATCTGATAAAGATCTGATAGAGCTGGAGCCCTACCAAACACACCCTTCAACATCATCCATAGAACAAAGTAAATGGTTCAGGATTCAGATCCCAACAAACATGGAGCGGATATGTTGAGCTATCGACCATACGTGGCCAGTCTTTGTAGAGGACGAGCTTGTTAGGCCAAGCCCATGCGTCGTGTTTTTCGAATCGCGTCATCCGCGCAGTTCTGACTTCTGCAGATGTTCGGTGACACGCGGACATGCGGAACGGCGGCCCGGCGAGAGCAGTGAGGGCACGGTGGCGTGGCAGGATAGCCCAACACGTGGGAGGATTCCTGGATCGAATTACACAAAGCTCCTCACATTTTCTCAGAAGCACCGATCACGACTCAAGCACCAGCTGTCTTGGCGTTGCGTAGGAAATTTTGGAAGCAATAATGCGTTGCGTAGGAAATTTTGGAAGCAATAATAGGTTGCGTAGGAAAAATAGGATGTTCTTTAAGATATACACAATGTTGCTTACATAATTTTGGATTCCTATTTGAAAATTGTATAAATATTAAAGCATGAATAAAAATTAGATGGTGATTCCCTTCGTTTGCTTTAAGATTTATATAACTTATAAGAAAAGATGATGCATAGAAGCACCGCTCAAAATTGGATGCTCTCAAGATCAACATAGGTTAAGTGGTATGCTAGATGTTTTGTACTTTGTAAGTAGTACAAATTATGGCTATCCTGCTAAAACTTTGCACTTTAGTTAATTTTGAGTTTTACGTGATGGCTGTTATAGGTTATCCGGTAACAGCTAAGTTCATTTCTTTGATACAACCTTTTGCTACATATTTTTTATAGTGTACCACATTTATAAGTTTAAACCCGTCTCGTGATAGTATATGATTACACAAAAAGTTGTTTAGCAACAATGTCTTTTTGACATGGTTAAAACATCTCAGACTAAGGCCCTGTTTGTTTTTGCTTCAGATTCTCTAAAAGCTGATTTGTGATTATGGTTGTAGAAAAGCTGATTCTTCAAAAAGCTAGAATCCAAAAATACATATAAAGTGGATTGCGAATTCTAGTGTATATGGATGGGTTGGATTGTGAGAATCGATTTTAGATTCAGAATGTTTGTTTTTTATTATACTTTTGGGGTCAGAATCTAGAATCAAAAGCAAAAAAAAACATAACTTAAAGAGAGCAACCTGAAGTTGTAAAATAAAAAATATTCTGTAGAACTACGAGGATTTTTCTGTAAAAGTTCTAAACGCAAGAAACTTCACCTACATTTCGCTCAGAGCCTCATCAAAATTTCCGATTTCATGGATGTCCTTTTTAAAAATATCCTAGCTTTAAGAGAGTAAAAGTGTGTTTAGTAGAGCTCTAGCTCCACCAGATTTGTGAAGCTGAAGCTATGAGTATATTAAGAGTGTTTAGCTAGATCATCTCGTTTACATTTTAAGCCAAAAATATGAACTTAATTCACTTTATTTTAGTCTATAAGTTTCAGATCTCAGTGAAACTGTGATATGAAACTCTATCGAATAGGTCTTAAATATAAGATGCAGTTTTTTTTAAAACCAGCTATCAGCAAAGGAAAATCAAATAACTCCAAACTACAAGGTCGTAACCGGAAAATACCCGCCCGTCTTCTCCACAATCTCTCCCCCTCCACGAATCCTCCTACCCATGCTCACCACCGCCACCACCTCGCACCCCTCCCCGACCACCCTCTGATTCCCACCCTGCCCATGGACGCCGACGACCCCGCCGCCGCCGCCTCTTCCCCCTCCATCTTCGACGACACCTTCTTCGACGCCCTCGATACCCTCCCTTCTCTCCACCTTCCCCACATCCCGTCCTCTCCCACCCTCCGGCGCCGCCCGCGCCGCGACAAAAGTCTGAAGCAGGTCGGACCCATCATCCCCTCTTCCCCTGTGGATTCTGATGCCTCCACCGTCACCGCCGAGCCCGTCAAGCCCGACTCCTCCGAAGCCACCAGCGCCCTCCATCCTCCCCCATCGCCCGAGAAGGAAGACGGGGAGGCGGATGCGGATTTGGATACGGAAGCTGGGCATCCTACGCCGACACCGACGCCGAGCATTCTCGAGTCCCTCGCCGTGCTCGTCATCAAGGCGGTGGTGTTCCAGGTCAGCGCTCTCATCAGCTGCCTCGCGTTTCCGGTTCGGGTGCTGCAATGGTGGTTCCTCTTCGTGGCTGACCCGCTGGGATTGGTGCGGCGAGCGAGGGCGTGGGCGCTCGGGGTGGTGGGGCAGGCAACGGACGCCGTGTCCGCGCGGCTCGGAGGCGGGGAGGGGGTGGGGCGCGTGGCGGTGAGGCTGGTATGGGGGTCACTCTGGGCTGTGTACGTCTGTGTGGTTCTGTGTGCGCTTCTGGTTGTGGCGTTCCTTGGAGGGGGGCTCTTGGTGGGGAAAGTCGTGGAGGAACCTGTTCAGGTCACGCAGACCCTGAATTTTGATTACACCAAGCCGAGTCCGGTGGCATTTGTGCCCATACGGCGGTTGGTGCCGCCGAATCAGCGGATGCAGCTCGAGGTGTCGCTGACGCTGCCTGAGTCGGATTACAACAGGAGGCTTGGGGTTTTCCAGGTACGTTTCCTGCTGGTCCTTGTCAAAGCTGTTTGCCGTGTAATTCCTTTTTAAAATATTCATAGCTGTCAAAGGAAAAAAATGATTGATTGGAGTTTTGTCAAATGTACTGATGTTGATAATGTAGATAGAGGCCTGTTTCTGTCTTTTATCACAGTTTTAGAGCAGCAACAACAATAACCAAGCCTTTTGTCTCAAATAAGTTGGGGGTTAAGGCTAGGAATGAAACCCAATCAAAGTAAAAAAGATCCCTAAATCTTCGATTTAAGTCATGGTTCCGATACGTGAATCGCTAACTTTCATGCACTCACATCAAACGCCAACTCTTTGGGTACATTTTAATCTCTAAAGTCTCTTTTAACTGCTTCTTCACATGTCAGTTTCGGTCGACCTCTGCCTCTTATATTTTCGAGACAGTTTAAAATTCCACTATGAACCGATGCTTTAGGAGGCCTCCGTTGGAGATATCCAAACCATCTTAAATGATGTTGGACAAGCTTCTCTTCAATTGGTGCTACCCTAACCCTATCACGTATCTCATCATTGCGGATTTGATATCACCTTGTATGACTACAGATCTACCGCAGCATCCGGATCTCAGCTACACTCATCTTTTGTACATGTTGTCTTTTTGTTACCCAATATTTCGCTTTATACAACATCGCAGGTCTGATCGCCATCCTACAGAATTTACCCTTTAATTTTTGAGGGGCTTTTCTATCACATAGGGCACCAGATGTTTGGCGCCATTTCAACCGCCCCTCATGTATCCTATGGCTCACATATTCATCAATCTCGCCGCCACTCTGTAGCAATGATCCCAAATATCGAAATGTTTCCTTCCTGGATACTACTTTTCTGTCCAGACTAACATCTCCGTCATTGCTATAGCACCGCTGAAAACACACCTCATATACTCAGTTTTAGTCCTACTAAGTATAAAGCCCTTTGATTCTAAAGTCTTCCTCCACAGCTTTAGTTTCCTATCAACACCTACCCTATTCTCGTCAATTAGCACCTCATCATCAGCAAAAAGCATACACTAAGGAACCTCTCCTTGTATGCCCCGCATGACTGTCCATCACTAGGGCAAAAATGTAGGGGCTCAACGCTGTCCCTTGATGTAGTCCTATCTTAATAGTTAAGTCATTGGTATAGCTATTAGATGCTCTGACATTAGTCACAACATCGTCGTACATATCCTTTGTTAGCGTAATGTACTCCCCCCCCTCTGGTGGTTAGTTGGTTATGTTTGGCAAGGATCTCCTAGATTAGATCTTTCCTATTCTTAGGGATATCCTTGCCATGGTTAGTTGGTTATGTTTGGCAAGAATCTCCTAGATTAGATCTTTCCTATTCTTAGGGATATCCTTGCCATGGTTAGTTGGTTATGTTTGACAAGAATCTCCTAGATTAGATCTTTCCTATTCTTAGGGATATCCTTGCCTATATGTACTTGAGCCTTGGGCTCCTCCCTTAATCAATCTACTATTTTCCCAGCCATACTCTTTCATGGTATCACGAGGCCGGATCTTCCCTCTCGCCTTCACGCTCTGCGCGCTCTGGCCGCTATTGCGATATGGTCGGGACCCTGCCGCTCCGTCGTCGACCTGCTGAAAGAGCTCGCCGCGACGCCGACGCCATGGCAAGACTCCGCCGAGACTTCGCCAGCGCCGCCTCGCTGAAGCCAGCGCCGAAAGCGGAGGTCATTCGCCAGATCCGCAGACGCGACGCGCACCGCCGCCGCCCGCACCCAGATCGCTAAAGCGGCCAAAGCCGCCGACGCCATTGCTGCGCCGATCCGCCGACCGCCGGCGACGACCACGAGGATGACACGGACATCTCCCGCGCCATGATCCTCCACGAGGCCGCCGCCGTTCTCAACCTCCACGCCCAGGCTGTCTCCGTGCAGAACGCCCGCAGCCTGGTCCCCCTCGTCCTCGACACCTCCGGCAACTACCCACGTTGGCGCGAGCAATTCCTACTCGCCGTCACGAAGTATTCGCTGCAGGACCACGTCCGCAGCTCCGCCACCTCGGCACTTCCTGATTGGGCTCGGATGAACGCCGTCGTCAAATCATGGCTGTACAGCACGGTCACCGCCGACCTTGCCGACGCCGTGATCGACCACCGCGCCACCGCCTACGAAGCCTGGATCGCCATCGAGGATCACTTCCTTGGCAATCAGGAGACCGTGTTTCCACCCTTGACGCCAAGTTTCGCGCGTTTGCCCAAGGTGACCTCTCCGTCACCGACTATTGCAAACACTTCAAGAAGATGGCCGACGACCTCACTGACCTCGGCGAACACGTGACTGACCGCACTCTGGTCCTCAACGTGATTCGCGGGCTCAACGAATGATCTGAGGACATCGGGTCCACCTCCGCCATGGCCGCCCCTTCCTTCCTTCGCCGCCGTCGCAATGAACTCCTCGCGAGGAGATCAACATGGTGCAGACTCCTCTGCTCCTCCGATCGCCTCGCCGCCATCGGCTCTACCTCGCGCGCGGTCGAGACCGACCAACAACGGTCCTCCTCGTCGGCCGCTTCAAGAAGAAGAAGAAGAAGAAGCCGAAGGACCACGCGCCTTCTCGGCAAGATCTTTGCGCTGGCGTGGCGCTTCCTCCTCCGGCTACTCTCTACGCCAAGACGATCTGCGCTGCTGCGGTGGTGGGCGCAATGGTACCGCCATCGTTCTTCAACCCGTGGAACGGTCCATCCAAATGTGGCCCGGTCCCCGTCGCCTCCTCTGCCCAGCTTCCCAGGCGCGTCGGCCCCAACAAAGAAGAATCCCAATGAAGAGCGCCATTGCCCAAAGAATGCACTCCGGCCCAACAAGAGCCTTCTGCCGTGGCCAGACTAACAAAGAAGAAGAATGGCCGCATGATGCCGACCCATGGTGGGGTCTCGGCTCGGGACCAGAATTCTCAGCCTCCACGTTCAAGACCGTCGCCCTCACTCACGGCGAACAACGACCGGTACCTTGATACAGTGCCTCTTCCCACATGACCTCCCATGATGGTACCTCTCTCACTCCTCAACCCCTCGGTATCCTCTCCCACCTCCATTGTTGTCGGTAATGGTTCGCTCCACTGTCACCACCACCGGCTCGACGCACCTTGGCTCTCTTGTTCTAAATAATGTTCTTGTTTCGCCTCGACTTATTAAGAATCTTATTTCGTTCACAATTCACTCATCGATAACAATTGTTCGTGGAGTTTGACCCGTATGGTTGTTCTGTGAAGGATCTTCTCGCGGAACGTGATCATCAGTGCAATAGCTCGGTCCGCTCTACCACCGCACCGCCGTGGCTCACTCCTTGTTGCCAACTCCAAGTCATCCTCCTGTGGCACCGCCGCCTCGGCCACCCCGGTCGCGAGGCCTCTCCAAACTCACTTCGGCTATCCCCGGTCGTAATAAAGTTTGGAATCCTTGTGCCATGCGTGTCGCCTAGGACGACATGTTCGTCTTCCTTTTCATCCTTCAAGATCTCGGCGTCAAACAACTTTGATCTTATTCATTGTGACTTATGGACATCTCCCATTGTTAGTGTCTCGGTTACAAATATTACTTAGTTGTTCTTGATGATCGCCACATCACCGTGGACGCTTCCTTTACGGCTTAAATCGACACGTTTTCCACCTATCTAACTTTTTCGCCTATGTGTCTACCCAATTCGGCGCATGCGTCAAGGCCGTCGAGTGACAACGGCCGGAGTTCGACAACTCCGGTAGCGCACCTTCTTCCTCACACATGGCGTTGGGCCAGCATGTCGTGTCCCTACACGTCCTCGCAGAATCGGCCGAAATGAGCGGATTATTCGTACCACTAACGATGTCATTCGCTCTCTTCGCTTCGAGCGAGCATGCCACCTTCAGATTAATGAGGCGTTGCACACGCAACTCTCCTCCTCAACATCTTGTCGACCAAGACATTTGGATTTTTCAACCCCGCACTTTGCTCTCTTGGCGGCACCGCTGTACGATAATCTGCGTGTTTTTGGTCGTAAATGTTACCCCAATCTTTCGCGCCATCGCTCCCCACAAACTTGCCCCGCGCTCGCCTCTGCATCTTCCTTGGTTATTCTCGCTCACCACAAGGATACCGATGTCTTGATCCTACCACAAATAGAATCATCATCTCCGCCATGTTCTCTTTGACGAGACCGCTTTTCCTTTGCCGAGCATACCTCCTCCCACCGCTACGGACTTCACCTTCCTCGATGAATTCCCTAACCCGCGCCCTTCCCATGGGTCGCCAACTGTGTCTCTGCAGTCCTCCCGGCGCCACCATCATTGCTATCGGCCCCGTGCCGACGCGTCCGCTTCGCTTCTGCGCCCTTGACCGCGATTTCCGCGCTCCTCGTGCGGGTGGTGCACCGCCCTTGCCAACCGGCTGCCGTCCGTCAAGCCGTCCTCGCGCCACGCGCGCCACGATCCTCATGCAGACCGACGGCTTCTCCCGCGCTCCCACGTGCGGGTCTGCGCCACGCGTGGCACCGCTTCTCCACCTAACTTCCGGCGCGACCACGCGCGTGGCTCCCGCTTTGCGCGTCTACTCCAGCGCCCAAACCAGTTGCGGTCCCTCCGACAAGACACGATCGCCTCGCGGCACCGGCCGGTTCGGTGCCATTGCCGTTCCCGACAAAGAACCAAAGACAAAGATGACGACTCGGGCCAAGGACGGTTTCGCGTACCATCCTTGTACCATCTCGCGCCACCGCCCTGTTCCAAAGACCTTCCGTGGCGCCTTGCCGATCCCAATTGGCGGGTCGCTATGGAGGAAGAACATGCTTGCCTTCTCCGTAACCGGACTTGGGGTTGGTTCCTCGCCCGCGACATACCAACATTGTCACGGGCAAGTGGATCTTCAAACACAAGTTCCACGCCGACGGTTCTGCGGAGCGCTACAAGGCACGTTAGGTCCTTCGCAGCTTCACTGCGTCCGGGCATCGACTTTGCCGAGACATTCACCGGTCGTCAAGCCCACCACGGTTCGCCTGAAAGGTTTCTCTCGCTCTCTCGCCAGTGGCGCACACTCGATGTCAAGAACGCCTCCTCCATGGCACCTTGACGGAGATCGTGTTTGCGCTCACCTCCGGATTCGAGGATCTGCCAGCCCAACTTTGTCCGTCGTCGAACAAGTCGCTCTATGGTCTCAAGCGGGCTCCCGTGCTTGGTACACCGCCGCCGCCACGCATCCGGTCTCTCTGGTTTTGTGGAAGCCAAGTCGGACACTTCATTGTTTGTCTACCGCCGTAGCACCGACACGGCCTACCGCTCCTCTACGTTGATGACATCGCCCTCACCGCCTCCTCGACACACCTCCTGCGGCGGTCATCTCATTCCTCCAGGAGAGTTTGCCATGAAGGATTTGGGCAACTCCATCACTTCCTGGGATGCGAGTTCATTGCGATCGAAGCGAGATGGTTCTCTCTCGGCGCGACATGATTGACATCTTGGATCGTCTTTGGGATGGCCGAGTGCAAACCATGCACAACGCCAGCCGATACCGACCCAAGGTCTCTGCCGACTCGGAGCTCCGGTTCTTGACCCATCCGACTACGGAGTCTTGCCGCGCCTTGCGATATCGACCTTCACACGGCCCGACATCGCCTCGCCGCGTGCAAAGAGTTTGCCTTTACATGCACGACCCTCGAGAGCCCCACTGGCCGCCTCAGCGCATCCTTCGCTACATTCGGTATTCTACACAGGTCTTCATCTTCGACCGTCGACCCGGGATGACTTGGTGGTTTATTCGATCTTGACCGGGCCGGTTGTCCCGATTCGCGCAAGTCCACCTCGGGCTATCTTTGTGTTCCTTGGTGACAACTCGGTCTCCCGGTCCTCCAAACGCCGAACACCGTGTCCCGCTCCAAAGATCGAGGTCGAGTACCGCGCCGTCGCCAATGGTGTTCTTGAGGCTTCTTGGCTTCGGCGCCTTCTTCATGAGCTCCACATTCCGCTTGCGTGCTACCGTTGTCATCGCGACAACGTCGGTCAGATCTACATGTCCTCCAACCGGTTCAACATCAACGGACGAAGCACATCGAGATCGATCTTCACTTCGTTCGTGAGAAGGTAGCCATGGGTGCCGTCACGGGTTCTCCACGTTCCCACGACATCCCGGGCCGCGACATCTTCACGAAAGGGTCGCCTTCTTGTGTTCTCCGAGTTTCGGTCCGATCCCGAATGTCCGTGGCTAACCACCGACGTTCCGATCATGAAAGGTGTTAGCGTAATGTACTCCCCTCCGGTGGTTAGTTGGTTATGTTTGGCAAGGATCTCCTAGATTAGATCTTTCCTATTCTTAGGGATATCCTTGCCATGGTTAGTTAGTTATGTTTGGCAAGGATCTCCTAGATTAGATCTTTCCTATTCTTGGGGTATCCTTGCCATGGTTAGTTGGTTATGTTTGGCAAGGATCTCCTAGATTAGATCTTTCCTATTCTTAGGGATATCCTTGCCTATATGTACTTGAGCCTTGGGCTCCTCCCTTAATCAATCTACTATTTTCCCAGCCATACTCTTTCATCCTTGATTAGGGTAACGCATTTTGTTGGGACTTTTTTCTTTTCAAGCTCCCACCACATGATCTTTTTTAGCACATTGTCATAAGCTTTCTTCAAGTCGATAAACACCATGTGTAGATCCTTCTTTTCCTCCCTATATCTCTCCATTAACTGTCGTGCCAAGAAGATTGCCTCTGTGGTCGACCTCCCAGGCATAAAACCAAATTGGCTTTTCGTCACACTAGCCACTTTCTTAAACGATGCTCAATCACTCACTCCTAAAGGCTCATGAGCTTAATTCCTCTGTAATTAGTACAACTTTGAATCTCCTTTATTCTTGAAAATTGGTTCTAATGTGCTTCTTCGTCATTCGTCAGGTATCTTGTTCGACCTAAAAATGCTATTAAACAATTTAGTTAACCAAACGATCACCATGTCTCCAAAGCATTTCTACTCCTCGATAGAAATGTTATCAAGCCCCAACGCTTACCTACTTTCATCTTTTTTAAGGTCTTTCTTACTTCAGACTCTTGAATTCTTCGAACGAACCGCCTATTGGTGTCATCAAAAGTATCATCTAGTTCAATCATACTATCCTCGTTGTCTCCCTTGTAGAACTTGTCAAAGTAGTCTCTCCACCTATTCTTGATCTCGTCGTCTTTCACCGGAAGTCTATTTGTGCCGTCTTTGATGCATTTAACTTTGTTGAAATCTCTCTCCCTTTCTCAAAGTTTAGCCATCTTGTAGATGTCCTTCTCGCCCTCCTTCGTACTTAGCTTCTGATAAAGATCCTCATAGGCCTTGCCCCGTGCCTTACTCATTGCTTTCTTTCCATTCTTTTTTGGCTGCTTTGTACTTTTGTACGTTGTCATCGCTCTTATCATATTGCATGCACTTGTAGCATACCTTCTTCTCCTCAATAGCCTTTTGCACTTACTCGTTCCACCACCATGTGCCTTTAGATTCGCATCTAGTCCCTCGGGTCACTTCACACACTTTTCCTAATGCGAATCACTATTTCCATCCATGTACTATTCACGTATTTTCCCACTCTCCATATCCCTTCCGTGTTCATCCTCTCCTTAAATGACCGTGAGGTGTCCCCTTTGAGCTTCCACCACTTCATTCTCGTGACTTTGGTGACTTTAGCTGTGCGAGCCCGTACCCTAACTCTAAAGTCCGAGACTACTAACTTATGTTGTGGAACAACACAGTCCCCAAGTATAACCTTACAATCTATGCATGCTCATTTGCCCTCCCTCTTATCAAGGAAAAAACCGATCCGACTGGAATGCTAACTACAACTAAAGGTAACTAAATGGGATTGTCTTTTTCTAAAGGTGTTAGCTATCATGAGGTCATAGGCTATAGCAAAGTTCAAGATATCTTCTCCTTGTTTCCTATCACCATAACCAAAACCCTCATGCATCCTCTCAAGCCCCCACTAGTTGTACCAACATGACCGTTGAAACCGCCTCCTAAGAAAAGCTTCTCACTGCTAGGCATACTTCTAACCATGTCATCTAGATCTTCCCAAAATTGCCTCTTAATGGCCTCACTCAAACCTACTTGTAGAGCATAAGCACTAATAACGTTCAAAACCAAGTCACCAATGACTAGCTTGACTAGGATAATCCTACCCCCCTATCGCCTCATGTCGACAACTCCACTCTTGAGGCTCTTATCGATTAAGATGCCTACTCCATTCTTGTTCCGTTCTATTCTAGTATACCACGACTTGAAGCCAATATTCTCCACTTCCTTCGCCTTCTAACCCGTCCATTTAGTTTCTTGAACTCACAAGATATTTACCTGTCTCCTACTCGCCGTATTAACTAACTCTCTTAACTTACCTATTAGGGACCCTACATTCCAACTACCTCGGCAGATCCTACTCTCCTCAGTTAGTTTCCTTGCCCCTCGCACTTGTCGAGTAAAGTGTGAAGACCCTTGCACATTTTTCACTACATCTGGGCGCCGACATAGCGCGTCACTAAGGGAGTGATGTCCTGGCCCTTGCTCATTTATCACCACACCCGGGTTCCGATATGGCGCGTCACTAAGAGGGTTATACCCCAATGAAAATCTCTTGGGTTTCATTCCTTGAAAAGTAGGCCATATTTATTTTTACTCTGGCTTGCCAAGCTTATTGCCTATCACAACCCTCCTTTTTCCTGGCTTGGGACAGGCTATGTAGAAAATCACATAGGCGGGGTTTCAGAGCATACTTGATAAATGGTAATATAACAATTGTGGACCTCTGTGGTGCACTACTGAGATGTTCTATTCAAATGTTTGATGAAAAATTACCAGGATTAAAAGGGCTTGTGCTTTGTTCTGTGGACTGGATTCTCAACTGGACACATTATGCTGTGTTTTGCACTGTATACAGCCACCGTTAAATTTCGTCCTGAACTATACTTCTCTATACAATTACGATTTTATCTTGCTGTCGAATAATACAACCTTGTGATATTTTGTTAGGCTTTATAAATCTAAGTATTTATATGAATGCGAAAGGACATCTCACTAGTGTCAACCTAGTTGCTATTCCTTTTGTATCAAGGATTCTGCACTCGGAAGTGCATTTTGTGCATCCTTGCTGCTCTCTTTCAGTCCTTTGGAAAAAATTGCTGGCTTAGCGAGAATTTGGAGTACTACTAAGAAAATGCCACTTCTGATGTTCTACAATGTAGTGAATGAATGTTGATGTTTTCCTTTTGTTGTTTAGGTACCAATGTACCATTGTAACCATCAAGGAATGCTTAGTTCTTCAGGACAAGATAACAAAATGCAATAACAACAAGTCATATCTAAACTGCCATGTTAATCCTAAAGTATTGTGTTTCAAGCGACCAGAAAAATAATAAAATTGTATACTACAAAGATACATTGATCTCATTTCTAGTAGATTAGAATTTGAAGGAACCTGATGGACATGATATCAGCTGATATTAGAAAGTAGATCTTTGACATGAAAAACGGTGTCGGATAGATGAATCTGTAACATGATAGATGGGATAGAATTTTGTGCGTGTAGTATCAGGCTATCGATGTTAATGGTTTGGCACAGCTATGATGTTGAATAAATTATTGCTTTTTTGTTAATTATCTTGACCAATAAAACATTGATACAAAAAATTTGTCTGTGCATATATGGTCATGCAGCCAGACAGACAATATGGTTATAAAAAAGAGAGCTAAGTAAACTTTCCTTGTTTGCCTTGAGGGTCCACTTTCATAGGGTCCACTTTCATGACGACATGTATGTTTTCCCAAACTTATCGTGCTATACTTTTGGAGAATGTCAAGATGGCATATACCCATTTCACGTTTTCTTTAATTTATATGAGCTGGGAGCTCATGGTATGTAAGTACAATATAGATAGCGTCAGTCCTTCAGAGCTCTACATTTTATTCATTTCTATAGAACATTATATGCCTCGCATTGGTTACACTAATGCTTATCTCCATCTGATTTCTTTCACTGAGTTCAGGTGAGGGCAGAGTTTCTATCTGCAGATGGCAAAGTGATCTCTACTTCAAGTCAGCCATGCATGCTTAAGTTCAAGAGTGTTCATATGCACTTCATAGAAACTTTTCTCCGAAGTGTTTCTCTCTTGTCTGGCTATTCCTCAGAATCTCAGGTTATCAGACTAAAAATGATGGGTATTACGGAAACTTTTGAACCAATAACAGGAGTAAGGATAATCCTTGAACAACGAGCTGAGTTTAGTACTGGTGCAGGCATCCCAGAAATCTATGCCGCATCATTAAAGCTTGAGGCGGAACTTCCTCTGCTCAAGAGAATACTCTGGAACTGGAGATGGACCCTTTTTGTTTGGAGTAGTATGGGGTTCTTTGTTTTTGAATTGTTGCTCACCCTGATTTGCTGTAGACCTTGTATATTTCCCAGGAGTGGACACAATGCTGCAGATCCTTAGGCTAACTCATGTAATGTACACTTCAAAATAAATGCAAAGGGGATGTTAATGTATCACAATAGACTACTAACATACTGATGCTGATGTTTTGCCATCTGGTGGTAGCATTGACAGCGTATACATGGTGTTTGATATCCAAGTCTTTTCGCCGTATTTTTATCCGGTATGTCATTAGCTGATGGAAACATATTCAATCATTCATTCGTGCTGAATTCGACGGATGATCTGACTAAATTCTCAGGCTACATCTTATATTCTTCTTTATGTTGAAAAAGGGGTACGTAAATACTATGTTTTTTCTTAACATCTGTGCGTCATGATGGTCATAATGATAAAAAAATGTATTTGCACTCATCTTGGTTGCTCAACAAATGTTATGTGACAGTCTAAAATGAAAGAAGTTTAGCATTGTTCCTTTTGTTCACCAAAGCTAGCTTGAATTCTTGTTTCAACTAGCCATTCTCCTTCTTGTTTTAGCTGATAGGTTCTACCTGTAACATAATTTAAATCTTTTGTTTACAGAATTGACACTCTTCCAAACCTATGTTCTTGTTATTTTTGTACAACACAGGAGGTATAAACAATACGTTTGTTCATTGTTTTGTTAGTGATTGTTAAATTTCTTCTTGACGAGTTCCAACGTGCATTCTTCATTTAACTTTTTTTTTTGAAACAGTAGGAGAGAGCCCTACCGAAACTCAATTCTTCATTCAGTTAACAGTTTAAATCTTTGAGATAATCCCTTAGCACAGTAGTCATTCAAGGCTGGTTAATGAAAATGTTGAGGAACTAGAACCTGAGTTGCCCCTGTCACTTGGACTTTGTTGTGGTTTATTATTTGGTTTTATCATACTTCTGTGGCGTCAGTGCAACAATGGCTTTTCTGCATTGTACACATTTCCTCGTGCTTCTTACTGCTGTCTAGACTAGCATGTTCATGTAGTTTCTGTGATGGCCATAATTTCATTAGGTTATAAGCATGTACCCTTCATGAAAAGTAAGCCATTCTATTAGATTTCACTATCTTTGTTCTGCAATTCGCAAAAGCAACGGTTTTTTTCTGCTCAAAATATATTCCTGCAGAGTACAGGCTAAATACTAATTACGTTTTCTAAAAAATGTTTCCCAGTTGGTTATGTGACCTCTGTCATGAAACTTCTTGTCCTTGGACAAAGCCATGGTAGTGTCTAGTAAAAAAGATATAGCCTGAAACTTATTTCTGTGGTTGCTGCTAGTCCCATGTGGATGAACTATACATGCAGTTGCACAGTATCACAGTACCAGTTTATTTTGATCTACTGATGCACGCTGAACTGTTTTTTTTTAGCTGTCATATGGATGGAGACTTATGTGGTAGGTAGCACTAGAAGGATTCTTTTGGACCCAGTTATCTCTCCCTTCTATTGTTTATTTTACTAAATGCTGACATAGAGATAATAAAGCCCTCTGGCAGATTAAAAGTTGATTTTTGCTGATTAAATGGGCCTTGCATAGGATATGATTGATTGGTTGCTGAGCTAAGTTGTGATATTTTTATTGTCGGTGCTTTTGTAGTTTTATCCCTTTCAACTTCTACTTCTGATCATATATTTTTGGTTGATTTCACAGTGAGATGCTGAAAACATGCTTCATCTGGACCATAACCATGCTATGCACTCTATTACTGAGTAGTGTTTCTATGCATCACCTTCCCAATACAAGTTGTACAAATCTTGAAGCAAGCGAAAGGGTACGTAATCACCATCCACCTTTCATTCATACTTTAATATTTGTACAATTTTTGAAAAGTGATGTATAGAAGGCTAGAAGCACTTCCCTTACTGCAGATCGACTATTCAATGCGACATGCTAATATTCCTACTCTTCAATTGAGTGTCGAATGGAACATTTGGATCCTTTTCTCTTGCTAGTACATATATACCACTTCTAAGCTAGCAGTACCCCTCTATATTATGATGGCATTCGGGTAGCTGGTTGTGGCTGAAGGTGCAGTCGTGCAGTGGTCAGGAACAGGTAATAAGCAGTTGGGCACTAGTGCATAAATGCATACAGATTAATTATAATCTCCTGGAGTCATACAATTGACTTGTTATCCTTCTTGTTATGTACGGGATGCATATGTCAAATATTCTTGGTTTGATCCTTTACCAGTAGTACCAGTCCACGAGCAACAACCAGCAAGGGCACCAAACCACGGTTCGTGCCTTTGTAAAACTAAGGTGGCGTCCAGAGTCCAGACTAACTACCACGAGGTCAGATATCAATGTTCCTTTACCTGCATCGTCAAGAAAAAAGAATAACAACCTCTTTCTGTCCAACTGTATTGTTATTGCAATAATTGTTCTGCACTGTGCAGGGGAAATGAGTTTGACATCATCAAATGGTGCTCCTGGTCTTGTCGTCAGCGGCAGTGGCAGCAAGCAGCAGATACGGTGGTTGCCTGTATGGATCCAAATTACCAACGATCCGTTTCAGAAGCGTGCCAAGAGATGAACAAAATACCCGGATTTCGTTGAGGGAATGGGCCATGGACGCGTGATTTGCAAGCGCCATGTGTAAGCTGTGCTCAACTGCGGTCACTACTAGTATTTTGGTCGAGATGACTGTGACTGCGATGCGTAATCTGCTTCTTGTTGGAAGATGCGCTCTTACGCTAAGAGGTGCCTGGATTGAGAATCCTACCCTCTCGATATGACATGCCAAATGGTGATATGTTGCTTTATGCAGAGCAATGATATCTACAGAAGAGTCAGGGTGTTCCAGTGATATGCAGTTCTCCGCGAATAATCTACAACGTCAAGCTCTCTTATGCTCCAGTTGTGCACCAAGGATTGAAATCTCAATTTCGCTTTAAATATCGTCCGACCAGTCCGTGGTCGGAGAACGAAATTTCGGCGAGATCTTGCTATTTCGAACAAATTCCGGCCGAATTGTAAAATCAGAATTTGAATTCCGTTTTTTTGAACTGAGATCCTCAGCAAAATTGGACGGTGCGAAAAATAACTCAAATGATGTCGAAAATTTTGAAATTTTTTGTGGAGGTTCCTGACACATTAATAATATTCTTATAAAAATTTCAGATGATTATCAAATCTTACGAATTTCTTAAAAATTCAAAAATTGCTAGTGTCCTGATAAAACCTGAATAAAAAGGGAAACAAACCACATTAGAAATTTTTGAAATTTTTTGTGTATGGCTATGAAGCATCGCTAATGTTCTTATAAATTTTTTAGATGATGATTAAGTTTCATGAATTTTTAAAAATTCATAAAGTGCTATTGTCTTGATAAAAGCTTTACCGGCAAACTTCAATCAAATGAAAAATGATACAAATCACATTAGAAAATTTTGAAAATTTTTGTGGATGGTCCCGATGTATTATCAATGTTTCTATAAAATTTTCATCTGATTATCAAGCTTCAAAAAGTTCCAAAATTTTTGACAGTGCTACGTCCTCATAAAAGCCTGATGATCAATATATAGATTTGTTTTAGCAATAAAAAAATATTTATTTTTTTGAAAATTTTGGATAAGGGTTCTAAGGAAATGATTAAAATCTCATAAAAATTTGAATCATGATCACACTCTAGTGAATTTATAAAAATTTTACAAGTACAATGTACCATTTATGTTCTTTATGTTTTTTATTTTTGAAATATAACAAATGAAGTTCAATGCATACATAGATTTGATTGAGCAAACAAAAAAAAATTAAATTTTTTGAAAATTTTATAGAATGGTACTGAGTCAATTTTTAAGCTCTCATAAAAATTTTGGATCATGATCACACTCGAGAAAATTTATAAAATTCTAACAATGTTACTGTCCCAATTATGTTCATTCTGTTTTTGATTTTTTAAAGATAACAAATGAAGTTGAATTATTTTAAAAAAAAATTCTATATGATCCTACACTTCTTAGGATAGTATCATAAATTTTTCACATCATGATAAAGTATGTATAATTTTATAAATATCCGACAGTGTTTCTGAAGTTTTTAAAAAATATCTCAAAAATTCGGGTTTTCAACAAATTTTCATAGGAGATGACTTTTTTTAAGGGTTATTGATCAATTTTTGGTCAAATCCGGTTATCAAACATCAAATTTCGATAAAAAATAGCGAGATTTGGCGAGTTCTTTATGAGATTTCTAATATTACTAGTAATTTAATTTTTTTTACTCCGACCAACATTTTAAAAATTCTTCATATCCGAAAACCGAGATCTCGCGACGACGAGATTTGGATCCTTGTTGTGCACAAGGTGTGTCTCTCGTCGTGTTGAATCACCTTTCGGGTTTGCAGCTGTGTATTCTTCAGAAATGTGTTTAATAGCGTTAGTGATACGTAGTACTCCCTCCATTGATAAATATAAGGCCTATAGTTTGAATGATCTTGTTGAAAAATTTAAGACGTGTATGTAGATTTAATAAGCCTTTCCACTTATACCCCTATTTATTCTCTCTCAACCATATACATTTATTCATTATCTCTCATCTTCCAAGATAATTAAGAGGGTTAGGTAAGTCATTTCCTCTCATGCCTTTCTTAATTTCACCGTAACCTTAATCCTTGTGCAAAGTTAAAATACGCTTTATATTTATCAACGGAGGGTGTTCTATTTTTTTTTCATCTGTGCAGTCCGCGATGAGACGATCACTCATCATGCTCGTCTCCATGTTGAATCGACTTTAGTTTGCAACTATATTGGAAGGTCAGCTTAGGCTTTATTAAGATGCTGGATTAGTCATACTAGGGTCAAACTGGAAAATAATATGAGTAGTGTTTTTATGTTTTTTAAAATTTATATAATTTATATTAGAAAGAAAAGAATAGAAGCATCTCTCAAATAATATTACCGCCACCCACTGAAGTAAAACGTAAAACATTTTGATGGTACGCAGCCATTTTAAAAAGCGTCGAAGTCTCCATAAGAGATTCCAACTTCAGGCACACCTGGAGATCCTGTAATTTAGTATCGAGAAGTGATTTAATGTTTTTTCTCTTAATATAAATTGCACAAATTTTAAAACAACTGAAAAAGTAAATAATTATTATCTATCATTTATCTATACTTTAATATTTATATAACTGTTAAAAAAAAAGTATGAAAGCATCTCTCGTATCAGTTGTTCGTAAGGATCATCTAGTCTCGGTCTAAATTTACATATGTATCCTTGTCCAGCACAAATAATTCGAACATAATCTTTTTCTTTGGGTCGTCTCAACCAGACAGGCACATCATACCTATCCCCGTCGCCAGTTTATAGGAATGAGCGCGACAACTTATCCAACTCAGTAATCACACGACACGAGCCACCTCAACTAGCAATCATGTATTTGCGACAGATGATCTAGCTAATGCATTTATTATGGGGTGAATTGCTATGTAACATCACAAAGATCATTGGAGTTGAAAAATCCTGACGAAAGTATCACTAACACGTAGTTTTAGGACCCACTTGCCAATCTCACATATGATGATATTTTCAATCTTTTACTATTAAAGAGATAGAAAACTAGGTTATCACCCTGCTCTCAAGGGCTAGAAATTCCCACGTTAATCAATGAAAAAAGAGAAAGATCTACACCATCAATTGTGGTGGGTCTAGATTATAACGGTCTAGATTAAAAGAAAAGAGCCTACATCATGCACAATCTAGAAATAATTAAAATTCAGAATAAAAAATAAAATAAACTTAACAATTTGATTTTGATACAAATTCCAAAATAAAATCCCTAAATAATTATAATTCAGAATAAAAATTAAAGAAAAATTAGCAATTGAATTTTTATACAATTCCAAATAAAAATAATTGAAATTCAGAATTTAAAAATTAAAGCAAATTTGTAATTTGATTTCCATACTTTGTAAAATCCATAAATAACTAAAATAAACAAACTTCAATAAAAACTTAAAATTTGAATAAAAATAAAAGTCGTAACAAGGATAGCACGAATGGTATCTTAGAAGACCACAAAAGAGTGAACTAGAGTCGATCTGTCCTTCAAGAAGACATTGACCCATCGGAAAGTGAAGAGCCGAGGTTGTGGCGACAAAGATGAGAACAATGTTGTGCTGCTCGCCTTAGCCATTCGACAAGGACATTGTCGTGCAGCTCGCCAGAGCAGTGGAAGAGAAAGACCAAAGCGAAGGAACTAAGGGCCGTGACAAGGAGTGGTGAGTGTTGGTGTTTTTAAAGAAATCAATAGCCAAAGAAACTCAATTATGGAGAGATCCTGATAGAGAGGAGATGAAACTTTGTATTAAAGACGAGCTATGAATGATATGGAGCCATTGGCTAGCTAGGAATGTGCCATCGCTAGTGAGGGGCAAGACATCACAAACGATGGTGAGAAGATTGTACATATCGTTCAACAACTACTAAATTGGACACACTGGCATCAATGTACAAGGGAGGTCACTGCAATTAATGAGGAAGCCACAAAATTAAGTTGGCTAACGTCGGAAAAGAGGAGTGATCGACATGAGAGAAGAAGACATTGAGCGCTTATAGCATCATGCATGCATCCATCTGTACGAGTAGAAGCACAGATGTACAGAAGCAGAGGAGCAAAGAGCTCCAAATAGAGATGATGTAGCCTTAGGGAATAGGTTTGGGGTCACTTGAGAGAGCGTGACAACTGTCCTCGGCCGGGATTGACAACAGTTGCATATGTATGAGTGCTTGATGTCACAATGGTTAGCATTAAGCAATAACTAGAGAGAAGTAGAAGGTAGTTTGTGGTAGAGTATTGTAATGGAAGGGGAGCAGCTGAGAGTGATCGATAAAAAATTGGACTTGCTATTGGAGATTGAAGCAGGAAAGCTGTAATGACAAAAAGAGATACTCCCTCCGTCCTGGAAAGTAAGGGACAGAAGAGATTTTAGGACAGATTATGATTTCTGCCAAAAGACTCTAATGCCCCTATTTAATATTGTGCCTCTATTAATTGGCAACATGCATGCATTAATTAATCACGATTATAGAGAATGATCTGCCGCGTTTTTGTTTTGGAATATGTGTGGTCGCATGTATCTGCGTGCATCTGCATGCATGGGCACAATTTGAGGACACAATTTAAAGGGAGAGAGCTCTCAATCCCTAATATTAGAGGACATAATTTGAACGCTTCTCTCCTTTACTTTCAAGGACGGAGGGAGTAGAAGATATACGATTCGGTGAGGTAGTCAGTGTGTGAGGAAAGATAGGTTATCCATGGTGCATTGATATATGCGTGAACAAGTTTATCTATTATAAACTAATAAGATAATTTGTTATACACATAATCAATGCATTGCTTAAGATTAAATAGATGTATATTTGCATGCATATATTTTAGAAAAGAGTAACTAACGGAGGAAAAATAGGAGCATGCAGTCATATGATATCTGATTTAACGCATGATGGAGAGTTATTACGTTTTTAAGGACCCCCAATAACTTACTATACTCATGATACTCTTCCATCAAAGCTCATACTTCAATTTCGTTCTTTTAAGTTGTATTTTCCTTTAAGCTTCTATTGCCATTTTTAATGTTTATGACGTCTTAGAAATCTAAAGATAGCATACAATATACATAAATATATTCTTAAGCATATAAGTTATATCACTTGATATTACAAACTTTGATATCCATACAAATAGGTGGACCACCTACTAGTTTATAAATATTTGAAAAGTCACAACGCAACTCCTGGGAGCACTAGATGCCCATTTGCTAGTCAGACATTCCAGGTAACGAAGTACTAACAACTAGGGGACGTATCAAGTCCTAAATACGTTCTTACTAGCGCTAACATGTAAACTCCCGTGTGAGCTAACCGATCAACGTAAGGAACACTGCCGTCGTCCCACTGACAATGTACGACAACGTGCCAAGATCAAATTCAACAAACACGATCAACTCTCCCGTTAATTGGACGATCTGCGACAAAGTTCATCAGCAGAAACAGGCCAGCTACGAGCCTACAACTACCGTGCACAAAGTATATCCGATTACGAGTTGGCAGGGGCTACCGTTGTAGGGATGTATACGCTCACTAATAAAAACTAGTATAGTGCCAGTGCTAATGCTACGACGGCAGTACATCTGCTTATCAAATAAATAAAAGATAAGTATGAATATCTCTACTACTTCTAATTAGGAGTTGGTGGCAGTGGTCCGTTCTCCTCTAGAGTATCTGATTCGTTGGATCTGATATGAACGGCTGAGATAGAAGATGATTTAATCATATCTTAGATGGAAGGATTTTATCCTATCTTTTTTGAATAGAAATATTATTTTAGCATATCTCTATTCACATGTTCTTATTATGGAAGGATGTTATTCATATATCTTATAAATGGAAGGATTTTCTCATCATATCCTGCATGGATAGAAGGATATACTCACCATATCCTATAATACGGGAATTCTATCTCATCATATCTGAAAATGCATAGATTAAAAGGAAAGAATCACGCAACCAAATCATGTGCCAATCACGAAGATGTTGGGAGACTCGGCTTCCATCCGCCTCGACACGTGATTCGCTTTCATCTACTCCCTATTAGAGGGCACCCACTCTCATCTCCAGGAGGACAGACCGGTCGGTAGTGGAGACACACGCGGGAAGAGAAAAGCTGCGTGCAAGAAGTAAGAAGATTTCCTGCAAGAGGAAGGCAATAACTTTCTCCTCCTTCAATGGTAAGGATTGATATCTCTCTACTAATTCTAATTAAGAGTTGGTGGCGATCGTCCGTTCTCCTTCAGAGTACTTGATTCATTGGATCTAACATGAACGGTTGAGATGGAAGAGGATTTAACTCCATAGTCAAATCTCTTCGGAGGAACAAACTTTTCCTACTATTGAAACATAACTAAAGTTAGTGTTCTTTGCAAATAAATTTTTTGTCGCAAATTGAGTTTTCGTTGCAACGCACGGACATATGACTAGTAATACTTAACAATAAATAATCTTGTGATCACATTGTACGTACTACATATTTAGAAGGAGAGCGAATCAAACAAGGAAATAAACAGGGAGGATCTGCATGCAAGGAAACCAGACTTGAATTGTCAAAATCAGATATACTACATATTTGGAAGGAGAGCGAATCAAACAAGGAAATAAACAGGAGGATCCGCATGCGAAGGTGTTGCCCTTGATCTCCTCCACGATCTTTGCGCTCCACCAAGATCGCCTCCGCGAAGGCGGCGTCGGCGACCTCCGCCTCCTCCCCTCACGCGCAAAGGTACGCGTCCATCTCCGGCAGTCGATCGCCGGCGCAAGCCCCTGTGTAGTCGGCGCCAAAGTAGTCGAACGCCATAGCGGCAAAGAAGATGTCATCTTTGAAAAGTTGGACCAATAATGGCTTCCCTAATTATCATCCAAATATGAATGTTAACATATAGCACCATTTGTGCGTCCTGATTGATTGAGACTAATTATTATTAGAATATATGTTACTTCCCATAGTGTATTTAGGAATAAGTCCTAAAATGAACTTATTCCTTATATTTATCACACGATAATTGCATTTCATACAGACATTCCTTATATAATATTTTTCACTAAATAATATTATGGCGGCGGTACGTGAGCGCCTTGTATAGGATGTGGTGCACATGCATGAATGGAAGAAAATTAAGCGCCCGATTCATGGTACTGACTGGTATGGTAAATATTGAATCGAAATCAAATGGGTTTAGATTTGCAACATAAATTCCATATATATAGTTCAATTGAAATATATATATATGTGCGGGCTCTCCTGTTGTGGGCCACATGAATTAATGAGTTAGACACATTAAACAACAGCCATCGGATGTGGGTGAGTAAAACTGAGGAAAGATCTGAGACGTTTATTTTGATGAATGCAAGTTTCTGGGGACGTTTTGCTGGGTGCACGAACATTGTGCCATCTCTAATGAGGTGCATATGGCGGCGGTACGTGAGCGCCTTGTATAGGATGTGGTGCACATGCATGAATGGAAGAAAATTAAGCGTGCGATTCATGGTACTGACTGGTATGGTAAATATTGAATCGAAATCAAATGGGTTTAGATTTGCAACATAAATTCCATATATATAGTTCAATTGAAATATATATATGTGCGGGCTCTCCTGTTGTGAGCCCGCATGAATGAATGAGTTAGACACATTAAACAACAGCCATCGGATGTGGGTGAGTAAAACTGAGGAAAGATCTGAGACGTTTATTTTGATGAATGCAAGTTTCTAGGGACGTTTTGCTGGGTGCACGAACATTGTGCCATCTCTAATGAGGTGCATTATTTAGGGTGGACGTAGGAAAAATTGCTTAGGTGCATTATAAAGGGGTATAGATGCACATGCATGAATGGAAGAAAATTAAGCGCGCGATTCATGGTACTGATTGGTATGGTAAATATTGAATCGAAATCAAATGGGTTTAGATTTGCAACATAAATTCCATATATATAGTTCAATTGAAATATATATGTGCGGGCTCTCCTGTTGTGGGCCACATGAATGAATGAGTTAGACACATTAAACAACAGTCATTGGATGTGGGTGAGTAAAACTGAGGAAAGATCTGAGACGTTTATTTTGATGAATGCAAGTTTCTAGGGATGTTTTGCTGGGTGCACGAACATTGGACCATCTCTAATGAGGTGCATTATTTAAGGTGGACGTAGAAAAAATTATTTAGGTGCATTATAAAGGGGTATAGATACACACACATATGCGTTAAATGAGACATAGTGTTCTCATGCTTCAAAAATCGTGAAGAACATGTACACGTGTGTGTATATATATATTAAAAGTACAGTGTACATGAGTTATACGCGTACTTATACATAAAAAAGTATATCAATTACCAATTGCTTTTTTTGGAGTGCAATGTACTCCATTGATGTACGGTTGGGTGTACACCCAAATACAGAGCGGGCTCGCTCACAGACGATCCAGCACCGGCCCCACCCGCCCGTCCCTCCCCTGTCGAGCTGTCGGTGCTCGACTCTGCACCATACGCCGCTCGCCACCCGGCGCGTTACGTCGGAGCGAGCCCCCACCACATCACTCGCCCACTGCCGTTAGGGACCCATCCCACCAATCGGCCCCACCGACGGAGACCAAAGCTTCCACCTCACCCCCCTACGCGACCGTGCACCCAACAATTCACTACTACTCCGTCCCGTTCGCCACACCCACACCAACCAGAACCAGCCCAGCGGCCGCGCGGCGAGCGAGCTCAATTGCAGTAGAAAAAGGCTCCCCTCCCTCGCAGACGCCGAGCCGAGCAGCCGAAACGCCGCCTCGGCAGCAGCAGCGCGTGCGCAGCGGAGGAAGCCCTTGGAGTAGGGGGTGACGCCTGGGCGGCGAATGCGATAGGAGAGGGAGAGATGGTGTCCAAGACGAGGGGGTGCTGCGGGTGGATGATCGTGGCGCTGGTGGCGGCGCTGGTGGCCACGGCGGCGGTGTTCGCCGTCATGAAAAGAAAGCCCGGGAGCCGCCACATCAAGCCGCTCCCCGTGCCGGGCCCTCCCGGGGCCATCGACTCCAAGTACGGCGACGCGCTCGGGGTCGCGCTCCAGTTCTTCCAGGTCCAGAAGTGTGAGTACCACACTACCACGCCACTCGCTTGCCAAACTATCTAGCAATGCAATGTTCTCCCGATTCGATGCTCTTGGCTTCAAAGATTGCTCCTTTTGGCACCGAGCTTGGAAGTTTTGGTGGGATTGCTCACTCATTTGCGGTGTTTTGTTGAACTCCATTTCTGGACGCTAAAGAATTTTGCCAATGGTTGGTTGTTAGGGAAATTGATGTGCGGGTAGATTTTTCGCTAATCCAACGACAATTTTCTGATGGTTTTGACTTCTGAGTGGAAAATTTTCTCCACTTGCCGCAAAAGTTGTACCTTTCTGTTGTTCTTCTGATGTTGTTGACCATGTGGGCTCACAGATTCCACTCAAATTTGTTCGTCGAGCTGTGAAATTGGCTGCTCCTTTAGCTGTGGAGATTAGTGCTTTGGTGATTTCAGTTTCTAAGCTATATTTAGGATGTTGCATGAACAAAATCCCCAATCTTTGCTGCTTCTTTTGCTCAGGAATAGTATCTATTTAAGAAGATGTTGGTAATTTCTGTCCCTTTGTGCAGCGGGGAAGTTGGAAAACAACCAGATCTCGTGGCGGGGGGACTCGGCGCTGGATGATGGGAAAGATGCGGGGCTGGATCTTTCCAAGGGAATGTACGATGCTGGGGATCATATGAAGTTCAGTTTCCCAATGGCTTTCACGGGAACGGTGCTCGCGTGGTCCGTGCTTGAGTATGGGGATCAGATGAGCGCTGCGAAGCGGCTGGACCCTGCGCTAGATGCGCTCCGGTGGATCACGGATTTCCTTGTCAATGCACATCCTTCTGACAATGTGTTCTATATTCAGGTTAGAGCTGTTGCTTACTTCTTTACATACATGTAAACTGTTTGGTGTGTACTTTAGGAATTAGGAGGAAGATTTGGTTAAATGGAATGATTTCACCATGTCCTGCATCGTAAAATAATGTTTGAGTAATGTGGGTTCGCTTTAATTGTGGGTTTGTTGGGGCCTAATGGCAGTTCAACAGAGGGGAAACTTTGGTTGGTTGGGACTTGGGAATCAAGACTGCAAGAGCCCAGGTCAGATGTCATGATCAGGACACCTAATAGTTAGGAGGTACTTCGTTGTCTGCTTGATATGTTTAAACCATAGTTTCCAGTAACGCGGTTTGTCCGAGTCGTGGTACGGAATTTTAGTTCGCGGTTCGTCATTTTTTCTTTCATTTGCCGTTGTGAACACTATAACACCCTAGCACAACCAGTGCTCAAAATATTACCACCATTTAAATTTTTCAATACTTTTATAATAATTTCAGCAAGCAACCTTGTTGTAGGTGTGAAACTCAAACACAAATGAGGGGTGATGTTGGCCGTTTAACAGGTCATCGTCCACGAGGGTAAAAATAACACGGGGGTTTATACAGGTTCGGGGGTTTGAGAGGACCGCTCTACTCCTGTTGGTGAGCCAACAGGGGGTTGCCTCTGAGGAGCAGGTCTCCGAGGGCTCATCAGTTTGAATGTGCTATTTTATTGCTCAAGAGAGCTCAAATTACAAATGAGGGATACATGGGGTTCTTTATAGGCCATTGGGCCTGTGCAGATGACCAAAATACCCCTAATGGAGATAGTTAACCTATAAGTACATGTGAGGGGTATTATTGTCTTTTCTAGGTATAATTATAATTCTTTGATCTGTATATTATATAGTCAATTGTTGGTCGCACTTTATGTGTCGGACCATATGACAAGTGGCTCCATGCCCTTTCAGGTATATGCTTGGGTTAGCAGGGCCCACTTGTCATGTGGAGCCCGCCGGGGATGGACACACCCTCTGATGGCTTTGACCTTTGATGATAAGCCTCCCGCCACCTACAGGGGGTTGCTGGAGGCGTAGAGCCCGCACGACAACCCCTTGGTGTTTGGGCTAGAGACATAGTCTTCAAGAGAGGTGTTGAGTATTCCTCCGACAAACCTAGACAATTATCACCACTACTAAGCCATCCATAACAATAATTTGAATAATCATAAGAACAACAACAAAATGATAATAAATGTTGGTACCACGTGCCCAAGCACGCCCCGGATCAAATATGTCCAAGAGTAACCTTTACCTTTAGGTGATGACGACGAACAAGAGTAAGTAAACAATAGATAAACCACCACACCTCTCGATCTAACAAAGATAACCAACTAAGTTCACATGTCCATTATTGCAACTATGTGATTCCATCATTTAAATATAGTTAAGCACTATCTTATTCATGAGCGAACGCTTAACTAAATATTTGCGGGAGATGAAGTGACAAGTAGCGCTACTCCCATCCCATGCATGTCGCCTTCAATAATCGCCTAAAACATTAAAATAAGCAAGCGTGAGTCTACGACTCAGCAAGTACATAATAAAACAATAACATAACCATTTATCACATTCGTCTCATTAATCATTTTTGGGTGAGTCCAC
This sequence comes from Otatea glauca, assembly GCA_036346275.1. Classification (NCBI taxonomy): domain Eukaryota; kingdom Viridiplantae; phylum Streptophyta; class Magnoliopsida; order Poales; family Poaceae; genus Otatea; species Otatea glauca. The sequence goes on from CM070728.1 coordinate 11,779,169, forward strand.
GACTCAATAACATAACCATTTATCACATTCATCTCACTAATCATCTTTTATCATTAGCGATTTAATGCAAATATGTCTGCATGCTCATATGCTCATCACCTAGCATATACTAATATCACTGAGTGCACACCCATCGATATCGCACCCTTCCATACACTCCATCCCGTGGAGGTGCCTACCGAAGTAGGTCTTTCATGTCTACACCAAGTAGGTCATAAAGACCCACACAGGTCACCTCTTCCATCATGAATGCACATATGCAAATATCACGAGTTATTAACATGTTCCATCATTTCTATTATTTTCATTATCATAACTTATCATTTTTCATAATAAACGAAAGGAATCATGTAAAACATCATGATATCGAGTTTTCAATAAGAACAATAAGAATTAACCATCCATGTCATCATTCTACTATGCACTTGCCTTTTTACCCACGAGGAACGGAATGGCGTACGGTTAAAGCTAAACCCGTAGTCACACCTCCTACAGTAGGTAAACCCATCTAAAAAATATGTCATAATAGTACATATATCAAACATAGCAGCATCGCTTCGACGCACATCCCCGAACTTAACTCTCCTCGGCTGGACAATTTACTATTTGTTGTCCCGACGATCGAAAGACTATAACTTATAGCTCAAGAGTTCAAACATAGTAAACCATACATGTTCTAAAAACTACACAAGATTGTCTACAATTTGCTAGTTATCCACATTTTCACATTAATTCATTGAACCCCTTGTTTTCTGCCACGAAGACCGATCTGTTGTTTTACTGGGCAAAAGACTTCACAATTTTCGTAACTATTTTTATACAACTTCAAATGTAGCAAACCATACCATATCTGGAATCTAGGGAAAGTTATATAGCTTTCTCTAGTTATGGTCAATTTAATTTGGTCATTATCTAGCCCTAAATAGCATATTACCTCAACTACTCTCAGTAGCGACCGATTTCTGGAAAGGAAGCTCCTACAAGCCATAACTTTCAAACTGCTTAACCAAATTTTACGCCCTTGTGATACAATTAAACTTTAGACAATAACCTACATTTTCTATAACTTGGATATGCCATAAAACTGACCATAGGTACCCCAAAACTCGACCCGACGACAGAAACCACTATTGAATGAATACTGATTTCTCCTAAAATCCATCCTGGTGATCTTCAACTGCCATATCTATCAATGCAACAACCATAATATCGCTCCACTACAACACAAACATAACTAAAACCAATCTATGGCTTGTACCTGCATCTTGAAAATCCGCTGAAAACGTCGATGTTGGTGATCCTCCGTGATCCCCTCGCGTTCCCCGCTCCTTCACACACCCCGAAACTCCCACACCATGTCTCCCAAGATCCTCGACACCTGCACACAGTGACACGAACGGATCTTAGAATGTACAAACGGTTCGACGAGGAATGCGAAAAGACGGAGGGGAGAACGCTGGGACGCACCTTGGACGCGACCGGCGTGGCACAACCGGCACAACGGCATTAGGCATTGGCATGGCTGATACTACACGTCGACTACACTTCAGGGACGGCGGCGCGACGTGGGGCAGAGGTGGCGCGGCTCGGCCGGGGCGGCGGCGCGACAGCAGGCACCACGGCGGCACGGGGCTGGGGGCTAGGGCTCGGCTCTCCCTCCCGCTCTTATATAGCCAGCCCACTCCACCTTTTTTTTTTCTAATTTCAAAATATTACAAACATGAACCCTATACCCTAAACCGGTTTGGGTTCGATGAATCTGGTTCGCGATTCATGGGGGTTTACAACGAATCCGGTAACTACTGTTTAAACTGACAAATTTGTTGTGATCCTTGGCTATTGATTGGACAAGGGCAAATCCAATGTCTCTTTTCGTTCTTTTTTTTTTGTCTTTATAGCTACATACCTTTCATACTATCTGATACTGCAAGGGAAATGTTTGTATGGGGATGGTAGTCCTATACCGAGTTAAGTCGGAGTTGGCCTGGTATACAGTTAAACACCCTTAAGCCCATCTCATAAATGTAAGTTAACCCTTGATGGTAGGGGATCCAAGTGTTTCAGTTTACGTAGTTTAGTCAGGCATACTGGGTAGGATGTGAAGCACATGCAATACCTGAAGCATAGAATACAATGCGCATAAGAAACAATCTCTATCCCTAGAATAATGTGCTGTAGCCTGTAGGCTACGGTGAATCATTCGGTTTAAGCTGCATTTTGGTGAAATCAGATCTAAGCATTAGTTAATTAGGCAAGTGAACCACTTTGTTGTTGTTTGTCTATCTAACAAAGAACTACAATTTGGGTGGCCAAGTTCAGCTTCAGTCCTTTGAAAACATTCTACATTTCTGTAGAACAACGCAATACAAGAGATGCACCACTATCATTTTGTTTAATCACTGGTACTAGGCTACTAGCACTTGATAAGAAAATGTTACCTTGTAGGTTGGTGATCCTGATCTAGATCACAACTGCTGGGAAAGGCCAGAAACAATGGCTGAGAAAAGGCCGCTCACACAGATTAACAAGAAGTCTCCTGGATCAGATGTTGCTGCTGAGGCGGCAGCAGCCATGGCGGCAGCATCAATGGTTTTCAAATCCAGTGATACTACATATTCTGATTCACTTCTTCATCATGCCCAGAAGCTATTTACTTTCGCTGATACTTATAGAGGCATCTCCAGTGACACCTATCCAAAGCTCCAGAACTACTATAATTCCACTGGCTATGTTGATGAACTCCTTTGGGCAGCGAGTTGGCTCTATCATGCCACAGGGGATCAGACATATCTCAGTTATGTGACTGTACAGAATGGAAAAGCTTATGCTGATTGGGGAAGGCCAACATGGTTCAGTTGGGATGACAAACTCGCAGGGGCACAGGTTTGCATGAACTAAACCGAGTGAATTTCCTTAGCAGGTTATCTTTTGATTGCTCTCTTTTTACAAGGATTAACTTGAACTGCACTTTGTCTATTCTGTGCAGGTCCTCTTGTCAAGAATAGATTTCTTTGGATCCAAACAGGCATCTAATGCTGAAAATATGGGACTCAAAATGTACAGAGACACTGCTGAAGCGGTCATTTGTGGGCTGCTACCAGATTCTCCATCAGCCACTGCTAGTAGGACTGGCGGTATGTTGAAATTCTTCTGATGTTTGATTTGGTATTATGAGTCAATGACGCTTTATCCATTATTGGTGTCTTTCATGTTCTCTGTTTGCATTATACAATATACTGGAGAGTTTCATAGATTTTTTGTTGAAACTTGAATATACAGAATATGTATTACAACCGTGTGTGGTTTCACCATATCATTGTAATTTTAATGCAGGAGGATTGGTGTGGGTAAGTCCGTGGAATTCTCTCCAGCACGCCACAAATGCAGCATTCCTTGCTGTTGTTTATAGCGACTACATGCTCACATCACGAACAGCGGCAGTGCAATGCAGTGGAAAGTCCTATAGTCCAACAGATATACGCAATTTTGCTATATCACAGGTGAATTACGTAAAACCCTACAAGCTACTAAAGTTCCAGCTAGCCATGTAGCTTATCTGAATTTCCTATGTTTTACCAAGCAATGAATGCAGTTAAACCGTCCTGTTGACGTGAGCCATGGGCACATTTTGAAAGCAGCGTCTGCCTTTTGTTGCTTGACTACGAATCTATGACTATTTTGGTCATCATGACTCTGCATGTTATTTTTGTTGTCTTGATAGCTTGAGGATGGAAAGGTGTAAGTTTCTATTTTGTTTTGTCCTGTTACTTTTCAGGCTAATTACATCTTGGGTGACAACCCTATGAAGCTTAGTTACCTCGTTGGATATGGGAGCAGCTATCCACAGCAAGTGCACCACAGAGGGGCATCAATTCCTGCAGATGAAAAAACAGGCTGCAAAGGATTCCGGTATCTTCATTCACCCAGTCCGAACCCAAATGTCGCCATGGGAGCCCTTGTGGGTGGGCCATTTCAGAATGACTCTTTCATCGACTCTCGTGACAATGCCCTGCAGACAGAGTCCAGCACTTACAACAGTGGCACCCTCGTCGGTCTGCTTTCCGGTCTGGTCACTACTTCTTCCGTCGCACAGTCATTCACCTAGAGCTCTCTCTCAAGTTTGGGTGACGTCATTCACCTTTGATCAACCTGGGGGACGCATGTACAACCAGAGTTTTTTTTTTGGCGTGGCCGATGATAATGCGGATCAGTGAAACCCTTGCAGTTTTCTTCATTGGCCATCACTTAGATGGGTGGTTAGTAGTAGTTGCTAGCGCCATATTTCTGATGTGGTATAATTGATATTACTGCTGCTGCAGCTATAATTTTCGCTGTGTGGCCCTCCTACCTGGTTTGCTGATGTACATGTAACTACGAGTATTGTATTTGTAGGACAGAGGATTCATTCGTTGATTCTGAGGTGGTTCTTGGTAGCTTGTAATGATGATTTGTAATGCCTTTCCATTGAAACTTGCATCGGACATGTACATTAACGTATAGGGAGGCCGGAGGGGAGGGGCATATGCCGCATTCGTCAAGTTTTTACAGTACGTTTCATAAATCATACATAAAAGACACCTTGCAAGTACGTAGGGAAAAGAAGCATGGTTCACCATGGCCTGCTAATCCATGAGTGTTAGCATGTGGGTTGTGTTTTGTGGTGGAAAAGCAACATGGTCCGCAGCGAAGCGTAATGAGAAGAAATGCTTGTCCCGGTGTCCCCCAACTACTGGTTTAGATTTGAGACACCTCGGCCTCGGCCTCTTGGAAATCGTCCTCTTTCTGTGCCTCCTGAATTTCAAGCTAGATGATTAGGGCTAGTTTCTCTGCCTCACATAACAACAGCAGCCTTAATTGCCACTATTCCTCTGGGACATTATTCCATGTCGAAATTTGCCTTGGAGACACGAATTAATCTTATGCATTCTTGGGGCTTTGCTAATTATCAAGCTCCTTTCATATCTATATTTATATATATAAAAACAACTAGTGATATTCAAGGCACATCGTTCGTTTTAAGGACAAGAAAAATTCTACAATAATCCTAAATTCTAGAAATTTTCACATTAATTGAAAGAAAAAGAGAATGATCTCCACCACTTATTTTGGTGAGGAAAGATTGTAATGGTACAGATGAATCATATATAACAAATACAATTAATTGTATTTCAATCATTGAAAGTAGAGTTATATATCAAAGAAATGATCTCCACCACTTATTTTGTTGGGTCAGATTATAACGGTGCAGATTAATCATATATAAATATAGTTATATAACAAATATAATTGTATTTCAATCATTAGAGGTAGAGTTGTATATCAAAGACAATTGTATTATAATATCTAGAAGCGCAATTGCGCGAGTAAGTTTGCTTGTTCTTTTAAAAGTAAGTCGAATTCTGGCTATCTGATGTGCTTGAAGATGTGTGTGCTTCAGCTGTTAGCTTGTATAGTAAGGGGAGCAATCGTTACCAAATGTGGATCAAGCCAGGCTGCCCATGCGTCGGTGGCGCCACTAAAAAAACTACGAACTCGTCGTCGTTCGTGGTGCGCTAGTGCTCTTTTTAGCACGTCTGTTTGTTGTTTCCGTTGTAACCGTTTCTCGGGAGCCCAATGGCGCGAAAGGACTGGCGGTTGGATGCTCGTTCGTATCCCGCCCAGACGTAACCGCTCCCCTGCATATTTAAACTACGCGCCCTTTCGCCCTCTCGGTTTCAGTTTTATCCCTACCCACGAATCTGATCAATCCTATTGCAAAGAGACAGAAGTTAATCGTCGCACGTAATGCCTTCGTATTGCGCAATGCAATCCATGTTCATCTGTTGCATATTCATCGATCCTATAATTGCTTGTCCTATCAAACTCAGAAAAAGTTTTTGGTACCTTCTTGGAGTATTTCCTACCAAAGAACTTCATTTTCTTTTCCCCTTGTTCACGAACTTGTATATCGCATAAATCTAGCATTGCCTTGTTTACATACGCTTCTTTTCACAGCATGAATGATAAAGTCGCTGCACAGTAGTATCTTACAGATTTTTGCGCTTTCCAGTTACTGAAGATGGCGGTATCATTCATCACTAGACTTCTAATGTAAGTGATCTTGCAAAATTAGTCCTTTTGCACAGTTCGTGGAAGACATCGAAATCCGATCAAATTTCCTATTCTTGCATCTGGCTGGCAGCCTGGCTTTAGGATACGCTTACCCGGCGTATGACTGCTACAAGACGCTGGAACTGAACGAACCACAAATCGAGCAGTTGCGTTTCTGGTGTCAGTATTGGTAAGCATTACAACCATGCAAATTTGCAAGCATAATTTCCTATCCTCCTCCTGAAGAATCCGAACCTTATTTTCTGCTGTTCAGGATTCTTCTCGCGTTTCTGACGGTTTTCGATAGGATCACAAACTTCACGGTCTCATGGCTGCCGATGTACGGCGAGGCAAAGTTGGCAGTCGTTGTCTACCTCTGGCATCCCAAGACACGAGTAAGCAAGCAACCACCCAAGCCTGAACATTCAGAAACGCTTGATTCAATCTTCAGAGCCACACCTGCCAGTAGTATGCGGCACAAGTAGTCTGAACCTGAACCATTCCCAGGGTGCGAAACACGTCTACGACAGCTACCTCCAGCCGCTGCTGGCGAGGCACGAGGCGGACATCGACCGCAACCTGCTGGAGCTGAGGGCCAGGGCCATGGACGTGATGGCGTCGCATCTTAAGGTGGCCGTGGCCTTCGGGCAGACGTGGTTCCTCGAGATCTTCCGCTGCGTTTCGTCGCAGCTGCAGGCCGCGAGAGGCCGCGCAGGGCAGGTACAGTTATCCTCTGCAGATTACTATTCACATCACTGAATTTTGGAATCTAAAAGTAGCGGTAGACTAGTACTACTAATTGGAGCTTAGTTTGCAAAAACTGCTTGCCCTTGACTGAGTATGAGCACGCTTGTCTCGTCTGTTTAGCGTTTACTCCCAGTCTTCACGTAGCAACTACAGGACTGCATGCACGTCGGCACGTCGCAGTTGATGTTTACTGACAAGAGGAACAGCACTTGATTCAGGTTTTATCCATAGGAACGCGGAAACAAGTAGATTGATGTGGTTGCTCGACGAAGAGGCATCACGGACTCACGGTAATGCATGCCGTGCCCGTGCTGTCTAGATGTTCTAGTACCGCTTCGTCAACGAAAACGATCTTGCGCCTGAATTAATGAACAAGAACAGCGCTGTGTTGACTGCATATAGCAGTAGAACCGTAGAAATGTCGTGACCATCCATAATTCCATGAAGATAGCTAGCTGAATGTGCATTTCACACTTGGCAGTGAAGGTGAAATATGTCTGGACCCGGTGAGTTCAGAGATAGTTCTTTGCCTGTATCGTCAATTCTTATATATTAGTACAAGATGGGAGTAGAATTCTCTGGTCAATCTCTCTCTCGAAAAAAAAATCTCTGGTCAAGGTGGTGATGTGCTGTGACATGTAAGAGGACCAGAATTGCGAGCTAGAACCTAACAACGCAAGTTAAACCGCACCAAACTCGTCTTGACGGGATCAAACCCTGTCGCGATGTTCAAGAGGGAACGGGGAAAATGGGCAAGGACTAGTCAGAGCCGAATTATTATTTTTAAATAATATATTTTAATTTTTTTTACAAAAACAATATGTCGAAACAATATTTTATAAAAATACAGACTCTATCCTCAAAGGTTTGTTTAGTCACGGATTGAATTGGCCGACGGATTATTTTATTGTGGATTTACTTGGTTGATAAGGCTAAGACTTCTGTCGCCATTTAAATTGGTCTGTCACAATTTCAAATGGCTTGTTTCGGTATATTATTTTTGTAAATTTATTTTAAAAATATATTATTTAAAAAAAATCCTCATGAGCCTGCACTGTCAATATGCATTGTTGGTTAAGTAGTTGGTAAGAGTCAATGTCCTTTCGTCGCAACAGATTGTTCCTCTCATATGGTACGTTCCTCTCCGATTTAGATAGACTGGTAGAATTTTTTTAAATGATACACTGTTTAAATAATTTTATAAAAATAATATAAAAAACAATTACAAAAATATACTTCTATCGCTATTTCAATTGGCGACAGAATTCTGTCACCATTTTAATTGACGATAGAAGTTCTATCGCCAAATAAACTAGCAACAGGTCTTCTGTAGTCAAATGAATTCGCGACAGGGTTCTGTTGCCAATTGAAATGGCGACACAAGGCTTAGTCTTGTCGGCTAAATAAATCCGCTAGTAAACAATCTCTCGGTCAATTCAATCAGTGAGAGGATAAACATCTGTCACCAATTAATTAGCAAAATTTGATACTGTTCATTTGACGATATTTCAAATGTCGATAGATGAACAGTACAATTTTTTTGCTATTTCGTTTGACGACAAATCTTATATCACCATTTCAAATGATGACATAAGGTTTGTCGTCAAACAAAATGGCCCAGAGGTATATTTTTGTAATTATTTTTTCGGTACATTATTTTTATAAAATTATTTAAACAGCGTATTATTTAAAAATTTTCTAGACTGGTACGTCTCTCTCTCCAAACATGTTCAATGCATTCAGATTTGTTCATACAAGGTTTACTTGCCAATCACTGCTCACTAGCGTTCTGTTCCGATCAGTAGCTTCATGTCGGGCTTGATTTGCGTGGCTGCAGCGACCGGAGCAAGGGGGCGAAAGCCGGGAGAAAGATCAGGAGGCGAGTCGCAAGTCGAAATGATGAGAACGGCAAGGAGGACGAATTTACTGGACGCCAACTTTGCACTTGATTCGTCGTGTAATTTGATCAAAATTGTGACGCATTGCGTGTTCAAAAGTTGGCCGATCTGACTGAAACCATGGAAATCGGAAACGATGGAAATTTTGGAACCTGCTGCTGCGTACGATGTGGGTGTGTTTCACCTCAAATGTGTGTCGGCAGGGGCTAGCATGCGACGTGTTAATCTGAGCACAATTGATCATTTCTTTGCTAAACTAAAGCATAGCTAATCATTGTACTACAATCAAATATTTTCAACGTCGTCATTGATGCATTGGCTAATCATAGTACTACAATCAAATATTACGAGGTGATGATGAGCTCACAGCTTACATAAGCTAGCCAGCAAGGATTTTTCTTAATAAAGGCAGTTGATTTTCTTTGATCCAATGTCTATTATCAAGGATGGTGACCTATTACCCCTCGAGGTAATGGGTCATTTTGAGTTTAAAAAGAAATTAACTGTACACACTTCAACATTTAACATTAATTGGAAATAATAAAAAGGAAAAAAATCGAACACACTGTAGTCATTTCGTTCACTTTCCTTTCATCGAACTAACATGCTTGGAAAGAAATCAATCTTTCTACTCGTGTTTACATCGTTCCTAAAAAAACCTGTATTTACATGCACGAAAAGAATCAATTTTTCCGTCAGTGTTACTTAGGAGGGCTTATTACAAGGACATGGAGCATGCATTTCGATTAAACTAGCAACTTGGACGCGGCGTACCACGCCACGGGTGCCGCTCTCCACATGAGAAAGTTGAGTTTTTTTTCGGAAAAAAGGCTTAAACGTAATGGTAAAAAAAAACGGAAAAAATGTATGATTTTTTCGGGAAGAAGGATCCGTACGTTTTTTTTCCGGATGAAGAAGGACCTAAACGTAATTTTGATTCTGTGAAAAAGGACCGAGCGCAAGCATTTAAAACGCATAAAGGACCTAAGTGTGATATATATATTTTTTTGAAAAAGGACCTATTTGTAACGTAGAAGGACCTAAACGTAATTTTTATTTTGTGGAAAAGGACCCGAGCGCAAGCCTTAAAAACGCATAAAGGGTCAAAGCGTAATATATATTTTTTTTGGGGAAGAAAGACCTATTTGTAATTTTTTTACGAACAAGGACCCGATTGTAATTTTTTTTCTAAAAAAGAACCTATCTGTAAATAAAAAAGGACCCATCCGTAAATACTTTTTTGGCTCGGCTCGCGGCTCGAGCCGAGCCGGCTCCGAAGACACGTGGGCAGGCTGCCCTTCCAGGGACTCTTCAAACTATAGTAGGGTTATTATTACTGTCAAATTTGTGAAAATTTCCGGTTGTGAATTTATCAAAAGAACTTATTTTTAATTCGAAACTCATACACTAGTTTTATACTTTTTTATTGATTGAACAAACTCTATGTTTATCTTGGCAAGTATTATGTGTAAGATGATCACTTATTGCGCCATTAGAAAGGGAACTAAATGATATTAAATTTGCCCATTTTGAAAGATTTGGCAACCGCAACCAGAGGTAACATTGAGCCTGAGGTATAAATATTCCTAATCAATCAATGACTGAGATTTCTTACCTCTTAGAGGATCAAGTAGTGTACCGTAAAAAGCAAATCTGCAGTAAGAGTTTTGAAAAGTACTTTTCCGAGCCTTTTTATATTCTATTTATCTATATATATATAAATAACTGGTGATATTCAAGGCATATCCTTCGTTTTGAGGAAAAGAAAATCTCACAATAATCCTAAATTCTAGAAATTCTCACATTAATCGAAAAAAAAGAGAAGTATCTCCACCACTTATTTTGGTGGGGCTAGATTATAATGGTACAGATTAATCATATATAACAAATAGAATTATATTTCAATCATTGGAAGTAGAGTTGTATATAAAAAAAAGATCTGTACTACTTCTTTTAGTGGTGATAAATTATAACGGTGTAGATTAATCATATATAAATAGAATTATATAACAAATACATCCGTTGCTCGGGATCTCAAGATCGTGAGCCCCATGACCTAAACAACTAACTAACACAAGACGTTCTTCAGCAGCTTGTACCTGCGGCCAGCCGCCAACGAGAGTATCTTGCCTTCCTGGCAACGTCGCTGAGGCACCAATCGCACATGTCAGAGCCGGCCGAGGCGGGTGCTCCGTCGCCGTAGTAGTTTGTGCAGTAGCTACACGCACAGATGCACGGTGCATATATAAAATGGACAAGACTTAGCGTGTGGCCTAATCGTCGTTGCATTGTACTATCCTTTCTATTCTCATATTTAATAAAATAACATGAAAGTATTTTACGTATTAAAAAAAAGATGGACGAGACCATCAAACATGCGTATATATACCGGAACCCATTCATCCATACCAAGAGAGTTGGTGGAGGAGAGGGTGGGGAGGACGAGATGACACGCACGCAAGTGAATACGTACGAGTGCTGGAAGCGGTAGCGGCGGCGCACGCAATGGAAGAGCTTGTCGGGGAAGCCGACGTCCCCGACAAGGCGACAACTCCTTGTTTGTTTTGTTTTAAGGGCAGAAAATTCCACAATAATTCTATATTTTAGAAATTCTCATATTAATCAAAAAGAAAAGGAGAAGAATCTTCACCACTTATTTTGGTGGAGCTAGATTATAATGATGCAGATTAATCATATATAACAAATACAATTGTATTTCAATAATTGAAAGTAGAATTATATATCAAAGAAAGGATCTTCATCACAATTGTATTTTAAATCATTTTGGTGTGACAGATTATAACAGTGCAGATTAATCATATATAAATACAGTACATAACAAATACAATTGTATCATAATATCTAGATGCGCAGTTGTGTGGATAAGTCTGCTAGTTATTAATAATAATGGGGCTAATTTGTGAATTGAATAAAAAGCCCACCGCCTGTCCAGTGTTAAGCGCTGGGATTTGACGTTAGCGTCTTTCACTTAATGAATCACCTAATTCGATCATATCGTTATGAGCGGGACTCCAATCATAACATAATTGACAATCTAAGGGTGTGTTTGGTAGGGCTCTAGCTCCACTAGATCTGTGGAGCTGGATCTGTGAGTATATTAAGAGTGTTTAGATGGATCATCTTTTCAAATTTTAGATCAAAAATATAAACTTAATTCACTTTATTTTAGCCTACAAGTTTCAGATCTCAGGTGAAGCTGGGATCTGAAGCTCTACCAAACAGGCCCTAAGACGGGAGTGAGATACAATGAGGCTATTTATATCCACTTCTCACGGTGTCATACGTGGATGAGTTATCTTAGAATTTGGAATCGAATAAAAAAACGGAATGACTTGTGTTCGGACGTCTGTTTTTTTGGACGCTTGCAATATTTTTTTTCACGTGTAACATTTTCTTTCTACGTATGCAACATTTTCCTTCGATAACAGTAAAAATATTCGCGCACAACAAAATGTTACAGATGTTGAAAAAAAATATTGCAGGCGTGGAAAAAAAAAGTTACACGACACGTCCAAAGAAATAAACAGTAATCAACCGTCCGATTGCTAGTATCACCCAAAAACTAAAAAAAAATGCCATTTGATCGAGCACCACCCCATCGTCATCTTTCTTAAGACACCGTTGTTATTTCTGAAGTCGTTTTAACCCCAGGCACACACACGCGGCCAGACGGTTTAATAATCACTTCAAAGCTGCACAGGATCCGCGTCCAGCTTCCATGGCTGGGGAAGAATCTTCCACCCCCCCAATCGCCATGGCATCTCCAACATCTCAAGACTTCCACGTCCGTAACTAACTGCGTGACTTTTGTCTATTCTTTTTCCTTTGCCTCGTGCAATGCAGATCGTCGCTGATCAGCACAGGGTTCAGAGCGCAAACAAAAAAGTGTCACCGAACAGCACATCGCCGGGCCAGTCGCGTGCCCGCCCGTCAAGACGTGGACCGGCATGGGCTGACAGCCGGGTCCCACGTAACTGGCCTTCCATTCCATCCCGAGTGTTTGACTGAACCGGCTGTTCAGAGGCGTCAGCATCGTCGTCCTCTGATCTCCGAGGAGGTTTAAACATATGGAGTCCCGTACTACAGCAAAGCACAAAGTACAAACGATGTGCGCAACCTTCTCTCTGCATCTCTAGTTCACTGGAAAGTACACAGAAAAATGGTTTACAATGGTCAATCTGTTCTTTAATGGAGCAATTAGCATCTACATACAAACTTTTGGGCCATTTTTTCTAGACCGTGGATCTCATGGACAATAAAGCAGAACTAGATAGAACACCGCGCGTTGTTGCGAGCGACTCTTAAAAGAGATTCGAGTAGAAATGTACTCTATACAAATATATTCGAACTGTTTCAAAACCTGTGGAAGCAGATATGAAAAAAAATCAATCAAAATGCCTTTTAAAGTAAATCAAAATGTTAGAATCACGCTCATTGCCTCGAGCGGCCCCTCAATTTTAACAGAGAGAGAGAGGTATTTTTTTTTAAAAAAAAAGCAAACAAAATATTAAGAAAAATATTATAGCTCCCAGGACGCGCCCTGGGCGGCTTCTTCAACAATATTGATATAGATGAATAAAAGTCCAATATGTGGTATGTCATCACTTTTATGGCTGCCAACCACGAGCAAACAAAAGGCTTCTCTAGTCTAGTCTTTATCCGGTTATCCCTTCCTGATTTTTGAAACGTGCAATCCATTCCTGATTGGAAGTCAATTCAGCCAACATATTGTGTGTCCCCTTTGATCTCTGTCCAGTTAGGTCCCGTCACCTTTCCACTTTTTGAAACCGTTTCTGGGACTGCTTATTGTATTGTTAACACTTGGGCAACCTCTTTAAATGTCCCAAAGAGTCATGGACAATGAACAGAGCTCACCTTTTTTTTCTTTATTCCAAGTTTCAAACATCCCACTTCCCCATGCAAATGAAAGCAAATGTCGTTAAAGAAACATAGAAAGATTGAGCGTCAGTAGCCTTTAGGTTTCTTCGCCATTGCCAAATCCACCACAATCGTCCCTAGTGCTACTCACTAGTCACTACACATCATCAAAACTTATGATCAATAATGTCACCGTGTATGGTCGCTTCGTCGTTTTGTACAATTGGTTCACCATTCTACCTACGGGGTAGGTACACGAACTTGAAACGAACACTATACATACATATATATATATATATACATATATATGTACATATGTACATATATACATATATATGTACATATATACATATATATGTACATATATATATATATATACATATATATGTATATATATATATATATATACACACGGTGGCGCTATTTTACTCCCGAGTGTAGAATAGCTATTCTGAGCTCTGGCCGGAGAAGTAAAATTTACGCGTTGGTCGAAACATAATGAGTTAATGCATTTCAAAAAACACTAGTAAATGCAGTCTGGTAGTAAATCACAAAATATTTTACTACAGAACAACATATGAATTTACTAGCAAAAGTATACAAAGCACACATGAATCCAATTCAGTAGTAAATCATAAACATGTTATACTATAGAACAATAGATAGAATTACTGCCGAATTTGTTACTAGTTCATGCGTTGCTGAACACAGCTAGTTAATGTGTATTGTAGTTTGTACACAAATCTGTTTCTTTTTTATCTTTTTATATCTTTCAGATGGTATTGATTTTGATATTCAAATTTTACAGGGTTTTATAATCTCACCTTCCCTATTTATAGTAATTTCTTTAGGATTTTCGAAAATGTGTACTATTGGTTTTCATGAATAAAAATTTGGTTCATGCATCGACCCAAAGAAAAAATATTTAAAAATTCACAAAAAATTACCACATGTAGGGGAGTTCAGCTTCTACAATGCTGTAAAATTTGAAGACCAAACTCAATCGGACTTAAGAGATATGAAAATAACAAAGTGGCAAACAGCAACATATACTATCTTTTACGGTAAAAAAATAACATTTTACTGCGAAAAATTCTCAAAAATTATCACACGTAGGGAAGGTAATATTTTGCAACCCTATAAAATTTGAAGACCAAACTCAATCAAATTTGAGAGATATGAAAATAATAAAGTGCCAAACAGCAGCATATATTACTTTTTACTGCCAAGAAAGCTACATTTTACTACTAATTACTCAATGAGTTACTATATACTGTACACAACAGCTATATAGTGTAATATCCATAAAAATCATACGTATAAGTTTTCAAAAAATCTCAAAAAATTACCATATGTAGGATAGATGAGCTTCTACAACTTTACAAAATTTGAAGACCAAACTCAATCGCATTTGAAAGATATGAAATTGACAAAGCACTAAACAGTAAAAAATCACTAGTCAACCGAATTTGTCTTTTTCATATCTTTCAGATGGTATTGATTTTTATCTTGAAATTTTTTAGAGTTGCATAATCTCACCTCCTAGTCTATAGTAATTTGTTTAGAATTTTTGAAAATGCGAACTATTGGTTTTCATGAATAAAAATTTGATTCTGTCTGTCGAACCACCAGTAATATATTTAAAAAATTCTCAAAAAATTACCACATGTAGAGGAGTTCAGCTTCTACAATGCTGCAAAATTTGAAGACCAAACTCAATCGGACTTAAGAGATATGAAAATAAAAAAGTGGCAAACAATAGCATATACTATCTTTTACTGTAAAAAAATAATATTTTACTGCAAAAAATTCTCAAAAAATTATCACACGTAGGGGAGGTAATATTTTACAACCCTATAAAATTTGAAGGCAGAAATCAATCAGATTTGAGAGAAATGAAAATAACAAAGTGCCAAACAGCAACATATACTACTTTTACTGTCAAAAAAATTACATTTTACTGCTAATTACTCAATGTATTACTACATGCTGTACACAACAGCTATATGGTGTAATATCCATAAGTTTTCACTGACTTTACTACCGAATGACGAATCTGTGCAGATTATATTGTACATACAGTAAAATGTAAATCAATATATAGTAATTTATGTTACAACATATGGAAATTATATGTACAAGTTTTCAAAAATTCGCAAAAAATTACCATAAGTAGGGGAGGGCGAATTCTACTTCCCTGCAAAATTTCAAGACCAAAATCATTCTCATTTGAAAGATATGCCTAAATAAATATAAACAAGATTCATGCGCAAAACTATAGGAATATATTTTCTAGTTGCTCTAGCTATGTATGTGAAATGTTTACTATCGATCTGAGTTCACACTCAACGTTCGGTCGTAAAACGTTTACATGATGTGCCGCTTTAATTACTGTGCCAGGTGTATTTTACTCGATAGACATCGTTGAGCGGTGCTTACGGCCAGCGCGTAGAATACTAGTTCTACGCGCAGACGCAGAATAGCGCCACTATATATATATATATAGAGAGAGAGAGAGAGAGGAGGGAAACAAAACAAACACGAAATAATTAGCGAATGTTTTAAACCACGATTTTCGCGGTTTCATAAAAAGTTCTAAAAAAGCTACAACAACTATCGTTGAAGCTTTTATTCGTCCTGTTTTCAATATTAAAATTATAAAAAATTAAATATATATATAATATAAGTCATCTCTAAACAAATTATAAAACCATGTACTTTAAAAGGTATTAATATTTTTATAATAAGAATATGAGTTAAGTCCGGAATCAACAAACACGCTAATACATGTCAAAAGCCATAACTAACAACTATATCATAATGTTTTTAACAATAAGTACTTAATCTCTAAGAAATATGAATGCTGGATTATTGAAGAAAAAAACCAAGATGAGATCTTTTACTATTTTTCTCATAGTTTAGGCTGCATTTGAGCTTTCTAATAATGTTAGATTTCCAAATAAACTCAATGTTTTGACTCGTGAGTACCTATGTATATAGCGGAGCTATCGCTGGCTATAACGATATAACTAATATAGCAAAACATTGTCTAGTAGCTTCGCGTTTGGGGTCAAGCTAGCTATCAAGAACAATGTAATTACAAAAACACAAGTAAATTTCAGTACAACCCATATTACTGACTCTCCTACAAATGCGATCCCAAACAGCGGGAGAAAAAAAAAAAGGACCCCTGCAGATGCAGCTGTAGTAGTCGCGTTAACATAAGCGAAACCGGTGGTGAAACAGGACAGGCGATGCGTTTACAAACGGTGACGTCCAGAGTCCAGACTTCAAAATCGTCGCACACGAGAGCGCACACGAGACTACGAGAGCCGTCCCCATCCGTCAGCTGGCTCCTCCACACTGCGTGCGCTGCTCGGCAAACCGGACGAATCGCCGAGGCCAGGAGCGAGCCCGCGACCTCGACGCAGTGCACAAAAAGGAAGCAGAAGAGGACGCCACTACACCGGGCACCAGGTCGCCAGTACGTTCGTCGTACGTGCTCTGCGCCTCTGCCCCTCCCCTGCCGAAACCGTGCACGGCTCTCTCATTGTTCCACGCCCGCCTTTCCTCTCCTCCTTCCGCGGTTCATACTGCCTGCCTCCCTCCTTCCGTCCGTCCTTCGCTTTTGCCGCGGTTGTTCCTCACCTACAAAAGTCTTGGGCGCGGATCCCCTCCCCTGGCCGTGAGACGGCACCGCACACGATTCGTGTGCCTTCTTTTCCTGGCGCTGCAGCGGCGCAAGAATTGGAGCTCCTCTTGTCGTCGGCGACGAACTAGAGCGCGGGGCGCAGGAGGCAGAAAGGGGGAGTTTCTTGTTAGCTTCTGGTACGGGTGAAAGAAATGAGCTGCTTGGGTTGGTTCAAGAGGATGTCCAAGGGGAGGCGGGGGGCGGCGGCGTCGGGGCCGGCGACGACGGCGTCGGCGGTGAGCACGAGCCGGTCGGACGATTCGGGGGCGGGGCGGCCGGTGAGCAAGTCCACGGGGTCGGCGTCGTCGCAGCGGAGCATCAGCTCGCTGTACGAGGAGCGGGGACACGGCCAGCTGCGGGCGTTCGAGTACGGGGAGCTACAGGGTGCTACCAACGGTTTCAGCCGCGCGCAGAAGCTCGGCGAGGGCGGCTTCGGCAGCGTCTACAAGGGCTTCGTCCGCCCGCCCGACGGCAAGGGGGACCGCCTCGCCGTCGCCGTCAAGTGCCTCAACCTGCGCAGCCTCCAGGTACGTTCATGCTTTGCTTGATCTCCTTTCGTTTCGATCTCTCTGTCGCTAACCTCTATCTGAGGGCATGCCCGGCCACGATGTCTGTGAGTGAATTCCAATTCCTTTCCTTCCCCGAGTGATTCTGCGTCGATAATTCCCGGTGCGAGAGAAAAGATTTAGGAATGGAGAGCGCGGTGTAGTTAAAGATGGGTTTTTTATGCACAGTTTTGTCAGAGAAGATGAGGGTTGGGAGAAAAGTTTCTTGGGAATTATAATGGGAGAGATCTCAAGAATGTTTTTGAAAGAAAGATACCAAATAATGTCATGTTTGTTCTTCTTGATGCTGCTCAATGGACGAGATCCTATTGGTAATATCAGAAGAATGCGGCCGAAAGCATTCAGGGAACTGGACGAGATTTGTTTTTTCCAATGTATTTTTGCGCAAGTGTAATGTGTAGTTCTGCCAAATTTCGACGAACATTGTCCAGAACAACCACTGAATCAACGAATGAGAGGGAAGGAATGACTATGGAGAGTGAGATTCATGGATTTTGTGATTTGGTGTTTGTTGATCTTGAATTTGACTGTAGAAAAAATGTTGAAGTATGCGGTTGACCTATAGAAAGTTCAGGCACGTAAATTCTTTTGTTTGAGCTGGCAGGAAAATTGGAAATGTTCCTGAGTTGCAAAATGTTGAAAATGGTATCAAATATCAGTATGATTGGAAGTCGAAACTTCTCTATATGTAGACGAGTTTGGCAGGAAGAAATAAAAAGGAAATGCAGAACTTTCAAGGATCAGATATTGACTATTATAGTCTAGGTTGCTTAGATGAACATTATGTTACGATTTTTTTGTAATATGTATTGATAGTTAGTGAAAGCATAACTGGAGTTTGTGGGATCCATTATAAGTGAACTTTACTAAATTTCATCAGAGTACTTCAGTCCATTTTCAGTTAGCTATAGAATCTATTGATTTGCAAGTAATTAGTAGTATTAGTACTAGTTGAGCCGCTGGGAGCACATCATTGTGGTTGAATATAAGACCAATGAGAACACATGCATGGTAGTATTTCAGTAATTGAAAAAAAAAGCTAAACATAGGGAAAATACAGAATAAAAATTTAAACAATGATAATCTTTCAATTAAATAGAGAAGTTTACTTCCACGAACTTGGAAGCTGAATATTCAGTCATATATAAAACAACTGGCAATAAACATTAGTAGTACTAGTAGACCATGTCTTTTTTGAATGCTTGACAGGAGAAATATGGTGTCCAGAAAATGATGTCAACCAACCTTTCATAGTTCCATTTACATTCAAGATTGCAATATCAAATTTGCGTAATGAAAGGAGACCAATGGATAGAATGAAGTACTTTTGTGGGCAACCTATACATTCATGTTGCTATTCTTAGTTGACTACTATTCACTACTAGACCAAACCTTGGTACATCAACCTACAGGAGAAAAGTCAGATAGAGGCCTACAATTTTCAATGTGCTTCGTGCTTCTTTAACCATTTTTAACTTATGGAAAGGATGGGCTCCTGATATACTGAGGACTAAGACCGACTAATCAATAGTAAATATATCATTTTAGGGGAATACAGAAAATACTCTTAGTTTGGAAAAGTACTAGCACTTCTGTTGTTATTTTCTTTGTCTAGAAGTGAATGTTGGGATTTATGAAGGTTAATGAGGTATACCCATTATCTGATCCCTGTGAATGAAGTGTTAATGCTTTTTCAACTGGTAAAGATTTGTTTTTCAAGGAAGCTCGTTCTAGCTGTCTCAATTACATTTCACCTGGCTGGCTGTTTGGACTCGATTAGCAAAGTACCTTGAGCAGAAGCTTCATTTGCTCTAAGTGATGCCTGATAAAAATATAAGGCTGTTCTCAGCACTACAGTTTAAGTTTCTTTAATCGAATTAGATATTGTTCTACTGACTGAGCTACCACTTCTTCCTAGACAAATTGAAAAGAAGCTTGACTTCATTAGAATTGCTTAGTGTCCTACTGTTTAGTTTACATTCTAAGACTACTAGAAAATGTTAGTGTCCTGCCGTTTTCTTCATTCCTCATAACTAGCAATCGGTTATTCTTTCTTTTTGTACATCAGTCTTCTGTTCCTAATAATTTGCAGTTTCTTTGAATCTTGTTCTGCCAGGGACATAAGCAGTGGTTGGCAGAAGTACAGTTCCTTGGGGTTCTTGAGCACCCAAATCTAGTAAAACTTCTTGGATATTGTGCTGTTGATGGTGAAAGGGGGCCGCAAAGATTATTGGTCTACGAGTATATGCTCAATAAGAGCTTGGAAGGCCACTTGTTCAGCCGAGTTTATCCTCCTCTCTCGTGGAATAGAAGGCTTCAGATAATCTTGGGTGCTGCAGAAGGATTGGCTTACCTGCATGGAGGGTTAGAACTTCAGGTACACTTAAAACATCATTGCTTACCTGCTTTCGAGTTCCTTCTAAATAAGGATTTATCTTTTTCCCAAAGAATTCTTTTTGGCGAATATTGGGGGAGAAAGTATGGCAATCCAAATATATGCTGCTAAAACAGCACCAATGGTCCCAAACAAACTCTACAGGAAAGGAAAAGCGTGTGCAGTTTCCTGTTTTAATGCACTGTTCGGAAATGGCTTACTGTACTGTTTAAGCTGTGCATCCTTTGATCATAGTAATAAGAGGTAGCGCACAAAGACATGCACAACAAATCCAGTGTGATGTCAACCAGGAAATGAGAGCCAGAAATTCATGAAATTTGACAGGATAAAGCATCCTAGCAAAAGTCATCCCCAGTTCCGTACTACTTGCCTACAAGATTCCAGGCAGCCGATTTGTTACACTTTGTAAAGCACAATTCAATATCCAAGGCTCCTATATGCAGTCAACGTATCCAATTTCTCCTTTGTTTCTTCGAGCATTGCAGTCTAGAAAAGCATGAAGTAATTAGGCAAGACTCTAGAAGGTTTATGGCCAGTGAGCCAGGGTTAAAAACCCGATGAAAACCGTTCAAAAACAGCCCGTACTACTCCGGTACGAAAAGCGAAACCGCTCGGTTTACCGGTCAAGTTCAAATTCAAAAAAATTTATTCAAAAAATCCCTAAAATTAGTATTAATAGCTTTATGACCTCTAGTATGATTCTTTTTTTTTTTTTGGAAAAAACGAAATTTGGATACGTTTTTGAGCTATTCAAAATGTAGAAATTAGAAAATCCAAAAAAAAATAAAATTAGAAGTATTTTTAGTAGCAATATTTGTTCAAGTATGTCAAGTGGCAATATTTACTTCAACATATTTTAGTAATAATATTTGTTCAATTATATTTAGTAACAATATTTATTCAAGTATGTGAAGTAGCAATATTTACTTAAACATATTTTAATAACAATATTTGTTCAATTATATTTAGTAGCAATATTTGTTCAAGTATGTCAAGTAGCAAATAGCAATATTTGTTGAAGTATATTTAGTAGCAATATTTGTTCAATTATATTTAGTAGCAATATTTGTTGAAATATATTTAGTAGCAATGGAAGGTGTTGAAATGTAAATGGTGTTGATATGTTAATGTCATTATGTAAATGCCTATTTTTGCACTCGTTGGATTGATATGCGAGTAGTATTGAAATGAAAGACTATTTGTTGACATATTATTGCTAAATGTCTACTTTACAACTTGCAATTGTCTAAACTATAGCAAAGGTAATATCGAAATTTTTTCATATTTAGGAAAGATCATGCCGGAATTTTTTCATATTTTTTTATATATTTCTTACATTTTTCCTATTTTTTTGGGGCATTTAATAGCTTTTTACAAATTTTACAATATTTTTTTTGCATTTTTCAACTGTCACCGGTTTTCGCCAAAAACCACTCGAAATTTGAGCCTTTTCGGTTTGATCAGATTTCAAATTCGTTTGGCTTTTCAAACCATTCGGTTTTGAGCGAATTTCGAGCGGTTTTTCGTAGTTTTTGATACAGCCGGGTCGTCGCAATCCGAGTTCGAAACGGTATTATTAACCCTGCCGGTGAGTATTGAGACATATGAGCTGACAAGGAAGGCTAAAAATTATCACATTAATTTTGTCAGGCCGTCACTAGTGTTAAGTGTGTCTAGCTTCATACCATGCACTAAAGAACTTCCGGGACTAGCTGTTAGGGAATGGTCCTAATTTGAAATTCTCGATTTTGCTAGGTGATCTACCGAGACTTCAAAGCATCGAACATTCTACTGGACAAAGACTTCAGAGCAAAGCTATCAGACTTCGGGCTAGCGAGGGAGGGACCAACGGAAGGAAACACTCACGTCTCAACTGCGGTATGTCCCCGTCGGGCGAACTGCTAGCATATTTGGCCCCCTTATTCTCTCTTTTTTTTTCAAAAATATCTCTTTCTTAAGGAAATCCCGCTGTGCTGTAGCGAGGTTTTTTTTTTTGGAATTTGATATTTCAGCGGTGGGGTGCGTGTGGGAATCCCCATTTCAGCGCCCGGGCTGTGTGGTATTATGTCCCATCGCTATCGCGTCCACGGCACGTCGCAAATTCCCGCTCGGCCGGCAAGATTCCCGTAGACAGGCTATGTGGAAAAAGGGAATGCCGCGCCTCCACTCTGCGGAAATTAAATGTCGTGCCCCCATTCCACGGTACGAATTCCCGCGCTCAGCTACTGCAGAAATACGCCATGTGTCACGCCGCAGTGATTTCCACACTCCTTGTAAGAGGAATTCGCAGGCCAAGGGGCCATTTCTGCAAAAATAAATTCTACAGGGGTTAGTTCTAAAAAAATTAGGGGGCTAGCACATTAAATAATTCCCATCTGGCCCAGCTGAGAAACCAACCTTAGTTGTCTGCAACTGCATTGCCTGATCCATCAGGCACTGAAAGCAGCATACTACTGGCAGATGTGGCGATTAAAGTGTTGCTGACTCTAGCTGGTAGGCAATCCAATGCACCTGTTTGATGTCACAGGCGCCTTCACTTTCTTCCATACGCACACATGCCGTTAATGTTATCTTTGACACTTGAGTTTCTGAAACAAGTTGCACACTTGCACCACTTGTCAGCATGACGCAAAACACAAAGATTACATCAAGCTTACTAGTTACTACTGGTAGAGAACATATCCTGTGTGCAAGGGAGTACCCGAAGGGTGGGAAGTACAGGATATGCCCTCGCTACTAGTACGACACATGCGTTTTCCTCCTTAAAACAGTTTGATTTTTTTTTTGTTTATATCTTTCGCGTGATACATGTGGTGTCTGTCAGGTTGTCGGGACGCACGGGTACGCGGCGCCGGACTACATCCAGACGGGGCACCTGACGGTGAAGAGCGACGTGTGGAGCTTCGGGGTGGTGCTGTACGAGATCCTGACGGGGCGGCGGACGCTGGACAGGAACCGGCCGCAGGGCGAGCAGAAGCTGCTGGAGTGGGTGAGCCAGTTCTCGCCGGACAGCCGCAACTTCCGGATGATCATGGACCCCAAGCTCCACGGCGAGTACTCGGTGAAGGCAGCCCGGGAAATCGCCAAGCTCGCCGAGAGCTGCCTCCTCAATAACGCCAAGGAGCGGCCCACCATGAGCGAGGTCGTCGAGGTGCTCAGGCGGGCCGTGCAGGCGCAGGCCGAGCCGGCCGGCGGGGACAGGGCCCGCGGCGACGGCAAGGGGAAGAAGGTCTACGTGGCAGCGCCGTCGAGTTGACTGACTGATATGTTGTCGTCACAGGACACTTCCTGGGCTCCAGTTTTCAGTCTCAAGCTTTTGTTCATGAGCTGCTCAACAGAGAAGCTTGAGCCGGAGCTTGGCCAAACAGGATGAAAGAAAGAGTCAAATAGAGTTTTTGGTTTGCTGCGGGGTTTACGTATAATTTTGCGTACATTAACTTAGATCTATCTGTGCATACAGAGAGGAGGCTTTTTACTATTCATATAATATACTAAAATTTACATTAAGATAATATTAAGAGGTCCATTTTCAAAAAAAGAAGAAGATAATATTAAGAGGTACTAAAAGTTGGTATCTTTGTCTTTTAAATTTTTGATACCTCTTGATGCTATCTTAATATAAATTTTGATGTGCCGTAAGGATGGTAAAAAGTCTCATAGATGAGTAGGTGGATTCTTGGTACTGCTATTCTTTTTTGTTTTCCTTTCTTTTGAGGCTAATTTTGAACTAAGAAGGTACGAGAATGCCTTGATTTGATAGAGATTTTATCTCCGTGGCAGTTGTGTACCTGCTCATCCTCCTTTTCATTTTCTTTTTGAGATTTTTAATAGCTTTTTAGCCTGAATTATCATAATCAATGTTTGGTTCTAACCTGTATAGTACGTGTGTTGCCTACCCAGCGAGTTAAAGGCTTGCCTGATTAGAACTTGTTTGGATTGATAGGGATTAGATTCGATCCCTTCAGATATATAGGCTTGCCTAATTAGAACTTGTTTGAATTGATAGGATTTGATCCGATTCCTTTGGATTTAGCGGGTATTTTAGCCCAAATTGACCGCTAATCCGAAGAGAAATACGAAGTAGTGGGCCGTAAGCCCATAGACCTCAGACTCCAAACCCTGCAGGCTGCAGGCTTCAGTGAGAAACCAACACATAGAAGGCCCGAAGAGCTTGCTCCTCTTGGGCTTTAGCTGTTGCGATTGGCGGCGAACGCGGGGGAGGAGACGCAGACAGACGAGAGCGGCGAGATGATCTACCGGAGCTGGTCGCTGCTGTCGTCGACTGTGGTCATCTGGGGCGGAGCCGCCGCGGCAGGGCTCGCCGGCGTCTCCCTCTTCGGCGGCAAGGTGCCTTCTCTCGCCGTCGCCTTGTTCTAATCTTAAGGCTAGGGGATGATTGTTTCATCCGATCCATCGTTTGCTTGTACCTGATCTCTGACACCACAGCATTTTCATGGATATGCACAGTCCTAGCAACGCTGCAGTGCCCGCAGCTAAGACTTTTATTGCAATCGTTGCAACTTACTGTGAACCAGCCGGTCTCGATCGAGTTTGGGGGGCAACATAGAGCAACTCTTGTGATTTTTTTTTATTTTTTTTATTTTTTTGCCATCAAGCAGTTCTTATTAGTCTAGGTGATTGGAAGCATTACAAATTGCACGCAGCATCTTTTGCAAAATGGTGCTTTGATTGGAGAATAGTTTCTTTTGAGGAGCAATGTGTTGATCAGTAGGGTTTGGGTTCCTGCCTTGAGGAGGGAATGTTGTTAGGGCTCCTGCCTTGAGGAAGAAATGTTGTTAGCTACCATGTAATGGCATTGCGAGAGTTGGGATTGCTATTGATAGAGCAGGTTGGTTCAATCTTTTCACCACTGATAGGCATAACTTCTTTGCTCACTAAATTGCAAGTTTTGCTCTGTCAGTGCTATTGCTTTAGCTCTGGAGATATCAAATCGAAACTTTGTGGTTGCCCTACTTGTGTAGTTGCAATGGGAAGCTTTTCATAAGTTGAGGAGCTAACTGATGAAATTAAAAGAGAAGGAAGCTGGATGATATCTTTGGAAATGAGCAGGAAGCAGCGGTGGAAGTTTTCCTGTAAGTATAGGGATCATATGCATCATTGCAGTAATACATGACTTGATTGCACATTTTTTGGGAGTATAGGAACTGTTCCTTCCAGCAAATGGCCCTTTTGTGCAATTATTTTAGCTCGTATGTGTTATTATATGTGCATCAGGGTAATCTTCCCATGACCAAGGTGATATAACCTCAGATAAAGCTTCAAGGAGTAAGGCCCACTGATGGCTATTTCGTAATGAGATTTGGGGGTTAACTAGTACCATATGATATTATGGTGGAAACTACATGATCTGTCTCATATCTATGTAGTGTTCACAGACGAGAGAGTTGGCAAAATGGTGATGGTTTGATCATTTGAATCGGTACAAGATCCTAATCTACCAGCAAAATTTAGTATGTCTGTCTTGTAAAACACAGATGTACTTTACTCCTCATTAGTTATTTTCTGATCTTTTAATGTAGGGACAAACACACATTTCCCTGTTCTTTTTATTAGGGCACGTACATTCTCTCTAGCTTGCTTTTGTTCCTTAGCTTTCAAGTGGGCCAAATATGTACTGATGATTTCTTTCTTTTCCTTTTTTTGGTTGTGGTGTTTGTTGTTGGGAGGGTGCTTACAGATGAATGGACCCATGATTGGTTTACTGCGGTGAATGTTGGAATTTGATGGGGTAGGGCCAGTATTTGATAATTATTGATTTAGGAGTTTTTCTGAGCAGAATGAACAATAAGCTCGTTGTTAAGTAACCTGGATGTGGCTTGAGATTCAGTTTGATGGAGAAATGATGTGGTGGGCTGCAAAATTCTGTCACGTTACAAATGTATTGCTGACCATTTATAAGGACTGTTGGATTTTGTTATGGTATCGATTAGTTGTTTGGACCATCAGTCTGTTAATTTGGTTTGTGCCATCTTGCTATGTTTGCAATTTTGCATTTCTATTTGATAATTTGATCTGAATTTTCTCAACTGTTGAGCCGAATGATTCAGTTTGACGGAGAAGTGTGATGTGGTAAATTCTGTCACATTAATGTATGAGAGGTGCTTCCATGCTTTTCTTTTTGACAGTTGCACAAATATTAAAGTACGAATGAATGGTAGATGGTGATTACTTACCACTTCGTTTGCTTCAAGATTTGTGCAACTTGTATTGAGAGGGAAAGCATTGAAGCACTGCTATGTATATATTGCTAATCACTTACATGGACAGTTGTTTGGACCATTAGTCTGATAGTTTGTTCTGTGCCATCTTTGCTCTATTTGCAATTTTATTTGATAGTTTAATACGAACTTTCTCGACTGTTGAACCAAATGAGAGAAGACATTATTTGATCGTTCTTTTATTAGTGGATGTGGGGAGGTCATCTAGCATTCACAGACTCGAAACTGGGTAACGAAAGCCTAACAGTCTCATACCATAAGTTCTGCTTGTAAAATTAGTTCTAGGTCTGCGTTTTCCCTTTACAGTAGTGATGCTTTAAAGGTTTGTATGGTTTGCAAGAGAAATTTCAGAGCTACCTGAAATACGAGGGCGAGAGGCTTCGGCAGCAGGACAAGGCCATGATGACCAGTGCCAATGGACCATGAAAGGCCCTAAAGACAAAGAAATGGGCATCTCATATGCTTCTACCATGCTTTAAACAGGATATGTTGTGGCGTCTTCATCAAATAATTGTTGCTCTGGTAGTCGCTTTACTGTACGGCTTGATGAACTTTGCTTACCTTTCCGGCTTGTCAAGTGGCTCGAACCGTCATCTTCAGACACATTTGGATTCCGGATCCCTGTTTTAGAAACGTGAATAAACAGCCATGACTTGCATTAATTTCGCCATCATATTCATGACTTTTTGTGGCCAATTTGGTATGCATTCAGATTCGGTTAACTTCTTACGTATTTCTCTCCTGAAATCGGATGGAATTTCCCACCGCGACGACGAGGACGACACACACACCCAGGACTATCTATCTATATATCTATAATGTTGATCTGAACTCTTGCATTCCGATCTTAACTGTGAAGTCTTACAGTTTTGGATAAGCAGGAATGATTGGGCAATTTGATGCGATGGTGGCGCGTTTCCATCAGTCGTGGACTTGCTCAGGTCTTCGTGTGGCCATGGAGCTCGTGCTGCATATTTTGGAGCGGCCGGTCAGGTAAAGCCTTCGACGTGCAGGGCCAATGTTTATTGTCGTTTGCTTAACCAGGCGTGTAGTCCGGTGCACTGGTGACACTTGTCAGTCGTGACTTGCGAGTGTATCTCCTACACTCCTGCTAGTTGCTAATCAACTTGTTCTACGGTGCCGATCTTGCACGTGTGAATACTGGATACGTAGATAAGCAACGACTTTGGTTTCTGTGATTTCTCAGTCGTATATCGATTAGTGCCAGTGGTGGTCAGTTTGGTACACAAGGTTTCTCTATTAATTATTATAGAGAACTTATTCCCCCATCCCACGCTCCACGCAAAGTTACTAAGAAAAAAAAAGAATGCTTAACTTTCTGCATCTTGTTTGTATATAATTGAAATTGCTTTGGGCGTTGACAATTGAAATGGTTTTTTTTTATTAGTAGATTGCAACATGGAACCTAACTAGTTTGTTGAGAAACACCTCACTGGATGGGATTTGGACGTCACTGGCTGTGCTTATACGCCATGTGATTCATGTTCGTCGAATAAAGCGGTGTAAAAAGCAAACTTATTTAACTCTTCGGATAGGCATATGAAGATCTAAGCTGCTCGGTGCTAAATTGCCAACCAGACACTTCATTGTTGGTACGATTACGAAATGACATAGAAAAAGGACTAGATGCGGTGAATAATTTGTCGACTGTGTAGTACTTTCGAGCCTGGAGCTGAGTGGTGCAAAGTTTCTACCGTTCGCTTTTCCTTCTCCTGAAAAATAGGCACTACAAATGACTGGAAACTTCGGAAAATGCTGCATCGTGATCGGGTTACACATGCTCTATATTGTTTCGGCGTCTGGGGTACCTTTTGGACAAAAGCTTATGCTAATTCTCTTCGATTAAAGCTGATCTCAGCTTTCAGAAGTGCGTCACACGATTTAGGTTAAGGTAAGCTTCCCAACACAAGAATTAAGAAAAACGCCTACCGACACGGTTCCACTACCCTGAGCTTTTAGTTGGTAACAGACTCATGGTGCCGATTCCATTTGATAAAAAAAACTTAATATAAGTAACCAATATCAATTAACAAACATAAAACTTCGTATATGTGATTGCAAAATGACCGACCTCGCAAGTACCTAGTCACCTATAAGAATAATTATCAGTGGTACATGAGATTATAGTTGGTACACGTCTCGCTGGAAATCTCAAATACCCCTCACTCGATTTGCAGATGCTCAAAGAATGATCATACACTAATACTCCTTATATTACGTATGGAAGTTTTCCGCCCCGCACACATCCATTTCGAGCCAATGTGCTTGCTCCGCGTTGCGCCATATCGCCTGCGGTAATACAACTTAAGTAATTTAACCCCCCCTCGGACGTAAGGCCTACGTGGCGCAGCAGTAATGCGCCTCGCGCTCAAGCCGTGGTCGTGGCTTCGACTCCCCGCCCGCGCGTGTCCACGTCGCCCGTGCAATTTTTGCCTGTGCGACATGTGGTGCGGGCGCGCGGCTAGGACACATGGCACGGATTTTTTTTGTGAAAAAGGCTTCCAAGGGTTTTTGAAATTACATGTAGATCCTTTCTTTTGCGAAAAGACCTATGAATTTTTTTTTGCACAAAGGTCTGTTTTTTTTTTCCACGTGGTTGCGTGGCGACTGACGTGCGTCACACCCACGCATCGAGTAATAATCAATCCATGCATGGATGCACTGAGTGCGAGGTTATGAGTTCGATCCTCGTTCACAAGGGGATGAATACACACTTTCTAAAGAAACACCAATAATCAACCACGTTTTGCAAGATCTGCATGCAGCCATCTCAACCCTCCGTTCAGCTAATAAGCTGTCTCGTGCGGTGTTGCCGGCTTCTCCTAGTTTCCACGAGTCAATGTAGCCTCGCTAAGCACTGCACAATCAAAGTTCGATTCCCATATACAGTAGATTAAATTAGTTATTTAGGTGAATTTTCGACCGCCTCCCACTACGCTACAGGGAGTCCGCGTCACATAGGCAATTACACAGAGATCCATCCGTACGATCCCAATCATATGGCCGACATGGGAGTATACCAATCCCCACGTGGACGACTCGAAGATCAAGATCCACATCACTCCGATCCCAACAAATTGACGGTTGAGATCTTCCGCAGCCTATTGTTTCCCAACCGTTACGGCGGTCTGAACGAGCCGCACCCTACGCGCCGTCGACATCACGGCCCGGACACCAAATACCAAACAACCCACTCCTCATCCGCCAGCGTGCCAGATATCGGTATCCAGCCAATACTATCCTACCACGTGTCCCTACTCTCCCCGCGCCCACTCCACCGGATCCCGCGGCACCACACTTATCTCCACCAAAGCGCCTCGTTGTAACACCCTAATTTTTGCTCTAACTTAAATTTTGGAGTATTTTTATTTTTGTGAATTTTTTTGGAATTTATTTAAATTTATTTGGATTTATTCAAATAGGGCTTTTCTTGAAAACAATTGAATAATGGAAAAGTTTTTGCAAAGTTTTATTGAAAATATTTTAATTGAGTTCCAAATATCTCAAAGTAATTTCTGGAATTTTTCTAGAATTTTTCTGCTATTTTAAAAGCTCCAAATGATTTAATTGAATTTCTAGAATTATTTTAAATGTGAAATGATTTTAAAATCAGTTGAGCGATAATGGGCCGAGCCCATTCTTTGCGTCTGCAGCCCGCCCGCCTCGAAACCCTAGCGCCGCCCTTGCCCCGTCCGTCCGGATCGCGCGCTTGTCGCGTGTGCCACGTCGCTTCGTCTTGCGCGAGCCTTGGATCACCGCCGCGCGAACGCGACGAGATCGCGCCACGTCACTTCGTCCCGCGAGATCGCCGGAGAGCGTGGGCTTTGATGGCCGTGATTTCCGTCAGCGATTTCGCGCCGCCGAGGCGATCCTTAAGTCCCGTTGAAGTCGTCGTGCGAGGCCTTGCGCGCGTCTTTGACTCCTCGCGCGCCGCCGAGACCCTCTCTAGCGCTGGCGAGCTCGCCGTAGTTGCGTCTTTGTGCCGCCGCGGTTTTTAAATCGTTTTCTTCGCGCGGTTTCTCTCGCCGTCGCCAAGGTCACCGTAATCCTTCCGCCAAGCCGCGTCGAGCGAGCCACTTCATCACGGAGAAGCCCGTGGCGCCGTGGTGCGTCATCTTCCTCAACTCCGTGACCTTTTCTTCTGCGCGCCGTCGCCTTCACCGAAGCTTCGTCGTCCGTCCGATCTTCATCGCGCTTACGGTTCGTCCACGTCTCTTGTCTTTGTGTTCTTCTAGAGTAGATCATGCACTGTTAGATCTGGTTTGAGCGGTAGGGATTAGATCTAGATTCGGCGGTTAGATTTAATGCGAACCCTTGGATCTTTTTGGGACGCGTGGGATTGAGCCACGTCGCGCCTTGAGCGATAAACCGCCGGTGCAGTGGGCGTTAGATTAGATCTAAGCGGTAGAGATTGGATCTGGTTTTGCCCTAAGGATCCGCGCCGTTCGATTTGAGCGTCGGCGGAGATGGCACCGTACCCTCGCCAAATCGCGTCTTGACGGCGTGGGCGTTTAATGACCGGCGGAGACCGATCCGGCCGTCGATTTGGGTGCACCGTCGCGATTGCGCCGCGTGTCGTCGCATGAACCAAGGCGTCGCGATGGCGCGCGGTCTTGGCCGTTGGATCTGGCGCGCCGTTGGATGTGCGACGCGTGGGCGTGGAGCGGCGTCGCCGCGTTGGATGCGTGGTGGCCGCACGGATGCGCGGCGCGTGTCGCACGCATCTCGGGGCGCTGCGGTGCGCGTGAGGAGATCTGGCCGTTGATTCAACGAACGGCTCGGATCTTGCCGCGTTGCTGCACTGTTCTGGTGAACCGAGTCCACGGTAGACCAGAGCCGAGCCGTGAACCCAGTTCATAGACCCGAGCGACGTGGCAGCCTCTGGGCGTGCCACGTGTCGTGCTGACGTCATCGCTGACGTCATAAATATGTTATATATAAAAATATTTTGGCCGAAATTCTTTTATGTGCTGACGTCATCATGATGCAATGCTGACGTCATAAATGCGAATTTTTCAGTATAAAAATAATTGGGAAAAATCGGATTTCTTAATTTCATATTTTGATTTTATTCAAATTTCAAATGACTATAACTTTTGCATTTTAACTCGGATTTGGGTGATTCAAATTTCTAAAAATTCATAAAATTATGATCTATTTAATGATGAATTTTATTTGAATTTTTGAGGCCATTTAGTCCTCTGTATTAGATTTTTATTGTATATTTTGTTTGTTCGCGTGACGCAAAATTTGCGGAAAGTTTCGAGGAAGAATTCGTCGCTCAAGACCAAGCTTGAACACGACCAGCAACTCTTTGAAGGCAAGTGATGCTTTGATCATTTTGATCCCAGGTTTTAAAATGTAGTTTATGCTTTGAATCTATGCATGCTTATTTATTTAAAATAAATTTAAATTGATTTGGGATAATGTAGTTAATCAACCCATTTTGTTATGCCACCTTGAATTATTAATTGTATGTCCTAAATCATTGTCACCCTAAGTTTGATTATATTAGTTGGATGCTAATATTGTGCCAACACGGAGGCTAGGCCGTGAGTAGATGCTTAGCCTTGCATCGAGTCATGAATGATCTTTCGAAAAATGCTACAAAATTGACTAATGGAATATTGAATGTATTTTGAAAAGTGGTGTGATGATGCCACATGATGAGATTGAGGTACTGATGATCGTGTGGTTCCGCATCGATGTTGAGTTATTCTTGGTATGTGTTGCACGATAATCAAGCTGGGTGGGAAATGATTTAGACTGGGGCAAGTGGCAAGAGGTCAGTGCTCAGTGGGCTGTGTGGCGAGTGGGTTGATGAGTGTTGTGAGTCTGTGTGCCACAATGGGTCATGTGTGCCACTGTTGAGTGTTGGAAGTCTTGCCTTGGTGATTAAGGACTTCACCTTGCAAGCCTTTGATCTGAGTCACCCGTACAACCACATATGCGATATGGGATGGACCTAGTTGACTAGGGTTCGATATCTTTCCTCGATACCTCGGGGTGACAGACAGGGGTGTATCTGTATGGGGAGCGTACTGCTGCTACGGCTTGGTACCCATCCAACGGTGGTTGGCCGGTCCTATACTTCGGCTCTGTGTGAGGGAAGTGATAGTGAAGGCAATACCATAGAGGTTCTTTGGTTAAGGTAGAGGTTCCAAAAGCTTTGTTGCGGACAATCACACGTGTGGTGGCGGTACGTATCTTGTGGGTAAAGTGTACAACCTCTGCAGAGTGTCAAAACTATTGAATAGCCGTGCTCACGGTATTGAGCATTGCTCGGGATTACTGATCAAGGGTAGATTTTCTTAAACAAAGCGTGGAAGGGGTGGTCATGTGCCAAGTGTTAAAATGAATTATTAAATTGTGTCGAGAATCTTCGATGAAAAACCATTTGAAGAAATTAGTATTACTTATAACTATTCCATTGCTTTAAATTAAATAAGGTCTGGTTTAAAAATCTTTGTTGATGCAAAAGAACCATTTAAGCCCAACCTTTGGAATAAGCTTTGCATATAGTAATAGCGTTGCATCCTGTGCATTACTTGTTGAGTGCCTTGTGTACTCATCCCACCTTATCAACCCCAACATCGGTGGAGAGACTACACCAGTTTGGGAGGAGGAGTACATTGAGGACCCGAGCAACTAGGGGCAAGCCCGATCGGTTGCTGTGGCAAGATGAAGGCTTCCACGACAGTTGTTTATGTTCATTGCTATTTCTTTTCTCTGAATAATGTAAGCCCTGTGTGGCTTTCTTATCTGTAAGGAGACCATAAGGTCGTACAACTCGGTTTATATACATGTTTGCACTAATTATTCTTATATCTTCGTGAATGTCTGTGATGTGCAACCCTGTATGACTGTGTGTGCTAGCGTGATCCTAGACTAGCACAGAATACACAGAGGGTCCGGATCTGCAGGTTCGGGTCCCGACACTCGTCCACACGCCAGCCCCACCACTCATCGACGTCCGGGCCCCACAAGTCATTACCCCGAAGCCACTCGGACCCACTGACTCCACCACCCACATCGGCAACGCAAGCAGTCTATCTCAGAGTTGTGAAAACATACGTGCTCGTCGGACAGGTCGGGTATCGTGGAGCCAGTTTTTTACTTGAGTTATTTTATCAGTATAACTAAAAATTAAATGTTATTGAAGAGTTTTTTTTAATTGATGGCTAGTCTTAAATTAGTGTCACTCGAGTTAAAGTAAAATCATCCAACTTTATCACATATAAAGGCCGATTGCTATTTAAACCCAAAATCTAGCTTTAAGTTGTAAGGAAAAAAACTAAGCCTAAACAAATAGGTTTTAATTTAATGGATGTTATGTGTTCTTAATATATATTTAATTGTATTTAAAAATACTTACCAAAAGTATAATGAATTATCACTATATAAAAACATAATTAAATTCCTAATATTCAAATCTGCATACGTGATTTTTTTTGTGAGGGCTGCACACTATTTGAAGTAGCGAATGTTGTAGATTCACATCTCTTAACTATGCATACGGGAACTTCTAGCAATCCGATGTCCGATGGTAAGTTTTTCATCTTACACGTCGGCGTAACGTCGCTAAACAATACATGCAATAATTGTAATCAACATGTGCAATAAAATGAGAAAAAACAAGTGCAATATCCTAAAAAAAATAGAGAAACTATAAAAATTCTCACTGAAACTTGGATGAAACCACAAGTATAGAACTAAAGTACGGTTTAAAACTAGTTCATGCATCCGAATTAAACAAATTCGTGGTGTTACAACTTACAATGTTGCAATATTTGAAAAAATTAGCGGTAACATTCAAAGATAATTGTGAGATAACTAATTCAATCTAGTGCAACAAAAAAATTCCTAAAACGTAACAATTAGTTCATATGTTTACAACAAAAATCTTTGCTCTGGATACAACAAACACAAAATCAATAAATAAAATTGTGCAACAAATTTGAACTACTAGAGCAACAAATATGATGATCGTATTGCAACAAAAATTAAAACTTGTTGCAATAACAAAGAAACCATTGAACATATGTAATATTTGATGTTTTGTGTTGCAATATTCGAAAACAACTGCTGCAATGATTCGACTTACTGGTGTCATCATTTTGAGATGAGCATAGAGAAAGAGAACAAGGCCAGCCTACACCACTATCCCTATCCCCGGTGTGCTTAGATTCATCACGAGCAAGCAAATAGCGCAGATGCGGCCTATAGCATCCTCAACTGGCGTCATCTTCCACGTGTCATCTGCACGCCCCCCTATCTCCTCCAAATCTGGCCTACACCACTTTGTTTGATCCCTCACCTTTTTAGGGCTTGGCATTGTTGTTACGGAGGGAATTCTCGTTGATCTCCGGTACGGTGACTGCTTCGCCTTCTTGGACGAGCTCCGGCTCAACGATGGTGTCTACCTCGCTGTCGTCTGCCCGCCTCCACTATCCTCATTCACCGCAGCAACGGTCGCCATGCGGGAGAGATGCAGAAAGAGGAGAGGCCCCATAGGAGAGGAGCGGAACTCCTAGCGTCAAGCCATCGGATGAGGTAGGGGATATGAGTGAGGAGCTGGGGGTACAAGTGACAGGGTGCTGGGGAATAAGAAGATTAGGAGAGGAAGAACCACCTGAAGTGAGTCTAGAGAGCTACGAGACTTGGGGTGTTTTTGTGGGTGGGATGTCTGATAGATCGGATGTCTTGATTGTGTTAAGAAACCCTAATAGCCCATTGGAAGGCCCATGTGGTCCCTTAGCCAAACCCTGGATGAGCGCTATAAAAGGAGGGGGAGGCCCCCCCTATGTACCAGAATTCATTAGCAATAAAGAATTTCCGCTTTCGCTCTCCCTAAACACGCGTCTCTCTCTCTTTCTGTTCTCCACTTCAGATCTGTTCGGGAACCCCGGACTATTGGATAGCGAGGTTCCTTAACACGTTATCGGCGAAGCTCTGGAGATCGAATTGAAAAGCGAGAAAAGGTAGGACTTTGGCAATTGAATTTAGACGCTTGTCGTTTCAATGCATGCATCTATCCTACGCATCTTGTACCGCTTTCGTCACGTGGCACGAAGCTACTCGGCGATTGCTTGAAGACTACTAGCACGAAGCTACAGTACACACAAAGAAAAAAATCGCAGGTGCTCGCGCCTGCAGTGCGCCGACATCTCGGTTTGCGTGCTCGAAGCCACTGTACGCGCCTGAAGCGCTGACTCCCTGCCAACGTCGCCTTGGCCAGCGTCGCCCCGCGCACGCAGCGCATCATCACCGCCGCACGAAGCGACGGCCTCGGTTTCCACGCCGTCGCATGAAGCGCCGGCTCGGTCTCCGCGCTCACGGCCCGGCCACGCCGTCGACCGAGCTCGGCGCGTAGCTACGCACGCCGCGCGCCTCGGCACAGCCACCTCGCTTCGCGCCTCGGCGTGCTTGCAACATGCGCCATCTCGGTCCGCGCTCGCGGTGGGCGACGCGCCTCGGTTCCGTGCTCGAAGAATCTCGTGGCGACGTCTCGACCACCGTCGCCGCCACAGGACCAGCGCTTGAAATCGCCGGCCACCAGGCTCGGTCGCTACGATTCCGCCCAGCGCCGCCTTGGACCAGCGCTTGCAAGCCGCTCCGCCAACGCCGCGCGCCTCGACCTCTGCCGCGTGAGCCTCGCCGTGCTCGAAGCCGCTCGGCCATCGCCCGCGCCCGCCGCGCGCCGCGCTCCGTCTCCGACGACGGCCGAGGCCGCCACCCATTGCCACGGTCGTTGCTCGATTCGCATGCGCTTACGGCCAGCGTCGCCGCTTGGCCTCGGGCTTGTCTTCGCCGTCGCCACTGGGCCATCACCCGAAGAAGATGGCGGCGGGCGGTCAGAAATAGATGACGAGCGTGAGGAGCGGAAGGAGAAGCGGCGCAGGACGCGAGGCGCTGAAGCGGCGCGAGGCGCTGAATAAATGCGGCGCATGGCACACGGCGCAGTCGCGCGTGGGAAGACGGCGCGGGCAGGAAACCTAGCGGCCGGGCGCGATGGGCCTGATGGCCCAAGAGGCTAGCGAAGAAAAAAAAACGGCCCAGAGGCCGGTTCGGCCGGGAGAAAAGGAAAGAATAAGAAGAAAGAAAAAAAAAGAGAAAAGAAAAAAAATGAAAAAAAAAATTGAAGAATTTTTTTGAAAAATTGCCAGAAAATCAAGAAGATTTATTTGGCTCTGTTTTAATTTTTCTTGCTTCTTTTCTCTATTTTATGAATTTTCTTTATGAAGTATGAATCATTTGCTTTATTTTATATAATGCAATGCATATGAATTTATTTTTCTGCACTTTATGCTTTTGCAACCATTTTCTATCAGTTACACGATAATCTAAACCGAATCTTGATATCATGCGGATGTCGGCATTGTGAATCGTGAGTTTGAAGAACGGCCCCGCAGTCGAAACTACCTCACTTGGGCATCGGACGTAAAGATTGTTCTTGGGGCAAGAAGCTCGTTCAGCGATTGGTCTAGGGTCCTCGCGGGGCGCAAAACCTACCACGAGCGAGCGATCAAGCTCTGCATTTTCTCGAGCACCACCTCTCGACCACTCTAAAGAATGAATATATGGTGAGGAGAGTGCACTTGAGCTTTGGACGCACTTGAGCGGTTCAAAAGCTCAAGTACACCATCTTGCCCCAAGCACAGCAAGATTGGATGCGCTGAGGTTTGCGGACTTGAGCGATGGCGAGTACAATTACATCTTGCACGAATTTGTACCAATCTCTCTCTATGTGGCAAGAAGATCAGCGATGAAGAGAAGATTGAAAACTCTCTCTACCTTCCACCCTAATGCTATCCAGAGTGCACGCACTATCGTCGGGCGCATACAAGGAGTATAGCGAACTGATTGATGTAATGCAAGTTGCGGAATCGCAAGACGATGTTCTACGCAAGAACTATGTCTCGCAGCCACCTGGACGAGGCACTGGCACTGAAGTCAATGCCAACAGCTACAAGGTGAGAAAGCCCACTCATAGAAAGAAGGGCAAGCAGGGTGGAAAAGAGAGACCGCAGGCCAAAGGAAAGTCCAAAGCCCCTGTGAAGAGGGATGACAAAGAAAAGACGCACGCCAAGCCGTATGGACAGCAGAACCAGACGTGCTTCAAGTGTGGCACTTGGGGACATTGGTCGAAGATATGTCGAGAATCCAAGGAAGCGATCAACGCATATCAGGCTAAGAAGAAGGCAAAGGAAAACGCCCATGAGGCGCCGCCAACATCGGTGAAGATGATGTCATGGATGTAGACACCCCACTTGCCTCATCCTCACGAGAATAGCACGGACATCGATCTTGCAGCCATGATTATGGCAAATGAAGAAAACTTCGCAGATGATATAGAAGCGAAATTAATGCATATTTCTGATTACATTTAATGCATTTCTTTTAGATTATGGTTGTTAGCATTTTCTTTGAATAAAGGATTGTAAGCTCTAGAAGAGCATACTTCTTTCATGAATAAATCGCAATTTATTCTTTATTCGATATTCTTCAATTTTGCAAGTAATATTTGGATTGTTTTGCCTCTATCGATTAGAATTATATTTCTTTTATCTAGAAATCGTGTAGCGCCCAAATGGAAGAGATATGCATTGTTGATAGTGGCACAACAAATACCATCTTAAGAGAGTCTAAGTATTTCCGATCGATCACGAAGAACGCTGGAAAGATTACTACGATCATGACGACTCATATGTAATCGGCTCGGGAAGAGCCACTATTATATTGCCTATGGGTACAACTTTGGTAATTGAAGAAGCCCTTTTGTACCTGAATCAACACGTACTCTCTTAAGCTTTAAAGACATCCGCGCAATGGTTTTCACGTAGAAACCAATGAAGAAAATGGCAAAGAATACTTGTGCATTGTGAAGCACGCGGTATGTGGAAAAATGGTATTAGAAAAATGTCCTCATATGAATCAGGGTTGTACTACACGAATATTCATGCACCAAGTGTATACTTCCTTGAAGACTATTTTGAAGTTCGACTTATTTTCTTTATGGCATGGTTGATTAGGTCATCCCGGTCTTAGAATGATGAGAAATATAGTGAACAACTCACAAGGTCATGGCATTAACGTTAAGAATTTCCGAATCATGAAGATTTTGTGTGCCTGCATGTGCCACGGAAATTAATAACTAGACCCTCTGTCATGAAAGTGCAAAGTGAAATCCTGCATTCTGGAACGCATCCAGGGGGATATTTGCTGTCCGATTCAGCCCCTGTCAGGACCGTTTCGATACTTTATGGTGCTCATCGATGCTTCCTCGAAATGGTCGCATGTATGCTTGTTGTCAACAAGAAACCATGCTTTTGCAAAGGCGATCTCGCAGATCATAAGAATTAAGAATGCTTTCCACGATCATCGCGTGAAGTCCATTAGAATGGACAATGCCGAGAATTTACTTCAAAGGCATTTGATGATTATTGCACAACAACAGGGATAGCGATTGAGCACTCTGCACCGCACGCGTTCATACGCGAGCGGACTAGCGAAGCACTAATAAAGAGGACTAAGTTCATTGCCGGACCGCTTTTGCGAGTTGTAACTTGCCCAACACTTGTTGGGGACACGCGATCTGCACGCAGCTCTTATCAATTTTAGACCGTCGGCCTACAACATCCATTCCCTATGCGGCTTGTGCACGGATCATCCCAAGATCTCCCACCTTAGAAAATTTGGGTGTATGGTATATGTACCTATACACCCCAGTGATCGCAATGGACCCTCTCCGCAAGTCCGGGATATCGTTGGTTATGAGAGTGCATCCATAATCGGTATTTGGAACCCATGATCGAGACTTGCATCTGACCGATTCGATTGCATCTTTGACGAGGATCGTTTCCGTCATTAGGGAGAAATCAACCTTTGGATGAAAAATGCCGGAAACCATATGGCATTCCACCGATCCCGCACATGACCCCGAACTAATGAAGCAAATCAAGAAGTTAAGAAGATAATTGATTTGCGAATTTAGCAAATGAACCGCTGATCATTTTGTGATCGAAGGCGTGGTTAAGTCGCATGTACCCGCAAGGAATGCACGAGAGAGGGTGGAAATACCAAAGAAAATAGAAGGTATCCTCAACTTGTTCAGAGGCCTCAAAGAAAAAAGCGGGCAATATCGGCTCCTCAAACCCAAAGTACCGGAGACGTCTGAGAAAAGCGGGCGAGAGGACTTACCACAACCAATCACGAAAATGCCCCAAGGAAAGAAGGGAGCAGTTGAGACTGCACCTGGAAAGAAGCCAACGGAAAGGCAATCCCGGACTTGAATCTTCCACTGCAGAAGCCGCGGAAATAATGTGTGCGCACACATAGGCGATGAAAAGCTAAAGGAACTTGCTCTGCGATAGGGAAAAGCAAATAAGAGCAAGTAGAAGTGCATGAAGCACCCCATGAAGAAATGGCCATAAACTTTGTAATAACGGAGAATCCTGAATAGAGCAACGACCAACGTTGATGCATACTTTGCAAAGAAGATTGCCTCGATCATTGATCATGATCCCGAGCTGCATCTCTCGCAGAGTGCAAGAAAAGGCTAGATTGGGAAGAATGGAAAAAGGCAATCAACTGAGTTAGTCTCTCGAACAAGAGAGAGGTGTTTGAGCCGTATGCCGCACACCTCCTCATATAAACCCGTGAGGTCACAAATGGGTCTTTGTTGGAAGAGAAATGAAAACAACGAAGTTGTAAGGTACAAAGCAAGGCTTGTAGCTCAAGGTTTCACTCAACGTCCCGGAGTTGATTATGAAGAAACCTATTCTCCGGTCATGGGAGGAATTACCTTTAGATATTTGATCTCAATGGCGATCAACTTGAAGTTGAGAATGAAGCTAATGGATGTTGTCACGATATTTGTATGGAAACTTGGATTCGGAGATATACATGAAAGTCTGGAAGGAATTCCTATCCGAACCAAGATGGAGCAAATAGAAACACATGCAATGTGAAATTGGAGAAATCACTTGTATGGGTTTGAAGCGATCGGGAAGAATGTGGTATAATCGCTTGAGTGACTTTCTCTGCAAGAAAGGCTACACAAGCAATGAAGATTGTCCATGTGTGTTTATCAACGATCCCGAATGGATTACAGATAATCTCCGTCTATGTAGATGACTTGAACATCATTGGGACGGATGAAGAAATTGAAGAGGCATGCTCATACTTGAAGTCCGAGTTTGAAATGAAAGATTTGGGTAAAACCAAGTTTTGTTTAGGCTTGCGGCTTGAACATGTCCAAGGAGGAATCTTGGTACATCAATCAACCTACACACGAAAGTGTTGGAAAGGTTTGGATTTGAAAAGGCATATCCTGCGAAGACTCCAATGGTGGAAGGTCACTCCAAGCGCACCTAGACCCATACTGCACCTAGAGAAGAGGGAGGAAGTCACGGGAGCAGAATTCCCATATTTGAGTGCAATTGGGCGCTCATGTACCTTGCGAATAGCACTAGACCAGGACATTGCGTTATTGTGAATTTGCTAGCTCGATGCAGTCAGCGAACCCACCAAAAGGCATTGGAAAGGGATCAAGGACATCTTTCGCTACCTCCAAGGAAGCAAAGACCTCGATGCATTCTTTAGAAGAAATAATGAATTGAATTTGGTTGGCTATCTTGATCTTTGGGTATTTATCGGACCAGCATCTTGGCAAGTCCAAAGCGCTATGTTTTCCTATGTGGAGGAACAATTTCTTGGAAGTCGTCTAAGCGGACTCTTGTCTCGGCGTCGACAAACCACTCGAAATCATCGCTTTGTATGAAGCATCTCGTGAATGTGCATGGCTCGGAAGAATGGTTCACCACATCCGAAGTAATGTGGTTTGAACATTGAGCAAACTCCACGATAATCTATGAAGATAATGCGACTTGTGTTGCCCAAGCACGGATGGGTTATGTGAAGAGCAATCTCACGAAGCATATCAACCCCAAGTTCTTCTATGCTCATGAATTGCATAAGATGAGCGAGATTAAGATATTGCATACTAAGTCATGTGAAAATCTTGCGATTTGTTCACTAAATCACTCCAAAGATCTATCTTTGAAAGGTGCGTGAAAGGAATTGGGATGATGAGACTTAGAAGTGCAGATTTCGGGGAGATATGTCACATACTCCCGCATGAATCTGAACATGAATTATGAATACCCAACATAAATCTCGAAGATTAGCAATTGAAGTTGGGAGAATTGTACTCTTTTCCTTAGCAAGTTTTTCTGAAGTTTTCTTGCGTAAGGTTTTAACGAGGCAATTCGTGCAACATAATAGCGTATGCTATGTACTCTTTCTCCAAGTATTTTTCCACTGGGTTTTTCGGAGTTTTGAGGCATATGCATCTCAAGAAAAAGGCCCAAGGGAGTGTTAAGAAACCCTAAT
Source organism: Otatea glauca (assembly GCA_036346275.1). Lineage (NCBI taxonomy): Eukaryota > Viridiplantae > Streptophyta > Magnoliopsida > Poales > Poaceae > Otatea > Otatea glauca. Next base: position 11,821,108 of record CM070728.1, read on the forward strand.
AGCCCATTGGAAGGCCCATGTGGTTCCTTAGCCAAACCCTGGATGAGCGCTATAAAAGGAGGGGGGAGGTCCCCCCCTATGTACCAGAATTCATTAGCAATAAAGAATTTCCGCTTTCGCTCTCCCTAAACACGCGTCTCTCTCTCTTTCTGTTCTCCACTTCAGATCTGTTCGGGAACCCCGGACTATTGGATAGCGAGGTTCCTTAACAGATTGTATCAATTCTCTAATGCCAAATGTTAAACACAGATGTTAAAGATATTGGAAGTCAAACTAAGGCCCTGTTTGGCAGAGCTCCAGATCCCAGCTCCACCTCAGAGCTGGAGTTTGTAGGCTAAAATAAAGTGAATTAAATTTATATTTTTAATCTAAAATGTAAACAAGATAACCCACATAAATACTCTTAATGTACTCACAGCTCCAGCTCCATAAATTTTTGGAGCTAGGAATACCCTACTCCACCAACTCCAAGGATTTTGGTAGAGCTGGAGCTGTCCCAAACACCCCCTAAATAGGCCGTGGCCTGTCAGTTAATCGGATTTATCACCCGATTAAACGGGGAAACGGGTGCTTAATCACTGTAATAATCAGGCGATTAAACGTTTAGAACCAGTTAACTGACCTCCGTTTCTCCTAGTCGTGACGTTTTGGGCGGCGTCACTGAACTAACGGCTGATTAAACGGCCGCTAAGACGGTTTTTTGAATACACTTGTCTATCCTCTGAACCCATAAATATCCTCGTCGTCTCCAACCTCTTGCCTTCCTCTCCTCTTGAAATTTTCTATTCTATTATTCTATTCCGTCGTACGGAACAGACCAGTGGTCCTCCTCCCCTTCGACACGACTCGCGTGCAGCCGTAGCTGCGGCCATGGCGGACTCGCCGGTGGAGCTGCCGGGCCGGCTCGCCATACTGCCGTTCCGCAATAAGGTGCTCCTCCCCGGCGCCATCGTGCGGATCCGCTGCACCAACCCCAGCAGGTGAGAGCGCGCCGGCACCCTCGAGCGCCCCGATTAGCCTGCCGTTTCGAGTATGGTTTTCTAGGGTGTGATTTGGTGTGCTCTAGGCGGATTGGGCGCGGGGGTTCGTCGTTTGGTTTTCTCCTCGTAGTAATCGCTAGGCGTGTAGTATTGGATTAGGTGTTGCCTCAGCTAGCTTGCTCTAAAATCGTGAGCGTATTGCTTGAATTTTGGAGTCCCTCTGTGTATTTGTGTGGCTCAAGTAAAATTTGGTCTATCTGCTTCTACTGTAGTAGCCATCTCTCTTGTTGTTGTTTTTTTCATAAGATAATTTTGTTTTTTTATGTGAAAAATTAAAATTTCCGGTGCAATTTGATGCTTTCGTTGAATTCAACGTGGGGTTTTGAGCGGGTGGGTTTTGACTAATTCAGCTTCAAATTACACACCTTTCGTTTAGTGTTCGAATTTTCTAGGTGCGGTTTGGTTACTTGTGGTTATTGGAAATTTTCTTGGTGTAGGTGTAGGGTAGCTCACTAGCGTGTGTTTACTCGATGGGAGGGAATAATTGCGCCGTTGGTTTGGATTTTGACTTGGGTTGTGACTTCATCAATGCGTTTTTTTTCAGTGTGAAGCTGGTAGAACAGGAGCTCTGGCAGCGGGAGGAGAAAGGTCTGATCGGGGTGCTTCCTGTGCGGGACTCAGGGGCTGCAGGTGTTGGGTCACTGCTTTCTCCTGGTGAGATAAAGACAGCAGCATCTAATTGGGTTATACGATTCATTGTTGGCCATCGTGGATCTGTAGTTTCTTACTGGAGTTGCTATTGCTCTTATAGGTGTGGGCGGTGATTCAGGTGAAGGAAGCAGCAAGGCATCTGGTGGTTCTGGGGGAGAGTCGACAAATCAGGATGCGAAGAGTGGGAAGGAGCCCATTCACTGGCACAGCCGGTGCGTAACAGTGTTTGCTAATCTAATGCTTATTCGTATGCCTGTATTACATCCATGAACCAGGTTCCATAGATAAAAGCCTTCAAATATGTCAGTAATAAAGGGGAAAAAATAGTGCTTGACCACTAAAGGTTGTTAATCTAGACCTATAGTCAGGTGGTTTGACATGAAGTGGGTTGTTGGCAAATAAAACCATCTGATGCATTATCGCATTTGACACTCTATGAACATGTGAAATATAGATGGAAGCAAATGGTTTCTGCTTTATCTATCTAGCTGCTTATGCTGTGTTCGCGCTAGTGCAACAATGCAGTGGCCTGCAGTGGCCTTGGCTGAAGAAAGGAGGCTAAGATAGGTTGATAGTGAGCAAATCTTCTTTGACACAGTAATTGCAGAACTTATTGGCTATTGCACATTTTCTATGAATGAGCTGAGCTAGATTAGGGTGCATTTTACATTCTCATACTTGTAGCTAGGGCTGTGAAAAAAGCTCGAGGCTCATGAGCTGCTCGAGCTCAGCTCGTTCTAGGCTCGATTCGAGCTCCAAACAAACCGAACTCAAGCTTGATCCCGAGCTCGCGAGCCTGGTAAATTTATAAATTACTTGTTAACTCTTATCGTGCTTACTCGAGCCGAGCTTGAGCCTGGGTTCAGGTTCGAACCCTAACTCGAGCTCGGCTCAAGCTTTTACCGAGCTCAAGCCTGGTAGGCCAGGCTCGCTCGAGCTCAGCCCGTTTACAGGCCTACTTGTAGCTCAACACTCAGGCTAACATTATTTTTTTGTTCCTTCAAGGTTTTAGATATTTTTCCTTTTGTTGTTTGTTGTTCTGTGGGGATTCACATATCTGGCATGTGATAGATTAGCATTTAGCTCCATATCTACATGCTTTCCAATTGTGGACTATTTGAAATCAAGATGCTTCAATTGTTCTTGCGACAACTTGCTATCCTCCTAGTTTTCCAATCCTTGCGCACACTGAATTTGTACCAGTCATGTTTTCAAATTATTTTCAACCTGCTATTATCCCCTAGAAAAAGGTTAGGTGCGCCATGACCTTTATCTATTTCCAGCTATAGCTCTATTCGACCTATGGTTATTGAACAAAATTGATGAAATATGAAGAATAGTAGATAACTTAAAAGTTATTCCCTCATGACTATTGAAGCCTTGTAGTGTTTCCCTACCTTGAACATTTTTTATCCAACTTTGTCTTCACTTTTGTTTTTCCTCCATGTATAGGGGAGTTGCTGCTAGAGCTTTGCACCTTTCAAGAGGGGTGGAGAAACCAAGTGGAAGGGTTACATATATTGTTGTTCTTGAAGGTTTATGTAGGTTTAGTGTTCAAGAACTTGGTGCAAGAGGGTCATATCATGTTGCCCGTGTTTCACGCCTCGACATGACAACGACTGGTAAGGACTTTTTTTGTTAAAAATTATTCTTCTCTCTCACTATTTTCCTACACAACCATCATCGTAAGTTTGTAGCTGTTGTCTCATGTCTGATGATTGGCAAAATTTGTATTTATGTTGATGGTTTGGTAGTATAGTATATTTTCTTCTTGTGGCATCCTGTATTAGCTGATGACATATCTAAAAGATGCTGTTTTCCTTGAGAATTATGTGATTATTTATCTGCTTTGCGATTTACTAGTCACTTGATATTAAATTCTGACACTTACATTACTAATGCTTCTGCAATTTACTAGAGTTGGAGCGGGTAGAGCAAGACCCAGATCTCATTGCTCTTTCTAGGCAATTCAAAGCTACTGCCATGGAACTAATTTCCGTTCTTGAGCAGGTAAAGAACTCGATGAGAACTTTATATCTTCTGTTTACTGTTAGATTTCAAGTTTTGGTTGGTTTATGATTGTACCCCGAGCACTAGAAGATTTATTTCCTTAGTGCCTACCACCACCGCAAATCATGTCTTTCTGTGATCCATGATGTTTGTCTTTTATGTTAGTAAAATTACCAGTGAGCTTTGACTTATCATGTTTCTGTTGTTTTTGACTGCAGAAACAGAAAACAGTTGGTAGGACCAAGGTGCTGCTTGAGACGGTTCCTGTATACAGGCTGGCTGATATTTTTGTTGCTAGCTTTGAAATAAGCTTTGAGGAGCAGCTTTCTATGCTGGATTCAGTTGACTTGAAAGTTAGGCTTTCCAAGGCAACTGAACTTGTAGACAGACATCTGCAGGTGAAGAAACACTGTAGTTTGTTAAATTAATATAATTGATGTGTTAGGGTTCCTTTTGCTTTAGTAAGTTCATTTCTATTATTCTAACCATTTAATAGGTTTTTAATTTGATCTTTTTTATGCGATGGACAGTCAATTCTTGTAGCTGAGAAAATAACACAAAAGGTTGAGGGTCAGCTGTCAAAGTCCCAAAAAGAATTTCTTTTGCGCCAGCAGGTTTGTTAGTTTGTGTTATTTTCCATGCTTGAAGTGCCATAGTTTTTGGGCTGTTGATATATTTACTATTTAGAGTCCGCGCTGTTGACCAGCTGTAAATTACATTTTGGCATGCTTGTGTTTTTGGATTGTTTGTAAATATGTATAAGATGGAAATATTTCCTGTTGGAATTAAGCAACTTTGGTTTCCATGACCTTTTTGTGTGGCATATAGTTCTGTTTCCAATTTGATAATTACCATGTTAAGTTGTTAACTTTGCAGATGAGGGCTATCAAAGAGGAACTTGGTGATAACGATGATGATGAAGATGATGTAGCTGCATTGGAAAGGAAGATGCAGAACGCAGGAATGCCTGCTAATATTTGGAAACATGCTCAAAGGGAGTTGAGGTAACTTATCATTTCCTTCTATATGTGCATACATGCGATCCTGGAGGTTTGTATATCTAGCTAGTTTTTTTTTCGCAGGCGCCTAAGAAAGATGCAACCTCAGCAACCTGGATATAGTAGCTCTCGAGCTTATTTGGAGCTTCTTGCTGATCTTCCTTGGCAAAAAATCAGTGAAGAAAGGGAACTTGACCTTAGAGCTGCAAAGGAGAGTCTTGACCACGATCATTATGGGCTGACCAAAGTTAAGCAGAGGATTATTGAGTACCTGGCTGTTCGCAAGGTTGGAAAATTGACATGCCGCATAATCTTCTTATGCGACTATCCTGGTTAATTTATCTTACATCTCATGGAGATCCATAATTTGCTCGCAGATCAAACCTGATGCCAGAGGTCCGGTTCTGTGTTTTGTGGGACCACCTGGTGTTGGGAAGACATCATTGGCTTCATCCATAGCAAAGGCCCTAAATAGGAAGTTCATAAGAATCTCTCTTGGTGGTGTAAAGGATGAGGCTGATATTAGGGGCCACCGTAGAACGTACATTGGAAGCATGCCAGGGCGCCTCATTGATGGACTAAAGGTTTAGTCCAATTCTATTTCTCATTTCAGGAGTAACTTATGTTTTGCCTGGCAATATTAATGGGAGAATCAATCTTGCTGTGCTTATAAATACCTTTTTTTCTACCCTATAAACTATCTGTTCTTCTAATCTACTTAGTCTTGGGTTAATAGTTTGACAGCTATTACAAGAAATATCCTGCTCTTAGCTCCTCCCAGTTATTTTCTGTTGAATGATCTTGAGTACCATCGATTCATAATATAACTAGCAGTTTTATCCCAAGAAAAGATTTGTTCTAAAATTTTTGTAGACCAAGTCATGCTCATGTTCAGTTCATAAAAAAATGCAGAGAGTATCTGTCAGTAACCCAGTGATGCTTCTTGACGAAATTGACAAGACTGGTTCTGACGTACGTGGGGATCCAGCATCAGCACTGCTAGAAGTTCTTGATCCTGAGCAGAATAAAACATTCAATGACCAGTATCCTTTCGTTTTATCTGTATAATAATTGCATCTTATATGATTAACTGGCTGGTTTCTTAATGAAATCAAGTCACCTTCTTCTCTAAAAAAAGTTCGTACGATTAGGCACATATAGGTTATTCAAGGTTGTCTTTTATGGACATCTTTTTACCGCCATGCCTCCTACTGTGTGGATTGCAGATTTAATTGAATAATTTCAATATGCAGTCTCCCATTGTTTCTAAGAGGCTAAGTTCTGGGGTTACTTATAATTCCGATACGCACTATATAAAGCTTTGGGAAAGAGATTATGCTGCCTGATCTACTATCTATACTTTATATATTTATAATTCCTTAACACATTTCACCAGCTATTTGAATGTTCCGTTTGACCTGTCAAAGGTCATATTTGTTGCAACTGCCAACAGGATGCAACCTATACCGCCTCCTCTGTTAGATAGGATGGAAGTCATTGAACTACCAGGCTACACTCCTGAAGAGAAGCTAAAAATAGCCATGAAACATCTCATACCAAGGGTATTGGAACAGCATGGCTTGAGCTCCACATATCTTCAGATCCCTGAGGTATGACGCAAGTGCTGTTTTCTGCTGCACCTTTCCTTGTCTGTAAACTGTTTCATTTGGGTATTCCCATAATAAAAAAATGTCTAATTTGCTCAATACTCGTTGCAAGAGTAACAAATGCTCTTGTCAAAATGCATTTGCTATATAATTACTGAGTTTACTAAAACAAATCTAGACAAGAAGGTGGGTGGTGCTTTTATTCTTCCTTGGCAATAAAGCTAAAAGTTTTCATGGCCAAGATAAGGGCTCTTAAAGTCAGTTTTGTAGCGGCCCTTGCAGTGTAGTTATGCTTGAGAGGCGTGCTATTCTATTCATGGTGATAAGTACATTAACAAAATTGCAGTGTATGTTTGGAGGCAAGATACAGTTGTGTTAACCATGAAGTGCTGTTCTGAGTATTGTTAACTTGTTAGTCAATACTGGAAAATTCAGTAGTTGATTTTGGGTTGTCACCATTATTTATTATTTAACAATGAAAAAAGGGAATGACATAAGGTTTTTTAGCACCTTGATCACAAATTGGAAATTCGGAATTGTTTACCATCCACGTTTTACCATGCTTGCAGCTGCCAACTGCTTGTGTACTGCTCAATAATAGAATTGATATCATTATCTGGCTTACAACAGTAGTTACAATGAACTACTTTTATGCCTTCCCATTATATGTTGTTGTTTGATATATTTGAGTAATTACTAAAATTCTTGAGTAATTCATCCCTCTTTGCTTTGTTCCATTCATTTGTCCAGGCTATGGTGAAACTCATCATTGAGAGATACACACGAGAAGCTGGTGTACGTAATCTTGAGCGGAACCTAGCTGCATTGGCTCGTGCAGCTGCTGTCAAGGTTGCAGAGCAAGATAGCACGCTTAGACTTGGCAAGGAAATACAGCCAATAACTACGACTCTACTGGACTCGAGGCTTGCCGATGGTGGTGAAGTTGAGATGGAAGTTCTTCCTATGGGACAGGACATATCAAATACTTACGAAAATCCATCGCCTATGATTGTTGATGAGGCTATGCTAGAAAAAGTGCTTGGGGTATGCCAGTCTCTAAACATCAAACTTTTGAGTTTAACTTAATGAGAAGCTACAGAGTCCTGTCTTTCTGATTGTTAACCTTACAATGTACATTATATCTGTGCTGCAGCCTCCTAGATTTGATGATATGGAAGCTGCAGATCGTGTGGCAACCCCGGGGGTGTCAGTTGGGCTTGTTTGGACTTCGTTTGGCGGTGAAGTTCAATTTGTAGAGGCTACAGCCATGGTCGGTAAGGGGGACTTGCATCTCACAGGACAACTTGGTGATGTAATTAAGGAGTCAGCACAATTAGCTCTGACATGGGTAAGCATTTTTCTTTTCTTGTCACCTATCTGCCTTGATGGCATCATATTGTGTTTGTATTCTGTTGGCTGGATCTGATGTTGCCATTTGAAATTGTTCTAAACTATTAGTGAAATTCCAACATTATGGTCGTGAGTTTAAATAATATCAGTGTCACTTTTAACTCAGAATTTCTTTGATTTTAACAGGTGAGAGCAAGAGCTGCCGACCTCAATCTGTCACCTACTTCTGATATTAACTTATTGGAGAGCCGTGATATTCACATACATTTTCCTGCCGGTGCTGTGCCAAAGGATGGTCCTTCTGCAGGAGTGACAATGGTAACATCGCTGGTGTCGCTGTTTAGTCATCGCAAAGTCAGAGCAGACACTGCAATGACTGGAGAGATGACCCTTAGAGGCCTAGTGTTGCCAGTAGGTGGTGTCAAGGATAAGGTAATACTATATAGGTTCCTGATAGTTCTTTGTTTCTTGTTCACCTGGAAAAGATGGAAGACCTAACCATTTTCTATGTGGTGCTTTTCTATATTTTAACTCCAAATTTTCTCTGGGATTCAGGTTCTTGCAGCGCATCGTTATGGCATCAAGAGAGTAATATTGCCAGAAAGAAACTTAAAGGATTTGTCTGAGGTTCCAGCACCCATTCTCTCTGGCATGGAGGTATGCAATCACATTATTTTTACTTGAGATTTGCTTGGAGCTGCTGCGTTATGTAGTTTTGACTGCTGAGGATATGCTCTGAGACTGAGCTACTAACACTAACTTGAGTCTGCATTTATACTAACTTGAGTCTGCATTTATACTTGCTATTATTAACTTATATGTATTATGTATGAAGTATCTGTTAAGAGTATAGATATTGTCTTATATAGACTCCATATATATGTTTTCCTTGTATAGGTATTGCCTTATATAGTCTTTCTTTTTGTACCCGTTTGTACATCTATATATTCTAACCTATTGGCCTCATATTGAATACAAGTGCTATTCATAACGTGGTATCAGAGCGGATTGCGAAACCCTAGCCGCCACCTGTGTTCTTCCGCTGCCGCTGCCCCCGGGAGGTGCAATCTCTACTCGTACTCCTGGGGGTGGCCACCTCCTAGTTGTAGTCAGGTTCAAGCAACTGCTTTTGGTCACCGGCGTCGACCCGACCACCCCCGACTCGCCGATCACTTCCCAGCTAACGTCATCCTTGCTCCTCCGACTTTGCCCGATGCTCTAGGCGATCTTGAGATGCTCCTTGGTCGTTGCCGAGAGCTCGCCGTTGCAACTTCGGTGGATGCGGGCGTGCCATCCCTGCGCTCGTCGTCGTCCTTGTCCGGACCCAACCAGATCTAGTCGCCTCTGCCGCTGGATCCATCATCCCCGAGTACCACCGTCGCTGATTTAGCCTGCGTAGCCTCTATTGTCTCCTGGACCAACGCGACGCTTTCGATCGGATCTCGCACTGACGGCCACGCCTGCCACGCCAGCTGCGCGCCGCCTTGGCTTTCGCCCACCGCTGCCTCCGCCCACTCACCACGGCTGTTTGACCGACGCCTGCCCGCGTCGCCCGTGCACGCCTGTGATCGAGACGCATGACCGATCGGATCGGATTTCAACTGAATCCCGTAACTCAATTTAAATCTAGAGTGGGTCCAGCTTCTTCACGGCTTCGGCTTTTGGTTCGGCTTCTTCGGTTTAACTCCAGCTTTGGCTCTATCCGGCTTCCAGCAGCTCGGCTCCAGCTTTTCAGTCTTCGGCTCTGGCTTCCAGATTCAGTTTCAGCTTCACTGGCTCTAGCTTCGGCTTCTACTCATTCGGGTCCGGCTCTTCAGCTCTGGCTACGGCTCGGCTCTTCTAATCGGCTTACATTTGTCGGCTCTTAGTTGGCTTGGTTTACAGTCGTTGGCTCCTTCTCCGGCTTTGCTCTCGGTCGGCTTCTTCACTCGGCTCGGCTTATACTAGCCTGCTTAGCTCTCGATTGGGTCCTTCAACGACTCGGCTCTCAGATGGCTCCTTCGCCGGCTCGTCTCGGCTCTCACTAGTTATCTTTGAGTCTTTTCATTCTCAATGTCGTTGTTTCCGTTGCGTCCATCCAAGTCCTTAGCATCTTGGTTGTTTTGTCGGTTTGGCTCATTCCATCGACTTTGATTTCTGGCTCATTATGTCAGACAGCTCTTTTCGTCAATTCTGCTCGGTTCATTTCGTCGGTTTCGGCTCATTATGCTAGCCGGTTTCAGCTCGGCTCTTCGTCGGCTTTTCTTTGTTGACTCGGCTCCTTCATCGGCTCGGTTCTTTAAGAGTTGGATACTACAACGGCTACTTCAAGGCCAGGACTTGGGAGGGTATATATATTGTCTTATATTGACTCTCTCTATATATATTTTTCTTATATAAGTTTTCCTTGTGTAGGTATTGCCTTATATAAGCCTTTCTTTTTGTACCTGCTTGTACATCTATATATTCTGCCCTATTGATCTCATATTGAATACAACAAGTGCTATTCATAACAGTATCCATCATAGGAAAACTAATGGATAAAGTAGTGGTGTAAGTTTTTGATGTTATGTGGAGCCAAAGTTCTCCCAGAATAGTAGCAGATCTATATAATGTTGAGAATATTATATGCCCAGTGAATGGAATTCTCTTCTGGGTGGAATTTGCCTCTTAAAATGTTTGTTGCTGACTTGTATTTATTTTGCTGCTGGTAGATTCTGCTTGTGAAGCGCATTGAGGAAGTACTTGACCATGCTTTCGAAGGTGGATGTGGACGCCCTTTGAGACCGCACTCCAAGCTATAGCATTAGCCAATCCCAAATGGCATTTGATGTGGTATTTTTCTTGCTGGCTATGTACCTGTTTTGGAGATTCATCATCGTTCACGGCTTGGATGTCCACGAATGAGCAATTGTTCATTCGGAGCTAATCTCATGCTAGCTCAACCTTTTGCGCGTCCAAATTGGTTTAGCTAATATTCGGAATTTGTATTCGAGTATCCACGAAAGCAGTTGGGAGATCTGCTCCTATCTTTGTGCCTGTCTTTGTGCCTGTGTTCCCTGCATATATTTACAGCGAGATGCAGATCTATGCTTAGTTTGGTATACAAGCAGGGAGGTCCACCTGTTGTTCTCTCTTGTCAGATTTGGGTGTATATGTAATCTATTCCAGGGAAAGTTCAATGTGTAATATCATACCCGTACGCTGTCCATTCTGTTAAAATCAATATCAATAGCACAAGGAATCATCATATAAAGATCCTTATAGGCTATCTCATTAAGTCAATTTTGTCTTTAAAAAATCAGCCACTTTTGTGCTGTCAAGTTACACTTATTTTCATGTTTTGGTTATGTTTTCAGAGTTTCACTAAGCTGCTCAGTACGTTTCGTTGTGGATGTGCCCCAGCCGGAATGGATCAGCACAGTGTTGTGCATTAGGGATGCATCTCAGCCGTCCAATCGCGAGCCAACGATCCAGGCCGCCAACTACAGCATCATTGCTGAGGAATCGCTAGAGTAATTTCTGAAACAGCAAAAGCATATTGCGTAGTGAAACACTGTAGCAGCTCAGTTTCCTGTAGCAACAGGCACCTCTGCATTGCTGCAGAGGATTCGGATCCCTCGAGCCTGGCTAAGCTAGGGTATGGGAAGAAATGCAACATGGGGTTGTTTGGTTGGTTGCTTAGATGGTATAGAGTGAGTTGAGACGATGTTTAGTTGGTTTGATGGGTGATACATGATATGGAGGTGGAAAATTTTTTAGCGAAGCATTTTTTCCGTTTGAAATTTAACAGCCCTTATTTTGCTTTATAAACACTTTTTCTAGAGGAAGCTTTATGCTTTGTAGACCCTCAACCCACTTAAGTGCACGTATAATAGTGTGATGTCATATGTCTATATATATTATCACATAAGATTTTTTTGCTTATATAGAAGAGAAAGTAGTTGTCTCTTTGTGAAGAGACGATCATATAGATAGTATAAAATACTATTACGTTAGTTATTATTTATAATAAATACTTTTTATATCATAATTAAAATATTATAGAATTTTATAGAGACATCTATTGTAAAAGCTATCTTCAGTTTTGTCTTTAGATGATATGGATAAATATATAGCTATTAGTCATCTCTATTATTGTACATACTCTAATATACACTGATAACTTTTTTTTACAAAAATCATTTGACTTGTATTAATAATAACACAATATTAAAGTACATGCGTATTTTACTTTTACATCTAAGAGACTCGGTGAACAACTTATTACTATCACGTGTTGAACTTTTTTTATCTCTCACACCCCAGACTCAGATTTTGCAACAGCATGCCGGCCGACGACGAAGGGGGGAAGCGTATTGGCGGCACAGAGCGAGCTTGACTGGGGAGGGGACTCCGGCAACGAAACATCAGGAAATCTGGTCGCGTCCCCCTCGACGTAGCCAGAGCCCGTCGGCTAAATCATCCATCTATTCTAGACGGAAGAGTTCACGTCTTTAGGAGGCTTTGAGCCGGTTCGTTCGTGACTCGAGCCGAGCCGCGAAAAAAATTATGTTTAAGTTTTTTTTAAAAAAAGAAAATTACAATTAAATCCTTTTTAGGAAAAAAGTTACGAATAGATTTTTTTTCGAAAAAAGATACGACTAGATCTTTTTTCGAAAAAAGAATATATATTACGTCTGATCCTTTATGCGTTTTCTAGCATTGCGCTCGGGTCTTTTTACGGAAAATTAAAATTACAATTAGGTCTTTTTCAGAAAAAATAATACGTTCAGTTTTTTTTTTGAAAAAAATATACATTGCATTTAGGTCATTTTTTTTTATTTTTCTAGCATTACGTTTAAGCCCTTTTACAAAAAACACAAAATTCTTTTTATGTTCTTTTCGCGTGTTTTTTCGATTTACTCGTGTAGGAAGCGACAATCACGCGTTTTTTCGATTTTCTCGTGTATCAACCAACGTGCGGCTTCCCGCCTTCTTCCCCCTCCTCCCAGGACACCCTTCAAGAACGCTCCCTCCGCTCGGCCCCCTCACCCCAAAGAACCAATCTTTCTACCAATCCCCAATCCCCTCGAGAATGCCGTCGCCGCTTACGCGCCTCCGCGACCTCGAGTTCTACTCGCCGCCGTCCAAGCTCCTCGCCGACCGCTTCATCCCCACCCGGGCGGCCGGGTCCTCATGGACCTCGACCTCGCCTGGGCCTCCCTCTACACCCGCCGCCAAGACCCGGACACATCGCCCGGCGTCTGCAGGGTTCGTTTCTTGGCTCCCTCCTTTCGGTGTCCGCGCTCGCGCCGGTGTGGTGTCTGTTGATTTCCCCGTGACCGTGAGAGTTGTTTCTTGGCTTCTTGCACATTCATTGTTGTTGATACCAACTGATTTGGTTTACTTATGTAAGACTTTGCAGTCGCTTAGCAGCTTTATGCGTCTTCTTGAGATTAGAGAGCTCTGTCGCAAAGACTTTGCAGTCGCTTAGCAGCTTTATGCGTCTTCTTGAGATTAGAGAGCTCTGTCGCACGTTGAACAAAGGACCTGACAAGCGCCGTGCCATGAAATGAGTGAATTCAGGGTGTTCTATCAGAAAGAAATTAGAACGGGTAGCAGCAGACAGTGTGTGTTGTTATACCTGAATCTGCCTTAATCTTAACGTGTTCATTTGTTTTCAATGGACATACATGATGATGCAGGAAAAGAAAGATTTGATCTTAGAAGGGTGCAATGTTTGTTTACTTCAATATAGTTCCATATAGTATTCACGAGAAGATAGTGTGTAAAAATTTGCATCTAGTCGCAGAATGACTTAATGGTTCTCTTTCACTGAATGTGCCGTGTAAGAGCAGCAGGAGACAGAGTATTAACATTGCAAGAGTAATGTAATTCTGCAAACGTTTTTTGCAGTTTTGTCTCCTTGAATGATGCAACTTGAGGATCATTTAACAAACCAAATGTTTTTCATTGAAATTCTGCTGCAGTACCCAAAAACAGTACTCTATGCGCCAGGGATGGCTAAGGACTTCTATCCGAGCCTTATGGACTGGGGAAAGGAAAATATCCTGTGTGAGGACCCTCCCCCTTAATCCCCCATTACCCATGCATAAGCAAGCATAAGTAGTCCATTAGCATTGTCATTAGCATTAATCATCATTAGTAATCATCCTTTAGACATGAGCATCAATGCATTGCATATTATGCATCAGTGTATAAGCCAAAGCATGCATGCAGTGTGCTGGCAGTGAAATGGTAAAAGAGGGAGGCAGCAAAGGTAACTCAGTAAGGCAGTAAATTGGTAAAGTAGTAAGGTGGTAAAGTAGTAAAGGTAGTTAGTAAATTTCAGTGCTGTAGTGAGAAGATAAGGCTTGCATTGGAAGGAATGCTTGTCTCAGCCCTTTCTTGCTGTCGATACAAACAAGGCAGCAAGGCAAGAGTGCTGCCCTTTGCTTTATCCTCAAAGCCAGAGAAGGTTCATTTCCATTTCTAGTTTGCAACCAAGGCAGCACAGCCCTCCTCTTTTCCTTCTGCCTTACAGCCATATCCAAGGCAACAAGAACCCAAGTTTCTCATTTCTAGCAGCAAGCCATTCCCAGCCAAGAACCGAAGCTCACAAGGAGCAAGAGCAAGCTCCAGAAGGCAACTGGAAGGAGCAGGAGCAGCTGAAACCCAATTCAAGAGGAGGAACTAGGAGTCTGTTTCTTCTCCATCAAACCCTAGCAGCACAAACATTCCAGCATTCACCAGCACCGAGTATATTAGCAAGAACATCAAGTAAGTTTCTTGCCATCAGAAAGTAGTGGTAGAAGAGGAGATGCAGTATAGCTAGAGAAAGAAGAAAGTGGTCTCAGCATATTTTAGATTCATCCATGACCTTGGTCTCAAAAGGTTTGAGCCCCAGTAGCTCACGAGGAGCGCCCTAGCTAGGTAGTACCAACATCCTCGCCACCCAACCTAGAGCTCAAACCCATTTCTATCATAGACCCCCTACCTGTCAACCTTACTCAAGAAGTAGCAGCTCAGTAGAACAAAGCACTGAAAACAAAAATAGCAGAGCTGGCCGAAAGTTGCATACATGCAGAGAAGTAGTACTCGGTAGTAGTAACAGCCAACCGAGTGACTTCTAGCCAAGTAAATTAGTAGTAGTAGTAGTAGCTTGCGGCTAGAAAGCCATAAGGCTTGGCCAAATCAAGTGACAAACAGAGAGTAATTAAATAGATGACAGTGATAAGAAACAAGGAAATGAAGTATACTTGCATGCAAGTCACTAGGAGTGTAAAGGGAAATTTAGTAGGAAAGTAAAGCATGGCATAATCATCAGGAAGCATAAATATTAGTCTTATGTGTATAAGAGGAAGCAGGCATAACTTGTGATGAAGAGACAGTAAAGAAATAGATGGCAGTGAATAAAAGTGAAAATGAGAAATGGAAAGAATAAGCAGCGAAATGGCAGAGGAGTAGAAATGGATCAGTACCTGCATGCATACATCATCAGCATTAGTAATTGCATTAGGCTTATAAAAGAAATATAAATAACCATGTAATGCATGCATGTAAACACATGAATGTCAAATTTGTTAAATTGATAAAACTGCTGAAACTGAAAGGTTGAAAGTGCTACTTGTCGGCGTTTCGAGCACTGGCAAGTAAGTTTGTAAGTCTAAGGGGTCAGCGTTCCCTCTCCCTGAATGGTTAGACTCAAAAGTCCAAGGTGTATACTGGTTCGGGCCGAATGTCCCTACTCCAGTTCGTGTGGCAATGTTGTATTGCTTTTGGTGCAGAAGGCTGCACAGCGATTACAAGTGAGGGTTTGAATACAAGAGTGTTTCTTGTTGTCCCCGTGTGTGTGCGTGTGTCTATCCGCTCAGTCCGTCTGCCTCCTCCTCTCCCGGAGGGCCCTGCCCCCCTTTATATAGGCGGGAGGGGCAGGTTACATCGAGAATCGGGAGAAGGAAGGAAGGAAGGAGAAAACTAGACTAGGAGCCCTAGTCCTTCGCCTTGGTTATTGGTCGCCGTCCGCCCGCCCACCGGGTTTGGTAGGCTTGCTAAGCGAGCGATTCATTGTTTCCTTGGGAAGCAGCGCACTCCTCTGGGAACCTAACAGTCTTGATGTTGCGGCGTAGCCTGGCGCTACCTCGGGAGAGGCGCGTCCCCATGCTTCGTGTGGTGGGCGATGGGGATGGATGGAGTTTTGACTTGGGCAACCCTTGTCTTGCCTTGGGAAGGGCCACCTACCCGTCACGGTCACCTCGGCGATCTGTCCGTGGGCACGTGGCCAATAGTCGGCGGAGGCGACACATGGCCCTTGATGTAGGTTGCCTTAGCTTGGTCGGGCTCGGGAGAGCCCGACACGTGACGAGGGTCGGCGTCCCACTTGGCGGGATTGCTCGCCCGCTGCGGTGGGGACAAGCGTCCTTTGCGGCCCGCCGGTCCTTTGGTCGGAGTTGGGCCGCGGCTTGTCGGTCGGAGCTGAGCTTGACGCGCCTGCTTGCCATCTGGGCCGTTAGGGTACCTGGTATGAGTATTCGTCGAGAACCCGAACCCCGGCGAGTTAAATCGATACGGTCGGGGTTGAGCTGGTTGTGCTCTAACGCATCCGCGGCTACCTAAGAGTTGCCAAAGGCATTGAACCGCCGGAAGCTTTTAATTGCCGTTGCCGCGCGCTCGCATGGCTTGGTGCGTCGTGACCATTCGTCTTCTCCGCCGCCGGGACGTGAAGGCGCCGTTTTCTGCGCTTGACATTTATGCGAGTCGTTTGATCTTCCTTCCTCCGGGTATATAGGGCACCACCGCTTGCTTGAGCGGTTGTCCCCATCCAGCGTCTTCTTTCTTGGAATCCCTAATGGCTTGAGGCACCGATCTTGACCGGTGATGAGGTGAGGTGGAGGAAGAAGATCCTTTGGCGAGCTCGGGCCGAGCATGATCGAGCGATGGCCGAACTCTCGGAGGGGGAGGCCGTGGCCCGCGACATTGCTGCGGTCGACGCGTTGCTCGAGGTTGCTCCGAGGCTCTTCGAGGTGACGGAGGTCCTTTTGGAGGCGATGGCGCAGGTGTGCCGCGGGTAGCCGTCAGTGCGGCAGTACTGGCGCGATCCGAGAATCTTAATATAGTGCTTGGTGTTGAGATAGCTTCACCATATCATGTAGCTTCGCGTAGCGTTGTGTAGTGTTTGAGGCTGTTGGCCACCTTATGTAGCATTGTAAAGCTCCAGCCTGTAAGGCCAATAATAAAAATTTTCTCTCCTTTGTGACTGTTTGTGTCTTTGTGATGAGCTTGTCTTGGATGTTTTTCCCAACTAACCCAGCCCTCGGGGTTTGACAGCCGGTGGAAGATCGTTCTTTCTGTGCGCGGGCAGTCGGACGCCTTTCTCGTAGTCACAAATGTTTGTCGGGAGGCTTTGGGTGCTCGTTTGAACGTCGTGACTAGACGCGGCCTCGGTCGGCTGGGACGACCAGATGCCTCTCGGGAGCTTCTGGTGCCCGAGTGCTCGTTTAACGTCGTAGCTTGACGGTGCCTTGGTCGGCAGGGGTGACCAGATGCCTCTCGGGAGGTTCTGGTGCCCGAGTGCTCGTTTAACGTCGTAGCTGGACGGTGAAGAGGAACGCGGTATGCTACGCTAGCACAAAAAAAAATCTACCGCGAAACCAGAAAGCTACTCGCAAGAAGGGGATCATAGATAAGATTACCACTAGACGCGATTCGCGAATCCTTCGCGTCGATGTAGTGGATCGTCCTCGCCGCGATCGTTGCGTCGATGTAGTGGATCGTCCTCGCCTTGCCGTGGATCGTCCTCCCACGCCGCGATCGCAGCAGCGTCACCGCAATAGTCCACACGTCCGAGATGGAACGCCGCGTCGTGTGCAAGCACCGTCGCTCGGCGAGGCAATGAGAGAAGTAGGCTAGGGTTTGAGTGAATTACTCCTAAACCGTGGGAAAGCACACCTGCACCCTTCCTCCTCCTCCTTATATAGCCACGAGATGAAACCCTAAACTAGGGCCCATCGTGCTAAGCCCACGAGGTTCATTAATTACGGATCCAATCCAAATTAATACGTCCCACCCATTAAGTGTGTGACCTGCGGGTTCACATACGTTTGGACATGGATTCGAAAACTCCTTTTCAATCCAATAGTTGGTAGTGGCTTCTTGCAAAGTATACCAACTCCCAAACATACTATGATCAAATCGGATAGAACCTATCAAAAGTACTCATGTAATAATCCCTTTGCCAAGTATATGAAGATTGATCTCAAGGCGAGAAGCATGTCATCCTTTGATGATTCAATCCATCTCTCGTATCCGTGATATATTAATAAGTTGTGATTGACTCTCAATCACGGCATGGCCATGCACTTCCTTAATCATATCACACGAGTGGCCTTGTCATATATCTTCGTTTCATTGGAGTGGCAAATTCCATCTTGATTGCTTACTTCCTCTGCACGTTTCATACTAAACATGAAAGCTACCTTTATAACTATCCGGTTAGGAAGTAGTGTTTGATAGCCCCAAGGAAAACTATTACACATGTAGGGAATATGACAATCTCGTGTCTAAGGATCATACATCTACTAGGTATGAGATACATCGATGACACATAAGAATGAAACATTCTCGCGATGTCCCATTCAAGGTCTATCTAACCCATGTTCTTCAACATGCGTCCACAATGTATAGATGATATCTCCATATCCCATGATCTATGAAGCATGATCATCGATCACTACATGTCTTGATCTATTCATCGTTGTCCTATCGATGATATCCGATCGAGAGATATTTATCGAATTACATCATTAAGTAAAGAGCTTCATAAGCAAGTCACATACTTGTTGATCAATACAATGATATACATTCATTGGACCAATAATCATATTATTATTCATAAACATAGTCATGTTACAATCATCTAAATGATTGCCTCAAGGGCATAACACTAACAGACGGTGCCTTGGTCGGCAGGGGCGATCAGATGCCTCTTGGGAGGTTCTGGTGCCCGAGTGCTCGTTTAACGTCGTAGCTTGACGGTGCCTTGGTTGGCAGGGGCGATCAGATGCCTCTCGGGAGGTTCTGGTGCCCGAGTGCTCGTTTAACGTCGTAGCTTGACGGTGGGCGTCCCTCCCGAGTCCTCGTCCGACGAGGGTAACTGCGAGAGGCGGCCGCCGCTATCCGTGTACGCCCGTCCGCAGTGTGGGACCCGAGGGTGAGCGACGCGCGTTTACCCGCGTTGGTTTGAACGCCGTGCTCGTGAAGCTAATAACGGGTAGTCCGAGTGGGTCCTGGGATGACGCCGTGAAAAGGCGCCTTGCTCGGTCGGAGACTCGAGCGGGGGATCCCCATGGCGTCGAGTGTCTCAACATAAAAGATGTTGAGACCATCGCCGCCATCCATAAGCACCTTCGTGGCGCTTCTTCCCACGATGGGGTCGACCACCAAAGGATATCTCCCGGCCGCGGGGCGTGGTCGGGTGGTCGATCCGTCGAAAGTGATCGGGACTCACCACCAAGAAATTGGGGGCGGTGGAGTTGCGGTGTGGACTTCGTGGAAGGCGAGCTTAAGCCGCGCTTGTCGGCATAGCACGCCGTCCGCCAAAGATCATGAGGCGGCCGTCGGGTTCAGGAACTCGGCGTCGCCTTTTTTTCTCCTCGGCCCGTGGGGCGGGCTTGCTTCTTTCCTTTGCCCGCGGCGTCGTGGGTGCCGGAGAAGCGTCTCGGGACCTCGCGATCCGGTGCTTGTGTTGACGGGAGCCGTGTTGTGGACACGGGCATCCATCGGCTTCGAAATGGTCGGGCGTGGCGGTGGCGCGCGCTGCCGCTTAGCGAAGCGGTCGGCGATCGCGACCACTGACTCGCGGACTGCTTCCCGTCGCTTCCGCTTGTCGGAGCGGTCGGGAGGACCGTTGAGGCGAGCTCTTGCTTGGCCTTTCCCCTTCGAAAATGGCCCCACGCCTCCTCGCGGGGCGTGGTTGATGGCGATGTCGAAGCTCCTTGGTGGTTACGGGCTTAACGCACCCAATTTGTGCACCAAGGCCTTGCGGGAGGTGCCGTAGATGAATGCCCCCACGACGTCGGCGTCGGAGGCGTCGGCGACTCATTGCTGCCCGACGGAGAAGCGCGGATGTAATCCGGAGGTTTCTCCCTTCTTTGCTTGCGGCTTTTCAGTCCCAGAGTTCCGGCGCTTGTAAGTGCCACGAAGTTGCCAACGAAGAGGCTCTTCAAGTCGGCCCGCCTCGATGGTTTTCGCGGCGGTACTCGAGCGAGCTCGAGCCGAGTCCGCGAGATAGATGGGAGGTATTGGATGATGAAGAGATCATCGCGGCTCCCCGCCCGCAAGACGCGGCCGGTAATCTTCGGCCGGACACCGGGTTCGTGGCCCGATGTATTTGGCTATGTTGGTAGGTGCCCTAAATCGGCGGAAATCCGCATGGCGGATCCTCGACAAAAGCCCGTGGCCCCGGCCATCGAAATTTGGCCATAAATCGTCCACGGCGGCCGTATCTCGACCCGCGACCGGGCCGCTTTGTCCATCGCTTTCCTCCGTGCCTCGAGGTGGCACGGACGTCGTCGCGTCGCCGAGGCGCCGCAAGCCGGGCGCGAGAGGCTGGGTTGTTCGTGGTGCGCCGCCGCCTTGCCGGACCCATCCGGCTCCGGCAATGTCTTGGTCCGCGGCCGGAGGTGGCGCCCGAGTGATGAGCCGGAGACACGCATGTCTTGCCGCAACACGTTCCACCACCGGAGGTTCAGTGCGTGGCCTTGGCCTGCAGGTGGCCGGCTCAGAAGGCAGCGGAGCGGCATAGCAACGCGGCCACGTTTTGGCTTGCGTGGGAAGAACCGAGGGTCATCGATTCCTCCACCACCGGTGGTGTACCCGACGTGCCGTCCCACGCGCACCACCGAGCACAAGCGGGGCTCGGTGATCTCGCTCGAGTTGGCTCGGAGCTCGTCGAGCTTCGGCCGCCGGACCTCCACTCGTCGCCATTTCTTTGTTGAAGCTTCGGCCTGGCGGCTTGGCGCGCCAATGCCGCTCGTCTTGACATTCCTCTTCCTGCGCCATGGTGCGCTGGATGAGGGCCCCCGTAGCCGCGGGGGTTAAGGTCAGGTCGACCGTGCCCGCCATGTTGCACTCACGAGAGTGACGTCTGCGGGCGGCGTGCTCCATGTCGGAGCTGGAATCATGGCTGGAAGAGTCTTCCAGCAGGTCGTGAACAGAGACCGGCATATAGCCGGCAATGGCCACGAGTTGTGATCCTACGGGAGGTGATGCGGTCATCATCCCGAGTTCACGGGTGCCGCTCCCAGGGAGGGCGAGGCGCTCGCGGAGCTCTGGCCTTGGGGCCTGTAGGGGCCCTAAGCCGAGGTGGCGGTCGCCGAACGGAGTCGAGCTCTAGCGGCGCCGGTCCTCGAGTGTGACGGAATGGCGCGGCGCTCCCCGCCGAGTGGCGATGAAGTCGAGGAGCCGAAGCGGATCCGGCTCTCGACGCGACACGCTGTCGTGGGTGAAAAAGCCATCGTGAGAGGCAAAGGGAATCCGGAGATGTCGATGAAGACGCGCGAAGGCCCCTACAGCGCGCGCAACCGCCGGCGCGTTCGAGCACCGCAAGTAAATTTGTAAGTCTAAGGGACCACGCGTTCCCTCTCCACAATGGTTAGACTCAAAAGTCCAAGGTGTATCTTGGTTCGGACCGAATGTCCCTACTCCAGTTCGTGTGGCGATGTTGTATTGCTTTTGGTGCAGAAGGCTGCACAACGATTACAAGTGAGGGTTTGAATACAAGAGTGTTTCTTGTTGTCCCCGTGTGTGTGCGTGTGTCTATCCGCTCAGTCCGTCTGCCTCCTCCTCCTCTCCCGGAGGGCCCTGCCCCCCTTTATATAGGCGGGAGGGGCAGGTTACATCGAGAATCGGGAGAAAGAAGGAAGGAAGGAGAAAACTAGACTAGGAGCCCTAGTCCTTCGCCTTGGTTATTGGTCGCCGTCCGGCCTCGCCCACACCGGGTTTGGTAGGCTTGCTAAGCGAAGCGATTCATTGTTTCCTTAGGAAGCAGCCAGACCGCCTCTCTGGGAACCTAACAGTCTTGATGTTGCGAAGCGTAGCCTGGCGCTACCTCGGGAGAGAGCGCGTCCCCATGCTTCGTGTGACTGGGCGATGGGACTGGAGTTTTGACTTGGGCAACCCTTGTGCTACCTTGGGAAGGGGCCACCTACCCCGTACGGTCACCTCGAACGATCCTGTCCGTGGGGCACGTGGCCAATAGTCGGCGGAGGCCTGACACATGGCCCTTGATGTAGGTTGCCTTAGCTTGGTCGGGGCTCAGGAGAGCCCGACCTGTGACGAGGGTCGGCGTCCCACTTGGCCGGGATTGCTCGCCCCGCTCTGGTCGGGGACAAGCGTCCTTTTGCGGCCCCGCTGGTCCCTTTGGTCGGAGTTGGGCCCGGGGACGGCTTGTCAGGTCGGAGCTGGGCTTGACGCGGCCTGCTTGCCATCCTGGGCCGTTGGGATACCCCTGGTATGAGTATTCGTCACTACTCATATTAATAAAATGTTGTAGATTAATGTAATATAATTTCAGGACCCGAACAGAACCCGCAGATCGACTTGAACCTATTTTCGAGCGAGGCCGAACCTTCCGGGTCTATTCCAGGCAAGCGTTTTCCTTTGATCATATTTTTATTAAATGTTTTACTGTTTTATGAATTATGGTATCCTCACTGCATTGAAAATTATCTTTGAATGAAAATTGTAAATTTGAAAGTGTGGGTTGATGGAATGAATGGTTTGGCAGAAGAATTGGAAAATGAATGGTTAGAAAGGTTGATGGGTAAGCATTTGTGGATAATGTGTTGGTGTGTGTTAAATGGAAGGGTAGAGGACGCCGATGAGGAGGTGGTCGCCGGTGGGGCCCTCTACAGTTGGCTAGCATATAAGGTTAAATAACAAACTATTTCTGGGCAATGAGCTGTAAATTTTAGTACCAACCACAGTGTGTGAAATCGGTCAGAAAAGGTTGTTCTAGGATGGTATTAGTTTCTCCACAATGGGTAAGAATGTATAGTCGTGCTGGGAAATGCCGGTATAACCCAGGGGGACTGGAAAGGAGTTGGTTGGGGCGGTATATTTGAAGCCCGATGGGTACTGCTGGCAAGATGTCAGAGTACAGTACTACTGGCAGGATGCCAGAGTACAACTTTATGAGAGGTGGGGTAATCTAGGGGTGGTGTACCCCATACTCAGTACAGGGTGGAGAACTAATACCGGAATAGGATAAACGTTCTGTGGCATCTCTTGTGGGTGTCACTGTGGGTAAAGTGGTGCAAACCTGTGCAGGGTAAAAATCTTGAATTCAAGCCAGTCTCTTGGATTAGAGACTACAGAAGTCATACTCATTATTAGCAGTGTCTTTTAGAAATATAAAAGTGGCAACCTTTAAAACTAAAGTCTATTCTTTAGAAAAAGGGTATTTTGGAAGGAGAAGGGTTGTAGGTGGAATTGTATAGGAAAATTGGGTATTTTGAAAAGCATCTACTGCATTCATATTTATTATTGCTTGCTAAGTACTTAGTACTCACCCTTGCTTAACCATGGATCTCACCCTTGCTTAGACGGTGAGATCCATGGATCATCCTCCGAGGATGATCCATGGATCTCACCCTTGCTTAACCCTCCCCTTGCTTAGACGGTGAGATCCATGGATTATCCTTCGAGGCCTGGGTGGAGGATCTTTCGTAGGAGCAGGATCTACCGGAGGACGGTTACTACTACCAATACTACTACCAGGAGGAGTAGTAGTAATAGCCGATCCTATGCCCGTGCTAGTCAGCCAGTCGCTAGCCATTCGGCGGAAAATAGGAGGTTTAGTAGTCTTTTGTTGTAATATATCCTTTTGTAAGCTGAGATATGTAAGATAGCCTGCGTGGCTAATGGAATGAAATAAAGCTTCCATTTGTGAGTCTCTAATTATTGTTTTGCTAGTTACTGTTCTGAAGCCCGTATAATTAACTCTAGGTAACAGTTGTTACCGGGGGTTAATTATGCGGGTCGCCACATCCTGGCAGTGGCCATTGGTCCTGGTGTACATCTAAGGAATGAGGGCAACACGATAAGGGAGCTGCTATGACGCGATATGGAGAGTGAGTACCCCACAAATGTTGCTTCATCTTGAGATGGCAAAAGGCTGGCTGTTGGATTTGCATAGTCCCAAATTGAAGTCTGGGATGTCCAGGGGATGCATCGGTTATAAGTCTTTTCTCATAATCTTTTTCTTTCCAGAGTTTAGCTTTAGTATCCTTCTGTGCAGTGGGAGCCAACATTCAAGAAAATTTCACATGTTTTCTAACGATTTTTCTACTCCTATCATTACTGTCAGAGTTTAGAAAGAATGACCGAAATTGGTATCAAATGGAGCTTGCTGCCATGTGTTTACAGATAAGGACCTTTGAAGGTCACAATGGCACATTGGGAAGCCGTGATACATATATAAATTACTATGATGGTATGTTTGTTGGTCAGATCATGCTACATTACCTTCAAATTTCAGTGCAAACAGCGACTATACATTTTCTTTTGTTCGTGAATATCTTCAGTGCAAAAGACAACAATACTTTTCCTTTTTGTCTTACATGAATATCTTTTCTGCTTTAATTTCATTCAGATCTGGCAAGGGTGTGTTCCATCTTAAAGGGCACAAATCTGAGGTGTGTGGTCTGATATGGTCTCCAGATGAACTGCGGCTTGCCAGTGGTGCAAACAACAATGTTATTTATCTGTCATTCCTTAAACTTGGGACCAGCTAGGTTCCTTTATAGGTTTACTGAGCACACTGCAGCAGTAAGAGCCCTTGCTTGGTGTCCTTTCAAGGCAAATAGGCTTGCTTCCAGTGGTGGGACCGCTGATCGTTGCATCGAAATCTGGAACACCAAGATCAGAACATGCACAAAAACGACAGAAACAGGCTCTCAGGTAATGCATTTCGGTTCAGTTTACATCACATTATCTACTTACTGCATCTGACAGCAATGTGGTGATGATATTCTTTGATGCTCTTGGGAAGGTCTGCGCATTGGAGTGGAATCGGCATATGAGAATGAGGTTGAGTGCTCCTGGTTATAATAATAACCAGCTAAGCCTGTGGTCGTTTTCTTCCATGGAGAAACTTGTAGATTTAGAACGGCACACTTCAAGAGTTCTTGAGCTTAGTCAGGTAAGCCAAACAAACTTTGACTTGGCCTGAAATATCGCTTCTCCACTGAAGATCCTACTGTGCAGAACCCCGATGGTTTAACAGTTGGATCGGGTTCAGAAGACAAAACGGTCTGCTTATGGAAATTTTTTGAACCGCAGCCCCCTTCGAAGAAAGTTACTGCTGATGATGACAGTATTCTGTCACTCAAGAGGCTGCACATTAGATGACAGAGTACACTGAAGGTGGGAGAAGTATATTCTGCAACGAAGACACTTCAAAGTACTCGAATTGCCAATGTGCAACTTGGCAATTGATCTTTCGTGTTGACTACCAGCAGGAAGAGAAGCTGAAACTCTTCTTGCTCAAAAACTCCTCACTAGTTGCCACTTACTGTAAATTTTACATACATGATTCTTTCAGTGGCCTGTCTGCTTCATGATTACATTCATTTGTAAATAAGGAAAACATCAACCAACTATTGTCCGCTGAAGCACTGACTGTATAGTCTGTAATTGCCCTGTAAGTATGTCCTTAGAACACTGGAGACAAAGAAGAACAAAGCCTGTGTAAATGCTGACGTGATCTGTAAGAATATTAACGGCAACATGACAAATAATTTGTGGATTCTCGTTTCGATCTCTCAGTTGAAATACCATGCCTGTAATAAACTTGCGAGAGATAAAAAACAAGCTGCATTGGCATCGTATTCTCATTTTGCTTTGACATTTGGCCCATTTGTAACGAGTGACCATTGAACTGAATTACAGTAACTCTTATGATTCATTGTTTTCTCGATGGGAAAAATACAACTGCAAAAAGTTGCGTATACATGTCGTGTACCATCTTTTTGTTCATTTACACAATTACGAATTTTGTAAGATAAACTGGGCATCCAACAGCACACATGATGTGTAGAGATACGATGCAGCATTCACTGTCCCCATCCTGAACTCAGCTTCCATCAGGATTCTTCCTGCGCCTCCCTGTCAATTGTCAACTCCTCGATAAGTTGTGGTGAAATAAAAGGTTTTTGCAATCAGGACAATAAATCATATACAGTACAATAGGAAACATCATATTACTTATCCTAGTCACTCTCTTTTATGAGATCTACTCATTCAATTGACTCATACTGTACAGTTACTTAGGTATGCTTGAATTAGCATCATGCTCATGCATAGCAGCATAGGTGTCTTACCGTTAAAGCCTCTGTTCCAGAGAACCTCAGAATCAATTGTGGTGAGATGTTGATCATCAAGCCTCTTCCATGTCTTGATGGACTTCACTCCTCGCCACTCACCGCTCACTGTCTTCTCAAGTTGCACAGACACCACCCTTGCTCTCCTTGACCATCCAGCCTTCCCATACGCATGGTAACCGAATCCACCAGCATAGCACAGCTGAATACCACTGAGCTTCCCACAAAAGTCATTTATGTGATCATGTCCTATAAAGGCAGCCTTCACATCTCCAGCCTCCACCATGCTGGCGAAGAACCCAGAGTTGATTGATGGTGAGCTGATACCTTCCTGCTTTACTCCTGTGAAATTTGATGCTGTAAAGCTGCTGAACTCTGGCAATGGAATATGGAAGTACACAAGGCCAGGTGCTGGCTCCTTCTGTTTCGGTTGTTTAGTCATATACTTTGTCTGCATTTTATAAGTTCCGTTATTCATAACATGCAATATGTCCAAAGCACCAACACAATAACCTTACCTGTATAGGAATTAGTGTTAACACCTAACATCTTGGTTGTTTTATCTGGCTATATTTAATCCTAATCCGTAAAATATTTAGAAACCAACGTTTTGGGAAATATAGTACCAGCAAAAAGAAATGTCATCTGTTTTGAATTAGCAATTAATTTCTTGACTTAAGTCTTCATAATAATTAGCGACAGCATTTTGCAGAGTTAATATGGTTCAAGAGATGATTAATATATTGTTGATGATAGCATCCGCCCAGCAATTTCAGGAATTTTGTAATATATGGTAAGCTTGGCTTACTTTCAAGTTTCAAATAGTCCTTTTACTCAGTTGAACGTTTCACTATGGTATTGCTCCTACGTTGATAAGATGGCCCAAAAGAGAAAAAAGAATGATGAATTCCCAAGCAAAAATCCTGATTTTCATTTGAGTATATTCTGTATGTCAGAGGAAAGTGCATATATTATTTACGCCAAGACGATTTTTTTTTGAAGAATATCACTAACTTATTCACCTGGAGACTTGAAGATGTTTGTTGGAACCAGACTTGCTGCGAAGCCTTGATCCAACCATAACCATGGATTGAGGGCACAGTAGAGTAGTCACCACTGTCAAGAAAATAAAGGTTGAGCACTGATTTGTTAGCCAGCAATGTTCCTTCAACCCCACCAACTTCCAAATTATAATTTCCATAACCATCAATTTCTACTCCTTCTGGATTGAATCGGGAAAGGGTGTTCTTCATGCCTACAAGGTGACGCATCACACCCTCACGAGACAGGGTACCCTCTTGGTCATGGTTCCCAATCACAGCAGCCCAAGGAAGTTTCATGGAAATGGCTGGAGCAATTGCTGTATCCATAGACTTGGCCGCATCAGTTGCATCCGCGCCATAGATGTTATCACCTGCCCAACAAACACTGTCATGATGGAATTCTATGAAGTTACAAGTCTACAGATATTGGGGTAGGCAATCACCAGTATGAGGTATGAACATTGACCATCACTGCAATGCAAACTTTTTTTAATAATACAATGTAAAAGCAAATTCATTACGATGCTGTTTTCCCTAGAACAGCATTGGCTGCAAAAGTTGCAGCTTTGGAAACATCGACCAAAATTACCCGTGAAACAACATGACAAAAACGAGACAGCAACCTCGAGATAATCACAAAGGCGGCTACGTTTGTACTGTTCTCTTAGGCTCCATTTGGCACAGGAAGTGGTTATCACTCATGGACGAATCCATCATCAGACCAGTTCATTCTCGGACCGATCAATCAACTGGGGAACCTCACTGATTGGGCATGGCATGCCACTCGGGACCCCCCTCAGATCGGAATTCCCGAATCCAATCGGAAGCACGAGCTCCAGTGTCCCGGTCCCCACATCGTTATCACTTTGGAAACCCGTGGCATTCTTCTTGTACTTATCAAGGAGTTAGAAACTACACTGGTTAAATTCGCTGAAGACCTCATTATTAGCTTATATGCTCACTGATTAAATTGGTCCACTTACTGTATGTAACTGCAGTTGCAACCAAATTACTGCGTAATTCAACAAAGCGAGTCACCTTCTAGTTGTCAAGCAATAACCAAAGGAATAAACTTTACCATTCCGATTTCTAGATTCCTGACTTCGAGATTGGAAGCAAAAGTGACATTGAATTAGTCAATTCAGAGACGGGAGGAGGAGATTGGTGACCGACCGGTGAAGACTACGAGGTCGGGGTCCTCGGCGCGGAAGACGCGGTAGAGGAAGGCGGTGGTGTTGAGGTCGGAGCATCCGGCCCCCTGGGCCGGGAGAACGTCCAAGCACCCCGTCCGGCGTCCGTCCGCGTAGTGCATGTCCGCCACCTGCACCACCTTGAACGTCCCGCCGTCGCGTCGGAACCGCAGCCTAGTATTAGCCTTCTCCTTCCCCGCAGCGTCGGCCCCCGCGGCAGCGAGGAGAAGCAGCAGCGGCAGCAGGTGGATGCGGCGCCGGAGGCCGAGGCCCATGTTGGGCGGCGCGGTGCGGTACAGCGTGGAGTGAGAATTCGGGGATTACTACTGGGATGGTTGTGCACCTTGTGGTTTCCCTGTCTTTATAGGAGACATCATGGTTTATCTAGTTTCCTTTATCTTATTTTTTTTACAAATCTAACTATTTTTTATGTGAATTTTTAAAATTAGCTTTTTTTTTCTCATTGTAAAAGGCGTGATAGGCTGTGCCTGAAGAGCACAGAAGTTGGCTAGAGCTGTGGCAGTGCACATAGGGGTGAAAACGGGTCGAATAATATCCGACCGGATCCGATCAGGACCGGATTTGGGAAGAAAACGAAGATCGGATACGGGATCGGATTCGAAGCTGTCGATATCCGGATAATATGGGATGGGAACCATATAATCGGATAATAAACGCATTCGGATATCCGGATAGTAATTATGTACGTAACTTGTAACCCTCGATCACACTCACAAACCAAGGCCTAGTTCCCCACCTAGCCACCCCCACCCTGAGAACTGAGATCTCAACTCGTCTTCCCGGCGGTCGGGCGACTAGGCGAGCGCCTCCCTCGAGCGACGGGGGCGAGCGCAATCCCAAACAGTTTGGTTCGCTTCATCGAGCAAACACTTATAAGTTCTAACTTCTCCATCCTTCAGGCTTCAGCCTTCAGGTAACTTTTTTTTTGTCGTTGTCCAGTTCGACTTCCATCCCTCCTTGCACAGTTCGATCCCCTGTTGTGATATGTGCTCTCTTTGATAATGCGTCAGTGGTTTCTTCTTCTCAGATCTTAGTTGGGGTTCAAGAAGTGGTGGGATATAGAGAGGAGACATTTTGGTATATTTCTTGATTTGTCCATCCATGGTTTCTGTGATGCCCTTTTTCTTGGACTAGTGGAGAGATTCCTGTACGATTGTGTGTACTCTTGGATGGATCGTTGTGATGTATATGTTCTTGGGTGTGGCAAATGGCTGGATATGCTAGATTGGGCAAAGAAGCATGAGGGTGTTAGGCACTATTAGCGATGATTTCATAAGGCAAAATCCTTCGCAGTATTCTTTTGGTTTGATCGCTACGTTTACTGCTTTCAATTCAGATCGAGATATACTTTAGCTCAATTGGGATGTGGTTTTCAATTAGATGGCCGTGGAGGCATGAAACATGAAATGCATATTCATGCGTTACAGTAGAGAAGAAGAAATCCAAGTACAGCGGTGAAAACGTTAGTAGTTCTTGACCACTTTTAGCCAAGTTGCAAAAAAGACATGAACAATAGTATATCTGTAATCTTTCCTTGCATATCCATACAATTATAAAATGACTTGTATTGACAGTTGATAGACAAACATCTGTGCGAACTTTTAGGATCGCATAGGAATGGAACATTTGTAAAGTCCGTGCTCTGTGCTTACATTCGTGATTTTGCCATTATTGGGCGCTTCCTGGAACCGAGTAAGTTCCGAATGTGACCTATGTACTAGTGTCTGTGATTAAGATTGTGAAAATGCTATCCTGAGTCTATGATATTTGCTGCTTTTGATGAGTAGAACTATATGGCACATGTAAATGTATTGTCCGTTGGCTCATCGAGTTGTATGACTTACCGTAAAAGTGTAAGCTTATCGAGTTATATGATGTTTATTGGGTTTGATTGATATATAACTTGCTACTATGATCTTTGTATGGTTTTAATTCATCATATATTATTCTTTATATGCATGCATTATCCATTTCCAACCCGATTCCGTCATATATCCGACCCGAATCCGTCACATATCCGTCTTGTATCCGTATCCCGAATAACCCGGATTCGTATCCGTATCCGGTTCTGAACCTGGGAAAAAATATGGGTTAGGATACGAGAAGAGCAATATCCGCCCGTATCTGACCTGTTTTCACCCCTAAGTGCACATGAGCGTGGGAGGACGAGCTACCACATCTAAAGATCGTGAGAGGATGCCTTCCGCGCTACCCTAGCAAGGCAGAGTTTTGCCGAGCTCACCACGTGCTCGTGCGCTCGGCCGCCTGCGCCTGCCCATGCACTCCTGCGTCGCACACATTGCCGTGGCGCCGACCACTTCCCTCTTCTTGGACACCGGGAGAATGAGAGTTATTTTTTTCAAATACAAATGTAAAAAGTTAGATTTGTAAAAAAAAAATATAAGACTAGATAAGCAATGATTTCTTTATATGAGAGGTTTGGACGGTTCTGATTTACCTATGTGAGAGTGAGTGTTTTTGTGATGCCCTTGGTGGTGAAACAAATGACGCGGTGGTCGCGCGTGGAATCGTCCTCGTTTTTTTCTAGGAAAATGGCGTGCGAAGCGGTGAATCCATGGTGAGATCGAGCGAGCCCACTTGGTGCCAAATGGTTATCCCATCGCCGTGTACGCCGACGCGGACCTTGTTAACGGTCCAACTCCAAGTCTCAGAAGTAACTACGAAAGAGAGAGAACACCCGAAATTTGCAGAAAGGTTGGGGACTTGGGGTCAAGTGACCTCAATGAATTCCTGCCAAACCCTCGACTCTACGAGAAGGTCGTACTCGATTACAAGTGACGTAAGAACTAAAGAATGGAGAAAATTCTACGATGACTCGTGGACTATTTTTCGTAGATCCGCCGTTGGCCAAGGTGGAGGCCTCTATCACTGGATGGCCACCAAGGAACCAACCAAGTAACAATAGCAGGCTGTGACAATGAAACTCGATACATCCACGAGCGAAATTATGTGTGCTGGTGTTAATTTACGGACGTAATTTCCAGCTGCAACGCCTTTTGCATCGCATCACCAAGAAGCCTGCCTGTGGCGCCGGAGGCATACCACTTCGCCTATTCGCATGGTGCACCGTTTCTGTCGTATTCCATTTGTCTAAGTTTATAAATTTAATTTTTGAATAGTCTTGTTCATAAATATAGAGAACATATTCTATATTTTAATATAAAATTAGTGCGATATTATCTATGTATCTATAATAAATATCCATCTTTATTTTGTATTCTTTACATACATATATTAAATATAGTGTATCTTCTTGACCTATACGAGAAAAATAAATACACCTTATAAATAAACTTGGTCTAGTGAGTACTGATCAACAACGGAAGGGGTGGTGCCACAGGGGGAATTTTTTATCCTTTTGGCCTTGTTTCTGTCTTTTTTTTCGGAAGTAACGCGGTCTTGCAGCGAATTTAGAAAATGGCCAAAACGACAGAAACGAGGCTAAAAGAATAAAAAAATTCACCAGGAGACGGCACCCCCCGCCGAAAATCACCTAACAGGAAACCCTTTAAGTCATTCAACCCGCTTAGATCTCTTATGATTTATGAACCTGTCGAACAATTAATTTTCACTATGTTGGCACAGTAATTTTTTTCCTTTTCTCTACGTTGAGATGGATGCATTGGACAATGAAAAATGGAAATTAACTAGTAGCAGGTACCTTTTGCTGTCCATAAATAATGCTCTGATTCTAACGACTGCATAAATAAACATATAAAACATAGTGATAATACAGATGCTGCAGATTTACATGGTTTCACCATTTATCTGGAACAAACTTCATGTATCAGCAATCAGTCAGTGTTGAACCAAAGTATTCTTGTTAACTTGAATCTGTCATTGAAGATAGAAAGTTCGCACAATTTTTTTAATTTGCAAAATGAGTTGTTTGTTATTGTTATGTTAGTGCTCCTTGAGCTCTTTAAATTTGGAAAATAAGCTCCTTAAAGATTATTTGTTGTTGTTCTGTCAATGCTGAACTAAATTTCCGGTGCTTGTTGTTTTTAAGATCGTTATCTTGATTTAATATTATTGATGTACTTTTACTGAATGTTAATGTTGTGTGCTGTTTATATGGTGGGTAAATAGGTATACATGTGGGTATCGGGTAACCGCGGGCGATGGGTATAGGCGAGGTTCTTCACCGCCACCTTTCGCAGGTATGCCCTGCGGGCGAGATTTTGACTGGCAGGTACAGGTATGGGCAAGTACTACCCATGCCTACCACGCCAGATTGCCATCCCTACTGGGTACTCGCTTTTGCTGAACTATTCGCTTATCTATCGGGCGCACGTGGAGCGTCCGAGTAGCGCAAGACCATGGAAAGACGAGCTGTCGTGCTTGGGATCGTGGAAGGATGCCTTCCACGTAGATCTTGCTGCCGTACCTTACACGGTAAGAAGATGTTATTTTTATAAATACATATATTGAGATGCTAGATTTGTAAAAAAAAAACTACAGATAAACGAACAATTCGCTTTTGAACCGCGGTGTGAATTGTATGCATGTGTTGTTGTGTACTGGCCCACTCATAGGCCGGTCTGGTTGAGCACTTAGCTTGCTCAGACCAGAGTCGTATTTTCCTTTTCAGGGCTGGCTATTTCAGATTCAAATGAGTTGCACTACTAGACTAGTTTGAACTTGGAACTTGCATAACTGCTTTTGTTTGTGATTTGTACCTTGTACGTACTCGGGGGAACTTGATAATCGTAATAATGCCAAGCACAACGTGATGAGCTCACCAGAATCGTAACTACAAACAATTATACGTTCTCAAAAAAAGTATACGTCTCATAATCATTCGAAAACCAACGGCTATATTAACGGCTACCCATCCAATCAATCAAATCATTCCACCTCGGCAACCAAAAAGAAGCAGAACCACCCTTTATTCCCTCTATCAGATTCTCACCAACATCTCAACGTCCCTCTGCTACAAGTAACTCCTGTCCTACTCTTGGAAAAAAATCTATATAAACAAGTGAACAACGACGACCAGATCCAACGCTCCATTAAAAAACCAACACAAAAACATAGTCTAACCACAACATACCGCCATTCCTTTGCAATCAATGGCCACAAGAAAAGCACCATGTTTGGGCCACGTCGTCCTTGTCGCCGCCGCGCTCCTCGCCGCGGCGGCCGCCGGCGACCCTGGCAAGATCGGCATTTGTCACGGCCGCGTCGGGAGCAACCTGCCCCGGCCGGCCGCTGCGGCGGCGTTGCTCAGGCAGAACGGGATCACCAAGGCGCGGCTCTTCCTCCCCGACCCGGCAGTACTCCCGGCCTTCGCCGCCGCCGGCATCGACCTCATGGTCGGCGTGCCGAACGAGAACCTGACCTTCCTCTCCGCCGCGGGTCCCGAGGGCGCGCTCCAGTGGCTGCGGTCCAGCGTCTTCGCCCACGCCCCCGCCGAGCGCGTCCGCTACCTCGCCGTCGGCAACGAGGTGCTGTACAACAACCAGTTCTACGCGCCGCACCTCGTGCCGGCCATGCAGAACCTGCACCGCGCGCTCGTCACCCTCGGCCTCGACGGCAGGGTCAAGGTCTCCTCCGCGCACGCCTCGTCGGTGCTCGCCGCGTCGTACCCGCCCTCGGTCGGCGCGTTCGACGCCTCCTCCATGGACGTCCTGCGCCCCATGCTGCGGTTCCTGGCCGACACCGGCGCGCCCTTCATGGTGAACACCTACCCCTTCATCAGTTACGTGAACGACCCCGCAAACGTCCAGCTCGGCTACGCGCTGTTCGGCGCTGGCGCGCCGCCTGTGCGCGACGGCACGCTGGTGTACACCAACCTGTTCGACGCGACGGTGGACGCGCTGGTGGCCGCGCTGGAGAGGGAGGGGTTCGGAGGCGTGCCGGTCGCCGTGACGGAGACCGGGTGGCCGACCGCGGGGCACCCGGCCGCGACCCCGCAGAACGCCGCGGCGTACAACGCCAAGATAGTGGAGAGGGTGGTGCGCGGCGTCGGCACGCCGCGGCGGCCCGGCGTGCCCGTGGAGGTGTTCCTGTTCGACCTGTACAACGAGGACGGCAAGCCCGGGGTCGAGTTCGAGAGGCACTTCGGCATCTTCAGGGCGGACGGGAGCAAGGCGTATGATATCAACTTCGCGTAGAGTTGATTGTATCGAATTTCATGGGCGCGTCGTTGATCTGTGTGAATCAACTGGTTGCTATTTTTCTTACGTTTTGATCGTCTTATTATGACCGGTTTGCCAATCTCTGTGCATGTATCTCACCTTACTGGTTGTGATGACTTGTGAATTTCACCTTATGCTGAGCATCCTTGCTGGCTGCACGCCCGGTGCAAGCATAAACTTCGGAAATTGCTGGCTGCACGCCCGGTTCTCACAAAGGTGAATCCTCTCTATGCTTTTTGAAATCATGTTCTTCGGAAATTGTTCAGATAATAACACTACTATCACAAACAACCGGCACCTCTTTGATCTCTAGCGTGTAAGGAGTGTACTGGGATTCAAATTTCGTTTTGGATAAAATTTCACCTTGGACCGAAATCCAAGATTTCAGAATTTCGGATGAGCGGACAAATCTCGTCCGAAGTTCAAAAACAAAAACTCCAATCCGATTCGTTTTCTACCAAAAAAAATCCCGAAATTTCGAGCGAAATTCACACCCACTGAGAAGTGGATCAAACAACACAAATTTTTTTTTTGGAGGTTCCTAACATATGTACCCATAAAAATTTTAGATGATTATCACATTTTAGGAATTTTTAAAAATTCAAACATTGCTACTGTCATGATAAAAACACTGACCGAGAAGTTTGATCCAAATGAAAAATGGTACAAACCATGTTAAAAAAAATTGAAATTTTTTGTGCATAGTTATGATGCATCACTAATGTTCTCATAAAATTTCCAAATGATGATCAAGCTTCATGAATTTTTCGGACAGTGAAACTAAAAACTGACCGATAAATTTCAATAGAATGAAAAATGATTCAAACCATATTAGAAAATTTTTATCAATAGTCTTGATGAATCACTAATGTTACCATAAATTTTTTAAATGATTATCAAACATGAAAAAATTTATAAAATTCTGATACTGTCTGTTTTTATTTTTAAAACATAACAAATGAAGTTAAAATATTTTAAACAATTTTCTGTATGATCCTAGATGTCTTATGATGATACCATAAATTTTTCATAGCATGAAAAGCTCCCTCAATTTTATAAAATTCCGACATGTCATTCCAGTGAAATCCGGCCAAAAAAATATAAGAATCCGGTTCATTATGGCGAAATTTCAGCGAAATAAACCAAATCACTGTAGCATTTCAAAAAATTTAATTCAGCAGGTATTTTCAATCTCGTGGGGTCCAAAATCCAAGATTTCGGCAAAAAATCGCCGAATTTCACCTAATTTTTAAACCTTGCTTGGTACACAGAAAGGATCTTTATTTCTTGTGGTATGATTGGCTTTTTGCTTAGATCATGTGCGGCTACCAGCACCATGGCATCATGGCTTGCATTGATGACCCCACTGGTTGCAAATCAATTTAGTTGCATCTGCAAATTGCAGTAAGATAAATAAAACTGGTAAGAACAAGTTACTGTTATGTAACCCCAGCCCTATTTTACTAAGACCAATTTTCAATGTCATATAATACAAACTTGAAGTGATATTACCAGTTCTTTTGTGCTACAATTACCAAATCATCTGTAGTCTCTTCCGCATTGTTAAGAAACAGGTTCAAATTTACAGATGCAGTCGTATATATTTCCATTAAAGAGCTTTTCTGCCAATCTCTGATTCTTCACCATCGCAAGCTGCACATAGACATACAGTTCAGTTTGGTAAGGTTATCAAATACATCCAGGATTAAGTACAACATACTGACTCTTGCAATACAACTATAACATCCAGGCGTAATGCTCTTGCTAGCTCGAACATACTGACAGGTAGGTAACAAAATTCCTCTGAGCTCAAGCCACAGATGTAAGAACCATTACCTACCTTTTTTACAAGGTTGATTCAGTTCAATAATTACAATAGAGTTAAGTTATGCTGGCATTTAGTCAAATACAAGGGCAGGACCAAGTTTGTAATTGTGCATCAACAAATCAGCTAGGTTTGCAGAAACAAGTACCTTTAGAGCATCGCACTTAAAACGGGCATTGAGGTTGGTATGCAGTGCTCGTCCCATGCCCTCTAAGATTACCTGCATAACATTAAGAACCAAAACCAATATAGAAAATCACAGAACATTCCAATTGATTATGCATAAGGAAATTCATCCAGTCCAAATAGCTACAGCCTTCTTACCAAATCTGCATCCTTTGCAGCAGCTGCAAGCTCCGAGCTAACCTGCCGGAAATCAATACATGGACTGCCACATCCATTCTCAATGACCATTAGGGGCACTGACACTGGTTCATCCTTGAGATCATCTTGGATGCCAGCCATAGCATCAACTATCAATCCACCAGCTTCTGCAGCTTTCCGAAGGACACCACAGTGCTGTGAAAGATAACAAGCAACAAAGCAGAACTTCGAATATAACTACAGATGCATTAGTTGATAACATAACTAGGATGGTCAAAGAGCACAAATTTCCATTCACTTGTACCTTAGCAGCTTCGGCTACAATTTCTGGAAGTTCATTAGCCGTAACATCATTCAAAGCAGGTAATGAATTTGCAACTAGAACTACCTGCAGAATCAGTATTTCATTACCAGCTCAAGTTGACTATCCAAATATCAGTAGATCTATGCCAATTGAACATCTAGTAATCATTAAATGGAGTATAATTAAGGTCAAACTGCAAGAGTCATTTTTCTAACAGTTCTGGGTTATCACGGATAAAATGTTAAGAGAGTTATCACAACATTCACAAATAAGGATTGTTTCCCAATCTGGCGTACAGTCTATATTTTCCATGGAGAACAGAAATGTGAATTGAATACATTATTAGCAATTTTAGCATGTCTTGAAATAGCATCCTGTCTGTTCTTTTTAATTCAAACTGTAATGTGAAAAACCTATTTTTTTATACCTCGGTTCCATGGCGTAAAAATTCTCGTGCTAAAGGAAGCATTCCAAGAACCACGTCGGCACCTGAGTTATCAACAAACAGAAGTGCTCTCTTGTATGGTTGATCCTTCTTATCAGTAAGCATTCTCTTTTTGAACATATCAAAGTCATCAATCTGAAAGCAAAGATATCAGTATAAATACCATAACACAAATATCTAGTCTTGGACTAGCACAACTCATAAAAATAAATTTGGCTGACCCTCGCAATACAACTATAACATTCAAATTTCAGACTTGGAATACTTGCCCGCCATGGACGCTGCATCTTCTTGCGGCTCATGCGATAAATTTCAATTATAGTTCCCTTGTGATAAAGGTCCACACAAGCTCGAGATCCCCAATCAAATATGTTTGCAGCAAGGACACCTTCAATTAGCGCAAGCAACCTAGCTTCCTAGAAACATCAAGCATCAAAGCAAAACATAAGATGAATCCAGAGTTCTAGAGTTCAAGCTCAGGTAGATTGCTGAACTAATGGCCAGCATGGGGCAACCATGGAAGCATGCGCGCAAAATTCAACAAAATACCAATTACTGTGACAGTTGCAGATCCACACCAGGTCCATTTGTTAGTGATACAATAGGTGGTATTTTGTGAAATTAATTCTTTGGCTGTGCTATGAACCAAAATTCCTCATGCTTTTTATCTAC
Organism: Otatea glauca; assembly: GCA_036346275.1. NCBI lineage: Eukaryota > Viridiplantae > Streptophyta > Magnoliopsida > Poales > Poaceae > Otatea > Otatea glauca. Next base: position 11,859,090 of record CM070728.1, read on the forward strand.
ATGCTCTGCCAATGAAAAAAGGGCACTGTTGCAAGTAACCTACACCATCATATAAAACCAAATATTCAAACGAATTCTGTTGAGTACTGACTTAAAAGCAGGAAGATAGCCCTGCTGTCATGGGTGTGGGCCACCTGCTGTCTCATACCTCATTCATACTATCAAGTTCTATGAGGAGATCAGGTAAAACAGCCAGTGAAGCTTCATTTTCCCTTCATGCAGAAAACACAAAAAGATTAAATAAATAGCCAGAGTAGAGATACTAACTGACAACCATGGAGTGCCAATCGTGCATGCGCGCGCGCGTGCACACACACACACAGAGAGAGAGAGAGAGAGAGAGAGAGAGAGAGAGATGAACTAACCTTTGCTTGATACTAACATATGCATCAACAAACTGAAATTCTCTGAGACATTCTTCTCTCAACTCCAACAGGTTGGCTAAACCGAACTTCCCATAAGCAGCAGGCTCCTCCATCAACCTAAACTTAGACACAAAAGTAAAGGCAACAAAGTGATATGTGCAGTGCAATTTACAATTAACAATCTTAACAGATCAAGATTCAAGAGACTAGCAATGCCCAGTAGAATAAGGGAAAAGAAACCTACAAACTAATGCCGTGCAATTGCAATTGTGTACCTTGCCAAATGAGCAGAAAAGGCATGTGCAAACGCATCTCCCCGCCTTTTGGCGTCATCTATGCCACCTTCACTAGCAACCGCCTACCAAGAATACTATGCAGAAATTAGAAAAAAAATACTTATCAAGTTTCCATATAGTCATACAAAGACTAGAGATGAAGATTCTGACAAAACAATTTAATGTAAATTCATACATTGTTATGGTACCAAATTTAATACGGAATATTGCCTGAACTGTGGATCTAGGAGCTAAGTAAGCTAAGGAAATAGCTACTAACTATAATATTGAAATCACTTGACAAGAAAGGCAGTTTATTGAAAATGTTTGGGCGGAATGCCAGCTTAGGTGGAAACCAATAAAAGCAGTAGGTATCAAATCCGGCAAACTAGTGACATGTAGATGCAAGCTGACAAACTTAGTTATAAAGCCCCAAGCCCCCAACAATAACTTGTTGAGATACATTGTTATCAAAATATCATGATGTGAAAGAAAATTCAGATCTCTTGCCTCAGAATTTATACAAGGATATTTGAAAGGAGTGGATCATACCTTGTCCACAAGGTCTGGCAAATGGTCCGACAAAATTGTGAACCAGTACCTAGCATGGTACATCTCAGATATCATCAAAGAATTCAATTCCTATAAGATATTTATAAATAAAGGAAATAGAAGAATACTTGAACTCATCCTGGTCAAGATCAATTGTGTTTGGTTCATACCTGCAATATAGATCATATGTTACAATTTACACACAACATATAGTTGAGCTGCATATGATAGCATTTTTTCTTCCATCACCAAGATTACATTTATTAGTATAAAATGCTTTAAATAACTTGTTCCCCATTTAAAGGACAAAAAGGTACAGTTAGACTATTATTGTTTAAATTAGTAAGGTCAATAACAGCTTCTTCAGTGATGTGGTGAAGAGAACATACTGCTTAACCATGAGTGAACATCAGGGGGGAAACTCCAACTTGAATTTGTTTAGATAAAGACCCTGTTAGGCTGAGGTTCAGTTCTTTTTCATTTTACCATGGATATGGCAATTTAAAAGGTTTGGTTATATGCTGAAGCATCTCAATTACTTTTGGCCTTGTAGTTACAACAAAATGCTTCAAGTGATTAATTTGATGTAATATTAAGCTTTTGAGATTTAATTCGTATCTAAAACTAAGGCTTTTGAGGCAAAATATCCACCCATAACTTTCGGAGCTTTTAGGGCAACAAAGTAGAGCTCCAACTTCTATACTGAAGTTGCTACGATAGTTCAACTTTAATTGGTCTACTTCTGTTGAGAAATTGGATCCAACCATCTAGCCAAACCCCCATTGATATTCCAGGATTTCATTCATTTTCATAGACATGATGGAGAGAGCTAAATAGTTCTGACTTACGTCTTTGGGTCTTCTAACAATGAGAAGACATCCAATGTGGGTACAAGATGGAGAACACCAACATTTAGAGCTGCACTTGCATCTGACCGCAAAATGTCACCCTTGGAGGTAGGCCTTTCAAAACCTCCCATACCTGTTGTAGCAGGAGCTCCCATAGGTACAGGGGCTGTAATCTGAATACCCTTCTGCACAAACTTCTCCATCCATGATATCTGATAAGTAGAGTTCCACATCAAAATTTATTGAACTTGCAATCCAGACAGAACAACATTTAATAATCAAAATGGTGAATAGGTTACACAGAAATGTTAACCATGAGCCAAGAGTAGAAGATGGTGACCAGCAGTTGTTCCAACAGGAAAAAGTTGTGGGTAGGTTTTTTTTTGTGCATGGGCATGTGTGGCTTTTAGATGTTGTGAGACCATGTGAGGGTCTACCCATGGTTTGTGATGAGTAATTGACTGTGGTTTGCATGTGTTGTCGATGTTTGAGTTTGGTTTTTGAAGGTTTGCTGAAAATTCATAATGCCGTCAGGATAGAGTGGTATGACCACAGTTTTGTTGGTGGTATGACTGCCATCTAAACTGTGGTATGACCGTATATAGAGGTATGACCGGTCAATAGATGGTGGTTGGTATTTTCCAAAGAAGAAGTTTTTGAGTGAGTCAAGTGCGGTATGACCGTAAATTGGTTGGCGGTATGACCACCATTTAAACTATGGTACGACCGGCCGATAGATGGTGGTTGGTATTTTCCAGAGAAGTGGTTTTTCAGTGAGTCAAGTGCAGTATGACCGCAAGTTGGTTAGCAGTATGACCACTGTCCTGCTTCTAGTAGGCCTCAATTTAAGAATTGGTTTGGAAATTGATTCTAGGTGTTCAGGATTAATGCATACGACTTGCATACATATTGCATTTACTAATGTGGGTCAAGTTGTGAAGAACTTGTGCCCGAATATGGTTTGTTTGTCTATATGCGTGCAGCTGGCTCAAGTTAGAGTATTGCAATGTCTTGATGGCTTTGAGGTTGTGCCTACATGTTGTGTAAAGCATGTTGAGGCTTTGTGACACATGGTTGAGCAAGCTACGATGGATTTTAATGGATGAGCATGGCGATGCTTGAGATGAGATGGGTGAGGTGCACATGGCGCATTGTGAGCCATGGGATGACTATGTGGTTTCATGATGCTTCTAGGAGCTAAGCGTGAAGGTATGTATCCTTTGCTCATTAGTTGTGTCAATTGATGATTATGTGTGTTATGCAATGCTGTGTGACAGTAATGGGTTTGCTTGTTGGTGATGGTTGTAGGACTTTGGAGCTACGCCAGGGTAAGGCGGACGGGACTGAGACTAAGCTAGGAGAGTTTAGATCTAGCACGGTCAAGAGATCGGGACTAAGCTAGGAGAGCTTAGGTCCAAAATGACCAAGAGATCGGTACTAAGCTGGGAGAGCTTAGGTTTAGAATGTTCAAGGTGTAGCTAGAAGATGACTGAAGCTAACGAAATGGTCACAAGCCATGAAGACAAGGAACAGGAGAGGGAGTTGCCTGTGCAAGGTGATGTGTTGGGTGACTCAAACAAGTGCAAGTGAGGTGACGGTCCGATGGCATCCAAAGCCAGGGAGACTTACTGGTTGGGTCAGCGAGCACTTGGACACATGTGCGTTCATGGCGAAGACACGTGATGAGCATTGGGGGAGAAATCTTGACCGGGTCAAGGTCAAGGGGAGGCTTCCGAAAGATGTGTGATATCTTATTTGGGAAGCCAGTTGTTGTGAAGATGGATTCCAATTGTGAAAAGGTGTGGATGGCGTGGGGCTCGACGATAGCTTTCCAACGCATCGAAGAACAGGCTATCCGAAGGTCATATGAGGAAGATATGACCGATTTTGTAAATGGGTACCAGGTCTAACCGAAATTGTGCTAACAGATTGTAAGTGTTGAGTGAGTGGGTTTTGTAGTCCACTACCAGGAGATACTTGGGAGAGGGGGTAGTTGGCTTGGCCACTACTACAAAAGGAGAGATGACTTAGAGACTAAGTTTTTAGAAGATAGGGTTGAGAGGGTGGTAGGTGCACTTGGAGAGTGCTTTAGGGAGAGGTGGTGAGCACTTGTGTGTGTGCGACCCTTGTGGCTCTTGTCCTCCCAAGGGAGTGGATGTAGACATTCATCTCCAAGTATCAATAGAATCTCAAATTCGTCCAAGTGCTTGTGCTCAAGTTTGAGATATTGCTTTATTGATTTGCTTGGGTTCTTGCCTCTTCTTTCTCTTCTCTTGATCTTGCTTGGTGCCAAGGACATGTAAGTGATGGAGATATCTCTTGGAGACCAGATTTCATCCATCTAGGCACTTTCCATTTCACTTTCCAGATTGCCCGGTTTAGGTGGAAGAAAGGGTGATTTGGATTGATTTGAGGATTTTGGGACGTGTGGAAAACCATCCTTAGTCATCTTGACTTGATTCCTCTCACAAGGTCTTCTCAATTATTGTTTCTTGATTTCACCCGGTTTTGGTGCCTCTTGTGCTCAAAAAAGAAAAAGTCTCAACTTTGGCAAGTTCTTGGAGAAACTCCTGAAGTGCTAGATTAGGTGTATACCAAGTTTCAAATGATTTGGAGCCTTGGTTTGCAAGTTGGCTCATTTTGTGATTTGAACCCTGCTTTGGTGCAGCTGAGCTTTGAGAGCATAAAGGTCCCAACCTTCTTATGTTCTTGCAAGAGATTTTTGTGTTTTAGGTTCCTAAGGTTGTGATCTAGCATTGATCCAAGGTTCAAGTCATTTGTAGCTTCTGTGTGAAAGTTGTGTCGATTTTAGTTTTGACAGGAGTGATTTCCATTTCAATGTTGCAAGTCTGTCAAGCAACAAAACAAATTTAATCTCAATAGAGGATGTCATACTATATAGAACAACCAACATAATTATGATGTAACCATGATCAAGAATACATGTCCTTGCCTTCTCATTTAGATCTCCAAGAGGAGGCCCGTGAATCTTTCCACCAACATATGGAGCACCCATTGGGAAGCGTTCAACCAAGTGATGTGCCCTCAAATCATCAAGACCATGCTTCTCATAACTCATAAACGCACCAAGTGCTCCAAGAAAGCCCTCATGACGCAGAAACATGGCTTTTGCCTCTCCTTTTGACCTTTCCAAATACACATTGTGCATTGGTTTGAAGAACATACAATTCGAATACATCTTGGGGAGAAAATTATTTTCAAAAGTAACTAAACTAGTGTGACACAGCATAAAAAATTAAAATGGTTTTGGAATCTTTACCAGAAATGTACTGCAAAAGAAATTGTGTCCATGGTGTAGGCATGACCACGAATGAAGAATCCACCAAAAAATATCCTCTTGAGTCCATATCGAAGTGCATTAAGATAGGAAATCTACAAAAAAAAAGGGAAAAAAATGAATCCATGGCTTCAATTTTTTAAAAGTGCAACGTGCTAGTGATAAAGTTCAATGGAATTTTGGAGCTTTTAATTAAATGTAATTCTTTTAAAAAATCTATATTATAAAGTATAAACTAAACCCAGAGGATGCAAGAACTAACACCACCTTTGATGTGTTAGCCTACAAAAGCTAATGCCAAAAAAAAACTGAGTTTGCAAGTTGTGCATTTGGGACATTTGACACTCAATTTAATGGTGCGATAACACCATGAAATGTGGCATTGGTCCTTTGACCACAAAAGAACCTATTTGAATACATTGTTTAGCACTGTCATTTAATATCATCTTTGGCAGTGTTAGCTCATGGACTCAAAACTATTTTTTTTTCAAATTCACGAACATTTGATTATTTATATATATTTTTACAAAAGGCACTAGATAACAAAAACAAGTTGAAAATTCACTCATTCTATTGTTTCTTTTTCAGAGAAGAATGCTATTGTTCAGTGTTGGACACTTGAGTTTCTGAATAAATCAAGTTGAGAAAAGCTCCAGGTTCAGATAAGCTCCCAAGCTTCATTATTTGGATCACTTCTTCAAAATTTCAAAGTCAACAAAAACAATGTCAAGTGTGAATCTCTATGAAACTCTGATGCAACAAAGACCGAGTCATTCGTGTCCAACAGTTCTCCCAATAACTACTCATCATTTCTCTAACCCATAGAAAACCAAAACAAGATTGTCATACCTGGCCAATATTATACGAAATCATCCGTAACAGAGAGAGTGAAATATCCTCAGGTCTATAATCTGATAGCTCCTTGTTATCTGAAATTGTCTTCCCAAAACTAGAGGCAATTGTTGATGCCGAAAGGCCAATCTGCCATAGAGCAGAAGCATGCAAGAATTAGTGCATGGGAAAACAATAATTACACACTTTAAGAACCTTTGTTCCAAAATGCTCGAGACATTGAATGTTATCCACAAATACCACATCTGACTAGCAAATTTTCCCAATGCTACAAAAGTCAACGTATACAAAGACTTAAGAGACACATCAAAATGATAATAAGATGATTTCCACAAAAATGATAATAGTTACCTTGGAGTAGTCCAGACCACCATATATATCTCCTACAAGCATGTCAATGGTACTGTTGTCTCCACGCTGGCTCAACTCTAGTAACTCGTCGAAACTGAAACAAATTCATGATTTTATGAGTACTCAAACTTCTCTATAGAAATATATCACGTCCATGAACAGACAAAAAGAGCACCTCTTGCACTTCGTCATTAACCTCCCCAATCCCCAGTATGTACCACCACCAACATTTGTCCCACTAACTCGTTGAAATTTCCCGTGTCCATCAACCTTTGAAAAAGAACAATCAACAACATAAAGTGAAAGAAAAAGAATTAAACTAAAGTTACCTTGATTATGCTGACACCAGACCCAACATTAACAAGGAGAAAGGGAAACAGATCATTCTGATCAATCTGCACATATTCTTTTTGGCCATCCATGTGTGTAAAAGCTTCATGACGTATAGCCTGGCAAGAAAACAAAGTCTTATTAGCGTGTGCATAATTTCAATTTCTGAATGTTACCACCCTTCAAATCATGTTTAACAATACTTTAGAGGCTTAAGACATTTCGAAAGATCCATTATAAACATCTTGTACAATATGAAACTGTATAGTAGGATACAGCCTAAATAGTGATGGTGTAACTGAGAAATAGATACCTTAAGCAAAAAATTTGCTCCAGCTACAAGACAGTCCATTTCATCTTCCTTTTCAAGACTAACTCCCAATCTTTCCTTGAAGAGATCAGCATACTTGAATGCTCCACCACCTGTTGCCTTTCCACAAAACAGCATAATCAATAAAATTATAATTCTAATGCCACAAATCAAGAGAAGGATGAGCAGTTTTATGTGCAAACATCAAGTACACTGTACACAGTCTGATACTGATAAGTAAGAATTACTCGTACAGCAATAGACATATAGCTGTAACAAAAAAGACTTTCCTTCCATAAAGTACAATCATTTGGACATATTCCCATTCGAGAGCTAATATTGTGAGAGGAAGCAAATTATCATCATGGTTTACTACAGGTTCATCTATAGCATTATGCACTAGAAAAAAATATTCGTCTTATTCACTAAAACCATCGCTAGTAACCATCTCCACTAACATTAACAAGTTAGCATTAAGAATAATGGATTGCTAGCCAAAATGTTCAAGCGATCTGATAATGGACACTAGCAAATTTTTCTAGGTATATTAAACAAATTTCCCACAAATCTTAAGTATGTTGTCTCATTAGTTAATACCTTGATTACAATGTTATCAGGTTGAGCTCCTGAGCGCCATGAAGGTGAATCAACTCCTGCAGCATAAAACTGCCACTCAATGCTAAGAAAATACAAGCCCGCCTATTAATAGAAAAATAGAAAACCGTTTGGACAAAAGTGACGGAAGCAATTCAGATATTATGCGATTTAGTGTTTAACATGATAACCTCATGTAAATAAACCCCAAATGTGGAATATGGTACATTTCCAAAATAGACAGGAGACAATGAGCAATGTCAGATAAAAACATGAAATGCACAAATTCAAGCATGTCATCAGAATAAAGATACCGAAGAGGCGAAGACCCAATCTGACAAAACACATAGGCACATCCAATGAGGGGAAACCAGCGGACTGATGAAATGGAGAAGAAACATGCACAAGTCACCCTCGAAATTGGTAGCATATATGCACATGATATAGTAACTTCAACAACTATCTACATATACTATCAGCTCTGTTCACAATGTGGTGATTTCTCACTGTTTCCACCAAAACTATTTCTAACTGTTTCCACTAAAACAATCCAGAATCTCGTACTAATGTAAATATACGAAATATATGGACACTCCAGATCACACAAGATTCCTATTGTTAACTATCCAATGTAGAAACTTGTAAAAAAAAATCCAAAGTAATGTTTGCATACCACCACGATGTAGTTGTTTGGAAGAAATGAAGTCCAAACATTCATTTAGCTTCCCAGTCTCGAATTTGACAAAGTGGAGCCTCCCTCCAAGTACTGGGTAACTCCTCCTGCCACTGTTAAACATCTCAAGTCTTCTCTTCATGGAGATCTTACGCTTATCCTCCGTGGAGAGCTCCGCATGTCGTGAGAAATATACCAACTTTATAAGAGAACCTAAAGGAAAACATGCAGCTCAATGTACAAAATAATAGGAGATTTGACAATCAAGAAAAAGATTGTAGTTCTCATTTCAGACTGATGACTGAAACAGAACTTCTGAGCAGATACACAAAACCAACATGATTTATCTTGTCAGGCACATGGCTCATTAGTTCAGAAACCACGAAAGTAATTTCACAACGCATTCAGAAAGCCGCGTGCCATGTTTATCATCTCAGCTATGACAGACTATTGATACTACAAAATCCAGGTTATCACAATATGATCAATTAGCAAGATCACGCATAAGGTAGTTCAAAATGAACGGTATTCAGTGCCGAGCAACACTGGCATTCCTGGACGAGAAGCAACCTAGGAAGGCAACTACCGTAGCAGTGAGCCGAACTGCCAGCTTCTTAACACCGACATCACAGATAATATTCATCCACCGTTTGGGTCTCATGTTTCACGCACTCCACTAACTATCTCGCCCCTGAAGTTTATACTGATAAAGTGATAACAAAGGGCGATACGATAATGCTAGAAGATGACGTCAGGCGGCGAACTTATTCGCGGGGAAACGGGGAAGAGCTAGCTGCGTGCGTGCGTACCGCCGATGTCGAGCGCGAGGTGGGAGATGTCGTCGGACTGGTTGGGCAGCAGGATGGTGGGGTTGCGGTCCTCCAGGGTGCCGTGGATCGCCGCGCCGCTGAGGTCGAGCTGCGGCCGCGAGCCCGACCGGTGCAGCATCGTGGCGCTCACCTGCGCCGGAGACGCCGACGCCCCCTTCTCGTCCACCTCCTCCGCCTCCTCGTGCGTCACGCCTCCACCTCCTCCTTCCTCCAGTATGGGCTCGCTATTATTGGCCGCCATTTGTACCAGTGAATGGAGTGGAGCCGCCACCAACCGCCCACCAGCCGCTCCCCTCCCGCCCGCGGCGCGCGTGGTGCTTCCGCCTTGGGGAGATCGAAAAATACGAAATACGCAAGACAAAAACGGAATCGCGGAGAATTGCGAGGCGGAATCGTTGAGCAGCTAGTTCGGTTTTGGGATGGGTTTGCCTCGCTCCACTGGTGGGTGGATGGGTGCTGGGCTGCTGGTTGAATTTGTTTCTTGTGGATTTGGGAATCTGGTGAAGAATAGAAGATGCTGTGGAAAAGTCAGAAATTAACCTCTCTCTCGGAAAAACCTATTTTACCCCGGTAAACTATCCGGTTTGTCTAATTTACCCTGAATGAACTAGACGTATTGAAGTCAGCCCAGCCCGGTCCAATTTTCCGTGCTCGGGCCTGGCTGGCTTAGGCTTTCGGTGTGTAGGTCCGGCCTGAAACCCAAAAAAGCCAGACAAAATAACAAATTGTTAGGAGACATCTCATGTAGATTTTTGTGGGCGAATCTCGAAAATACCCTAAGGAGTTTAGACTATAAAAATAGTACCTAGTTATAAAAGAGAAGATGAATAAAGAGAAGAAAGTTCAATTTCACAATATTTGATGTTTATCTATTTTCTGTTCTTGGGTATCCTCTCCATTAGGAGATCAACATCGGATTCAATCTTTAGTGACTATCAATTATTTAATACGTTATCAGCACGAAGTTCTCTAAGGCCGAATGGTATGTTGTCAGGATCCCCTTTTTCAACCCCATACTATTAAATTAATCTTGTAGATTAATTATTGTGCGCTAGATTAGATCGATTTAATAATAAAATAAGGTCCTAAATTGGGGTCTATTGTTCATACCTATACGGTGGCCAGCACTCGGACACATCACCGAAGCCGGAGCTGTGCACCCGCCGTACATGCCAGTAGCTACCATGCGCTTGATGCACGTAGCCGGCGGCGGCTATGCCACCGCGCCGACATTGCTCTCGTCGAGCCGGATCGGCACCGCGCCGCCTTCTCGCTCTCATCAAGCGCCATCACCATGCTCTCGCCAAGCACCGCCACCGCCTCGCTTTCGTAGAGTTAACGACACATTGCCACCTCAACTAAGTCTGCCGTCCCAGGCCTCGCGTGACCACCACTGCCACTTATGCCGCCCAAATCGAGCGTGAGGCGTGCGACTCGGGCAGCTAAAATTTTTAACCCTAGTTTGTCTGGCCGAAATAGGCTGGGTACCTCGTGGGCTAGCACCGCGCGAACACAGTTGAAAGTTTAATCATCATTTGCTTAGTTTTGGTGGTTAATGACAAATGTATTCATGAGACTAACTTCTTTGTTAATCTTGATAGCTATTAGTCTCATATGGATGAAAAATAGAAAACCCAAGGTATGTATTCAATATCACAATATTATCCTATCTTGTTACATTCCTTGGAAATAATACACATTGTTATTAATGACAAATCCTTATACGAGACTAACTCTTTTTTATTGAGTATGATTTTGATTAGTCTCATCTCAATGAAAAATAAAAATCTCAAAGGTATGCATTCGATGCAAATTTATTATTTTTCTAGATGTATTCTTTGGATTCAAAATAAAGGGCAAACTCCACCATAGTCTCAACTTTAAGATGTATATATTGTTTCCATTTTCATATATACATGAATGCACACATTTAGAGGGAGTTCATTCTTTATTTTGAAGTTTCAGTAGTATTGATTCCTTTCCATCATCTCACACATTGAGGATCATTACTTTGAAACATATCTCATGAGTATATGAAACTTGCGTAGTTGAAATATACTTATATCAATTTAAATTCAATTATTTGCATTGGGTTGTCGTAAATCATCAAAGATGTAGATCAAAGAATCTATGCTATCTATTATGTGTTAATGGTATGCTTTGATAATTTGGGACAACCATATATATTGGACTAACATTTTTCATGAGTTGATGAAATAAGTTGAGTCCAATGATGAAGACTTTAAATGACATCATGTGTTGATGGTCATCAAGTCAAAGGTTCAGGATGAAAGATGTCATCATGTGTTGATGAGTGATGCGAACAAGACGGCCCGATCTTCCGGTGAGGGGATAACTTCGATTTGGCGGAGGATGACTTTGACGATCCGGCTACGAACCACACAAGGATAAGCGCCTGCAATCGCTAAACCACACTCCTCGTCGTTATCAACCGTGCCAAGAACACGGATGACCTGACCACGAAGGTCTATCCTTGCGAGCAATCGAAGAACTACCAAGAACAAGGATAAAGCACACACTCAAGTTGAGGTTTCGAAACTTGTTTACTGCTGCTCTAGCCGAGTCAGGAGAACAAGGATAAAGTTCCACACATGGGTAACTATTCTCAAATCAAAACCTAAGGAGATAGATAGGGGGTTTGTACAATATATATAGCCAAGGATGGCTGCTAGGAGTTGGTCTCACGTCACTTTAATTACATGGGAACTCAGCCCAAAATTATGGTGGCACAGCACCCTAAAAGACTGAGATCGTCGCACTGTTTTGACTACTGTAGCCAGCTCGAGTGGAATTTGATGATGAGGCTGGATCCGTTGGAAAGAGCACGAATTTATCTTTCAATCAAGTACTCACTCATCCCGAACGGACTCCGTATGCAAAAGTTATGGCCAGTTGAATGTGGACTGCTCCTGGTTGGACGTTTTGGCTTCCTTCTCGGGAATACCTTGTACTCTAGCTTGTAGTGATGAGGAATGACGTCCTTGTAGCTCTAAGCCATGATTCCTGTTGATTTAGCTGCCGTGAGCGTGCCCTTGTGATAGGAACTTGCATAGGAGGTGGTGGAGGTAAGGTCATGAGTGTATCCGTCATAGTGATGTCCTCATCAATGAGCATCAAGAAAAGATCCCGAAGTGAAAGGAGTTCGTCATGTGTTAATGAACAAGGCAAAGACCCGAGCTTGGAGAGAGGATGATCATCATCAAGCAAAAGCTCCAAGTGGACACACAAGGTAAAGGTATAACTAGTATAGGGCTAAGGATGTGTTCCTAGTCTTTTACCAGTCTCGGTGTTTGGTTGAGAGACCGGATTGGTAGTTTAGATTGCCATACTATTAAGAGGGGTCGAGTCTTATAGCTTAAGTTTCATCATGTATTGATGGCTCAATCCTGCTTGCCCTAGCTCATGCATTTGTGTTTTTTAATGTGTTCTTTGCATATAGCTATTATTTGTGAATGTATTTTGCAAATAATCGAAGCTCATGCATTTGATCTTCTTGGCATGGTATTGATATTTACAAATGTGTTTTGCAAGATGTTAGAGTTCATGTTTGTTCTTAATGACGTTTCTTTGCATGGAATTGATTTTTGCAACTGTGTTTTGCAAATAAGTTGAAGATCATGCATTTCTCATGGAGCATGTGATTAGAACTTGCAAATGTATTTTGCAAATTATTTTTTATCATGAATTTATCATCACATGGCTCAGGATTTGTTCATGTTAGTTTCTTGGTTGCATTGAAGTCTTCTTTGTGAAAGAAATATCTTCTTTTCTTTGGAACTAGCACTGTCGCCATGTTAATGTCGATACTACCGCAAGTCCAGTAATACCATCCCTGGGAGCGGTAGTTATTTTCTAGAGAATGTGTTCGTTGAATTTTCTATGAAGTTGAACACTGGCACTGCCGATGTGTCAAGTCCGGTACTACCGTAAGTCGGTAGTACCAATGCTAAAGCATGGTAGTCATTTTCTAGAGAGTGTGTTTTTCTTTGAGTTTGAAATCTGGCACTACCGTGGTTCAAGGGCCGGTACTATTGCTATTTAGTTGTCGGTATATATTTTCCAGGGAGTGTAATTTTTGGAGGTTTTGTGCTATATAGAAATATCTATGGTTACTTAGATCTTGAAAAAAGCTGGAATTTGTAGCCCTCTTGATAAGCTCTCCATAGAGTCTAAGATCACCAAAATCAGACTTCGGAGTAAAAAGTTACGATCATTTTTGTATCATGTTGTGAGAATGTCCGAATTGTGTAAAACAGAATATCCGAATTTGATTTTAGGACATTTTGACAGAACTTGTGTTTCGGAGCTAGAATTCGGAATGTCCGAATTTTGGCTCCAAATTGGGTAATTCAGAATGTCCGAATTGGGCAATTAGGAATGTCTGAATTTGCATATTTTTTCTGATTTTGTTCCAACAGCTAGTTTTCTTTGAAGGGCTTTAAAATTGGTCGAGTTGGGAGTTCTTTGTTGTTGTTCCTGGTTGCTCTAGCATCCATTTGAGGTATTCATAAGAGAGCAAAACCTTTTGAGCTCCTAGAGCCATGTTTAAGTAAATTAAGAAGCATTTGAGCTTGAGTTTAGTGTTGGATAACTCTTGGTGTTCTATTTGCATTCTCTTGAGCTAGTGCAAGCCTCTCCTCTTAATTGTGCATGTGTTACACCTTGTGAGCTAGGGGAGAAGGTCTCTAGTTGCATGTATTGCATCTAGAGAAGGATTGAGTATCCTTGTGTATGTATTGCACTTGGTGAGGATCAAGCAAGATGCTTAATTTGTTACTCTTGGTGTTTGCCGACGTCGGCATGGAGGCGTCGTTGGTTCGGTGACCTTCTCAAAGAAGATTGTGAGAAGGTCCGACGAGTTGTGAAGGTTCGAACTCACCTGGCTACCAGGAGTGGATTCGAGGTGCTTGGCTTCGTGGAGCCAGTCCAATTCATTTGGGATTACTTCAACGTGGATTTACATTCTTGCAATTTACATTCCTAGAATTAAATTGCTTACTTGTCAACTTTAGATTACAAACCTGGATCATAGACTTAAGTTGTTGGTGCACTTAGTTTAGATTAGTCGATTTAGACTTTAATTGGACAAAACTGTTTTTATTTACGCTTCCGCATATAAATTAGGTTTTGGCATGAGTGATTTTAAGAGATAATTTTCAAAACCACCTATTCACCCCCTCTGGTCGGCATCCTTGATCTTACAATGGCCCGTTAACTTTCGGGCCTGTAGGCCAATTTTTTCTAAGACGCGATATTTTGCATTTTGGTCTCGATTTTTTGATTAATTCTATAAATCTTGTGGCTGCAGTAAAATTTGTGTTTTAAGCCCTATGATTTTCGGTAATCTTGAGAAATAATTCATAAATTCTAAAATTACATTAAATCCTAGAAACAAAAGTTTTAGGTATATTGACTTTTGTAATATATTTAACCTTAGATCTAACACACATCCGAAGCTTCATATTACTAGGTTTATTTTTCCTTGCAAAGTCCCAGGCTTATTTACGATGAAATTATTTTGTTGTTATTTGGTAATTCTAAAAACTGATCTTATAATTGATAGAAAATTATGAAAAAATGCTACGAAAATTTTGGAAAATTTAGATAATTATCTACTGAATAGATATAGACCAATCTTTACTGATTCAAGTATGAGCATGCAATATATTTATTTTGCCATCAGTAAAATTTATTTTTCGATAAATATAAAATAGGATATGTCGAACATTGAAAAGAGGGAATTTGTTGAGCTCACCCTAAATGACAGTAGTTACCTGACCTGGAATATGGACGCTAAGATCAACATGATAGCTTGGTTTCTTGGAGGTGCTATCACCAAGCCTGAAGCTGGCGTCCCCTGCTCTTCTTGAAGCCACCAAGTGTGCAGCACTGCACTTCATAAGGCACTATCTTCATGAGGACCTGAAGGCTGAGTATTTGATGGAGGATGACCCAATGACACTATGGAATTCCCTGAAAGAACACTACAACCAGCAAAGATTCACCCTACTGCTAGAAGCACAGCATGAATGGACCCTCCTACACTTCCAGGATTTCAAAACCGTGGCAACATACAAATTCACCTTATACAGGCTTTTCTTTAAAATGTGTTTCTGTAAATAGAAAGTTATAGATGCTGAGATGATAAACAAGACTTCGTGCACCTTCACCCCAACATGAGTATACTATAGCAACAGTATTGTTTTGCCAAGTACCAAAAGTACTATGAGTGTATCAACAATTTGCTGGAGACAGAGAAGCATGATGAACTCCTGATGAAGAATCAACACATTCTTTCTAATGGGACATAGGCAATGCCCAAAGCACATGCCAATGCTCAGTAAGCTAGCAAAATCCATGGTCACAGAAAAGGGCAACGGCATCAAAGGGGAAATGGAAGAAGGTCAGAGTGCAGAAGGGTAGAGGCAAGCCTTAGGGGAGGGGTAAAGGTAAAGGGCCATAGAAGTTTTAGAAGCAAGATTCAACTAAAAAGAATGCTTACACTCTACAACTTTGTTTTAGGTGTGGCTATATTGATCATTGGTCGTGCAACTACCGTGCCCTAAAGCATTTAGTGGATCTTTATATGCAATCCACCGGTAGAGTCTAAGAAGATCTAGGGAAACAAGGTTGAGGTATACTTCACTGCTCAACATATTATTGACAAGGACGCTGAGAAGAGTGATGATATGGTTCTTGATCCTACGGGGGACATGAATAACCCTATGGATCAAGATGATCTTCTTAGGGTTGAGCTTACAGAGTTACAGAAAGACACCCACAATTTATATGAAGACCTGCAGTAGTCTCCCAAATACTCCTTCACTTTGCTAGTCGATGCTACATTTTTCTTATGAGTTTCCTTGTCAGTTTAGTTTTAGTTCCTGATGAACATTGGTTTATACTCATGATGAGAAATTATCATTTAGGCTGAATAATTATAATTATTTTTAAAATATTAAATTCATTCATTTATTGTGTTATGTTTGTTCTATATTTTACAATATGTTTCTTGATGTAACAATTGTTTTAATTCTAAAGCATATTTTTAATATAGAGCGATGTATAATGAAATGGTGAAGTAAGAAATCTATCTTGTAGACAATTGCACCACCAATTCAATTCTTAGGGAAACTAAATATTTTCAAACTTTTTTTAAAGAAATGTGCCTGAATGGTGTCCACATGGTGACATATAATGAGGACGGTATAGAATACCTACTCATGACTAAGTTTAACAGGTGCCAGAAATGCGTGGTTGAAAAACTTCCTTCCTTCTCCTCAGTATTACACTATACATATATAATACCTGAAGAATATGTTGCGATGAAAATAATACTTAAAAACCTAGAACTCTTTAAGATCTGGCATGATCGACTATGTCATCTTGGGTTGAATATGATGAGAAAAATCATTTATAATTCTACGGGCCATAACATAAAAATTATGGATTTCCTTAGACTAAGACTTCTTATGCACATCTTGTGCTAAACGGAAGCTCATAAGTAGATCATCTTATCTGAAAGTTAGAGAAGAATCGCCGAGTTTCCTAGAGAGAATTCGAGATAATATTTGTGGACCTATCTAGCCCATGTCGAGTCCCTTTAGACACTTTATGGTCCTGATAGATGCCTTTACTAGATGGTCCCATGCATGCCTCTTATCTACTTGGAACAATGCTTTACTAAATTAATCACCCAAATTATTAAATTAAGAGCCTCCTTTCCAAATGAAAGGATCACGTGTATTTGATTAGACAATGCTAGTAAATTTACCTCAAAGGCATTTGATGATTATTATATGGCTCTGGGCATTAATGTAGAGCATTCAGTACCTCATGTCCACACACAAATGGCCTTGCAGTGTCATTAATTAAAATAATAAAACTTATTGCTATATCACTCTTACAGAATTGTAGGATCCCCACTAGTTGTTGGAGTCACACAGTGTTGCACACTACTGCATTAATTTAACTTAGACCAGTTGCATACTACACCATTCCCCCCTTGCAGTTAGTGCGTGGGAAAAACCAATTATTTCCCATATGCGAAAAATCGGCTGTGATGTATACATGCAGATTTTACTACCATAGCATACGTCCATGGGCCCTCACTAGAGGTTGAGGATATATGTAGGTTGTGAATTTCTGTCAATCATTAAATATCTTGAGCCTATGACAAGGGATTTACTTATGACTCGGTACGCTAACTCTATCTTTGATGAGGATAATTTCCCAATATTAGAGGGAGAAAAGTGCCACTCTAAAGAATATCGTGAAATAGATTGGAATGTCATGGACATCTAGTCCTTAGATCTACGCACTAGAGTATTCAAACTTGAAGTTTAAAGGATAATAAATCTGTAACAAATAGCTAATAACTTGCTAGATGTTTTCATTGATCATAAGGGGTGGTAAATCTCAAATACCTACAGTAAATGCATCGGAGAGAGTGGAAATACCCTAGATAGATATTGAATACACTCTTACCCCTAATGGGAAGAAGAGGGGGAGACCTCCGAGTGCACAGGACTCAATTCCGCGAAGACGTCTGCACAAACAGAGAACCGAACAAGACAAATCACTCCCCAAGACAATAGAAGAAACTCAACCTGATGTTGAGAAAATCCCTAAAGTGAGCCATCCTAAGGATGGTAACCCCAACGAACGTTTGCACACACAATTTGACGTTAGGAATTCGGAACACCCAAACTCCATCGTTGTGAGAAATTGCGAGGAGCCGTAAGAAATTAATAAAGAAATATTCACAAATTATGTGGATTCAGGAGAGTTATATAAAAGAAAGAGTACAATTATTGACATATATTTTGCCTTAAAAATTAACAAAACTCTTGATCTCAATCCAGAACCAAAGTTCATGATAGAGTGCTAGAAAAGCTCAGATTGGGTCAAATAGAAAGAAGTAATTGAGGTAGAATTGCACTCGCTTAACAAAAGAAAAATATTCGGTCTCGTTGTCCGAACAACTCCTAAAGTGTTCATTGTAGGATCCAAATGGATTTTTAACCAAAAGAGATATGAGAACAACAAGGTGGTGAGATACAAAGCGAGACTTGTAGCATAAGGGTTCACGCATAGACCTGACATCGATTACGATGAAACCTACTATCTAGTAATGAGTGAAACAATGTTACGATATTTGATATCAATGGGCAATCCCTATTTCCCAACCAAGAGTTTTAGCCGATTGATTTACCGGCAGCTATTATGACTTAATAATGTGGTTGATGGATGTAGTGATCGATATTTTTATGGGTCATTGAATACGAATATTTATATGTCTCTGAAGGAGTCAAAATTACGGATCCTAATAAAACCAATCGTAACATGTATAGTGTCAAACTACAGAGGTCGCTGTATGGATTAAAACAGTCGGAGAGAATATGGTACAACCGACTTAGACCCTGTTTGGCATGGCTCCTACTCCCAACTTCGTGGTTGGAGTAGGCGGAGCCATGCCAAATGGATTAGCTCCGAAAAATTCGTGGTTCAGTGCTGGCATGGAGGGGAGCAGCTATAGTACAAAAACATGGAGCAACTAGAGGGTCACTCCCCACCTGAAGCAGCAGCCCTAGTTAGCAAATACCCTTGGAATTGGGGGTAAATTACCCACCAAATGCCACTCAACAAAACCCCAAACCTATTCCCTTCCCATTCGGCTCTCCTCTCCCGACTCCCCTCCTCTCCTCCACTCAAACCCTAGAGGCAGCGGCACATGGAAGACTCGGTGAGGATGGCTAGCGTGGCTGGAGAGTGAGGCTCCTGGCCTCGGTGA
The DNA here is from genome assembly GCA_036346275.1 of Otatea glauca. Lineage (NCBI taxonomy): Eukaryota > Viridiplantae > Streptophyta > Magnoliopsida > Poales > Poaceae > Otatea > Otatea glauca. The sequence goes on from CM070728.1 coordinate 11,878,182, forward strand.
GCTCTCCCACACTGTGTGCCTTCTTAATCCCTCGACAGCGGCACATCCTCCCAGTCGAAGACCCTGTGACGACGACGACTATCCCCGTGGCAACCATCGACCTCCTCCTCTGCTCCCAAGCACAACCATCCTCCTCTCCCTGGCATGCACCTCATCATCCTTTCCCCAACCACGAGACCTCGTCGTCAACACCACTCCACCCTTCCTTCCTTCTAGATCTTCAACCACTTGTGCAGTGGTCAATTTTATGGTTCTTGCTGGTTTGGGGAACAACATGTTGATAGTTTCCAACTTTCCATGGGAAAATTGAGTATGGTTTCATTATGGCTAGTTCATCAGTATGGTTCTTTGCATTCCATCTAGATTAGCTATATGCACTGGAAGCTCGATCTGTGTGAGATACCTAACTGGGTTTGAATTTTGGATGTTTATTTTCAAATATGAATTGCTAGTTGTTGCAATTTTACATGATGTTTAGAGATGTATAAAATTTTCATAATTTGTCTATCCCAAAAAGTTTGCTTAAGGATTAAGGTTCCAGAGATGAGTTAATTTTTTCACTATTTCCAATATTGTTTGTAACCAAGGAAAAAACACTTTCTGTGAAAATACCATGTTGTTATTCTATGAGGCTGTATTTTGATACTATACAGTTCAGTGAAAAACTATGGCTGATTCAATGCTTGGATGTGCTGACTTTGTCACATTTTGGCCAAAAAGAGAAAAAAAAAACATCATGGCCGAAAAATCAAATTACAAAATAACCACTTAAAATAAGCTAGTAATATGTACAAGATAATATAAGTGTCAAAACTAAGGATGGTATTGACTTTATACATACATCCCTCCCATTCTAGAATTTGGAGGCAACCTTCTAGCCAAACATGTCCTCAGCCAGCTCCAGCTTCTCAGGGGAGTGAATCTAAGTGTGAAGTTGGAGCTAGAGCTGCAAAAACCTGGAGCAAAGCCATGCCAAACAAGGACTTAGTGACTTCCTCCTGATGAAGAGCTACTCCAATAATGACGATTGTTCTTTCGTGTTCATAAAGAAGTCCCGAAATGAATTTTGTATCATCTTATTTTACGTCGGTGATTTAAATATTATCGGAACCACGAAGGACATAAAGGAAACAAGTTCCTACCTTATGACGGAGTTTGAGATGAAAGATTTGGGCAAAACTAAATATTGCTTAGGCCTGCAATTAGATCATTTGCCTAAAGAAATTTGTGTGCACCAGTATACCTATAACAAGAAGGTATTAGAAAAATTCAACCTGGATAAATCTCATCCTTTAAAGAGACCCATGGTATTCAATGATGAGGATCGTTGACTAGTCAAACATCTAAGGGTCCCACATTGGATCATCTAGGTTGTGACCTCCTCAGACCACGACCACTTTTTAAGTCACGACCTCCCTAGGTTGTGACCTCCCCTAATTGTGACCTCATTAAGGCCACGACCACTCTAGGACGTGATGACCACTCTAATTCGCAACCTCCTTATGTCATGACCACTCTGACCTCTCTTGGTTGTGACCTCCTTAGGTCACGACCACTCTAAGGTCTCAGACCTCTCTTAAATCATTGGTCCTGAACCTCTCACATGTTGAGTGGTCCTATATGCCGAGAATCCCTGAGCTCTTCCTAAGACATTGCAGAAGAAGTCAAAACAAGAAGTCACCCACGTGCAGTAATTCAAAGCCTACGTGGAGGCAGTTATCAACAACTAAAGGCATCGTATGAGATTAGAAGACCCGGCAGTTCATGGTGGAACATGATAGTTAGAGGGAAGTGAAGAGGCGGCAATTAGATAACAACTCCCGCCGCTTAACGGTTATAAATTCCAACGGCTTATGCACCATTAAGGAGGAGATAGAGAGAATCAGATTGATCATTCATAGTTAATCAAGGATCATAGGCTAGCATACTTAGCTTAGATTTTGATCCCCCTCTATAAACTTCATTCCACTATAGCAAGCCAAGAAATAAAGAGCATCCCTACTTACATTTTTATTAGTGTCCGATTCTCGGATGAAAGTCGATCATTGACAGTTAGATCTTTTGATGTGGATAAAGACCCATTAAGACTGAGCATGGTAGATGAGGAAGTCTTAGGACCTGAGGTTCTATACTTAAGCGCCATATGAGCACTTATGTATCTTGCAAATTGCACCGAGCCTGATATTATATTTGTATCCAATTTATTAGCTATACACAATGCAGCTCAAACAAGAAGGCATTGGACTAATGTCAAGGCTTTACTCAGATACCTCCAAGGTACATAGGATTTGGCTTATTTTACCAAAAAGACCAAGACTTAACCATAGTGGGACATATAGATACTAGCTATTTGTTTGACCCCCACAATACCAAAATCTCATACTAGGTTTATGTTTTCCTGTGGTAGTACAACAATTTCTTGGTGGGCCTTTAAGCAGACCTTGGTAGCTACCTCTATCTATTACTCAGATATTATAGCACTATATGAAGCCTCACGTGAATATGTTTAGCTAAGGCATGTGATTAGCCATATCTAAAAGTCTCGTGGCATTAACATCATTGATACCTCCATAATTATCTATAAAGATAATGCAGCTTGTGTTGCACAAATGCAAATGGGTTGTGTTAAGATCAATATCATGAAGTATATTGTCCCTAAACTTTTCTACCCTCATGAACTCCAAAAGAATGGTGAGATAAAGATAATGCAAACTAAGACATGTAAAAAATCTAGATGATTTTTTTTTCACTAAGTCTTTGTTAACATCCAGTTTTTAAAGATGTGTTCGTGGTATTGAAATGAGACGACTTAGAGAGATGCAGAGTTTAAGGAAAGTAAATCCCTGAATCATGACATTAGAATTAGATGACTTAGAGAGATTTATAGTTCAGGGGAAGTAAATCCCTGAATCATAACCCTTAGTACGATCCTGGAGATGCTACCCTAATCCACAAGATTGCAAGTTGCACTCTTTTCCTTTGTGAGCTTTACTAAAGTTTTCTCACATGAAGGTTTTTAATAAGGCAACAAGTGCAATACAATTTGCAGAAGTAATGTACTCTTTTCTCCATCCCTTTTTTCTCAATGTGTTTTTTGGAGGAGTTTTTAATGAGGCATATGCATTACGTGGTGTTCGCCCAAGGGGGAATGTTAAGAAGTATCTAATCTACGGTTTTGTGGGTGAATCCTGAAATTACCCCTGAAGGGTTTAGGCTATAAATATAACTGAAAGTGCATCTAGGCACTTATGTTATTTTGGTGATTAATGACAAATGCATATAATGACAATCTATGTAATTAAGTAAATGCTTAACTTAGTGCTTAACAAATGACAAACCTCTAATATGATTATATTGGTATGAGACTAACTTGTTATTGCCTAGTTGAGTATCAGTCTCATCTATTTAGAGGAAAATCAAGTGGGATGGTTAAGCAAAGATAAGGTATGCAATTTTGGTATCTATCCTATATTTGTTATTGCATTCCTTTCGTGCAAATGTATAGTGAACTCCAAGTAGCATGTTGATTATATATATGCACATTGGTTCATGTCATATTTATTAGTGCATATATATTCATTTGAGTTCATTATGTGCTTTGTTTTTAGTATGCATGTATTAACTAGAGTTAAACTTCGTATTGCTATAGATTGACTTGGTGCATGCATGTTTTAGTTGTATATCTTCTCATGCAATTCTCTTAGTGAAGTTTAATCTAGTGTTGGATCACATATTTACTCTTTTTCCAAACATTATTTGCACATGTACAATTCGTGTATATTCTATCATGTGCTTCATTTAAGTAAAGACTGTGATCCTTGCCATGATTTAATTGATTCATCATATTGGCAATTATCTCTCTAGTGCATATAGATCAATTACATATTCATCATGATGTACTTAGTAGAGAACATTTCTTATGTCAAGTGTTTCCATTTATGTTGTGCTTCCTTATATGAAACACTTGTTGAAATCAACTGCTCACAAATATCAATTTATTCATATCTATTGAGCTTTTGGGACTAATGTCTTTCGTGAGTAGTTTGGAAAGAATTAGGTCCCGTATGTGTATGATGACCAAGGTATCTTGGAGGATGATGTTAAGCCGAGGTCAACAAGACGGCGGTGTCACCAAGAGTTGAGGACTAAGTCAAGATCGACTTGGCGTGGAGATCGTCAGAGAGGATGATCAAGTCAAGGTTGATAGGACGAGAGTCTCATGAGGTGAATCGAGTCGAGTTGGACAAGGCGAAGATGTCATCAATTATATGATGAAAGTCTTCATGCATCGACATTAAGAAAGAAGACGGCAAGTGACTATTTCTAGACTTATATTATCTTTGATTTAATTTGAGTCTAAGGATTGCCGTACTATTAAGAGGGATGCGATGTCAAATGACTTTTAGATGTGTCAAGTGCTCAAGTGATCCATCCTTGTGAAACTTAGAAAGAGAGTGGTGTTGGTGGTGCCGGAAAGTGAGGGTTGTAGGTCTTCCTTGGATTCTTTGTGAAATCTGTGTTTATCCTTTGAGTTTTGGGTAGTGAGACCTTGTTAGTTGTGTAGTCCTCGTTCTTAGCTTTCGGTAGAGTCCAAAATCACTGAAATCGGAGTCCGGAGTCAAAAGTTATGCTCGTTTTCGTCGGGCTGCTCAGTGCAATCCGGAGTATCCGGACATTTGGTCCGGACATTCCGGGTTGACACCCTCGGTGGCTGCTCTCAGATAATCCGGAGTATCTGGGGTTTTTTCCGGAGTCTCCGGGTTGTGCACAGCCGTCTCCAACGGCTAGTTTTTTTAGGACCTCTATTTAAAGCCCCCTTCTTCCTCACTTCAAGGAGGCTTTTTACCCTGTTGATTAGAGGTGCTATACCCTTGTTCTTGAGCCCCCAAAACACCTCTTTACCCTTAGATCTAAGTGATCCCCTTGGTGAGAAGGGTTGGGAAGAGTTTGAGGAGTGAGGTGCTAGGTTGAGTGAGTTTTGAGTTGTTTGAGCACTTGATTTCATCTCCAAGCTTGTTCTTCGTGAGCATTTGTTACTCTTGGAGGTTGAGGACTCCTAGACGGTTAGGAGATCGCCTACGAGCCACCGGAGCTTTGTGTGGTTGGTCGTGGGAAGTTTGTGAAGGCCGGTTCCGCCTCCGTAAGGGAAGGAATCAAAGGAGTGAAGACCGGCGAGTGCATTTGTGTAACACCGGGAGGAAGAGGGTTGAAAGAAACCCCGACTCAAGTGTGACCGAGCTGCCTCAACGGAGACGTAGGATCCCCTCAAGGATCCGAACTTCGGGTGAAAAATCATCGTCTCCAAGTTTGCTTCTTACTCTTGCTTTAGTATTTGTTTTTGAATCTTGAAATTGCCCGATCTACTCTCTTGTTGTGTTTGGCTCTAGATCTACATCATCCCCAGGTACCTGATAGCATTTATATCTTTTGTATTCAAGTAGATTGTTGAAAAATTGCAGGGATTTAAAATCTCATTTCGAGGTCTTAAATCCGGAGTATCCAGATTTCTGAACCCGGATAGTCCGGACATTTCGGAGTATCCGGAGATAAGTCCTGACACTCCGATGCCGAGTCCCTGGATCCAATCCGAGTATCCGGACTCTGAACCCGACAGTCCGGACATTTCGGAGTATCCAGATAAAAATCCCGGACACTCCGGACTTAGACCCTCGGGAGATTTTATTTAGCTGCAAATTTTTTATTCTGCTGCATTTAGTTACAAAGTTTTTAATTCGCCTATTCACCCCCTCTCTAGGCGACATCCCCTGTCCTTTCAATAACACTCTATTGTACAAGAGAAGATGAATAAAGAGAAGAAAGTCCAATGCCCCTATATTCTGTGCTCATCTATTTTGTGATTGTTCTTGGATATTCTCTACATTTAAAGATCAACATCGGGTTCAATCTTTAGTGACTATCGATTATTTAACACAAATAATATTTTTTAAACTAAATGAATTAATAATAATGCTTTATTCTAAAAGGGAATTAAACAATAATATTTCATCAAGAAAATGGATTTTAGGCTTCAGATCGGGCCGGTCTTAGACTGGGCCTTTTCAGGTCTGGCTCGTCCTAGCAAATGAATAGCTCTGGAGACGTGGCAATCAAGGATGTGGATGTAGGCAGAGGTGTAGCGGCGGCAGGGGTGTGGGGCTACACAACATGGGAGTTTCGAGTGAGGGTGGAGAACAGCTATTGTGGCTTTGTAGGGAGTGCACGGGCGTGGCAGCCATGTGGGTGGTGGCGAGCGTGAGGTAGGGGTGGTGTGCACGGGCGCCGTTGATGGCGGCTGTCACCGCATTCGGCTTTGGGAAGCTCAGAGAAGAGCATCGTCGTTGGATCTTGTAGATCAGACTGTCGAGACACCGAGATAGGGTTGCCGCCGCCGAACACCATTGGATCTATCCTCCTAGAGTTCGGGGATGATGTACTAGCGTGGGATCTGATCGCTTGGAGCTCGAAGAAGACATTGCGTTGCCATATCAGGTCGCTAGAGCTCATTTGGGATGTGCTGTAGGGGAGAGTCATGGGTGGGACGGGCGGGCCAAGAGGTAGTCGACTCTACAAGGGAGAACCACAGGCAAGTCGGGCCAAGAGGCTGGTGGCGTTGCAGGGGCAAGTCGAAGAAGGTTGTTGGAGGGGCCGTGAGGGACACCACCTTGTCACTCTCTCTTTCTTGCATGGATGTGGCATGTGAGAGATTTGTGGGTGGGTGGTGGAGTCAGTTAGGAGGATCGTGCTGTGCGAAGAGGGAGGCAAGGGGATCGCAATTTGGGGAAGCCCACCCGTTGATGTGAACTCAAGTATGAGAGGAGGGGATGGGAGGCAGACTGACGAACCACCATTAGGTTCTTTTAAAAGAGTAAAGATAATAACAACGACGATGGCAATAAGTAATAGGTAGGGTGGATTCAAGGCAACTCTTCACTCGGGGGCTAGAAATTCTTATATTAATATGAAAAAATCCTAGAATTCTCTTATTTATTGAGAAAAATAAAAGATCTACACCGTTAATTTTGGTGGGGCCAAATAAAAATAATGTATTAATCAATATGTAGATATTGCAACTATTAGAGTTTTTTTTGAGAAACATGCGACTATTAGAGTTGAATAACAAATACAACTATATTTCAATCAAAGACATTTAGAGTTGCGTAGCAAATACAACTGCATTTTCAAACGTAGCCAAGCAATTGCTCGAGCAATTCTGCTAATTTCTGAAACATCTCTAGATGGGTTTGGATTCTTTAATCCCACCTTGTCTGGGAATCAAGAAAAGGAGGTTTTCCTCTAGAGTTTGTTGGTTGAAATTCGATTGCATGATGATATGTAGGGTTGAAAACAGAAACGGAATTTCTGACCGTTCCACAGAAAAAACGGAAACATAAGCTTTTTTTGTGTAACGGAAACGAAAAATATCAGTACAAAAACGGAAATAGAAACGGGAGAGCCAGTTCCAACAGAAACAGAAATGGAAACGGAAATTCCGTATAAATGAAACCGAAAATTCCGTTTTCTAATTTAATTAATACCATAAATATATATTGCTTTGTACAAAATATCAAATAGAGTTAAAAAATTCTCAAAACTATTTTATAACATTTTGAACTTATGAAAATTATTTCCAGCAAGAATTTGGTTTTGTTTTTATCAAATAAATTATTTATTTAAATCTGAAAATAGCAAAAATCGTTAATTAAATGCTGAAATTTCAGGATTTTTTTTCATAAAATCCGAATCAAATGCTCAATTAAAGAATTTGCAAATTTTTAGGGCGTTACAACTAGGAACATACCTGGAGAGAATTTTTCGCTTTCATTTCTGTATCCGCTCCGTTCCACATCCGTTTCCATCACTATCCGTTTCCGTATTCGTTTCTGGGGTTTCCGATTTCATTTCCGTTACCGATAAAAAAATGTGAAAACGAAAACAAAACAGCCATTTATCTACCGTTTCCATTCTGTTTTCATCCCTAATGATATGGTACCTACAGTACTCAAGTGTGATAGCAAGGCGCCCATGGATATTGCTTGTTTAAGATGAGCCAACAAAACAAAGAGATTGATAAGCACTCCATCAAAGAAAAGCACTCCATCAAAGAAAAGTTGGATAGTGGATGTCTTCGGATTTAACATGTTCGTTCAGGGGAGCAAGTCCTTGTATTCGAAAAAAAAAATTGCATGTAGCGTCAGCGAGATGGCACTAATTGATAGAGTTACATGTAATTTCGTAGAGAAGTCAGGGACAAAAGTGTAAAATGTGGTTACAGGTTAAAAAGGAAAGAAGAAGCAATGGATCGGAAGAGCTCCCCAATTCCGCAGCCACAGCTCTCTGTCTATTTCCTCCAGTCTTCGTCAACCACAGATCAGATGAATCGATACAGCTAAGTTTCTACAGATTCCAATTCGACAATTTGCAGTGCCTCGTTCCCAATTCGCAATCGCCATCAGCCCGTGGGCGGCATTCGTTACTGTTGCGTCCGCCTCCATGTTGCCGCTTTCAGGGGCAGCCGCGGGGACAGGTCGCTGGTGGCCACGGAATCCGCCGATGCGAGGTCTCCTTCGTGGCCACATCCGCTGCTGGCCCTCCTCCTAACCCAGCTCATGCTGTCTGCTCTGCAGCGTCAGTTCTGTTCCTCACAAGATTCATCTATTCTGCCCGTGTTGATGTTGTTCATTCAGGTTGTCTCAACTCACAGCGTCTTGTGCGTCCTCCATAACTTTTCCTTAATCGCAATTTGGCTGACGCAGTCCGGTCTCGTGTACCACAGCAAACTGGACCAACCCCGACTGCTGGATTTTTGGGACCACAAATTGCATCTTCCAGATCAATATGGAATTATGCTAAGTTTGGTTAGAATACTATAAACTGTTAGTTAGATGAGTTGAACTAGGCTATGTGTAGTAGGTGTAGACCACATGTTCTCTACCCTCTTGTAGTAATCAGTAAGGACAACAACAGATTGCCATCACAAGTTACTACAGGTCCCATGACATTGCCCTGATGCCACAGAAGACTTTGTAGTGATATGCAACGGCCTATACTAATTTCTTGTGTACTGTAAGTCATAGTATTGGTTAAGATATGGCCGAGTATATGTTCCAGAATTTGTTTCCTAGGTATGGCCTGGTTGAATTTGGATCCTCTGCCTTCAGTTCAAACAGCACGGACGTATTGTTGACTACACAGGGATGGTCTGATTGAAAATGAGCGGTTGTGTTGTGGATTGATGACAAATTGCGGTGCATAGCCATCTCTTGGGAAAATTTGAATTTCTTACCCACCTCAATCCCGAGCATTGATTCCTGATTGGATGGTCCAAGTATTGCTAATGGCCATGGTTATCACGGCGCCCCGGCGAGACGAGTCGCCTCTGAGGCGCCTGGACGCCTAGGCGAGTATTAGGCGACCAAAAAAAGTCTACTAATAACAGTATTTCCCTCAATCTCAGCCCATTCAATGGTCCAGCCGAGCCGGCCCAACCGAGCGGACCCCCCCCCTCTCTCTCTCAGCCTAGGCGAGCCGGCCCAGCCCCCTCTCGCTCTCTCCCTCTCTCCCTCTCTCCGCACCCGCACACGAGCCAAATATTTGGCACCGCCGCTCCTCCACTCCCTCTCTCCCCCCGATCCGTTCGGCGCCGCTCCCCCCTCCCCCCGAGCACCGCCCTCCCCTCCTCCCCCCAAGTGCCGCCCGGATCTGGCGACTCCCCTCCTCAGGCCGCCGTCCGTCCGGATCTACTGGAGACAAGCGGCGACGCAGAGATCAGGCGGTGGAGGCGATCTGAGCGGCGGTGGAGGTGGCGACGCCGCGGTGGAGCTCCCTTCCGTTCGACGCTGCCCCCCCCCCGCCGCCCCTCCTCCCCCCGAACGCCGCCTTCTCCCCGCGCCCTCCTTTCCCAGCCAGGCGAGGCGAGCGGCCATGGCGGGCGGCCACCGGCGACTGGACGCCTAGGCGGCGCCGTGATAACCATGCTAATGGCTTATGCTGTTTGAACTGAAAGACAAAGGGTACAATCCAGCTTGGTCTTGCTAGCAAAAATGATAATTTCCTAGAACCTTGTGATGTTATAATTTAGCTTGTGCACTGCAGGTCTCACTACTCACTGTAGTGACTTTGATACATACAAGACTTTTAGTAATATGCACTATCCCCTATACTAATTTGCCACGTATTGTAAGCCATAATATTGATTAAGACAGGACTTAGTAAGGTTTGGGGTTTTTATTTGTAATTTTGGCATGGCTAGGTTCGGATCAACGGCCTTTAGTTACGTTAGTTAGGGGGGTAATTCATACTATACCACTTCAAAGGTTGGCATTTTAGGAAATACCACTCATTATCTTAATGACATATGGTCCTAAAGTGCCAACGAATGGAGTGGTATAGTACAAATTATCCCGTAATTAAAACAGCAAAGGCATGTCATAGAAACATAGGAACTGTCTAATCGAGAATTAGATAGCCAAGAACTCAAGATGAAGATGATTGACAAATTGCGGACTTACGGTGCACAGTTGTCACTTGAGAAAATTTGAACTTTTAGCCCCCGCAATTCCTAAACATTAGTTTGCGATCTAATGGTCCAAGTGTTATGAATGGCATATACTGTTTAAATTGAAAAAGGAGGATATGAATCCACTTGGTCTTGCTAGCAGTATCAATGATTTCCTAGAACACCAATATACTGTGGTTGTGGAATTTACTGGGGATACAATTTATCTTGTATACTGTTGATATTAAATAAGTACGGCCTTTAGTAACTACTTAGGACTAGTAATGATTATGATAAATTATTACAGGTCCCACAGCTCATTATCGTATTTTGTTTGCTTTGAAAGACTTAGCCAAGTTGGATTTGGACCCAGCCTTTTAGTTCAGATATCACAAATGCGCCATTTACAATTCTGGTACCGTATGCTTGTAAATTGCATGGTCAAAATGAAGATCGAGGTGCATATCTATCCATGATAAAATTTGAATTTCTTGCATACCGTAATTTCAAGCACTGATTAATGGTTAGAGCATTGTGTACACCACATGCTGTTTGAACTAGGTTGGAGGATACAAGTCCAACTTTGTCTTGCTTGTCATACTGATAATTCTTGAAACAACAATATTCTTGTAATACAATTTAATTTATATGGTGTTGAGATTGAGCCAAGGCATAGTTTGATCCTTCTTAAATAAACGATTCTTCATAATTAGTGTTGTGCAACTTATATAAAATCCCATGAAGGCATGAGAATAAGTGAGTAACACACCAACTTGAGTGTTATTTTTCGGTGGTGTTGTTATTAGTATAAAATCGTCATACGTAAGTTAATTGAGATAGATCGGTTGAACTATTCCAATAAAATGCACTGTTTACTGTCTGCCTATCAAATATAACTACCCATGAATACTCAGTAACTTGAAAAGCTGCATTTTCTGGCACTCCATTCAAGTATTGCAATGTTTCAAGTGGTTTTTATAAAGATTGTGGGGGATGTCTTTCTGAGGGAACCTGAATTCAAGATGCAAAGAAGCTAAAGGGATCAAAAATGTATTTGGCCTTCTCCTACCTAATTAAATATTCTCTTATAATCAAATCCACATTGGATTACGCGCTTTCTAGCTGGAAGGTTGGTAATCCAGGTGGTTGTCCAGCGAATTTAGCTGATGGAATTTGATGATAGAAATATTATACCTGTTTCAATTACTTTAGTTCAAAATTTCTAATCTTACATTATGGTCAAAAGGTGGTCATCTCCATAACATGAGCTAGAACCATTAGGTATGATGTTAACTTTGTGCTTTAGAAAATTTAGTACTTAGCTGTAATACATTGCACTGTAATCTTGTTGCTATTGTCGGTAAGTGCACAGACACTAGATAGTAATTGCTGTTATATGATGTTTTCTATTTCATTGACTGGCTCAACCATTTAGGGATCAAATCCCCGACACTTGAGAGTAGGTAGGTAATAATACGACTTGAAACTCAAAAGATTGGAGTGAAGAGATGGTGTGATAATATGGTGCAGCAATTGGTTACATGAAGACACCTGTGCTCTAGTACAGTTCTTCCTGTCAAGTGACCACTAAAATAAGATAACATCATTGGTTGCTTATTGTCTTGCTTTTATGCAATCAATATAAATGTGGGGTTGCAGGAATCAAACAGTATTTGAGACGTACACCATTGCTTGTCTCTGTCTTAGATCTTGTGATATAAGTCTTGGAAGACAGGATGGAATTGACCTACCACCTAGAAGAATCTCATTCTTATAGTGCCATCAGTACTGAAAAGTAAAATTTCCTTCTCCATTATCCATTTTTCAGCGTAAAATCGGATCGAATACAATTCCATATAGACTGGCTATTTTATGAAACATTTTTGAATTCAATAGTGCACCACATGTATGGATACAGTTCGATATAGACTGGCTATTTTGTGAAATATTTTGTAAATTCAATAGTGCACCGCATGTATGGATACAGTTTGATATAGACTGGCTATTCTTGCCCTTAAGTTTGGTGTAGTTTTTTTTCCTTCTTCCTTTATGTTAACCTGGTATTGTTTTTTGTTTTCAAGCTTCTTTATTTTTATATGGGTTCACACGGAGTGTTTTCTTCACAAAATGGGAAAGGCAGATGCAAAGTATTGACAATCTTAATTTCAAAAGGGAAAGAATAGTTGGATTTCCGCTTTTTTATGCATTGTTTATGTACATCGCCAGCTCATGAAAGGTTTGTTAATTTCTTACTTATGTGTAGTTGTTTAGATTGAATAAATGGTGCCTCACACTTTGTTTCCTTGTGCTGTTCCTTAAGGATGGCAGTTCTAGCCACTTGTCCAGATTAGTGGAAAATCTCATCTCTCTATTTAGTGACCGGTGTGGATTTTTTTAAAGCAAAGTTCTTTTTTTTTGCATGTTTAGTATCTTTATGTTTTCACCATCCTCAAGTTAAATCCTTCATCATACCGGCTGTCATTGAGTAATCACTGACGTCTTCATGCACCAAATAGCAATGATGGAACCATTCGTGCAGGCTAAGGGATCAATCCTCATGGTGTACGGTGGAACAAGAACACTGCTTCTCCCTTGCTGCTATGATGATCAGTTCTATAAACTGAAAGCATCTATTAACATGGCAGTTCTTGCAAATAGCATTCCAGCCTTTGATTACCAAGATTACACAGATTGTTGCCGTTCTATTAGCAGTATCTACATTTTGCTTGCATCTTACACAAGATCATCAAGGCATGTGATTTTCCAAGATATGCCTTAGTTGCAGACTGGACCAGGACCTGACTCCTGAGCCACATCAGTCGACACGTTTGGACCGTTTGGTGCAAAAGATTTCTTGAGAGTGGCTTCCCATCTCAATTTTCCAAAGCATATAACAGCGAATTGGCATTATGTTATCGTTACAGCGCTCACAGTCATTTCGTCCCCTTGTCAGCGGAATCAGGTACATACCTGCAGATGGTTACATTGTCTGTTGACGTCATTTCTGAGCAGGAGTGAAAACCTGCTTTTTGGAAAACTGTATCAGAAAATACATTTTTGGAAAGTAGTATCAGAAAATACATCTTAGTTATAGAATTTGGAGTTTATCTCAGCATTTGTTCTAAGTACATGGAGCTGCTGCACCGTGTTATGGACCAACCCATTATGTTTCAATGGATCATCTTTTTTGTTCCTTGATGGAATAGCGTAGCTGAAAAATACTTATTGTTGTGTACAATCTTCCAGGTACTGTTTCTCTCTGCACCTAACATCATTCTATGATATTGACTGATAAACACAAGCCTGGCATTTGGTTGGATTGCCTGTTATAGGATGTCAACTAGTTTCTACAGGTCTGAGGAAGGTGATCACAGTGTGTCTGATTTGTGACCCTGTTTCTTCATGGTTCCTCGAACCTTCCTACCTGCCATCATGTAGATATATAAACATAAGCTGGCAAAAGATGAGCATAAAGTAAGCTCCTGCCGACCTAGCACTATTTCAGCCATACCACGGCAATGTCAGCTAAGTTGAAAATACATGGACTCTGGAAGACGGAAGCTGGTCAGGAATGAGTTCTACCCTCCTTTTCCCCCGTCCTTGGAGAATCTAGCTGAATGATACATTGGTCCTAGAAGTTTCGTTCCTCATTGAGCATAAATACATTTAAAAATTGGAATTGGAATTGTACATGAGTAGCTAGTGGCCTTGTTTGTTGGTATTGGGAGTTTCGTTCCTCATTGAGCAGAAATACAGACCCACAATGAAGAACTGGATTTGGTCTTATAAATATTGAAGTTAGAATGAAGGGTAAACAGTCATTATTTATCTATCCTTTTACTTTAAAATTGATGCAACTTGTATCAAATAGAAATGCACAGAAGCATGTCTCAACAGTGAAATATATGAATAGGTGTCTACAGTTCCCATATTTGATCGTCTGATTGCTGCTGTGTCGAATCTTACGTCGTTTCTTGACGCTGACGCGGGAACAAGGGGCCGTCCAGGCTCGGTTGGTTTGCTGGCTTGCTTGTTACAGGAAGTCAATTAGTAACTACAGGTTCGAGGAAGGCGACGGACGGTATGGCTGACATGGGACCCTGTCCAGCTCGGTGGTTCGTCGCGTCTTCCTGAGTCGCCATCGCGCGAACATACCGTCCCGGCCGGCTGATGAAGAAGCCACGCGGCGGAGCTCCTGCCGACAACGGGCCAAAGATTCAGGGACCCCCACCGCGGTTTCAGCGAGCTCCTCCCTACTGCCAGACGTTCGACAAAAATTGTGAGGTGCTCAATGAGACGATAGACTAATGCGATAGCTTTGTTTTTTCTAGTTTTTTTTTAAAAAAAATTGGCTAGAAACTTTGGCATTTCATTAAAGGAGGACAACAGCCGAGCTAAAAACACACACATATCCACGCCCTTGGCTCTGTGAGCACCTACGTCGAGCAGCGCTCGAACACGGGCAGGCCGTGTGCGCTTTAGCACACTCGCCAACGGAGCAACGCTCGGCTCTCTGTTTTTTCTGGTTTCAACCATACTTTCGATGAGTTATACTCTCATTGGTACGATGAGTACTTGTACTTGGATCGTTCGAGAAATAGCTATGTAAAGTTTATTTGCCCATAATTTACGAATCTACAATAAATTTTATAGAATATATAACTATATGAGAAATTGAGATTATACTAGAGAACATAATTATTTTTTCTTCTATATAGTGATATTTTATATTTTTACAATTTATAAATCAATAAATAATTAAAATAAAAAAAGAGTCGCCTTATCTCATTCGGCCTCACGGCCGTCGGCAGCTCAGCTCAACTGCCCCTCTCTCTGCTTATCCTCTCAGACCAAGAGGTGAGAGGCTGAGAGCTTACTACTACAGAAATGACTATATTAGATGCCTCATCACAAACGATTTTTAAAAACCATTTATGTTAAATCTAATCACATACAGTTTTAGAAACATGATCGTCGAAGTTATTGGTTTCAGTAAGAACCGTCTGTGAAGATGTTATATCACAGACGGTTGGTGAGTAAAACTATCTGTGAATTATCGCAGACGATTTTATCCACAAACCATCTGTGAATTATATAGATATCATAGACGGTTGGTGGATAAAATCGTCTGTGATAATTCACAGACGGTTTTACCCACCAACCATCTGTGATACTACGATATCACAGACGATTTTATCTAGAAACCGTCTGTGATATCTCTACCATAATTACTCTTCTCCACCATAATTACCCCCCTTCGTCTTCTCCCATGTACTAGCCCCTTCGTTTTCTCCCCGTACTCGCTATAAGTAGCACCTCTCCATGGCCAGTGCCCTCGCCGCCTCAGCTTCTCTCCAGTACCCGCCTTACCCCACCAATTTTACCCCCGCCGCCGCATACCCCACCTACCCCTGTTTGCCGATCTCCCTCGCTATGCGCCACCTCCGTAGCAGTACTACCCCTACGAGCCTCCCCCGCGGTGGGCCGCCGCCAGCCTCCCGGGCGACGACCACTACCGTGAATCCGCAAGAGAATCCCAAGAAAGCTCTCATTTTTACTGTCGCACTTGAAAGCTTTTGATCTAATTTAGATGATTGGATTGCTTCGTGCAGGTGGAGATGGTGGTGGTGGAATGCGACGGCATGGCTATGACATTGGCGCGGAACGTGGAGGAGTCCGGCGTACGAAGCCTGGTTCTTGGCTCGACATCCTCCCTGTGGTTCCGAATGTGCTTTTTTCTTTTCTGATGATGCACAGATCAAAATTTGCGACAACATTCTGGGATGTGCTGCATACCTGCAAAAGATTACATTCAAATCCATCCATAATTGCAGTAGCCAAAGAAAGACTAGTGCACATATATATTTATAGATTATGTGAACTATTAATTGTCTTTTGTTTTCATTATCTCAATTAGTTATTGAACATAATACAGGAGAATTATAAAGAGAGCAGATTAGTTATTGAACCTGGTATGCTTGATATAATGTTAAAGCAGATAGTTTGTACCATAAGTTTAAAAGAAGATATCGTCCCCTCATTTTTCGTCGCCGAACGGATCTGATGCATCGACCATAGAAAAATCGAGGCACGGTCTAAGAGGAGTAAATAAAAGCCTTAGGTCTGACCCTGCATACAAGGCTGTGTAGAATGCTTCTCAAAGCAACAATACTTCATAGGAGTTGATGAAGGTAATATAACATTGTAATTACTTTATGTATTTCATTGCTCAAATAATCATGTAAGTACTACTTTAACTAGTTTACTGTATCCTTGTAACCTAACAGGAAATACTTCAGATAAAAGTTGGCTATAAAAAATGATACGAAAGATCGAAAAGTTATCCTATTTTTGAATGACTGCTCTTGCACCAAGAAGTTCTGTAAGAAAAAGGTTGCTATTGTAGTACAGGGCTGCATGAGGAGAGTTACGTTAGAGGATGTGCTACTGATTTCTGCATTGAGTATGTATCCATAAATTAACACTGTATAGAGATATTTGGGCTACGATGTAATCTGCTTGTAATGTTGAAATAGTTAAAGTATGGTTAATATATCTGTCGGCGTTTCGAGCACCGGCAAGTAAATTTGTAAGTCTAAGGGGCCGCGCGTTCCCACTCCCTGAATGGTTAGACTCGAGAGCCCAAGGTGTATACTGGTTCGGGCCGAATGTCTCTACTCCAGTTCGTGTGGTGATAATATATTTCTTTTGGTGCAGATGACTACACGATTGTTTACAAGAGCGGAGAGCTTGGGCACCGGGGTGCTAGTTGCCTGTTCGTAAAGACTTAGCCGGAAGAAGCCTCTCTCCTTTTTTCTCTCTTCTTTCCCCCCTCCTCCTCTCCTCTCCCCTCTCCCGGGCTCCTGCCTCCCTTTATGTAGCGGAAGGCAGGTTACATCGAGAATGGGAGAGGGAGGCGACGCAACCTATGCTAGGAGCTTGGTTCTTCGCTCGGCCGGTGGTCATTGTCGGTCTTGCCCACGCCGGTCGGTAGTCTCATTGGCGAGGCGATTAGCCGTTTATCGGAAATGGCGCTTTGCTTCGCGTGCGCGACAAGTGTTGACGTTGAGTCTTTGCCTCGGGAGGCGTGCCTTCGCATTATGCGTGGTGGTTGATGGGATCGGAAGCTTGACTTGGCGGTCATTATATCATCTTGGGAAAGAGCCACCGCTCTCGTACAACCACTTTGATTGACCCGTCCGTGGGGCACGTGGTCGCCACCGCGAAGGCTTCGACACGCGGCCCTTGGCGGAGGTTGCCTTGGTTTGGTCGGTCGGGGATCCCGACCACGCGGAGGTCGGGAGCCCTGCTTGGTTGAGTCGGGGATCCCGACCATTGCTGCGGAGGTCGGGAGCCCGGCAGTCGGGATGCCTACCCGATCGGTCGGGAATGGGCGTCCTGTGTGGCCCCGCAGGTACTTTGGTCGGTAGCGGGCCTGGAGCGGCCTGTTAGGCTTGAGCTATGCTTGAGGCAGCCTGCTCGTCACCCTGGGCCGTTGGGGTACCCCTGGTATGAGTATTCGTCAATATCTGACTATCTGAGTTGATTTGAGCTGTGATATGATCTGCTTGTAAATGTTAAAATAGTCAGAGCATGGTTAATATATTTGAGTTGGTTTGTGTTGTGATGTAATCTGCTTGTAAATGTTGAAATAGTTAGAGCACGGTTAATATATCTACTTGTAATCTACTTGCTAACATCTGATAAGTCATGAAAATCAAACATTAGGTGCCATCACAGACGGTTCTATTATAGAACCGTCTGTGATGAGTATCATCAGAGATGGTTCCTGTGATATTAAATTATCAGAGACGATTCTATAATAGAACCGTCTGTGATGAGTTTCATCAGATACGGTTCTATTATAGAATCATCTCTGATAATGCCCCTATATAATAAACCTCCCTAGGGTTTGACATACTCAAACCCATGCGATGTCCTCCTCCATGTCCTCCCCGTGCGCCCTCCTCCCCCCGTGCGTTGTCCTCCCCGAGTGCCCTCGTCCTCCCCGTGCGCCAGCCTCCCCGTGCGCTGTCCTCCACGTTAGCATATCCTTCACCCAATATGTGCCTTACATTTACGTGCTTGATTTATGTGCTTGATTGAACTTGATCTGTGCCGGTTGTATGCTCTATGATGTAATTTGGGTCAGTAGAAGTTGAATTAAACAATTGCAGTAGTAATCTTGGCCTTGAACTAGGTGATGACCTTCTGTTAATGCTGGCAAGTATTACATTGTTGTTTCATTGGTTATGAGGTTGATGTTCATATAATTATCATATGATTCTGATCAGTAGCCTATGTTTCTATTCAGCATTGGTCTGTCATATTGATATTGTCATACTCTGTTTTGGTTGAACAATACTTTGCACAACTAGTTTATGTTAAACAGTGAATATCTGATCTTTACTGCTTTCTAGTGCATAATTTGGCAAAGTAAAGAGTTCAAGGCCTTATTTGCTTAGATAATTATCTAATTCAACTAATGATTGTTTGACCCTGGTGTAGAGGAGGTAAGAGATTAATTCTCTAGTAGTCCTACACCTTGTAGCGAGGAGGTTAAGAATCTCATCTCAAGCAGCCTGACACCTGAGATTATATTTATTCACTCTATCATTCAATTATTCATTAATTGTTAAGAAGACATGGTTCATTGTCAAGTCGACATTTCAATATCCAAATATGAATGTGTGTGTGTATGTATCTGTGTGTAAATAGTTGAGTACAACAAATAGAAATAGGGCTTAAGGATACGAATGCTCCCGGACACATGTGTTTTTCTTTTTGTATTTATTGCTACACCCATGCATATACACTACAAGAACACTTAGATACTATTCATAATCTGATAGTGATCATTTGAATAATAAAATTGACTTTACATACTCTATGTAACATCCCAATTTTTGCATTTCTTGGATTTAGTGTGCATTTTATATTTTTGTGAATTTTCTAGAATTTATTTAAATTATTTGGAATTCAATTGAATTAAGCCTTTTTCAAAATGATTTAAATATTTGAAAAGTTTAAATAAAGTTTTGTTGAAAATATTTATTGGATTTCCAAATGCCCTAAAGTATTTTCCAAAATTTTATAAATTTTTTTGGGTATTTTTGCTATTTATTTCGACTTTTATACAATTTTTGGAATTATTTTAATTGGAAAATATTTTAAAAACCGGTTGCACAGTGTTAGGATGAAACCCAATAGCCGGCCCGTTTTCCCCACAGGCCAGTCGGCTCAAAGCCGCTTCGCCAACTTGCTCGCCCGAAACCCTAGCCGTCGACCATCCGATTTTGATCGCGTGGTCGAGATCGCGCTGCGTAGCCGAGCGTTGTCAGCTGTCGGATCATCGTCATGTGGACGTCAGTGATTGCGCTGCGTCACTGTTGCCATATCGCAACCGAATCCGCCACCACCGCCGTTTCCGTTTTGGATTCTGCGCTCTACACGGAAGTCGAGGGTCCTATTTAAAGCACTGCCACACGCGTTGGATTACTCACCTCACGCCGCTGTGGGATCAAGGGTAACCGACTAGAGGGAGGTGAATATGAGGTTTTTAAAATTCTTCAGCTCTAATTACAATAATAATCGATCTAATCTAGAATTATGATTTTTGACAATTAAAGCCTAAATCCTCTAGATTTCACTAAGTGCACCAACAAGCTAAGTCTAAGCAAATTTGCAATCCTAAGATAAAATCAATATGATAAGCAAGCTAGGAAAGTAAATTGCACAAATTAAATACAAGTGATCAAACCACAAGGAGAGATGAACACGAATTTTATCCCGTGGTCTCAGAGACTTACCGGTATCCCTAATCCACATTGAGGTAGCTTGACCAATTCAAGCCAGCTCCTATGAGCAAATGAGCCTCCCTCGATCACTATGGTAGCTCTCCCCACTCTGGGTAGGCGAGCTCCGGCCTTCACAACCCATCAGGCTTTCTCACAAGCTCCTTTGAGAAAGTCATCAGTTCTTTTGCCTCCAAGCCGTCTATGAGGCGGCAACCTCCAAGAGTAACAAATCTTGACTCTTGAGGTCGATTCAAGTGTATAAAGTCTCAAATACTAAATGCACACTAGAATGCTCCTAACTCTCTCAAAATGAGAATTTAATGCACAAAAGTGAGTAGGAGACTTGCTAGAGCTCAAATGTATTCAATGAGGTCCAAGAAGTGCTCTAGTATGTAGGTGTGGGGGTATTTATAACTTCCACCGACATTTCCAACCATTGGGGAGAAATTATAGAAAAATTCAGCAAACTCGGTGCTACCGCCCATGTAGGACCGATAACACCGGACCCAAGTCCAACGGTCGAAATAGTGCATTTAATGCACTGACAGTAGCCGTTGCTACTGAGGGTCGGTGTTACCGCCCAACTAGGATCGGTAGCATCGGACCCAATTTTCAGCCGGACCAAACAAAAGGGCTCTCTGGAATTTTTACGCCGATCATTGGGCCAGTGCTATCGCTCGGGTGGTAGCACCGCACCTACATGGCCGGTAGCACCAGCTGGGAAATTTGGCTGAATGGCCTTCTCGGTGAAAAACATGCCAGCCCTGGGCCGGTGCTACCGCCCGCTCCCACAAGAGCGGTATGACTGGCCATACTGAATTTTCCTGAAAATTCAAATATGACTCATGCAAAAACCAATTATGAGTTCAAGTGAGCATGATTTGAGCCTTTAAACTTGATCAACATCAAACTACTAGTCAAGATCCCTCTTAATAGTACAACACCTAATCTAGCAACCCAATCTTTCACCAAAACACCAAGATCGGTAAAAGTTATGAAAATATCCTTAATTTTATACCTTGGCAATTTAGCTTGATGCGTTGATCTCCTTTTAGCTTCATTTCCATGCTTCATTGCGTGCCATGTCTAGGATCAATCTATTTTCAATAATGTCAAAGAAAAATATTAGCCCTTTAATCACGATTTTCATTCATTACCAAAACCAAAAAGAATTGGGGGCCTAGATGCTTTAATCTCCCTCTTTTTGGTATTGATGACAACCTCAACATATATAATGGAAATGAGTTTGTTTTTGAGTATGCAACAAGTCAAACATGTTGTATACTCAAGGATTTTTTGCTTTAGTGGCATTTTACTCCTTTGAAGTGAGAGGGAATAAATTTGAGTAAAATGCTATTAAAGCCACAATATTTAGTTGAAACTCCCTCTAAAGGTGTGCATATGGATAAAGAGTTGGAATTTTCACACTTATGAAATTTTGAAATTTTTGGCAGAGTTTCCTCTTAAATATTGAACCCGAGGAAACAATATGGCAATTGATAAGACAATGAATATAGTAAACAAGTAAAGCATGGAAATCAACATAACAAAATAAAGAACCATAAATATTTAACATGAGCATTCATCAAACATCATTCAACATCCAAAACCAACAATCGAGGTTCGTCAGCTTACATAACATACATAAATAGTAAAGCATAAGCTAATCCTCCAAAGCTATGCTTTTATCTTCACTTCATTTGCTTCATTCTTACACTACTCACACTTCTCCCCATTTGGTATCAAGTACCAAAATAGGGGTAGCTCCAAGGTGACTCAAGATGGAGGAGTACGAGGACGACGCCTAAAGTGGTGAAATGCAATCGAAGCCTGCTCGGTGCGATATTCTAGGAAAGAGGTGCTAAGCTCATGAATTGTAGAATCTATGGAGTCCAAATGACCTCTCACCTCCTCCAGTACCTGCCAAGACTGAGCTTGAAATTCATCTATCCTTGCGAAGTTTCCCATCATATCAGTCCTCAAACTGGCAAAGCTACTCATCATATCACTTCTTAAGCTGTTAAGGCTCGCAAGGATGGGGTCTAGAGGAATCTCATGAGCCTACTAAGAGTGCTCACCTTCTCCTAGCTCCTGTGGCTGCTGCGACGACTGAGCCCTTTGCCCAAAGGCTTGAGGCGCCGCCTCACGAGGCTTATATGGTTTATGGGAGCTACCACATCCACCTCTATACCCCGTGACCCTCTTAATGATCACCATAATGTAAGAGGCGAAGTATATCCTTTTTCCACGATCACAAGCAGAAGAAGCCATTTCTCTAATCATAAAGTCAACCACATCGAATTTTTGCTTGTGCACAATCTTATTCAAGTTCCACCCCGGTAGTACCAGTCTTGACAGCCTGACAGGCTTAATAAAACCCAAATAAGTTAGGAATAGCTCTAATGACTCTATTTCTTGATGAAAATCATATATGAGCATTCCAACTTGATAAATCAATCAAGAAGACAAGAACCCAACTTTTCAAATAATTTTTATCAAAATAGGCTTTTAGGATATAATAAATGATCTTTTTGAAATTGGAACACTTGACAAAGAAAGAATCAACTTTGTTGGCATGTATGAGTTTCAAAATACCTTTTAAGAGACTAGACATAACAATATCCCAGTACCAAAGGCAATAACTCACAAAGTGCATTAATTAGGTCAATATAGACCAAATTTTGGCTTTTGACGAAGTTTAAAAGAATAAGATTTGTCCAAAGCATTTTGATTTTTATTACAACATAAGAAGAGTTTTATTTAGGTAAATATATTAAAGAGATAAGATTTACATATTTATATGTTAGAAATGAAAGTTTTAGAAGAAAAAGTTTATTGAACTTTAAAATAAGATAATTTTAAATAGTATTGACCTAGAATGGTCTAGAGTCTTCTTGAGAGATATTTGCACTTATTTGATATTTTCACATTTTAGGGATGTAGTATACATATGAATGGTATAATACTCCCCCTTAATGTGTTGCTCATCAAAACGATTATAAATACAAATAAGAGCAAAATAACACTAAATGAGAAAAACAACCATGGTGCAAATATTCAAGCCACATTTGAGATATCTATGACATTTAATTCATTCCTCAATTTGCAAAAACGGGCTTCAGCTAGAGTCTTGGTAAGAATATCCGCTAATTGATCTTTGGTTCTAATGTGACTAATCACAATATCACCTTTACTCACATGATCTCTTAAAAAATGATGGCGGAATCTATATGCTTAGTTCTTAAATGTTGGATCGGGTTGTTGGCTATCTTAACCGCGCTTTCAATATCACACAAAAGAGGTATACTTTTAAAATTTATTCCATAATCCATCAAAGTTTGCCTCATCCATAATAATTGAGCGGAGTAACTACCGACAGATATATATTCGGCTTCGGCGGTGGATAGGGCAACGGAATCTTATTTCTTGGGAAACCATGAAACAAGAGATCTACCAAAGAATTGATAACTTTCTGATGTGCTCTTTTTATCCACTTTGCAGCCCTTATAATCCGAATCCGAATAACCAATTAATCAAACTTAGCACCTTTAGGATACCATAATCCTATATTTGAAGAATGTTGTAAATATCTTAGAATCCTTTTAACAGCCACTAAATGGCACTCTTTAGGTGAAGCTTGAAAATGTGCACACATGCAAACACTAAACATGATATCGGGTTTAGATGTGATAAGATAAAGCAAACTACCAATCATAGAACGATAAAGCTTTAAATCTACCGGTTTACCTACCTCATTGAGTTCTAGATGCCCGTTGCATGCCATGTGAGTCTTAATAGGCTTTGCGTCCTCCATGCCAAACCTCTTGAGTAGATCCTTCACGTACTTGATTTGGCTCACGAACGTCCCATTCTTGGGTTGTTTGATTTGAAGTCCAAGGAAGAAGCTCAACTCCTCGATCATGGACATCTCAAATTCCCTAGACATCATATCATCAAATTTTTTGCAAAATTCTCCATTAGTAGAACTAAAAATGATATCATCAACATAAATTTGACATACAAAGAATTCTCTATCTCTTACTTTAATGAAGAGTGTTGTATCAACCTTCCTAATTTTGAATCCTTTTGAAAGTAGGAAGTCTCTAAGTCGCTCATACCATTCTCTAGGAGCTTGTTTGACTCCATATAGCGCCTTAGAAAGCTTATAAACATGATTTGGATTTTTAGGATTCTCAAAACTGGGAGGTTGTTCAACAAATACCAATTCGGATATTTGTCCATTTATAAATGCACTCTTCACATCCATTTGAAATAACTTAATATCAAAACAAGATGCAAATGCAAGCAAGATACGATTGACTTCTAATCTAGCCACGGGTGCAAAGGTTTCACCAAAATCTAAACCTTCGATTTGTGTCAAACCTTGTGCCACCAACCTTATTTTATTTCTTACCACAATACAGTTCTCATCTTGTTTATTCTGAAATACCCATTTTGTGTCGATGATGTTATGGTCCTTGGGTCTTTCAACTAATGTCCATACATCATTCTGGGCGAAGTTATTGATTTCTTACATTGAATTCACCTAATCCAGATCATTTAAAGCTTCATCTACACGAGAGGGTTCAAAAGAAGACACAAAAGAGTAATACTCACAAAAAGAAGCAACACGAGATCAAGTTTGAACACTCTTACTAACGTCACCCAATATTTGATCTATTGGATGATCTTTGAAGATTACATGATGAATTCTTAGAGGTAGAACTTGAAGTAGGTAGAACTTGAAGTTGTTGATCATCCTCCTTTTCATTCACATCAATTTGTTGAACTTGGCTTGGTGTTGCGGAAGTAAATAGTTCAACTTGCGTGGATGAGGGTTGATCTTCTTTGTCCTCCTTTGGCTTAGTATCTCCGAGCGTCATGTTCTTCATTGCTTGTCTCAAGCCTTCATCACCTATATCATCCAAATTCCCTTGCTTTTCTTGAGAGTCGTTAGTCTCATCAAACTCAATATCACATGTAAGCTTTACTATTTGAAGAATATCCAAGCAAGAAACCAACATCACAACGACTTTAAAATTTTGAGAGCTGAACACCGTTTTTTAAAATATAACATTTGCAACCAAAAACAAGAAAATAAGAGATGTTCGATCTTCTTCCAAAGAGAAGCTCATAGGAAATCTTTTTCAAAAGACGATTTGTTGTATGGCAAGCGGTATTGATAACTTTTGCCTAAAAACTATCGGAAGTACCATATTCATCAAACATAGTTCTTGCCATTTCAATTAATGTTCGATTTTTCTGTTCTACAACTCTATTTTACTCTGGAGTATAGGTAGTGGAAATCTCATGCTTTATTTCAAGTTCATCACAGTAATCTTCGATTCTTGTATTTTTGAACTCGAAACCATTATCACTTCCGATTTTCTTTATTTTAAAATCAATTTTATTTTGAGCCCTTTTAGCAAAACTTTTGAAAATACCGAAGGCTTCGGATTTGTCATCTAAGAAAAAGATCCAAATATATCTTGAGTAATCATCTACAATGACTAAATAATAAGAATTGCCCTCCGATGCTCCTGTAGGTTGTTGGGCCAAACAAATCTATATGTAAGAGCTCTAATGGCCTAGAAGTGGACATAATACTCTTGGAAGGATAAGAACTAGCAACTTGCTTACCAGCTTGGCAAGCGCTACACAACTTATTTTTCTCAAACTTCACATCTTTCAAGCCGACAACTAGATCATATTTAAAAAGCTTTTTGAGTTAAATCATCCCAACATGAGCTAGTCTTCTATGCCATAACCAACCCAAAGAGGTTTTCTCAATTAAACATGTTTGAAGACATGACATATTTGGGGTGAAGTCAACTAAATATAGATTTCCAAATCTAAAACCTTTAAATACCAAAGAATCATCACTTTCTTTAGAAATCACAACACCATCTCTAGAAAAGATGCAATTAAGACCAAGATCACAAATTTGAGCAACGAATAGCTAGTTAAAATTTAATGTTGAACTAATGAGATATTTGAAATGGAAAGGTTATTGGAAATAGTAATTTTACCTAATCCTAATACCTTTCCTTTGCTATTGTCACCAAATGTGATCTTGTTATGTTGACCACTCTAACTTCATATGTAGTGAACATCTTCCGGTCTCCGGTCATATGTTGAGTGCAACCGCTATCCAACACCCAATGTTGTCCACCGGTTTTGTAGTTCACCTACAAAAGAAGATCAAACTTTTTTAGGTACCCAAATTTGTTTGGATCCTTGGAGGTTAGTAACCAATGCTTTGGGCAACCAAATGGCATTCTTTTTATGACCGAGTATAGGAGTGCCAACAAATTTTGCAATAACTCTACCATTACTAGCTTTCTTAAGAACATAGCATGAATCATAAATGTTATTCTTATGAGCTTTACCTAATGGGAAATCATTTGCTATAGTCCCACATTGTGACACTTATAGCAAAGCATCCCATTAGATTTCACAAACCTTGGAGCTTTGTTGCTCATTTTCTTACCCTTCTTGGGAATGAACCCAAGACCTTCCTTGTTGTAGGAGCAGCGTTGATTGTTCAAGATCTTGTCAAGGGTGTCCTTACCCTTGAAACACCGATCCGAGCTCTTACTTAGATTACTCACTTGCTCCTTGAGCTCATTGTTCTCAACAATTAAATTATCATGAATAGCAATTGAACTAGAACATGAGTTAGAAGGCATGTCTAAATCATCACATGAACTAGATATACTAGACTTAGATATAGCATGAATCATTTTCTAGTCTAGGCATATCATCAAGAATATTGCATGAAATTCCTATGTCATTTTGAGACTTTGAATGATACTTGAGAAGGAGAGTCTCATGAGGTTCCTTTAGCTCCTCATAAGAATCCTTGAGAGAGAGATATTTCTTTCTCAAGGCCTTACGCTTGGGCTTCTCCTTGCCAAGGTACTCATTCAAGTCCTCAAGCATATCCATTAGCTCATCATAAGATAGCTCATCATTGTCATTAGTTTTTACCTTATGATCTCCTTTTGCGATGAGACAAAAAGGAGTGACGAATGGCGATGAAGCCTCCTTGATGGAGACACTGGCAAGGCCCTTCTTCTTGGAAGGAGTATCGTCATCGCATGAGTCGAAATCCAAATACTTCTCTTCGGAATCCCACTCTCTAATGTGGGTCTCACCCTTGCCGTCATTGTGAAGCTTCTTGAAGAGCTTCTTCTTGCCTTGAAATGCCTTCTTCTTCTTAGGTGACTTGGCCTTGTCATCCTTCTTCTTGGGACAATGAGAGGTGATGTGCCCCTTCTCATCACACTCATAGCATCGAATGTTGGCGTAGCGGTTGTTGCTAGAGTGTTATCCCTTCTTGAATTTATGAAGAGCGCTTGAGCTTGAGCACCTCTTCGTAAATCTTCTCATTCTTCTCACGAGGAAAGCCATCTCCTCCTCGGTGTCATCTTCGGAATCTTTAAGCGTCCCATCGCTTGACTCCGCCTTTGCCTTGAAGGCAATGTTCTTCCTCTTCGAAGAGCTTTGCTCCAAAACCCCCTCCTTGTCCTTCTTGTAAAACTCATTGGTGATAAGTTTTCTAAGAAGTCCGGTTGGCGTCATTCTTAACAACTCGAGAGAGTTGAGGAACAACGTCATCAAAGTCTCGTATTTGTCCAGCAGAGCCCTGAGCATCTTACAAACAACATCAAGATCGGTTAGTGACGCCCTAAGACCTTTGAGCTCATTCACTATGTTATTGAGCCTTGAGTACATCTCATTAATATTCTCATGAGGTAACATAATGAAACTCTCATATTTAATCCTAAGCAAATGCAATTTGGCCTCATTAACTGAGGATGTTCCCTCATGGATTTTCAAGAGGGTAGTCCAAATCTCATGAGCGGTGTCGAGGTTGCTCACTCGATTGAACCCATTCGCGTTCAAGGCTCAAAATAGAGCATTCATAGCTTGAGCATGGAGATGAGAATTTCGCTCTTCTTGGTCAACAGTGAGTGTGGGATTTAATCCCGTAGCGAAACCCTCATCTACAATTCTCCATATGCTCGGGCTCATAGCCTTGAGATAAACGGACATGCGTATTTTCTAATACGCATAGTTTGTGCCATCAAAGAAAGGTGTTTTGCCTATGGATACCCTGTCGCTAGCCATCCTTTACTCTCTGGCGGTAAGGCCCCAAAAGAGAATCCAAGCTCTGATATCACTTGTATGATCAAGGATAACCAACTAGAGGGGGTGTGAATAGGAGGTTTTAAAATTCTTCGGCTCTAATTGCAATAAATAATTGATTTAAGCTAGAATTATGATTTTTGACAATTAAAGCCTAAATCCACTAAATTTCACTAAGTGCACCAACAAGTTAAGTCTAAGCAAATTTGCAATCCTAAGACAAGATTAATATGATAAGAAAGTTAGGAAAGTAAATTGCACAAATCAAATACAAATGATCAAGCCATAAGAAGAGATGAACACGAATTTTATCCCGTGGTCTTTGAGACTTGTCGGTCTCTCCTAATCCATATTGAGATAGCTTGACCAACTCAAGCTGGCTCCTTTGCGCAAATGAGCCTCCCTCGATCACTATGGTAGCTCTTCCCCGCTCCGGGTAGGCAAGCTCTAGCCTTCACAACTCACCGGGCTTTCTCACAAGCTCCTTTGAGAAAGTCATCGATTCTTTCGCCTCAAAGCCGTCTAGGAGGCAGCAACCTCCAAGAGTAACAAATCTTGACGCTTGCTTGATGTAGATTCAAGTGTCTAAAGGCTCAAATACTAATTGCACACTTGAATGCTCCTAACTCTCTCAAAATGAGAATTTAATGCACAAGAGTGAGTAAGAGACTTGCTAGAGCTCAAATGTATTCGATGAGGTCGAAGTACCGAAAAACCTCTGTTGCGGAGGCTATGGCACATATGATGACAGACATAAGGTCTCCTTGTCTTGATCTATGAAATAATGTTGTTTCTCAATGTATGCTTGTTGACATTTGTGGTGTCATATCTTGTCAATGTATTATCACCTGAAATTATCCTTAATATTTGCTCATCTCGAATCCAATGACTGAATAGTGTCTTGCTTGTTGGAACCAAAAGTTTTCTTCCCCTCCTGGTAAAACTTCCATGAATAGTTACTATTGTTCAAAATGTTCTTCTCTTTTGATATTTACAAGGCATAACCAGTTATAGATTTTGTAATTCAATATCTAACTATCCTAGATGCATCGAGGTACATCTTGTTTGGTCGAGATCATCTAAAAGTATGAACATTTGTAGCATTTTTATCTACTTTCTTATTCTAATGTTGATGGATTCTAAGGCAAAATCCAATTCTTTCCATAGTTCATCCTGAAAGTTGTAATGCTCTAATTTATCGCTTCCACTTCATCCTCATCCCCAAATGAGAATAAAATATGCAGCCTATTCATTCACTCTGGTGTTTTGCAGGAACATGATCATTTTGATGGTTCTCTATTTGATGAAATATCTTTGAGGGAGAAATTCAGAGCCCAAGGGAAGGAGTTCATCAAATAGAGAACTATCAAAATGGTCATATTTCTGCATAAGTCCAGAGTGAATGAAAATAGATTGTCTATGGTATTCTTATTCGGGGTGAGGATGAAGTATACTAGAAGATAAATTAGAGTATAACAACTTTCAGGATGAACTGCTGATGGAATTGGATTTTGCCTTAGAATCTATCAACATTAGAATAAGAAAGTAGATAAAAGTGCTACAAATGTTTATACTTTAAGATAATCCTGGTCAAGCAAGATGTGCCTCGAAGTATCTCGGATGTTTAGATATTCAATTACAAAATCTACAACGGGTTGTGCCTTGTAAATGTCGTTGCAGAAATATCTAAGGAGAAGAAAATTTTGAACAATAGGTAGTACTCATTGAAGTTCTGCCAAGAGTGGTACATAAAAATGTTACCCCAGACGGTTCTATAAAAAAATTATCTGTGATAGATACATATCACAAACAGTTCTTAATAAGAACGATATGTGATATCACAAACGATTCTAGATACAAACCGTCTGTGATAAGTTTTCACAGACGGTTCAGAAACCGTCCGTGATCAGTTGTATTATCACTGACACATAGTTACAGACGGTTCAGAAAACCATTTGTGATGATGTTTTTGAACCATCTGTGATAGCCTTTTCTGTAGTAGTGGCTCTACGGGCGGCTCCTCTTCGCCTCCTCCGCAAGCCGCCCATCCACCTCTCCGTCGTCATGTGCTGGCACTCGCCCCTCGCCGATTCGCCCCCTCCATCACCTCACCGCACGCCGCCAGCACCTCGCTCGGTTGGCGGTCGCCTCCTCTTTCGCCGCCCAAGGCCCGAGGGGCCCCTTCGTCGCCGACCATTCCCTCACTCCCTCGCAGTGGTCGGCTCGCCACTTGAGCCCCGAGGGGTCCCCTTCGTTGTCACCCGCCCAGTCGCCCTCTCCATCGTCGGATAGGAGTCGGTGAGTCGCCCTCTCACCCAAATCTATCCTAGCGAATTAGGAATTGAGGAACTGGGAATTAGGGGTTGAGGTTGGTTAAAATTAGACTCAAGTCTATCCTATTGAGCTAGTCTAGTGCAGTCAGTGGTGAACGGACACACCAGGAGTCCCTTTTCTAGTCTTCTTCAACCTCTAAGTCTATGATCTAAGCAATCACCTTCCTGCTTCTTGCGCTATGCTGCCACCGGCAGCCTGCGCTAGCCCCGGCCAATCGTCCGCCACTGCCTGCGGCTAAAGATGAATACAGATTGCAGCGTATGGTAAGCGTGTTTTAAGCGACTTGTGGGCAAAGGCTTGGTTGCCTTGCGGTTGCAGCGCCCTGCGCCCCCACATGGCGGGCGAAGGCTCGTGTGGCTGACGGAATGGTTGATGGAATCCTTGCATAAGGACGCAACCAAGGCAGACATGCCCCCGTGGGAAACGGAAGTGGCAAAGCCTTCATTCAAGCACACCAACTGTAGTTTTTGTATGTGGTGGGGTTATCTGTTGATGTTACACGTATCCCTACAGAAAATTTCTAGCACAGCAGCTGAAACAGACGTAAATCCTGCGCAACTACGTGGGGTAGATTTTGTAGCACATATCTTTGTATTAATATCTATAACTGACTAATATACTATCTACGTCTAATAAATAATTTTTTCTTATGGATCCAAAAAAGAATCTCCTGTTTAATGTGACATCTTCTAGCTCTCAAGGGAACGGTGCACCTACACTTATTTTACCGGACAAGAGATGTCCACGAAAGTTTGTGTCTTAGGCTCTGGTTAATTAGGCTTAGTTTTTTTTCTTATAACTTAAAGCCTTTTTTTATCAAGTAGCTTAAAAGCAGTCTACTTTTATACGTGGTAGAGGTGAATAAATTTATCATAACTTTAGTATCATTAGTCGGCTTTTAGCTATACGGAAGCTTATGCTTTTTGAAAAACCTATTAAAAACCTATCTATTTATTTCAACTTTGGGTTTTTAGCTTTTTAAACTAGATAAAAAAAATCCAAACAAACATGGCCTTAGAGCGAAGAGTTGGATGTTGTAGCCTCCCTTATTTCTCAGGGGTAAAGCTGGAACTAATGAGCGACATTTTGAGGGGTACGACACACTGAACATGTTCAGGCGCAATTGCTCCTTCAGAAACAGATACGCCTCTTTTGTGCAAGTTGGAGCAAGATCGACCAAGATGCACAGCTAAGCCTCCCTCACCGTCGCCATCACCGCAGATAAAAAGAGCTTTGAAGGAGCTATATATACGCTCGCGCGCGCGCGCTCCCGTTGCGGTTGCGAGGCACTTGTCACGGCCCTTTCGTTCGACGCATGCTTAGTTAACCCGCCTGCCCTGCGCCGAGAGGTTGGTCCGCACGCACGCTCACCCGTGCCGTGGCCTTTCAAAACAGGAGTTGCGCGTGAGCTCGTGGGCTTTCGCTCGTTTTCTCGCAGCCGGCGCCGGGCAGGCACCGCACATATAGCCCCCCGATAGTTAGCCGTCCGGCCGGCGGCGCCGCGCGCGCTCACGGACATATAGAGTGGTTTCGGTCGATGGGGCGGCAGCCGTGCTGTGACAAGTTGGGGGTGAAGCGGGGGCCGTGGACGGCGGAGGAGGACAAGAAGCTCATCAGCTTCATCCTCGCGAACGGCCATTGCTGCTGGCGCGCCGTGCCCAAGCTCGCCGGCCTGCTGCGCTGCGGCAAGAGCTGCCGCCTCCGGTGGACCAACTACCTCCGCCCCGACCTCAAGCGGGGGCTCCTCACCGACGCCGAGGAGCAGGTCGTCATCGACCTCCACGCCAAGCTCGGCAACAGGTGCGCCATATATGCTTCATGTATACCGTATACGTACAAATGCATGCATGTTGGACACGTATCGCGTACCCAAGGCGTTCGTGCCTACGGTAGAACATACTCTCTAACCGTTCAATCGCTACGGTGGATGCTAATCTAAGTCCTCACGTCATGTGAGGACTGTCGTGTAGAAAGAATGTTTCTAGATCACCTCTTAGACAGTGAAAACTACAAAAGTTTTAATGAGGTGCTCACTTCACGCATATAACTATATAGTTTTATACAATGACTTTCTAACCTTATAAATTCAATATATATATTTGAAATTTGCTAAAAAAGTATAATACAAATTCTAAGTTTTTATAAATCTGAAACCATCAAAATTAAAATCAATTCAATCAATAAATTTAGCCTATTAAAAATATAACCTTCTAATGTTTTCCAGATTTTACCGTACCTAGATTCGCCCACGCTTTGACCGCGGTAGAAGATAAACAATATTCATGCATACACGGTGCTTAATGATCGAGCACTAGACTCCACAAACAAAAGAGTTCTAACAAACATTAATTTTGTCCGTACGCACATAGATAGCAGTAGCTAGCGCCTCACTGTATGATAAGGTCCAAAAAACAGTAACCATTTCACTTCACATAGACATATGTACGTATAATTAATGCGAGGTCGATCGCCAAAGAACACCAAATTAGTACTTGACAACGAAGTGATGATCGCTCGTGTGAGCAATAAAAGGATTACATGTACATGACATCATAGGCACGTAGGTAAATAACCTTGGTCGCTACTACTACTGCCATATGCACGCAAGCTTAATTTTATTCCATTATGCATCTCCAAGAAAGTAATTAATATAGATTGATTGGCCAATTAAGGACCTAGACATGGGTAGATACTCTCTCCGATCATAGATAGTTATCGTTTTGGATATCGACACAGCCTTCAAAATACAATTATGACCACTAATTTCTTTTATAATATATCTATAAAACCTAATAAAATTATAATATTCTTATAGTAATTTTCAAGATAAATTTATACATATGATTTTCATGTATCCAATTTAAATATTTATAAAGAAACTGAAAGTCAATGTTTCGAAAGTTTAAGTGTGCTTATATCCAAAACAACGACTATTTTGTGATATGAGGAAGTAGTAGAGTATGGTACCTATCGTTTCAAATGAGCTAATTACACTTGTGGACTCTGGCACGTTCCTTTGTCAACACACACAATTAAACGTACGAATTTCTGTCCACTGATTGGTAAAACCATGGCAGAAATTTCCCAATTGTATCCATATCACAAGCAACCAAATTAAGAGTGTGGTGACTTAATCGTGCACTCGATGTCGTTGTGAAGGCGTGAAACAATTGGTTTCTTGCTCGCTAATGAGACAAAACCTAGCTAGGAACAGTACGTATACTTGCTTGAGAAATCAATTAATAAGAAGCAAGAGTTTTCAACACATTGGTTAAGGCCAATCGAAGTCTATAACGACCTTCGCCAGCAACATATATATAGCGTGCAGAAGTAAACACTTTCTTCTTTTCTAGAACGACAACATTTTCCATTCAACTTTACTACTTTTTTTTCTTCTTTCCCTTTTTATTCTAGACCATACTAGAAGTTGTACATATGAATTTTATTGCAGTAGTCTTATAGTAGTTTAAAATTCATTATATGCTCCTCAAGAAAAATAAATATATATGAAGAATGACCATAATATTGTAATTGATGAACCATTGACCTAGAGCTTGCTGTTATTAGTTCGACCACAGAACAACATTTTAAGCACAGTAATTAAGGAATAGGAGTGGTTGATCCACTATATGTTTAAACTTCATTTATAATTTAGATTCTTTCTTAGCTAGGGAATCTGTGTCGTTAGGTACTGTGTTTGAATATCCCTTTATTTTGCAACTAGTAAGACCTGTAGCTACTTTAATTATAAACAAATTATCTAGTGATCGAAGTGTTTCGATTCTATCTATTCATGCTCTCAAGAAAAATTAAGCATTTCTTCAAGCAAATTAAATGGCAACTGCTAGACTAATTTGTTACTAATAAATATCACAAATGATTTAGGATTTGTATGATTCTATTTTTTAAAAAGATAGCATTGCACTGATATATGTTAATTAGATCGAAGGAAGAAGCCTGACATACTGGTGACCAGGGTTCATAATTTCGTTTCGAAGCCGAAAACCTCTTGAAAACCGCAAAAAATCGAACGGTTTGCAAATTCAAAAAATTTGAATTTTGGTCAAATCTATGCGCGAAAACCGCAGCTTTTGACGAAAAACTTCTTGGTTTTCGCGATTTTTCGAGAAAAACCAGCCGACCAATTGAAAGTTCTTAAAAAACGGTTTTTCGAGTGGTTTTTTCGAAAACCGCGGTTTTTCAACAGTTTTTAACACATAAATTTTTTCAATTTTTTATTTTTTTGATTTTTTTTTTAAATTCCACCGCTGGTGACCTATTGCCATCGTACGAGGAAACATCAAACACCTGTGTATTAATTACTAGCTTCAACCTGCTCCGATCAGTACTCAATGATGGAGTAAGTGGAACTGTACAAGATTAGCGAAGTTAGGACATGATTCTCATGTGGTCGTTGGCATGGTCGTGTATTAATTAAAAGCGTAGTAATAGTTTTTACTTTTGGCAGAAGACAACTAGTGTTGCTCAATCATTATCGTACGAACTGATCGATGTAGGTATCTTGGAAATTTTGTAGAAGAAACAAACGGATCGTACTACATGATAACAGTCCACAAGAAAAGAACTTCATATTCCACATTTTAGACAAAAAATGTTCTTTGATAAATATTTTTGGAAACCTTAGCTTTTATATATCCTCTAAGTTAGGGTTATATGTGTAACAAGTGCAAACATGCATTCGATCTTTCGATGACATCCAATAAACGCGGTAAAAACCATGTTTATTTGATATGCCTCTTGG
Organism: Otatea glauca; assembly: GCA_036346275.1. Lineage (NCBI taxonomy): Eukaryota > Viridiplantae > Streptophyta > Magnoliopsida > Poales > Poaceae > Otatea > Otatea glauca. The sequence continues at coordinate 11,913,721 of CM070728.1, forward strand.
AACCTCTGGCAATAACAGTTTCACTCACAGATCGAATAGCTTTCAAGTCGCAATGGAGTTTATGTCTACACTTACTGAATTAATTAGGGGTTTACAGTAGATGTACACCTCCTTACATTAATGACCTTTCTTGGACTCTAGTTCTTAGATATCAAGTTCCTAATTCTGACTGTTCTGCGGCGGTGCTCCAGTGGCCTACAATGTCATAGCCGTAGAAGATTTCACCGATGGCCATTGCAAATTTCTCGTATCACTTTCTTGATGTGTAACCTAGAGCAGCAGCCACTAGCTTGACTTGTGTGGCTAAGGAAACCCTACACGTTGGATTCAGAAACGGAAGGCATCGCGCTTAGGTCAAGTTGCCTCATTGGAAAATGGAAGGAGCTAGAGCTTTTTTGAAAGCCACTCTACCAACCACTTTGTTGTTTTGTCACTCTTATAAAAGGCTACTACTCCTCACATAGCTTAAAGAAACATATGAGATCGATGGATCGTGACGATTTTTTATTCTTGTCGCACTTCAAATCATCAAAACATTTGCGGATGATGAAAGTGATGATAATTACTAGTTTTCACAGCGAGGTAAAAACATGAATAGATGGTACTCCTTTTGTCCAAGTTTATAAGATATATTTTTTTAATGGTCCTATTTATAAATATACGATATATTTTATATTTCAATGTAAAAATAGTGTGATATTCCCTATATAGTCCTAATAAATATTTATCTTTACTTTATATTCTTTATATGCATATATTGAATATAGTGCTTAGTGATAATAATTAGAGGTAATCTAGTCATTTTCAATAACTTCTTGTTTTATATTCCAAGAAGAAATACGTCTTGTAAACTTGGATGTAGGGAGTACATTGTCAGGCAGTAGAGTATGGAGAGGCAGGTTATTCTCACACTTTCACGTCTCTCTCAAACTCCCATGATGATTGAGTAATGGATCGAGCAGTAGTATTTACTAGTTGCATACTGTAAATATGCTAATTCTCTTTTGCTTCATTAGCAAGCCCATTGCACCTGTGTAATTGATTGACAAGGGGGGTGAAGAAATACAATTAAAAGGGAGTTTGTTTTCATTCTCACTTAAGCATGCACGTAAGCATGACGTATCTATGAGAATTAACACGGTAATTGTCATCAATATATAATATGTGTTTGCTATTGATTAATTGTGTCCATGCAGATGGTCCAAGATTGCTGCCAAGTTACCAGGCAGGACGGACAACGAGATCAAGAACCACTGGAACACGCACATCAAGAAGAAGCTCATCAAGATAGGCATCGACCCGGTCACGCACGAACCTCTCGACCGGAAGCAGCAGCAGGCGAGCCCGGCCACCACCTCGCAATCCACCGTCACGACCGAATCCAAGTCCGACGAGGCGACCAGGCAGCAGCGCCTGCAGCAGGACGACGTCAGGGACGTGTCGGCCGGCGATTCCTGCCCGCCGGAGTCGAGCCCGAACACCGCCAGCACCGGTGGCAGCAGCAGCAGCCAGCATGACCAGGACCAGCTGGTGAAGTGGCTGCTGGAAGAGGACCTGCCCACCGGCGACGAGCAGTGGCTCAACTTCACGGCCGGCAACGAAGTTGACGAGTTCAGCAACATCGCCGGCGCAGCGCCGGCGCTGCCGCCGTGGGACGTCGGCGCGACGGACTGGCTACTCGACTACCAAGATTTTGGGATAGGGGACTCGAGCTTGCTGGTCGACGCCTCCATGGTCAACAGCTCAAACGGATCAAGCTACTAGCTTAGCTAGCTGCAGCCAAAAATGTCAGCAGCTTGTGTTGCCATCAGTGTAGATAAGTGGAACAATTAATAAAAGCATCAAGATTGTGAAAGGAGGGCATGGCCAGATTGATCGTTGGGTGGTCACAAGTCGAGGTCTTGCTCTTCTGAACCCTATCAATGGCTGGGATTATTTGGTGCATTTGAGAGAGGTGTAGATTAGTGTCTTTGCTGTCTATTTTTTCCTTGAGGTTAAGGGGGTTTGTGCCGTTAGAAATTATTAAGCTGTGTTTCTTCTCAAAGAGAGGTTGTATAACTCTTTGTCGGTGTACATGTTTCCAATCAAAATGTGTGGGTGGGTAATGTACATTAGTTAGGTTATACAGTGTATTTGTGTATGTGCTGTTAGGTTGTGGTGTCTCCTGTAGGGCATTCTTATGTGCAAATTGCATGCATATGTGGTGCTTTACTAAGCAGTGATCAAAGAAAATTTTCAGACGATATTTCTATGAGTGCTGTTACCTAACGCTATACCTTTAAAAGTGCTACCAATGGTATATAGCAAAGTTTTATATAGTTTCAACAACGTTCGAAAAAGTTTCATATTTCAGTGAGTTTTACAATTTTTTTGAAGTTTCTAGAAGATTATAAGCTAAAGTTTCAACGAGTTTCAGGTTTTGAAACTCAAGTTTCACCAAACTTCAACCAATAAGTTTGCAACAAGTTTCAGCAAGCTAGTTTTAAGAAGTTTCAGAGAGTTTCAACAAATTTCATCAAGTTCAACAAGTTTCATCCAAAAAAACAACACAGAAAGAGGGGGGGAAACCCGGTATGCTCACCAACGACCACTATCCCACCCTTGCCACTCGCCAGCACCATTGCCTCCTTTCCCTGCTCGCACAAGTGGTGAAACTAGAGCTCGAAATTGCTCATGGCGTGCGTGGCGATGAAGTTGAGCCACAATGCAATGTGGGTAGAGTCAGCATTGTACCACTCTGTGACTCAGATAAAGAGGCAACTGAGGTTTGTACTGGCTCAATTCGGCCCCCTTCCGCGGATGCTTGCCGCTCGACGCCGCAATGGAAGAAGGGCAAGAGATCATCTATGATGGCAACCTTGTGGACACGGCGTCAAATCGCTTGAACCCATGCTTGTCTCACATTGGTGACACGACGTCAAATGCATGGTGCCTCGACGATGGCGTCGTGCTCCCACAGTGGGTGTGGTGAGGCATTAGACATCTCGTGTGGTCGTGCACGCTCTCGTTGGCTATCGTTTGCCCATGCCCGTGCTCGCCTGCGCCGCACAGGATCTGCACGCACTCATCGTTGCCGCGTCAAATAGAACCTTTACATGCTTGTTGCTGCCACCGTGGAGAGATGTTGTTGAATGAATGGTGGAGGATGGGGACTGGGGAGAGAGATGGAACGGAGCGGGATAGAGATGTGTACAGATGGCTAAAGGGGAAAGTCGATCTAATGCATTAGATTGATACACACCGACGGCAAATGTTTATCCCGTTGAAAAGTCAAAAAACTTTTATAGAGTTTTCTAGCTTTTTCGGTATTTCTCTCTGCAAAATTGGTGAGGTTCATTAATGTATTTATATTATAAGTTTAAAATTACTTAACTACCTGCAAGGTAGTTATATTTATATATCAGGAGATGCTTCTATGCATCACTTTTTGAAAAGTTACATAAATATTAAAATATAAATGAAAGGTGGATAGTAATAGTATTAGCAATTGAGTAGGTAGGAATTTCCAATTCAACGGTGCAGTTGGGTTGGAAAAAAAAAGTTGCTTATATATATTGCACTAGTTGATAAAGACACCCTTTTGTATTCAAAAGTTTTGACAATTTAATGGACGGGAAAGAATGAAAGGGGTAAACGGAAAGGGAAGGCAAGGAAGCAAAGAACGGAAAGTGACAAGTAAAAAAAAAAGATTCGGCCGGATGTGAAATGTAAAAAGTGTCAAAGATGTGATGGATTTTACCGGAGGTGAGAACTGAAAAGATAACGAGGAGACGCACGGCAGTGAGATGGGCCTCTCTAGAGGCTAGAGGTGTTTTGACACAATGTGTACCTGTATATCGCTGGTTTAGAACACAAAAGTTTTAACGAAAGGAGTGTTAACTTTTTGGAATTTATGAAAGATTCCCGTGTATGAAACGAGGCCGAAGCTAGCTGCGTGTAGCAGAGCACTTCAGGAACTACACAAGAGAGCAATGCGAGACGACGACTGACGAGCATATTACTATCATCAACACGCAGTAAACTTGTGGATACTATCCAATTAATTCGTTAGCTTTTTGTGTAAGGAACAAATAAACAAATATGCAAATGTATGCTGCAAACTAGATCCACGGCATGCATGCAATACGTGCCTATGCAGCAAACCGATGTGTTATCTGAAGTTAAGTTAGCTGTCCAGATGAAGTTGGCAGCATGCCTTTTGCATGCAAGAAAAATGCCTTGTTAGGTAGCTTCTCTCATCTCAGTTGGATGGCTACAAAGATGCATGATACGTGGTTTTCCATTCTTAGCAAGTAACAAACGTGTACACACAATGCAGATTTCTTTTCTGCTACTCCTAGCTTGATCCAATGAAAGAGATGAAAATTTTTTGGAGATCGATCCAATGAGTAATAATTCCAGTGATGATTGTAAGAAGGCTCTCGATCCAGAAAGAAACTTTAATTTCTAGTCAGTGTCTTTCGTAAGTGTTATGTCTTTAAGAAACAACAAATATTTCCTGGTAATTGATAATCGGTAATAACCCTTGTACGATACTGTCATGTTACACTCGATTCATATACATATATGTCTTTACTGGAGAATTAACCAAGAAGCGTCGAAACTTGCAGCTCTACCAAATCATTGCGATAGTTACAACTTCAAGAGTAAAATCTAGTTTATTAAATCATCTGGATTTTAGCTGGATCTTTGGAAATCGTACGAAGCTTCACTTGCTAATTAAACAGACGAAAAGTGGGACGCAAAATAGCACATCAGAACAAGAAACTTGACTCGTACGCCCAGTTGCACTCATCCGGTCAATTTTGTAACCAAATGGCACTTTCAACTACTGCATATTCAATGGTCATATGGACTACTACGCTTTCGTACATTTCCCGGCCTTGACAGAGATACCGAAGGCTTCACCATTTCTTTACCTCGTCATCAAAGGACGATTAGCAACAGTTGCATTCTTACCAACTTCGCAAGCGACACTCTTTCTTAACTTGTTCTACGTACACACTAAATAACATTGAATAGAAAAGGCCGGTTGATCTCTAGGTGATCTTCTCGCCTACTAGCCAGTGTCTTTGGCACAGCAAGCCATAAAGATATAATCATGCCAAAACGATACATTGACCTGTCTCTTAATCTAGGCTCTAGTCTAGTGCTTGTCTGAATTCTGAAACATCGACGTCGGCAGAAGCAACCACCAACCTCCGATTTGCGCAAACGCACGTCGAAACGCAAGGAGTTAGCGTAAGGACTGGCCAAGAAAAGACAGAGCACGGCAGCACGCACGAGGGCGCAATGGATCGTCTTGAAGCAGACAGCAAGAATGAAGCAGCGGCAGCTGGCGGCCCGTGAGCCGAGTGATGACTTATCTAGCCCTTTAAGTTATTTCTTCTAAATCTAGTTCTCTTTTAAGATAAATTACAAATCTAACCCTCTCCACAGTGATCCTCCATCTCCTACCGCCCACGGCCGGCCGCCTCCTACGCCTAGTTACCGTGAAAGGCTGGTTTACTAGCCGACTATCGCGGTAGGGAAACACGGGCTCACGGTGAAGGAGGCTAGATTTGTAAATCATCTTACTAAGAAGCTAGATTTAGAGAAAAAAAAAAGGTAAAGAGAGGTAGATAAGTCATCGCTTCCCCGTGAGCAATAGCTTGTAAACGTCATGTGCGATTGGACCAACGGGACACCGGCGAAAAGAACAGAATCATTTAACAACTTCGAGGAGGCTTGTAGAGAGAGCAACTGCAAGCACGATGTAGTAGTAGTAGCAGTAGTACTAATACTGGTTGTGGATCATGGATAAGTACTTGCCTTCATTTCTCTCTTGCAAAACGATCCTTGGGCCTATCATTATGGGGGAGGAATTGGACTAGGGATGATCAGTAGCTTGCCAAAAGGAATTGGTCATCTGCAACTCGACATCTTTTGGAGGCCATGGATTGGCTTGTGTCACTGTCAGATTTGGTGAGCTCAAGACAAGGTCCTAGTGAAAGCTTGCGCATAGATAAGGTGGGTTGGTTGGGTGATCCTAATCGCAGCTTTGTTTTATGGCCTCACTGATGGGAGCTCTGCATAAAGAATTTCAGATGGCCACGAACTAAAGCGTACATAATGTAATAATGAGCAGGATACCAAGGGCTGATGCTGGTCCTAAGTACAAGCTGCTTTGCTATGCAAAGCACTGAAGACTGTGCATCACAGCAAAAGGGGGGCAAAATAATAACATTATGATGATGAATGACTGTCATGACATGATATCACTCTGGAGAACAGGGGAGGGGTTGCTGTCCTGAAGTGTTAATGCTCAAGTTCTTTTTTAGGGGATAAGGTGACCAAACTGACAAGGCCGCCTCATGATCTTCCAAAGGATGCAAGCGCCAGTGATTTGTAGGTTGCATTGAATGGAGCTTAAATGCAGTACTGATGTAATGCATACTCAGGATGACGAAAGCATGGTCCAGTGTCAAGGAAGATGGCTTGTATAGTAAACAAGGATTGTCAAGTATGGCAGCAGACTGTAAGCATGGACTTAAGATGCTTCAATCATAAAAGAATTTCTACACAACATAAGAAGGAAAAGAAAAGGATGGATTTGAAAAATATCAAAATACTAAAACTCATTGGCTAGAAGTCCACGAGGTTTCAAAATCCTACAATTTCACAAAATAATACAAGCCAAAATGGGCAGTATACTCAATTTTCTCCATTGAACTTGGTTTTGCTACATGCAATTCCAGCCTTTTGATTACTACAATCAGCTTCGACACCAAGCCAAGAGTTTGGGACTCTCTAGTCGCCACCATTACGAAAATATCTTAGTCAATTCATTCGATAAAAAATTCAGTAATTCATTTAACTTGAGAATAGTTAGGTGAGGTGATTACGATTGGCTTCACTAAGAATTTGGAAGGACGAAAAAATGCATCTAATTGGCATGAATATTCATAAGTGTATTATTCTATGCTGCACCAAATAAAACAAGTGGAGTACAAATAAGTACGTAGGTAGCATGATTAGACATTACTTGCACAATGGGGGTCAAAAGCACATATGATTAGATTAGACATTACTTGTAATGTAGGGTTTCAAGGTTGATTTGGGGCCAGATCACCCTACAACCAAAAGCAACTTTAGGAACCACTAGTAAATTCGCTCTGCAAGTGCAAATTGCATCTCAAATTCTGCCAACTTGCTGTGAAACCTGCTCAGATGCCAGAAAATGGTACGAAGCTTAGAAGTGCAATACATATAAAATTTTGAACAGCGTTAAAACTCATGTTCTTTTTGTCACCTAAGAGGTAAACCATATGTGTGAAGTAATTTTTTGTACAGAATTGCTGCCGGTTACACTGGGATCAAGTTGTTACCAAACAACTTCCGAAGACCATGTTATACAATCAGCCAACGGATAGGGTGCCCTGAATTCTAAATGTTACCTAGATTGCCTTGGACTTCTCCAAGGCTGGCTTAACTTCTGTCTCTTTCATTTTCATCCATTCACACAGTAAGGAATTTACTTCATCCGGAACTTCATCGTGTGGAGCATGACCTGGTATATTTTACTATGAGAAAACAAACCCAAACACGAACTACGGAACCCCTTGACCAGGAAATGGATGAAATAAAAAAGATAAAATTTGTGCATGCGTGTTCACAAGCGCGCGCACAGGGCGAGAGGGAGAGAGAGTCACCTGCATTTAACTCTCTAATATGGACCTTGCTGCAATGCTCTCTAAGCATGGAAACAAACAATTCGGATTTTGTAAGCGGATCTTTCATTCCCTTGTTTCAGAAGAAGAAAATAAAGATAAAGTTAGTCACCCATATTTCAACAGTCACTAAACTAGGTACTAGTGTCATAGATATGTCGTATATCGATGATATTAGGCACATACCTGAATAACTAAGATTTTTCCTCCAAAAGATTCAAATAAAAAATTAAGAGGAATTGAAAGATTGAAGTTTAATATGCCCTCAATAACGGTTGCTGCACCAGGATCATATGACTGCATTTATTTGTTAAAGAAAAAGAAAATTGCAGACTATACTGCACAAATGGAGAACAAAGTGCATGCTAAATATATAGACTGCGATCTGAGGATACAGCTCGTATAATCTCGTCTACGAGTGCCTTGTCAACCCGTTCAGTTCTCTACAAATGAAAAGGTTGGTATTGCTTAGTAACATGTAGGTACTATTTAATATTCAAAAACACAACATATTTCAAGATACACATACGGTAGGATAGTATTCCTTAAGAATGCCTCCTGCCCTTGACCTCAAGAAGAGCAAAAGGAGGCGTGCCTGCAACCTTGAAAGCCATGATATTTGTCCTTCCTGTATGTATTTGCATCTAGTAGCATTGAATTTAATATGTAAAGTAATAAAGCTCAGGTACTAAAAAGTTCAATATCAATGATTATGGGTTTTTTACAGCTTCCGGATTATTATTTCCAGGAGATGTTGGTTGAATACAAGTACCAATGATAAGTATCTGAACCGTAAAAATTCTAGCCTTACCTATACTTCTCTTCAGAGTTACGAATGCTTTCATAATTCCAGCAAACTAGAAACAAACACAAAGATTGTATCTGAAAATTTTAACCTATTTTCATAATAGAGCTTTTAACAGCTAATCATAGGTTGACCTTTTATATAAAAAGGCATCGATATGGATCAAACAGTATTACCAAGTTCTATTTGTAATGCACATGTTTTTAATATTAGTGTAAGCAAACAGAAACATGACAATGTTTGAGAGACACCCACAAGTAGACATTCAGTATCTCAGCCAATTAATATGATAAAATATTTGCTCTCGATTTTAATAGCAAACAAATGGTATCAATGCCATTTTAACTGATGCAAATATCACTTCACATCTTTGACCTATCAATATCATACAGCAGATAATCAGCAAACATAATTAAAATGGAAATAATTCAAATGAATGCCAGTTGCCTTACTCCACTTAATGGGATGAAGGAGTAACTTGGAACAACTGAACCAGCTGAGTTTAAAAGAACCAGAGACTTAGCAAGAGAAGGCCATAAGCCAGCAGTAATAGCACAGATATAACCTGAGAATATTATACGGCAAGTGAATGACTTCGTTAAGATTGTTTCGAACAAAGGAGTTAAGCCCATCATCTGAGCGATGTTGGAAGATTAGTACGTCAAAAACTCAAAATATACCTCCAATAGAGTTGCCAACAAGATGAACAGGCTCCCTCACAACATCAATAATAAAGTCCCGCAGTAATTCTGACCACAGAAGTTCTGTATAGTTGACATTTGGTTTCGCAGATTTCCCAAAGCCAAGAAGGGTAATTGCCCAAACTCGGTGTCCCTCATCAGCAATACTGCCTATATTGTCACGAAAGTGCTGCAGGGAAGCTCCAAAGCCATGCACAAGAAGAGCTGCAGGACCTTCATGGCCAACAGAAGTATACTGCCAATAAAGCTTTAAATGAGGAATTTCCGGTAGCCAATCTAAAGAAAATTGCGTACATTGATAAATTTAGTTGCATAGAAGTTAGCGTTAAAAGAGACTTAGAGGGATTGGAATATATCCAAAGAGTTGACGTTGGATAGAAGTGCATGAAAGTTAGCGATTCACATACTAGAACTATGACCAAAGATTGAAGATTTAAGGGTTTTTTTACTTCAATTGGGTTTCATTCCTAGCCTACCTGTTTGGGACAAAAGGCTTGGTTGTTGTGGATAAATATAGTTGCGTAAGCACAATAGGAAGCAGAAAACAAGTACGTTGAATGTGCATAATATGTTGTAGCATAAGAATCTAGTAAATTTGAAAATGAAAGAATCTGAGCTTATCAGAAACAGGATCTTTGCCAGCAAGTTATGAGTTGAGTTTATTGATAACACCATGCAACAAAATTACAAAAAAAAAAATTGTGTTAAATATATAGAAAACATAATTCTAATAATTTCTAATAATGACATTCAATTAATACAAAGTAGGACTTCATCCAGGCCCTGCAATCAGATAAAGACAAAAGATGGGAACCGAAAGATAAGTTTTTCTTAGCTTTCTAAAGAAAAAATTGGATTTGAAAGAAGAGGTATTTCCCGGATGAATGGAAACTTTAACATAACATGTTTTACTTGAAAGCCTGGTTAGTGTCAGTGATGCTAATTTGGGATACGAAAAGAGTTATTGCCTACCTACATAGGGGCCCGTATCTGGCAGGAGCTACCCTCGAAAAAGTTAAACAGGACAATGAGAACTCAAATCTCAACAGCTAGATCTAACTTGAATGGTATATAGATCAAGATGAGTTGCCCATATCACTAGAAGGTGGAAGGATACAGGTGCAAAGTGGAATAACTCAGGGGGTCCTTTGAAATTTTTGGAGGCTTCTAGTTGTTGATTGAGTCATCTAGATTCAGTCTAATGACTAAGATTGATAGTTATCATTATCCTATTTTAAGACTAGTTCTCATTTGATATGTTTCCCACCTACCTAGAAAAGGTAATACAACCCAAAAATTGGTATTTAGTAATGGCCGCTGATGCATTGGAAGCAGAGCGCACCATCTTATGTACAAGAGAGCACTTAACTTGAAGATAGACCACATACCTGTACAAGATAACCCTTCCATCTCCAAATTTTTACAGGATAATTTCCCTCGATGCATACTTGGGATTTCAAGGCCAAGAGCCAGTACCACTTCCATGTGAACAAACAGATTGTTAGGGGAAAATAAAAACATGTCTGATGTCCTTAACAAGTGAGTTCAAAAGAGGAGAAAAAGGTGTGCCACTGAAAACAGAACAGGAGAGCTATCAAATTAAATACCTCCACTGAACAGATAGCATCTACTGCTGCTGTCACTGTAGGTGTTGAGTATCCAAATGGTGATAGAAAGCCAGCATTGCGGTCTCTCTCATATTGAATAGTTTCATGGTAAACTCTCCTCCTGGATATGACTCCAAGTTGAAGTGCAGTACCAAACAAGGTGTAAAATGAAGCACCATTCCTTGTTTCAGTTAAGCGCACTTTATCATGCAACCTGGACACAGAATTTAAGTAGTGATTCATATAACATCTGAAACTGCATTGCATAATTAACAGAATGAAACGACAATCCATTCCATTGGAAGCTAAGCAGCCTTTCCAAATACAAGCACACCAATGATGTGGATAAGTATGTAATTGTAGTTTGGATTTGAGTGGACAAACCATCTGACAAGAATCTGATTAAAGGAAAACAATAGGTGGTGACACATACTCTTGCCAATTAGCTTTTCCTGTGCCTTCTAGGTATTTCAGGTAAGCAGCTAAAGCATCCAAAGTAATATCTGTTCCACCTCTAACTTCAAGTGAACTTTCTGATGCAAACATTGAATCCACAATTCTCCCCCCTGATGCACCAGCATTTGCCGTGACATCTTCTATGTTTCCTCCATTGCTGATACTTAATGTACCACTACTTTTAACCTTTCTCTGGTTGAGGGTATTTTGTAGAATAGATCTTGCTGACGTGCTCTTGAGAGGAACCCAGTTATCTTCTGGTGTCCTACTGTATTTCAGGAATCCTTTTAGTTCTTTGAGTGTAGGTAGAGAACCTGAACAGGAAATTGTTGTAATATCTATATGGACACACCAAGATGTTCAAGGATAGAACAGAATTGAAGTGCACCTCTGTCTAACTCCACATTTAGAGCAGGCAAAGTTGGGGCAGCAGGAGGTGTGGTCATTGATAATTTTTCCTTCAAAAATTGGTTGTGTGATGTCGACAATTCCCTCAAACTCTGGTGGAATGATTACCTCAGCATGCCGTACATAATCAAGTTGCTTAGAGGACAACAAGAGATTAACAACTTGGAAAGAGATACCACATTACCTTATAGTCATACAATGGGGCACTCCAAACCACTATCTCAGGAGGGCTTCCCCATGTGAACGATCCATTAGACAAAGATGATTCAACATTGGCCAGAACACTACGCACACTGTATTCAACTTCCTCTTCTGTAAAAATAAGGCCCGCTTGTACCTGTCATGCTCCACCAATGAATGCAATCAGGTGATCTGGATATGTTAAGAATGTATGCGTAAACTCTTGAAGCTCAATTCTCAACATAAACCTTGCATAGCGACCTCATTTACAAGTTTCAAAATAACATCTTCAGCATTTCCCAAGCCTATGTGCAGGTCAGACTCTTGAGACTTCAATACCAACTTAAGATCTTCCAAAGCAAAAAGCAGCAGCTCCATCATGGTATCTGAATAACCTGTAAATGATAAAAAGGTTGACATTAATGTGAATTGTCAATGTGTATTTGAAACTAAGCCAGCAGAACTGCCTGCTAAATTCCATTAGATGTCAACTGTCACCAATGTGATTTGCTGATTTAAGAGTGTTCATTCAGAGGTATATCATTCTAGCATTGTAGAAGCAGAAGCAGGATTGCCGTATAACACCCCAGTCTCATTCTTTAAACCTTACTGATCTGATAGGCAACAAATGGATGAGTTGCGGCTGTGCTGTACAACTTGCCGGCAGCAACTTACATGTGCTGAAATGCAGCAAGTGCAATGCGGTACAAAACAGAACTGGTTTCTCCATTTAATAGTGTCCTATATTGCAAGGCAAACAGTTATTTATGCCAGTACATGTATAAATTAGCGGCAACTATCAGCCCACGCTAATGGCAACCCAGACCCACACCTAACAGTTTGATTTGACAAGCGAAACCTTGCCCGGTGTTCGGCTTCAGTTTACTATGCATTTTTACGAAACCACCAAACCAAGCAGAAGGCACTAGCTTTTGCACCAATGTGGCAAGAGCACCACGATCCAACCCCAGCCCACGCCACGATTGAGGCGCGAGACACAGTACATAATTTGCACCGGCACACAAGCATCCGATCAACCACGGCCACGAACCCTAAGGCATTGTATCGAACACAACGCGCGCACCTCCCACTGCCGCGGCACTCCTAAAGCAGTGACACATAGAGCTGTGTCGCAACTCACCGGAGAGGATGCGGCGGTCGAAGACGTAGAGCGGCACGACGGCGCGGCTCCGCCCCGAGGCGGCGGCGAGGCCCGGGTGGTCGTCGACGCGGAGGTCATGCTTGAACCACACCACCGCGGCGGCGGCCCCGTCGGGCGTAGCCTTCACGGGGGTGGCACTGGAGGAGACGACGAGTCTACTGCGGCGGCGGCGGCGGGGCGGGGCGGGGATGAGGTGGCCCAGGCGGAGCGCGAGGAGAGCCATGGGAGGAGAGCGGCAGCGGCCATAGGTGGGGCGGGGATAAGAAGGGTGGGGCTAGCGCGCGCCCATGGCGAAAGTTGTGGCGGAGGACGGCTGCTGCTCGGAGATCTGTGGAGGCCGCGTGTGAAATTCTTGTGGCGACGGTGCTCTCGCGCCGTGGCCGGTGGGGCTCCCCGCAACAGAGCGCACGAGAAACGCGCTAAGGATAAGCGGCGGGTCTTCGTTTGTCAGGCCGCCGAGAAGATTCGCGGGAAAACCATGCATACGAAGATAAGCTAAGCTACGGAGCTTAATGAATCGTCTTAGTTTCTTCCAAAATTGATATAATTGATATAAAATTATTTTATTTATTATTTAAGTGATTGTTTTAAATTCAAACTAACGAGTCATTATCGAGTCAAGTATTATTAACATTTTTTCTCGTTCGAAATAAACTCATCGTGCTCGACAAGATAGCTAGCTCAAAGGAACGACAGCATCAGACATGGCGCCTTTAAATCTTCATGTGAAAACGACGCAGTCGACCTAGACATCTCAAACATCATACCGGAAGTAAGGGGAAGGCAATGCAAGGCGATTAGGCCATTCCAGAGAGACTGGTTTCACATACTCAATACTTTGAATTGAAGTGTAAAATAGAATCTACGCAAGCAGCAACAGTTTTTGTTTTGAGGCATATATTAACACATTGAAGGAACACCATGTATTGTACGGTTATCTTCCAACTTCAACACGGGTTCGCCTGACAACATGCGTATGCATGCAATCGGGGCAAATATCGCCACTTCACTCGTCGAAACAGGCATCGCTGATCGGCCAAGGTCACGTCAACCAACATGTGAAACGTGCATGCACAATCAGTGAAGATAACACAAGTATTGGATAATTACCCTGCCTGCGACGAAGCATTTCCAACATGACTGATGAACGGCTCCACGACTCACCACCCACGGTCAAGGTTTCAAATTTCATTTGACCACATCTCGGAGGTGGTTAAAATCCGAAATTTCGGCAAGATTTTGGAATTTCGGTCGAAATCTGGACGAAATTCAAAAAGTAAATTTGAAATCCTGTAATTTTCAGATCGAGAAAACCGAAATTTCAGCCAAAATGACTGAAATTTAGGCCATTTTGAACCACCTATGAAATGATCTCCCGAGGCTAGAAACAATTGGGAAAAATATGAAAAAAAAATCATGCAAGCATTTATCTCTATCTGTTTGAATTCAAAATACTAATTACTTGCATATAAAATAACCTAAATTTAGAAATTTTGGCATCATTTCACCTGATTTTCGAATTCTAACACTTCAATTTGGCACATTTTACATGAAAGCACAAGGTATACAGCAGTCATCCACTTACCTCCTTGAATATACCATCCTCGGATAGCTTTGATATTGCTCCACTGTTACATGCAACACAACAGTTGCTGAATTACCGTGCTGTTCTCCTTTAGCAAAGATATATGCGTAGCTTCTCTTGCATATTCTTTTTTATGTTAGTTAAAAGTAGAGCACTTCACAATTTCATCGATTAACCATTCATATACTCTGTAGTCCAAGACAAACTCCAGATTAATTGGTATTATCATCTTAACTCTGATGGACGCCGGCTACTGACTGCATGAAAAGATGTCATTTTATAATTTTTAATTTATCAGTTATGTGATAGTTAGATTTGAAGGTTTGGTGACAAAAGTGACAAAACAAAACAAGTACTCGAATTGGACGACTACTACTCAACTTGCATTAATTGAGCACATACCATGCCTGTGATCATTGGACCTATCCGGTGGTATATTCGGCTACTAGGTAACACGATCACCAAATTAACACTCTAGCTAGGAGCTAATACTAATCAACAAGCTTGTTGTGGCTAATACTAATCGGCTACTAGGGTGATACTAGGGTTTATGGTTAGGTTCAAGTTAAGGTTATATAACTTATATATGTTTTTTTGCAAATTTTTTACATGTATTCCTCGTAAAAGGTATTACAATTCTTCATAAAAAAATTGGAGTGAAATCCAGTCTTCAAAACATCAAAACCGGTTCAAAAGGCCGAAATCTCGATGAAATTTATTGAAATCACTATAGTAATTTGAAAATTTTCAGATTTTTTTATTCCACGAGATTTAGAATCTCGGTCAAGATTTCTGAAGTCTCGACGAGATGTTAAACCTTGCCCACGGAACAATGTAAACCACGAAAACACACGTACAAAATAAGCTAGACAAGTATCATTTTTGCTCATCCCAGCAACAGATTAGCCAAGGTCACATCAGAACGTAAAACGTGCGCACAGGATCTGCAGAAGTTGAAATCTCGTTCATCCAAATAGGCGCCCCTAATTAGGGATGGATATTTTTAAACAGAAAATGAACAGAATAACTGATTATTTAAAAAAAATTGTTTTCGGTTCGATATTTGTTTTAGTATAATTCGATTTTAGGTGTTCGGTTCGGTTTTTTGTTTCCAAAAACCGAAATAACTAAATAGCCTATGTATAATACCACTTTTATAATGTTCTTTCTAAAGCCACTAAATAATTCTCATGTTCTAACATATTTATACGTATGTTTGGTATATTCACATATTCTATTATGATTATACTATAATGACCTATGAATATTGTGTGGGTTTATCCCTACTCTGTATTGTGATATGAGGATGATTAAATCTAATCTACCTAGTGTTTATTCATATTTCGATTAACCGAAAAATCGAATTAACCAAACTAAAATATTGTAGTTAATTCGGTTCGATTTTTTATTTTGATCCGAGAAATTCGGTAGATAGTTTCTAAAAACCGAATGGATTAGACAAAAAAAAAAACCCGAATGCCTACCGCTGATTGGCCAAAGTCCATGTCAGGGCGTGAAACATGCATCCATACGACACATTCCATGCAAGTAACAGCTTTGCCGTTTCTTCAAGCGAACCAGGCAGTTGAGTTTCGAGGTAAAAACAAAAACAAATGCAGGCGATACACGACGCCATGCATTTTCACTCATTTAGACCGGTATATCAGCAAGGCTTTCCTGGTTATAACACCAGAAACAAATCCTGAAATATCAACACATCATCAACATCAGGCCATTCGCAGCAGCTCATCAGAGATTCCAGTGACAGAACGCGCTTCGCTAGTATGTATATTGTATCTATGCTACATTAGTACAATCTCCAGGACAGTATACCCTATCTAGACTTTATCCAAGAGCAGAATTATAATATTCAATATTCCTAGACTCATGGATCACTGAACTTAAAAGACCGAAACATGATCAGAAAATAATTTTTTCCCACCTACTAGACAAGAAGAACCAACCAAACATTAAGAACTTCACATTATGCTTGCTTGTGGGATTTTGATGATTAAGATGATCTTAGATGACCTCCTACAAGTCACAGCAAGCACGAACAAGAGAAAAATAAGCCCAGAATACGATCTACTAAATCTTTCTTCTTAGGCACAAAGAATGGTTTCTTGTAAAGATTGAAACAAAGTTTGCCTAAATGATTAGGATATGATCTAACAAAGATTCATCCATCAATCGTTCATCCTCGGCTAAAGATCCAAAAGCGATTAGAAGGAGGGGAGGCAAAACCAACTTGCAAGAATTTAATGTGCAGAAAGTAAATGTTGAATGTAAATTTCAGAATAGCAGAGAAAATGAAATTTGCATTGCATTGATAGGAAGGTTTGCAAAGCCACACTACCAGGTGGGTAAAACTCACAAATGAGCACACAAGGAAACCCTAAAACCTTGCTACTAACCTTGAGAAAAGGCATCCATCTACCCCTCTATTTATAGCCTAAAAGCATACAAATTTGATCGATACTCCATCCGCGAACCTTGATTCGACAATCTTCCTTCGCTTGAGTAGGGCTTAAGTTGGCATCCCAGCCAGCCACTTGTCCTAACGGGTTTTATACATTTATACTAACTTGACCGCTACTCCATCCGCGAAACTTAATCCAACTTAAGTAGGGCTCAAGTTTGCAACCCAGCCATTCACTTGTCCTCCCAATTTGCAGCAACTCCTGGCCTCGGTCATCTTCCTCGCCGTCTGATCGTCTGGATCTCAGCCCTCCTAGCTTAGTCCCGGTCTACTCCACCTCACCATGACCTAGTTCCAAGTCCTGCAACCATCATAAACAAGATAAATCCATCACATAACATTGCCTAACATAATATACAATATTTAATCAATACCAGTATGAATTCCCAATTAAAAGCATCGCTCAAGCTCACTAGGAAAGCCAATAGCAACCTAAAATTGCTACTTCATTTTTTAAGCCTAAAACAAACTCACATAAATCGACACAAATCTAACAAATGTCAAATACTTATCACACATCCATAGGTTGATCTCCACGTGATCTCACAGAACTGCTAGTGCTTGTTCAGTGGTATCTTCCCTGAGAACGGTGCAAAGGCTTGCAATATCCCTCTCCAGCATTAGATTTCTCATTCCCTGTTCCACTGCTAAGTTGCACACATTCTTGCAGTAAACAATACTCCTGTAGTCCTATATCAACTCTGAAATTGACACGAGTGACAAAATGATGCAAAACAGATATCACGACTCACGAGAGATTGATCCAATAATTCTTCGAGGCAGAACTGTAATCCATATGGCCTCATGCTTTCGTGTACTGGGCACTTTAATATGGAGGAGGTATATACGTTCTCTACCAGCTATTAGTAGTATCATTGCTTACTATATAGTGCACTAGAAACTTATACGCGGCGTGCCACGCCGTGGGCACCGCTCTCCACGCGAGCAAATCGAGAAAACGTGCGATCGACGCTCTACACATGAGCAAATCGAGAAAACGTGCGAAAAGAACCTAAAAAGGATTTTGTGTTTTCCGCAAAAGGGCCTAAACGTAATGCTAGAAAAACGCAACAAGGACCCAAATGCAATGTATATTTTTTTTTAAAAAAAGGACCTGGACGCTTTTTTCTTTTACGAAAAGGACCTAATCGTAATTCCTTTTTTGGGTAAAAGGACCCGAGTGCAAGCCTTAAAAAGGCATAAAGGACCTAGATGTAATATATTTTTTTCTTCGAAAAAAGGATCTAATCGTATTTTTTTTCGAGAAAAGGACCTATATGTAATTTTTTTAGAAAAAAGGACCCGGATGTAATTTTTTTTCCCGGCTTGCCCCACGGCTCAAATGAACCTCATGGCCGGAAACTTGCAGGCTTTAGTAAAAGTACGATTCCGCACTCTATGAACTACCATTGTTGTGTCCAACACCATGGGAACATCCACAACCCTTGTGTGTTATATACTCTTTGCAGCAACCATCCTATGCAAGTATGCATCAAGGTCATCCGCCATTGCAAAAGTAGCTTGCCCAGCAGGACTCCCACTGGTTGGCAGCCTTCCTCTCCTCAAGCCTGATCGCCAAGCGTCCTTTGCAGACATTGCAACCGAGTATGGACCTATCTTTTCTATCCGCCTTGGCTTCAAGTTAGGCATTGCGATCACCTCCCCAGCAGCTGCCCGTGAGGTGCTCGGTGACCAGGACCTCGCCTTTGCCAACAGAGATGTCCCTGAATCTGGACTCATCTTCCCCTACAGTGGGCTACAGGATATCATGTGGAACTCAGCTGGTCCCAAATTGCGGATGCTCCGCGTATTGTGTATATCCATGGGATGTTGGGCAACACAGGCCTCGATAAAGTCTAGAGTTTTCGCCAATATGAGTTCAGGTTAGCTTTCCACTGTCTGTACACAAAATCTGGCACGCCAATTGACATCGGCGCGCAGATGTTCCGTACAACAATGAACGCAATCACAAAGACGATGTGGAGAGGGACAATCGGCACTGAGAGTGAGAGAGTTTCTGTGGGGAAGGAGTTTAGGGAGCTTGGCACAGAGATCACAGGCTTGTTCGGCCAGCCCAATGTGTACTTCTTTCCAGCACATGTGTACTTGCTAATGGTAGAGAAGGAAGGAAGTGATGGAAAGATCCCTTTCGCCATGGTTAATGCCAAGGCCCTACGACCTTGTTTGGGACAGCTTTTGATTCTGCAGATTCTGTATTCCTCAAAAATCGGGCGGGTGGTAGTTTTTAATTTTATATATATATCTTTTTCTGGTTGTGAGAGAAGCTTCTTAGATAATCCAAAATCTAGATTCTTGCAGAATCAAAAGCTGTCACCCACATGTTTCTAGGAGAATCCAGAGTCTGCACAATCAAAAGCTATTCTAAACTAGGTCTACTTCTAGTATGTAAAATCATTCATCTCTACATCTAATGTTGCTAATGTTTAGAGGAAGGAGTGAAGGACCTCCAGCTTAATATAATTGTCCATGCCTCCGATACGCAGAAAAAGGAATCAGGTTTCAAGCAAAAATAAACCAAGAGCTTAATCATGGCACACTTTGTTATTTCAAGGACTTATTAGTTCAAGAAAGTGATGAATTGTGGTGTGCTTGAATCTTTTATGATTTTTTCACCAGTGAGAGATTATAGTAGACTTAATATCCCACCATATTAGCACTCAGCAGTTAACTTATACCGATGGCTGTGATTATTGCTACCTCGATTAAGTCAATATGACATCATTGTATCGCTGTCTGCCTCATTCCATATGGGTAATATGCTGTCAAAAATGGGTAACTTCCTGGTTTCTAGCCTTGGTGAAGTTCATTGTTGTTCCGAATTTTCACGATTGAACAAGTCTTCATCTAATCAAGATGAGAGTGTCAGAAACATAAACTATATATCTTATCTAGAAGAAAACAGAAACTATACACATAATTTACAGGCTTTCAATGATATGGTTGTCGGAGGGGTAGGTACCACGTCGAACACCGTGGAATGGGCCATGGCTGAGATGATGCAACATCCTGAGATACTCAAGAAAGTTCAGAATGAGCTGGATAATGTTGTAGGAAAAGATCATGTGGTGGAAGAGTCACACATCCCTAATCTTCATTACCTCCATTATGTCATCAAGGAGACACTCCGGCTACACCCGCCACTCTCTCTCTTGGTCCCACATTGTCCAAGTGCACACTCAACTATCAACGGCTACCATGCCTCCTAGGACAGTTTACTCGCTAGCATTGATGCTCCAAGTATTTAACTGGAAGCTAGCACAAGGTATCAAGCATGACCTTTAGGAGAAGTTTGGGATGGTAATGAAGAAGACCAAACCAATAGTAGCTATACCAACACCAAGGTTATCGAAGCCAGAGCTCTACTCATATATCAAACTTGCCATAAAACCGCCAATCCTTTACCATAAGCAGTTGCAGATACTACAAATTTGTTGTCCTTGTGCTATCGTTCCTTTATGCCTCCAGACTCCAGTCCAGACGCGTCCCTAATAAATAGAATAAGTTTGTTTCATATAAAACTCTGCATTGCAATTGAGGGTGATTAATACATATCTATGATTATTACAATCTAGTCCCTACGTTAAAAAATATAGGACATTTTAGAAAGCGTGCAGTCAAACCTCCTTAACTTTTACTACTGATATATATAAAAAACTATTTGTATTAGTCATGTAAAAATGGAATTATTAGATTACAACAACAACCGACCCTTTTGTCAGAAACAAGATGAGGTAAACTAGGAATGAAACACAATCAAAATCAAAAGACTCATAAACCTTCATGTTAGCGTAATGTACTCCCCCCTCTGGTGGTTAGTTGGTTATGTTTGGCAAGGATCTCCTAGATTAGATCTTTCCTATTCTTAGGGATATCCTTGCCATGGTTAGTTGGTTATGTTTGGCTGAAAGGACAGGGGATGTCGCCTAGAGGGGGGGTGAATAGGCGAATTAAAAACTTTGTAACTCAAATGCAGCGGAATAAAATATGCAGCTAAATAAAATCTCCCGAGTTTCCCGAACAATCCGGAGTGTCCGGATATTCAATCCGGATACTCGGATAGTCCGATCCCGAGGTCCTAACCCGAGTGTCCGGTATTCAATCCGGATACTCGGATTATCCGGACTGTCCGGGTTCGAGGATTCGGATACTCGGATTGAGGATCTCGAAGAGATTTTAAATCCTGCAATTTTCAACAATCTACTTGAACACAAAAGATCTTAGTGATGTCGGTGCACGAGGGTATAGAAGATCCGGAGCCAAACACAACAAAAGAGTAGATCGGGCTCCCAAAGATTCAAAACCAAATACTAAAGCAAGAGTAAGAAGCAAACTTGGAGACAATGATTTTTCACGAAGTTCGGATCCTTGAGGATCCTACGTCTCCGTTGAGGCGGCTCGGTCACACTTGAGCCGGGTCTCTTTCAACCCTCTTCCTCCGGTGTTGCACAAATGCACTCGCGGTCTTCACTCCTTTGATTCCTTCCCTTACGGAGGCGGAACCGGCCTTCACAAACTTCCCACGGCCAACCACACAAAGCTCCGGTGGCTCGTAGGCGACCTCCTAGCCGTCTAGGAGTCCTCAACCTCCAAGAGTAACAAATGCTCACGAAGAACAAACTTAGAGATGAAATCAAGTGCTCAATCAACTCAAATCTCACTCCCCAAACTCTTCCCAACCCTTCTCACAAGGGGATCACTTAGATCTAAGGGTAAAAGCTCCCTCAAAGCCCCCCACACAGCTCCTCAAAAATCCACACCAAAAGCCTCTTCAAAAAGAGGAGGAAGGGCTATAAATAGACCTCCCAAAAACTAGCCGTTGAGGCGATGCGCACAATCCGGAGACTCGGATTTCAATCCGGATACTCGGATTGACTGAAAAACTAACAGAGAGACTCAACCCGGAGAGTCCGGATAAATATCCGGATACTCGGATGATCCGAATAGTCCGGACTAACTCGGATAGTCCGAATCAAGACTGAGCGGCTCGGCAACGAGCATAACTTTTGACTCGGACTCGATTTCAGAGATTTTGGACTCTCCGAAAGCTAAGAACGAGGGCTACACAACCAATAAGATCTCACTATCCAAAACTCAAAGGATAACCACAGATTTCACAAAGAAACCAAGAGAGACCTACAACCCTCACTTTCCAAGACTACCAACACCACTCTCTTTCTAAGATTCACAAGGATGGATCACTTGAGCACTTGACACATCTAAAAGTCATTCGACATCGCATCCCTCTTAATAGTACGGCAATCCTTAGACTCAAATTAAATCAAAGATAATATAAGTCTAGACATAGTCACTTGCCGTCTTCTTTCT
Source organism: Otatea glauca (assembly GCA_036346275.1). Lineage (NCBI taxonomy): Eukaryota > Viridiplantae > Streptophyta > Magnoliopsida > Poales > Poaceae > Otatea > Otatea glauca. The sequence continues at coordinate 11,936,159 of CM070728.1, forward strand.
TGATGTCGATGCATGAAGACCTTCACCATATAATTGATGACATCTTCGCCTTGTCCAACTCGACTCGATTCACCTCATGAGACTCTCGTCCTATCAACCTTGACTTGATCATCCTCTCTGACGATCTCCACGCCAAGTTGCTCTTGACTTAGTCCTCGACTCTTGGTGACACCGCCGTCTTGTTGACCTCGACAATGATCATCCTCCAAGATACCTTGGTCATCATACACATACGGGACCTAATTCTTTCCAAACTACTCATGAAAGACATTAGTCCCAAAAGCTCAATAGATATGAATAGAGTTGATATTTGTGAGCGATTGATTACAACAAGTGTTTCATATAAAGAAGCACAATATAAATGGAAACACTTGACATAAGAAATGTTCTCTACTAAGTACATCATGATGAATATGTAATTGATCTATATGCACTAGAGAGATAATTGCCAATATGATGAATCAATTAAATCATGGCAAGGATCACAGACTTTACTTAAATGAAGCACATGATAGAATATACACGAATTGTACATGTGCAAATGACATTTGGAGTAAGAGTAAATATGTGATCCAACACTAGATAAACTTCACTAAGAGAATTGCATGAGAAGATATACAAATAAAACATGCATGCACCAAGTCAATCTATAGCAATATGAAGTTTAACTCTAGTTAATACATGCATACTATAATGAACTCAAATGAATATATATGCACAAATAAATATGACTTGAACCAATGTGCATATATAAAATCAACATGCTACTTGGAGTTCACTATGCATTTGCACGAAAGGAATGCAATAACAAATATAGAATAGATACCAAAATTGCATACCTTATCTTTGCTTAACCTTCCTATTTGATTTTCCTCTAAATAGATGAGACTGATACTCAACTAGGCAATAACAAGTTAGTCTCATAGCAATATAATCATATTAGAGGTTTGTCATTTGCTAAGCACTAAGTTAAGCATTTACTTAATTTACATAGATTGTCATTATGAGTGTTTGTCATTAATCACCAAAATAACATTCATTAATCACCAAAATAACATAAGTGCCTAGATGCACTTTCATTGGCAAGGATCTCCTAGATTAGATCTTTCCTATTCTTAGGGATATCCTTGCCTATATGTACTTGAGCCTTGGGCTCCTCCCTTAATCAATCTACTATTTTCCCAGCCATACTCTTTCATGGTATCACGAGGCCGGATCTTCCCTCTCGCCCTTCAGCGCCCTGCGCGCTCTAGCCGCTATTGCGGTATGGTCGGGACCCTGCCGCCTCGTAAATCGACCTGCTGAGAGCTCGCCGCGACGCCGACGCCGCAAAGCGGCGGCTTTCGGCCCGAGACTTCGCCGCGCCGCCGGCTTTGAAGCCAGCGGCGAGCGGAGGCATTCTTTGCATCCGACGCAGCACGCGACGCACATGCGCGCGTCGCGCGCCAGATCGCCAAGGCGACCAAAGCACAGGCCGACGCCGCTGCGCGGCCGATCCGCCGACTGGCCGGCGGCGACCACGAGGATGACACGGACATCTCCGCGCCATGATCCTCCACGAGGCCGCCGCCGTTCTCAACCTCCACGCCAGGTGTCTCGTGCGAACGCCCGCGGCTGGTCCCCTCGTCCTCGACACCTCCGGCAACTACCCACGTTGGCGCGAGCAATTCCTACTCGCCGTCACGAAGTATTCGCTGCAGGACCACGTCCGCAGCTCCGCCACCTCGGCACTTCCTGATTGGGCTCGGATGAACGCCGTCGTCAAATCATGGCTGTACAGCACGGTCACCGCCGACCTTGCCGACGCCGTGATCGACCACCGCGCCACCGCCTACGAAGCCTGGATCGCCATCGAGGATCACTTCCTTGGCAATCAGGAGACCCGTGCTCTCCACCTTGACGCCAAGTTTCGCGTTTGCCCAAGGTGACCTCTCATCACCGACTATTGCAAACACTTCAAGAAGATGGCCGACGACCTCACTGACCTCGGCGAACACGTGACTGACCGCACTCTGGTCCTCAACGTGATTCGCGGGCTCAACAATGATGCAGGGACATCGGGGTCCACCTCCGCCGCGGTCGCCCCTTCCCTTCCTTCGCCGCCGTCCGCAATGAACTCCTCCTTGAGGAGATCAACATGGTGCAGACTCCCTCTGCTCCTCCGACTGCCCTCGTCGCCACTGGCTCTACCTCGCCGCGCCAGTCAGCACCGACCAGCAACGGTCCTCCTCGTCCGGCCGCCCCCAAGAAGAAGAAGAAGAAGAAGCCGAAGGACCACCGCACCTTCTCGGTGACATCTCTTTGCACTGGCGTGGCGCTTCCTCCTCCGGCTACTCCTCTACGCCCGGCACGACTGCTGCGCCTGGCAGCGGCTGGCCATCGTTCTTCAACCCGTGGAACGGGTCCATCCAAATGTGGCCCGGTCCCCGTGCGCCTCCTCTGGCCCAGCTTCCCCAGGGGCGCGTCGGCCCCAACAAAGAAGAATCCCAACGGCGGCGCTGCCCCCAGAATGCACCCACTCCAACAAGAGCCTTCTGCCGGCGCCGTACCAAAGAAGCGGCGTGACGCGATACCAGCCCATGGTGGGGTCTCCGTTCTGGGACCAGAATTCTCTGGCCTCCACGTTCAGCACCGTCACCCTCACTCCGCCGGCGAACAACGACTGGTACCTTGATACAGGTGCCTCTTCCCACATGACCTCCCATGATGGTACCCTCTCTCACTCCTCAACCCCTCGGTATCCCTCTCCCACCTCCATTGTTGTCGGTAATGGTTCGCTCCTGCCTGTCACCGCCACCGGCTCGACGCACCTTGGCTCTCTTGTTCTAAATAATGTTCTTGTTTCGCCTCAGCTTATCAAGAATCTTATTTCGTTAACAATTCACTCGATAACAATTGTTACGTGGAGTTTGACCCGTATGGTTGTTCTGTGAAGGATCTTCTCTCGCGGAACGTGATCATCAGGTGCAATAGCTCCGGTCCGCTCTACCCGCTGCAGCTGCCCGTGGCTCACTCCCTTGTTGCCAACTCCACGTCATCCTCCCTGTGGCACCGTCGCCTCGGCCACCCTGGTCGCGAGGCCCTCTCCAAACTCACTTCGGCTATCCCTGGCTGTAATAAAAGTTTGGAATCCTTGTGCCATGCGTGTCGACTAGGGCGACATGTTCGTCTTCCTTTTCATCCTTCATATCTCGGCGTCAAACAACTTTGATCTTATTCATTGTGACTTATGGACATCTCCCATTGTTAGTGTCTCGGTTACAAATATTACTTAGTTGTTCTTGATGACTGCTCACATCACCTGTGGATGTTTCCTTTACGGCTTAAATCTGACACGTTTTCCACCCTGTCTAACTTTTTCGCCTATGTGCCTACCCAATTCGGCGCATGCGTCAAGGCCGTCGAGTGACAACGGCGGGAGTTCGACAACTCCAACGCGCACCTTCTTCCTCACACATGGCGTTGGGCCGCATGTCGTGTCCCTACACGTCCTCGCAGAGCAGTCGGTGGCGGATTATTCGTACCACTAACGATGTCATTCGCTCTCTTCTGTTTCAGGCGAGCATGCCACCTTCGTATTGGGCTGAGGCGTTGCACACTGCAACTCTCCTCCTCAACATTTTGCCGACCAAGACACTGGATTTTTCAACCCCGCACTTTGCTCTCTTCGGCAGTGCACCATTGTACGATAATCTGCGTGTTTTGGTCGTAAATGTTACCCCAATCTTTCTGCCACTGCTCCCCACAAACTTGCCCCGCGCTCTGCCCTCTGCATCTTCCTTGGTTATTCTGCTCACCACAAGGGATACCGATGCCTTGATCCTACCACAAATAGAATCATCATCTCCCGTCATGTTCTCTTTGACGAGACCGCTTTTCCCTTTGCCGAGCATACCTCCCCTCCCACTGCTGCGGACTTCACCTTCCTCGATGAATTCCCTAACCCGGCGCCCCTTCCCATAGGGCTGCCAACTGTGTCTCCTGCAGGTCCTCCCGGCGCCACCACTGTTGCTATACGGCCCCATGTCGACGTGCAGCCGCTTCCTGCGCCGCCAGTACCACCAGGATTTCCCGCACTCCCTCGTACGGGTGGTGCACCGTCCTCGCCAACCGGCGCGCCGTCCGTCAAGCCGTCCTCCGCGCCACGCGCCACGATCCTCAGCGGCACCGACGGCTTCTCCCGCGCTCCCGTGCGGGTCTGCGCCACGCGCACCGCTTCTCCACCCAACTTCCGGTGCGACCACGCGCTCTCTGCCTTGCGCGTCTACTCCAGCGCCCAAACCAGTGCGGTCCTCCGACAACACCGATCGCCCTGCGGCCGCCCCGGTGCTCGGGTGCCATTGCCGTTCCCGACGGTGAACCGGACAAGATGACGACTCGGGCCAGGGCGGTTTCGCGTACCATCCTTGTACCATCTTTGCGCCATCGTCCCGGTTCAAGACCTTCCATGGCGCCTTGCCGATCCCAATTGGCGGTGCTATGGAGGAAGAACATCTTGCTCTTCTCCGAACCGGACTTGGGAGTTGGTTCCTCTCCGCGACATACCAACATTGTCACGGGCAAGTGGATCTTCAAACACAAGTTCCACGCCGACGGTTCTCTGGAGCGCTACAAGGCACGTTGGGTCCTTCGCGGCTTCACCGAGCGTTCGGGCATCGACTTTGCCGAGACATTCAGTCCGGTCGTCAAGCCCACCACGGTTCGCACAGTGCTCTCTCTGGCTCTCTCTCGCCAGTGGCCAGTTCACCAGCTCGATGTTAAGAACGCCTTCCTCCATGGCACCTTGACAGAGACCGTGTTTGCGGCTCGACCCTCCGGATTCGAGGATCTGCCAGCCCAACTTTGTCCGTAAATGCGAACAAGTCGCTCTACGGTCTCAGCGGCTCCCGTGCTTGGTACGGCCGCCGCCACGCGTCCGGTCTCTCTTGGTTTTGTGGAAGCCAAGTCGGACACTTCATTTGTTTGTCTACCGTCGTGGCAGCGACACGGCCTACCCGCTCCTCGTTGATGACATCGTCCTCACCGCCTCCTCGACACACCTCCCGCGGCAGTCATCTCAGCCTCCGGCAGAGTTTGCCATGAAGGATTTGGGCAAACTCCATCACTTCCTCGGGATGCGAGTTCGGTGCGATCTTGCAGCGATGGTTCTCTCTCGGCGCGATTACATGATTGACATCTTGGATCGTCTTTGGGATGGCCGAGTGCAAACCATGCACAACGCCTGTGGATACCGACCCCAAGGTCTCTGCCGACTCGGGAGCTCGGTTCTTGACCCATCCGACTACGGAGTCTTGCGCGCCTTGCGATGTCGACCTTCACACGCCCGACATCGCCTCGCCGTGCAAAGCAGTTTGCCTTTACATGCACGACCCTCGAGAGCCCCACTGGCGCCCTCAAGCGCATCCTTCGCTACATTCGGTACTCTACACCGGTCTTCATCTTCGACCGTCGACCGGGATGACTTGGTGGTTTATTCGATCTTGATGGGCCGGTTGTCCCGATTCGCGCAAGTCCACCTCGGGCTATCTTGTGTTCCTTGGTGACAACTCGATCTCCGGTCCTCCAAACGTCGAACACCGTGTCCCGCTCCAAAGATCGAGGCCGAGTCGCGCCGTCGCCAATGGTGTTCTTGAGGCTTCTTGGCTTCGACGACTTCTTCATGAGCTCCACATTCCGCTTGCCGTGCCACCGTTGTCTCATCGCGACAACGTCGGTCACGATCTACATGTCCTCCAACCGGTTCAACATCAGCGGACGAAGCACATCGAGATCGATCTTCACTTCGTTCGTGAGAAGGTAGCCATGGGTGCCGTGCGGGTTCTCCACGTTCCCACGACATCCCGATTCGCGACATCTTCACGAAAGGGCGCCTTCTTCGGTGTTCTCCGAGTTTCGGTCCGATCGAATGTCCGTGGCTAACCACCGACGCGTTCGATCATGGGGCGTGTTAGCGTAATGTACTCCCCCCTCTGGTGGTTAGTTGGTTATGTTTGGCAAGGATCTCTTAGATTAGATCTTTCCTATTCTTAGGGATATCCTTGCCATGGTTAGTTGGTTATGTTTGGCAAGGATCTCCTAGATTAGATCTTTCCTATTCTTAGGGATATCCTTGCCTATATGTACTTGAGCCTTGGGCTCCTCCCTTAATCAATCTACTATTTTCCCAGCCATACTCTTTCACTTCAATCTTAGATTATGGTTTCAGTACATGAATCACTAACTTCTATGCACTTCTATCCAACGTCAACTTTTTGGGTATATTCCAATCTCTCAAGTCTCTTTTAACTGATTCTTCCAACATCAGTCTCGGTTGACCTCTACCTATTCTTATATTTTCAAGAAGGCTTAAAATTTCACTATGCACAGGGCTTTCGTTGGAGATATCCAAACCATATCAAACAATATTGGACAAGCTTTTTTCAATTGATGCTACCCAAACCCTATCACGTATATCATCATTGTGGATCTCACCTTGTATGACCACAGATCCACCTCAATATCTGCATCTCTACTATGCTCATCTTCTTTACATATTATTTTTTTGTCGCCCAATATTCCGCTCTATATAATATCGCAAATCTAATCGTCGTCATATAAAACTTACCCCTTTAACTTTTGAGGGACTTTTCTATCGCACAAGACACTATATGTTTGGCGCCATTTCATCCACCCCGCTCATATCATGTGACTTGCATATTCATCAATCTTGCCGCTCATATGGGTCAAGTGGGCTTTACACCTTGGTTAGGCCTCTAACATAGGATTCCACCGAGAGGCGCTAGCTATATAAAGGGAGGCTAAGGGGATGCAACTATTGCACCACTGCACCCATCAAAAACCCTAGCCGTCATCACTCAGGCTTCGTCGTGCGCGCTAGTGCTAGCACATCGAAGCACGGCGTTCCTTCCCCAAATGTGTAGACTTCAGTAGAAATGTTACTACTACTGCGATGCTGATCGGGGACATTGTTCGTGTTAATCGATCACTGATGGAGGACACGTGTCACGTTGAATCAGGTTACTTCAACTCACCTTCTGTTGCACTATGCATCTAATGGTAATAATCCATAATCTCTTACTCATTTGGCATCCTGATTTACACAGTAGAATTTTTAACTTGCACTAGTGTAGCTTATCCGTATTCCTTCACTTAAGAGGTACCAAAATTTATATTAAGGTAATACCAAAAGGTGCCAAAACTTTAAATGGTGGAGGTACCCATTTTTAGTACCTCCTTATGCTACCTTGATATAAATTTTGGTAACTCTCGATGATATTAAAATCTCTCAATTTACAGTCATGTGGACACCGGAGAACACCCCATCCGGACTTGGCAGAACAACAGATCTGAAACGGTCTCTAGCTTCCTGGATCACTGGGAGCTGCGCGAAGGTTTGCAGTAGCATCCATCCGTCCGCAGCACCAGATTTTCCATTCCCAGCTCTCGAGCTGAGAACTTCTACACTTGCTGCTTATCATTTCCAGAATTTACAAGGATAGTTGACCCCTGGATAAAACATAGTGCTTACAGCAAGATAATTCTAAACCGGTATCAGGAACAATTGGTCCGATTATTCTTCCGCTTGGGCTTTCAGTTCATACAACCTCTTGATTTGCTGTATCGGGGCACTATCATATGGAGGAGCCATTTATGTCCTTTACCAGCACTGCTTCCTATAAGTTCGCATTCCATGGTGGAAAGAAACTACAAGTGTTCTCTGAGCAACCATGGAGACATCCACAACCCTAGCCTACTCTGTGACTGTACTGCTTGCATCAACCATCCTATACTTCATCATCCGACATCGCCGTAGCATCTCGCCGCAACTTCCCCCGGCCCTACAGGACTCCCACTGGTTGGCAGCCTCCCTTTCCTCAAGCCTGACCTCCACGCCTACTTTGCAGACCTCGCAACCAAGTATGGGCCTATCTTTTCCATACACCTTGGCTTCAAGTTAGACGTTGTGATCACCTCCCCAGCAGCTGCCCGTGAGGTGCTCCGAGACCAAGACCTCACGTTTGCCAACAGAAATGCCCCAGAGACTGGACGCATCTTCTCTTACAGTGGGTTACAGGATATTGTTTGGAACTCAGCTGGTCCTAAATGGCGGTTGCTCCGTGGGTTGTGCATCCGTGGGATGCTGAACAATGTGAGGCTCAATGATGTCCATAGAATTCGCCAAAATGAGTTCAGGTTGACCCTCCACCATCTCTACACAAAATCTGGAACACCAGTAGACATTGGTGCACAGATGTTCCTTGCAACACTGAACGTGATCACAAAAACAATGTGGGGAGAGGCTATTGACACTGATAGTGACAGAACTGTCGTGGGGGAGGAGTTTAGTAACCTCGGCACCGAGATGACAAACTTGTTCAGCCAGCCCAATGTGTCGGACTTCTTTCCAGGACTAGCTCCACTTGACTTGCAAGGAATCCAAAAGAAGATGAAGAGACTCAAGATGCGGTTTGACCAAATATTCACCAGAATCATGGAGCAGCGGATAGGGGCAGAGAAGGAAGGGGGGCATAGAGAAACGGATTTCTTGGAGTACTTGTTAAAGATAGAGAAGGAAGGAGGCGATGGCAAGACCCCCTTCACCATGATTAATGTCAAGGCCCTACTTCTGGTATGTACATCCATAGATCTCTACAGCTAATGTTTTAAAAGAAATACATTCAGTCCACTATAATTGTCCAAACCTCATTGGTGATGTCAACTAGCAGTAGTATAAATTCAAACAGAAGGAAGACTGAACAACCTATTCTCAAGTACAACTTTTTCTGCAATATCAGTTGGTACAGTAGTACTATTTTGAGTTATATCTCAAAGAGAGCCAAAGTGTTTATCGAAAAAGAACAACTAAGAAAGTGATAGAATTTGAAATTCAGGCTTCAAAGTAAGTAGTGCAAAAAAAAAAGAAGCTCGTATGCAGAACCAAGAATCAAGTTTCAGGCAATAATTGAACCAAGAGCATAAAAGCCTAATCCTGGCATGCTTTTTTTTTACTTCACAGCGGATCACTGGTCCAAGAAAGTGATGATTTATGGTATGGTTGAATCTTTTATGATTCCATAGTTATCCTATATCTGTGATTAGTGTGCTTCCCCAATGAAGCCAATACAGCACCATTAGATCACTGTCTTCCTCATTCCATATGGGTAATTTGAGGTCACATTTGAGTAACTGTCTACTTACTAGCTTTGGTTCAGTACAGTGTTGACTTGAAATTTCACAAACGTAAATTTGCACTTCTACAATACCTGATCTAATAAAAAATAAAGTGTAAGAACCAGAGAGTGCATATCTTATCAAGAATTAAACATACGCATTATTATATATAACTTACAGTCTTCCAATGTAACAGGATATGGTTGTCGGAGGGACAGGGACCACATCAAACACAGTGGAATGGGCCATGGCCGAGATTATGAAGAATCCCAAGATACTAAAGAAAGTACAGAATGAGCTCGATGGTGTTGTAGGAAAAGACCACATGGTGGAAGAGTCACACATCCCTCAGCTTCATTACCTCCATTGTGTCATCAAGGAAACACTCCGGCTGCACCCACCGCTCCCTCTCATGGTACCACATTGTCCAAGTGCCAACTCAACTATTGGTGGCTATCATGTCCCGCAGGGCAGTCGTATCTTTATAAATGTCTGGGCAATTCAGAGAGACCCTTCACTTTGGAAAGACCCCTTGGAGTTTAAGCCAGAGCGATTTTCGGAATGTGATCGCAAGTCAGATTTCACGGGCAATCAATTTAATTACTTTCCATTTGGATCTGGCAGAAGAATTTGTGCAGCGATCCCCATGGCAGAAAGAATGACAGTTTACTCTGTAGCATTGCTGCTCCAGGCATTTGACTGGAAGCTACCACAAGATACCAAGCATGACCTTTCTGAAAAGTTCGGAATAGTGATGAAGAAGGCCAAACCACTGGTGGTTATACCAACACCGCGATTATCAAAGCCAGAGCTCTATTCGTAGACCAAACGTGCCATGAAACCCATAATCAATTACCATAGAAGCTGCATATGCTACAAATTTGTTGTCCTAGCGCTGTTGTTCTAAAGATTGAAAACTCTATTTTATAGTGGCCCAGTGGCCCACGAAATTGCACGGGACAACTTTAAATAATACTTTTGGAGTTCTAATATGCCTCGGACTCCTCCCTAATAAATACAATGAGTTTGTTTCATATGCTACTCTGTAAGTCCGTATTGTAATTGAGGATAGCTAATGTGTATTTATGATTATGATTTATCTTTCTATTAATGAAATGGTTCATAGCATTTGTGATGTGGCCTAATGAGAGGTATTTTCTCATTGTTCATAGTGATTAGGTTTTGCCTGTCATATGATTCATATCATGGTTTAGCAGAAGATGCATACCTTATTTGGAGTTATTGGAATGCCCAAACTGAATCATGGTTTAGCAGAAGATGCATACATTATTTGGAGTTATTGGAATGCCCAAACTGGTAAGGTGGGCGGAGCGGGCAGCGGCGTGGATGATGATGCTTTGGGAGGCGACTGTCGAGGATGAGCGGGGCGGGGAGGTGGTGGCGGAGGCGGGAGAGGAGGAGGCGAAGGAGGGGAGGCGGGGCGGGAGAGCGAGCGCGTGGGGGGTGGCCGGGTGAGGCGAGGTCGGGAACATGACATGAGGATGAGGAGCTGGAGCGCGAGGAAGGGGTCTGACTGCGAGGTCAACAGCATGTGCAACCGCGCCGGCGAGATCGCCGGCGGGAGCTGGGGGAGCATCGGTGCGGTGGCTTAGCCGGTGGCAATGGCATGGGCTCGAATTGGGCATGTGGGAGATGGGATAGTTTAGTTTGGGTAGCCAGATCTACGTGGGCTCGTATTGGGCCATTCACCATAGCTTTTTCTCTCTCTTTTGAACTCAGTTTTAGCGTCTGATGGGTGTTCTTGTGCCGTTTCCCGTACGAAATGTCTCCAACTCGAGGCCGGCCCGTACCTGGTCGAGAATTCCAGGCCGTGGTGGTATCACGAACACACTATCCATCCACAGGAAACCCTGACCCCAGGAGAGCTGTTCCTAATCCCCTGACATCGAAATCACCAAGTGTACTATACTATTGATCGGATTTAATGCTTTAAGATCAGTGATGCGGATGACAAAAATCAAAGTCCCACAAGAACACAGCCAGATCGGATTGTATCAATTTCTTGCTAACTTGTTGTCTAGGCCATCTGGCTCTGAATTTAAAGGCCGGTTTCTACGTGAATCAGATCATAGAAGTACTCTGTAACAGCACATGTTCTAGCCACCCAAGAAAATGTTCTTGTTCTACACCAGAATTTCTGTAAGGTGGCATCCGGTGAGGCTAGTAGCTGCTAGCTTGCCAACCATGCACAAGAGCGAGCGACACTGTAAGAAAACGAGGGCAACTGATCCTGAAATCATTTTTGCTAGCTCGGCCAAGTGGGCAGGTGCCACTGTGCAGTAGGCCAGCCCTATGCCGGATATCCAGGAAACTGTCAAGTCCAACTGGAAATGGTATTTCGGGCGTGGAAACTTTTTACCGTCTTTAGACGATACCTTCACATTTTAAATTTTCAATTATCTTTTAATACTTTTTTAATATAAATTTGATATCTCTTAAGAAGATGTCAAAATGCTTATTCCATGTGAGCTCCGATGCATGTCTACGAATGTCAACCGAAGCCACTACATAGCTGACAGGATATTTCCACCCCTCGCTGCGTTTGCGTTGCGTATCTCCAACGAAAGATTTGGTGGTGTAGTACCACTACTAGCTCGCCTGGCTCATAAGCACATCTGATTCTCAATAATAATCAAATCTTTCTGTCCACGTTTCGACCCATTGGACGAAATGGATCTGGACTGGAGCAAGTGGCCGACGCAGCTCCACCTCTCCTTTCGCTGATCTGCACTTGGATCTCCCTTCTGTTAGGCTCACTCGATAATGTTCGATATTCCCACTGCACGGCACACACAGCACGCCGCGCTGGCAACCAGCGGATCGATGGAGCGCGAGACGGAGACACCTCGTTCGAGCCTGGCCATGGAATGGAAAGCTACCTCCTCGATCCAGAAACGCCTCGCTACTCGCTTAGCCGCGAAAAAACAGGAAACACCGGCCGGTCAGGACTCGGGAAAAGATCCTGTGTATCTGAGGCCACGAACGCGGGCGCGGCCTAGTGACCAACGGAAACGGAGGCGGCGGAGCCCACCGCGCTGCTAGTTTGCGTGCCTGGACCGCTCGCCTTTCGTACTTACCGCGAGATATTCTCCGCGCGCGCGCGCGCGCATTGGCGGTTGGCGAATGGCGATTGCGTCTACGGCGCGCGGTCCACCCCTATCGGCTGCCGATCGATCGTGTGGTCGTCGTCGCGCGGCAGGGCCGCCACACATGCTTGGCCAATGGCCATTGGTCCAACCTCACCCACAATTGTACGCAACACTGGGCAAAAAGAAGAAGAAAAAACCACGTTGCATCCACCGGCGAGAAGGGTTGAAACTTCATGAACTACACAAAAAACGTATGGCTGCCGACTGTAAAGTCTCAAAAGTTGGCCTAGCTACAGACCCTGATTTTTTTAGCAACATTACAGATCCTGATTTACACAAGCTAGCTAGCCAATGAAGAGATCGTTGGTTATTGCGAAGAAGGAAAAGGCTGCTGCACAGGACATTCTTCTGTTTGCCCTGTCGGAGATGATGCCTTCTGAACGACTAGCAAGGGCAGCAAGGCCCCAAGAATAAGAAACGTGGTGGCACGCACACAGGTAGCTAAGCAAAGCAAGCCATCTGCGATTAGGTCGACAGGTTTATGCCGAGCCATGCCGCACCACGTGAAGGCGTCCCCATCTGCCCATTGATCATACGACGACATCTCAATTCGGCCGATAGGCACCTGCAAATTAACTCACCTAAGCAAGATTCTCACATGATATGGACTATAATATTTCCATATCGATTTCTTGATCCATCCATTGGCCGTTCCTGCTGCAACTTGCAGCATTTGCTCGGCTTCCGTTACAGCTCTGCAGGAAGATAGTATTAGTGTGTGCCACGTAGGACGCCCGTGGTACCTAGAGACTCAAAAACAGGGTGAGGAGTCAGAGGGCAGCAAGCAACCAATCCAATTTCAAGGCAAGGGCCTTCCGGATTGAGACCTCACGGGCCCACGGCATGGCTCCTCCTCCAGGTCCGAGTGAATTATTTCGTTTCGTCTTGCCCACAAGGCCACGAAGCGCCTGCCGGCCACTGGATTATCCACCGCCTCCTGCCAGTTGTCTTGGACTCTCTTGGCTGCCAGCGTACGTGCTCAAGAGAAAATATCTGGCCGCTTGATCGAGTGATCAGTGTGGTAGTTACAAGTGGACTACAGCTATTTGCATGGTTATTCATGGAGCTCGTGGTGCAGACTGCTTGATTGAGGCGGAAATATTTTTTTTATGGATATTCTAGAAGTATTGTTAGGCTTGTCTGAAAGTCGTCGACCCACGGAGAGCGCAGAAAGTTGATGCATGTAGGCCAGGGATGGATGGATCTCGTCCATTCTTTTTGAAGAAGCCCGTTCACTTCAAGAAAAATCTTCTGCGTTCGAGGTGTTAAACATTAAGCATGAGTCACTTCGTATTCGTAATGTTTTACCTAAAGTTACCGTAAATTATCACTCTACAAAACATGTTTTACATTATATTATTTATACTTCATCTAAAAGATAGATACTATGAACACTAGGGCACAATATTAAATTTATAAAGTAATTTGTCGCACTTAGTGAACAAAAATAAGCTATTTTCGTGATTAAAAAGAAAAAACGGATGATTAATCAGAAAATAACCAATTAATCGGATTATACGATCAATTAATTGTTCAAATACGTTAATTGTAATTAGATTAAACTATTTGTGACAGTTTAGTCACCCTCTCTGATTAATCGGCTGGCTAATCCGTCGTGTAGCTGTTTTTTTACAACAGTGGTTTATACTGCCTACCTAAAACCATCTACAATATACCATTAACTTCAGCGCCATGCATCGATGAACCAAGCTGGTACATTGTTCCGGCATGGTTGCTGTTTCATATCAGTTTCAGCTGCACTGCACATGTTATATTCTTCAGAAATATTTCCTGGAACTTTCACATACACCCTCTCAAAAATGTTTGCTTTTATATATGCCCATACAAGAATTAAAATGACAAGGCTTCTAGGACAAAAGATCGATATTATCAATCAGTCCTCAAATGGACAATCTTGCAAATTACACGTTGAGAATGGACAGGAGAGCGAACAGAGCCACAATTCCACGGATAAAATTGCCACATCCTTCCTGATCAAGGCTCCAAACGGGCCAAGCAGATATTTCCGATCCACCAAGATCAGTTTACCGACACGATCATAATTAATCTGGAAAAATTAACACCACCACGAGTCCAAAGTCCAAACAGGCGCAAGATATTTATCGTGGCCGAAACGAAACGCCAACCACTAGTGTACCCGACACCCCGCCAAAAAAAAGTTTGCACCAAAATCCCGGGCCCACCCGCTCCCCATCCCTTGCCACCACAGCCGCGCGATTTAACAAAGCAAAAGCCGTGCCGCCCATCCACGGCCACACGATCCCACCCGCGCGTCCCCCAGCCCCACGTTCCACCACGTATCGCTCTCCCCAGCCGTAGATCGGGTCCTTTTAATCCGGGCCTACCACGTGTCCCTCCCGCGAGAGAAAATATCGACCCAGCCTCTGATGACCCGGCTCGCCCAGTACCCCACGCGGGGAAATGAATATCCCAACCAGTGACCCAGCGACCGCCACGTCAACGTGGGGCCCATGGGCCCACCGGCCCAATCCCGCGGGCTACGTATCACGTGACGTGGCGGCCGCGCCCACCGGCCGAGTGGCCGCAGATATTTCCTTCCCCCAGACGAGACGGGAGACGGGACCATCCCCCCGTGCCGTCTCACGTGCCCACCTGCAACCGCCCACATAGCCCGCTGACGACGTGGGCCCAATTGATGTGGCCCACGTGTCTGTCGCACGAATCGGGTGTGTAGTATATATCCCCGCGACGCTTCGGCTTTGTCGTGTACTCTCACATTGGCATTTGATTTCGCGACCCACCAATTACGATTTCCAAGCGGCGAGCGCGAGGAGGGGAGAGAGGTGGTTGGGCAGTAGAGGTTAGTAACTCCGGCGAGGAGGAGAGGGCGGGCGGAATGGGAGGAGGAGTGGAGGAGAGGAAGGTGGTGGACGTGGAGGACTGGGAGGGGGAGGAAGCGGAGGAGGCGGAAGGGTCGAGCAGGGAGACGCGGATGCTGCCGAGGATGCCGGTGCGGGTGCTGCTCGCCGAGGGCGACGATTCCACGCGCCACATAATCTCCGCGCTGCTCCGCAAGTGTGGCTACCGAGGTGCGCACCACCGCCGCGCGCAACAGTTGTTTGTTTGACCCTGGCGAATTGCTTGTTCGAATTTGTTTGGTGGTTTAATTAGGTTAAATTAGAGGTTAAGAGCGGTTGATTACACGAGAATGGTACGAATGGTATGTGGAATGGGGTGGTGTTGCTGGTTTATACTTTGTAGAGATGGAATTGTTGTGCTGTTTGATGCGCGGTGAAAAAAGGTTGCCAGCTTTGGGAGGCGCCGATGTTTCTGGGCGGTAACATTGGGAGTTAGCTGCCGATTTTACTGAGCCCATGCTGGTCTGCATAATATGGCGTGGTAGAATACTTACTGTGGCGTGATGACTCGTGATCTACCTTCCATACGATACGTTTGTCAGATGTGCTAATCTTGATTTCGATTTGGCAGTGGTGGTGTTGATATTTACTTTGTTCTCTTTCTCTTTTTTTTTTTGTTCAAGTAGTGTTGCCAGAGCTGCTGCAGTGGTTGAGAACATTTCTCTAGCCACCTATACCGATGAGATTTGGTGTAGCGCTACCTGCTCTTTAGGAATAGGCAATTTTACGCTCGCATGTGTCTAATCGACTAGAACTGGAGTTTAACTAAACTCCATGACATTTGAGGGCATCTAGTGCTTAATTATACTCAACAGTAATTGGAAGTGCATAAAGTCAAAGCTGTACGCTAGTAGTATGTTTTGAGCAAAGTTAGAAATATGCTGAGAACGCAAAAAAGAAGAAGAAGAAATCTTTACAAGTATGCAAAGTATATTTCCTTTCTGTTTGGCCTCTTTAATTTGTTCTAGTTCTTTTTTTTTAACTTGATGAAATTCTGAAATTGCATTTTTCATCGGCCTTATGCACCATATTTGTTCTTGTAGTTGCTGCAGCCTCTGATGGCGTCAAGGCGTGGGACATACTAAAGGAAAAATCTTTTAATGTAGACCTTGTTTTGACTGAAGTTGAACTTCCTTTGATGTCTGGGTTCCTCCTGCTCTCCACGATCATGGAACATGACGCATGCAAGAATATCCCTGTCATAAGTATGTCTTAAAATTGGGTCATGGCAGTCTTTATGTTTTTAGTTTCTAATGCCACTACTTAGTCTAATGTTTTTTCGGGGTACTTGCAGTGATGTCTTCGCATGATTCGGTGAGCATGGTTTTCAAATGCATGCTGAAGGGCGCAGCAGATTTCCTTGTTAAGCCGATACGGAAGAATGAGCTAAGGAACTTGTGGCAGCACGTTTGGAGAAAACAATTAGTAAGACCACATTCTTGCATCTTTTCAGCATGACTATGTTTTTTTTTCTATTTTATCAATTAAAACTTATTTTCTGCATTCTTCACAAGACTTAAGTATCACTAAACTTTTCTTACCCTATTTTACAGGCAAACGGTGGGCCTGATGTGCAGCATACTCAACGAGAAGAGAATCTTACAGATAGACACGAGCAGAAGACTGGAGTGAAAAAAACTGAACATGTGATTGAAACTGTGGCCCACAAAATTATGGAATGCAGCGAACAAGAAAGTGATGCTCAAGTAAGTTTTAGAATCAGTAAACATAATGTTTTTTAGCTGCTCTTCCTACTTATGGTAGTACAAATTTTACAATCCAACATGTGAAATGCTATTGTGAACTACATGTGGCATTTGTGTTCGATCATTTTACTTTGCCCAATCAGGATCGTGCAGTAACACTTCCATATCCTGATGTTTGGACCAAAGGCAGTTTCATTACCCACGCAATAAAGCTGATACTAAATCATGTCAGAGAAGCTTTTTGACCATTTGGATAAGTATTAATTTTAGGAAACTAATTTATCAATTTTCCTAGCCAGGTGGGTAATGGAACTGTTTGTTGAATGAGAGTAGTATTTGCTGTTGGTGAAGTGTCACAGTTCGGTCCTCTTGGGCATGGTAAAATGAAGTACATTTGTCAAACAGTGAGGTAAGTATATTTTTGGCCGCTCGCAGGATTAGAATTTGGTACATATGAACAGTTTGGTAAAGGATACGGCCTAGTTTTGAAGTACTGATTACTGAATATTTGATGTAACATTGAATAAATAATGTGCTCTTGTTGACATCATTCTGCATACTCTTGAAATATCTGGTAGTTGGTGGTAGGAACTATGGTTCCCTATGCTGAATTCAGATATACCCACTGCTGTTCATGGATTGAATTTGAGATCCCCTTGTGCAGAGTTCTTGTACAAGGTCAGAACTGGAGGCTGAGAGTAAGCATACCAACAACTTCCTGGATTATAAGCAGACAACAGGAAGGCATTTATTTACTCCTGGCCACAAGAGTACCGAGAAAAATGGAGAGACTAATATTGAAAGTAATAATATTTTTAAATATTTTTACTTTTTTACATATCATTTGTTTGCAGGCATTTTACTAATTTCACTTGCTTGTTATGTGCAGCAGCTAAAGTTAATAACTTGATTCTGAGGAGAGAAGGGGATTTATCGCCAAGGATGACAAGGTTGAATGACAATAACTGTGCGAAAGCTACCAGCGATATCGAGCTAGTTCACGTTACTGATAATCAGCAGAAGCATAACACACAGAGGGTGATGGATATTATGAGAACAACATTTCAAGGAAATGATAAGTGCTTCTCCATCCCAGCACACCAGTTGGAGCTTTCTCTCAGAAGATCTGACTATAGCAGATTAGACAACCAGGAGAAAAATGAAAGAAAAACACTGAACCACTCAATCTCATCTGCATTTTCCTTGTAAGTGTACCTTTCTTTTCACTCGTTATAGTAACGGCGCTTTTGTCATTCCTAAGACAGCTGTGAACTAGCTCAAGTTTAGTTGCTATGTTCATGTTGAAGTTTTTGTTTCTATTGTAGTATATCCAAATATTTTCTGGTCCCTTACGATTTCATCATCTTTACCTAGCATGGTTAGGGGACTTGTGTTTACTTCAGTTCGCCATGACGTCGCAAGCATAAAAGAAAAGAACCAATAATATGGTCATACCACAAACATTGGCATGGAATTTCTTGTAGTGCCTTTATTACTGTAATTTCCTGCACAGTTTGCTTGTTTTCACAGTTTCACAATAATCAACATATGAGACCTTACAGCTATTGACCTAAAAAAAAGATCTGACAGTTGGAATTATTTCTCATTCATAGGTACAACTGCAGGACTGCATCCTCTTTTGGTAACACTGGTGATGCTCAGGCATGCAGTACCTCAGCAACACATGCGGATCTGGAAAACAAAAGTGGAGATTCGGCAGATCCCTCTCAAGACAAGACACAAACAAATCGCCCTCCTATTAGAGTTGTACCATTTCCTGTTCCTGTTGGAGGCCTCACATTTGATGGGCAGCCGTTCTGGAATGGTGCACCTGTGACGTCCCTTTTCTATCCACATTCAGCTCCTCCCATTTGGAATAGCAAAACATCCATGTGGCAAGAAGCAACCACACAAGCAACTTTATCGCAGCAAAAGTCACAACAGAATGATGCAAAAGATATGGATTCTAAGCAGGTTGACGACACAGAGGAACAAACGGTCATAAGTCGTCCTAATGCAAAAGAAAAACATCTGCGTATTGAAATTCCTACAGATGAGCCGCGGCATGTTTCTTCTATGACCGATGAAAGCGGAAGTAGTACTGTGCTGGACAGTGCCAGAAATACTCTCGGAGGCAGTGGCTGCGACAGCTCTTCTAACCTGATCACCGTCCCTACTGAATCATCCAATACATTCAGCGGTGTTCCTGAAAATCCAAGCACCGAGGGCTTACCTCACCTGAGTCAACGTGAGGCTGCACTGAACAAGTTCCGGCTTAAGAGGAAAGAAAGGTGCTTTGAGAAGAAGGTAGGTACAACAGCAAATTTGACCTTTTCATTTCAATCCATATATTGGTATCAGCTACTAGGAGCTGGGGTTTACATTTTCACATTCTTGCGCAGGTGCGGTATCAGAGCAGGAAATTACTTGCAGAGCAGCGTCCGCGGGTTAAGGGTCAGTTTGTTCGGCAAGACCATAGCATTCAAGGAAGCTAGGGGCGGTCGCGCCACAGGTGACAGGCGATTGTTGCGCTGCAATTACCCTGGTGGTCAGTGTCGGATTTTGTTTAAAGAATCAAGTTAATTACACTGATCTTTCAGTGTGCACTGTGTGCTTAAGGTTTGTACTGTATATATAAGCTAACTTCCTTCTCGTATGCTAGGCCATGGACCTCGTACATTGTAGAGTTTGTCAGTAGGCATTTAGTGAACGCATTGGTGTATTTTAGTTTCAGGTGAAAATAAGATATATGTATTTTGTAGCACCGTGCTTAAACCTTGTAACTAGCCGACGTGTTTGTTGTTTTCGATAGACGTATACTTTCTGTAAGGTGTCAAGATTGTCCTAAGACATGTTCTTGTGCAGTGTTTTACACTGAACGTCTTTGTCGTAGTTTATGTTGAACGTTTTCAGTAAAACGATGTCCTTTTTGCCCTGAGTACTTGTGTGGAATTTAGGGATGCTTTCGTAAATAGATTCATGTTTTGAAGAGTTATATCTGTAGATTCCGGTCCAATTTGGTTCGAATCCATGTTCCTGAACCAATTTGTCCTTCGAATTACTCAGTTTGAAGTCCTAGTAGGCTTGTACTCATTTGGTCTGTTTAGTGACCTGGCGACAGACGGCAGACATGGCTTGCCAATTGCCATGGGCGTCTGCCGCACGTATGGTTACCCCAAACGTCACACCCAATTTTTTTTTCAAATCTAGCTTCTTTGCACTTGCATTTGCAAATTTAACTTCCTCATTGCGAAAAACGCAACAGACGACATATGCCCTCTGCCATGTCCGGGGAGCGCGAAAGGTGCCCGGTTCCGCAGTAGCGGGTGAGCGCGCGAGGAGCTTGCTACCGCACCTAGGTAGCGCGAAAGCCATCCTACCACAGTGGGCTACGACCAGCGACCTTCCGCGCTTTTAAGGCGCGATAGGGGATGAATGCCGCCTACTACATCTCTACGGTAGAAGAGTATGCTAAATTTGTAAATGTATGCATAAAATAGCTAGATTTATAAAAAAAACAGATGATTTTCTATGTTCACGCTCACCTTCGCCAGCGCCCGGGCGCCTGCATGCCTGTCCGCGCGCCAGTGAAATCACTCCGCTGACGTTACCGTGTTTGGCATCCTTCGTCCGCCCGCCCGCACAGCGGCACACGCAGCCATTTCATGGGCACTCGCACGCGCGAGTGTGGCGGCATGCCGTTTTCACGCTCGACCTTGTCCCAGTTCTCAGGCCGGCAGGCTACCGGTGTCGCGCCAGCCACCACACACGTGTCGCTGGCAAGCTGGCAGCCACGCTGCCGCTCGCGTACACGCGCCCGCCGCCCGGTGTCCCCCGTTGCGCAATGCCTCCGCCGCTGTTTTGGGCACCTGCTGCGCTCGCTGGGCGCTCGATGTAGCGGCACCATGCACGCTTGTCCCTAGACCTGACCGCGTTGAGAATTTGAGAGGAGACGATTTTGGTGTGGTGGTGCAGCCGTGTGCTGGTGGGGCGGGCCTGCCGGATGAGCCTAGCTGATACCTGGGCAGCTAGGCCGCGGAGGTCTTAGAAGCACATTCGGCCGTACGAGTCGCAAATTCCTTCATCCTTTGGAGGCCGAGATGCCAGGTGAGCTGGGATGGGTCGGGCCGTTGGGTTCTGATGGCACATAACTGGTTACTACAGATATTACGGCCCGTCCGTCCGCTTAAATAACATCCTCAAAAAAAAAAAACGAAACGTTACCGCACACATGCAAGTAAAGCACGTCGACAACGTACGGCATGCGTGATTCATGCATGCGCTCGTCAGCCCTTTTGTCTTACTCTTACGTAGCGTGCAGCGATCGAAGCAAAAACGGCACACGTACCGTGCCAAAACAACGCCCCGGCCAAAAGCAAAAGCAGAAACGGATCCACAGCCGAACCCGCGATTTCTTCTTCAAAGAAACGGAGGTACCATGCCGAGCCGCCGGCGCCGCGCGCACCGAAGTATTGCGGCCGCGGTTTGTCTCCGAGCGCTACGTATAGGCAGCACGCAGCAGTACTGCTTCCATGCATGCGCGCAAACAAAAAGGCCCACGAAATATGAATCACGTACCCTTTTGTCCGAGCTCGCTTTTCCAGCTCTATCGCGATCCAGAGCCCTCTCGGGCTCTCCGCGTTCGTCTTGCATGCAACTGCATGTACATGTGATGTCTATCTCGCGATCCTCTCCTACGGCCGATCAGACTACTGCAATGCTGTGTACGAAACACCAAAGCTAGCAGGACAGAGCGATATGCCAAAAAGCCATAAAGCTAGCCCCGAACAAGAAGCCAAACCTTGGTGCAACAACAATGGAGACCTCCAAGAGGCAGCTCTGCGAGGTCCACAGCGCGCGCCGCCACGGCAGGCGCCTCCTCGCCGCCGCCCTCCTCGTCCCCGCCATCGCTGGCGTCGCCGCGCTCGTGCTCTTCCTCGTCTACCGCCCGCTTAAGCCGCAGGCCTCTGTGGCGCGGGCCGCGGTCTACCGCCTCGCCAACGCCGGTAATTCGTCCTCGGCGCCGCCGTACGCGCTCTCCTCGAGCATGCAGTTCACGCTGCTGCTGCACAACCCCAGCGACCGCGCCACAGTGCTCTACGGCGGGCTCGTCGGCTACGTGACGTACCGCGGGGAGCTGGTGACGCCGCCCGCCCAGCTCCCAACTGTGATTCAGGACCGCAGCGCGGACGTGGCGCTGTCGCCGCTGCTCGGCGGCGCCGCCGTGCCGGTTTCACCGGACACGGTGGGCGCTCTGGCTGCGGACTGCACGGCGCGGCGCGTGCAGCTCCGGCTCGTCGTCATGGGCCAGGTCAGGTATAAGACCGGGCCGTTCAGTAGCGGGTGGCGCGACCTGTACGTGAGGTGCGATGTCGCCGTCGGGCTAAGCATGGAGGCCGCGGCGGGCGGCGGTGGCGGCGGGGACGTGCCGCTGCTCGAGTACCCCCTATGTGCAGTGGACGCTTGAGTTGGCTATCGCTTTGATCAATTGTGGTGGTGACTGTCAAATAAGGGATTGCGCAAAGAATAATGCTGTCTTGGAAACCAGCTGTTCAAGTTTTGCCCAAAAAATAACCTGTTTATTTCGCATAAATCATAATTACGTCATATCACATAACTCATAATTAGGTTTGTATGCAATATGATAGTTGCGCAGGATAAAATAGGAACCAGATAAAAATCGCATATCGAAACGACTTCTTCGATCACCGGAGTGAACTATTGGAAGGAAAAGCAAAAGGAACACCGAGTGGAATCAAAGAGCTAGCTCATAAAGTCATAATGCTGGGAGTTGTGGAAGGAGCGCAACCGTAGAGTTTCTTCACACGAATCTTCGATATCTAACGGAGTCGTGGCGATCATCGATCAAGGGGGAAGCGCGCCTCTGGACAGGGGCGGGATTGTTGGAGCTCTTAAGCTTTTTAGAAGCGGCGAGTGGAGGCAGGTTAGTTTCGTTGCAGCTTAAGTTTTCTGTGCTCTGTTTCAAGTAGTACCCTCAGCCTGTCATGTTTCGTTCAGGAACACCCAACACATGGCGCGGCCGCTCTGTCAGTGTAACATGTAAGCAAACATACTTGGCTGCGGATTCTCCATTCTCTTCTTCTTTCAATAAATGGCAGCTCTCCTCTCCTGCTGTTTCGTTACTTTCGTGAAAAAACACTTGGGTGCGCAACGTCTCGAACTCTCGATCACCTAGTGAAAGTTTTCACAATAGTAGTAACCACCATATCACATCAACGTCGCCGTACCGGTCCACTACAATCCCGATTTTTTTTTCTTTAATACTTTTTTTTATTCTTTTTTTCAAAACTATGCATCCAAAAAAAATTACGAAAATACCCCCGTCGCCCCATACACGGGCGATATGCCCTGCGCCGTTTACTCCCGTCGGCCGCCGTTGGGGTGGGCCCCCCTGTCGCCCGAGACAGGGGCGACCGGGTTTGCAGGTTTTTTTTTAAGTATTTTTTTGTAATTACTATATGCCTTTTTAATATGAACCTCATAACTTTTGCTAGGAGTGTCCAAATTAAATGAAACTTATTTCTAAATTTAAATTTTGGAATGAGGAATTAGACTGTAAAATAAAAATCCATATGTTATTTGCAGAAAAATATTTTTATTTGAGTTCGAATGCTAGGCTCTAACTATGGATTGTGAAGGAATTATAATGTGTGTTGATCCATAAATCATGAAATAAATAGAATAAGTTACTACAACCTTATGCACTTCATTTTTGCAAAAATATCTAAATATGATTGTATTTTGAATTAAAGATGGCTAGTTTAAACCCTTTATAACATTCATTGTTCAAGCAGTTAGAATAATGTCTGAAGGACCTCAAAATTTGACAGAACTAGTTTTGTTGCATTCTTGGGCTTGCATAGGTTATAATTATGTAAAAATATTTAGATGTCACTTTAGGCTGCACTATTTTATTGCTGTCCGAACATGCAATCGGTAAAACATTAAAATGGCCGTATCTTTCGCAAACGAGGATCAAACTCGATGAAATCAAATCTGATGAACTTAAAATGCTATAACCTATCTTGATGGACAAAAATAACATCATTTGGGATAACTGAGCAGAGGACATATACGAGCCCTTCGCATGGTGAGCATACACTTTAAGGTTAGGCCGCACTTTTTATTACGACTTAAAACCGAAAGGAGTACCACGAACAAAGAAAACCAAAGTTAACACCAGACGCTCATCGAGTGCTTCGAGGTCACTTCCCATTCGCCCATGCCTCCGGCGGAGCTTCTCTGGCACGTCGCGCCCTCTCTCGTTTCCTCTCTCTCTCGGCCTCCTTCTCCTCCGCTTCCTTCCTACATGCCTCCTCGCGTGCGACATCGCGTTGTTCTTGAAGCCGCGCGTGAACTCGTCTGCCCGGTTGGCTTGGTCAAGAAGCCGTTGGTCCTCGGGGTTGATTTCGTATCAAACCATCGCTCAAATTCACACGATGGCGGAGGTGACTGCATGAAACGTAAATTAGCAAAGTTTCATTCACAAATATTATGTAACCCGTACGATTGTTACCATGCGGCGATCCTTCAGGCTCTTCTCGGGCGGATCGAAGGCGTAGTTGCGGCACTTCCAATACCTCCTCTTCCAAGTTGAAATTTCCCAAGAGCAGACAAGCCTGCAAAGATCTCCGCACATACACATGGGTGCTACAGCTCCACGAGGTAGGAAGAGATCTTGGTACGCTAAATTGCGCTGGCATGCACTTGCTTCTTCCTTTGCCTTCCCCTTTCCCTTTGCACTTGCACGCCTCGACATTTTCGATTGATCCTGAATTTTTTTCCTCACCCCTCATTCTTTCTTCCTGTATTCTTTGCGAGACCGCTTGTGAGAACGAATGTTATAAAGGCCAGATATCGCCCGGGTATGGAGCGATCGCCTCATATTAGGGCGATCGCCCCATATTAGGGCGATCGCCCCTACTAGAGGCGATAGGTGCACCGAGACGTTAGTGTGTTGTCACGTCGTGTGGCATAGGCAAGCAATGCATACATGAATTTGAACAATTTAAAGTGATAAGGCTGTCATGTTACTAACTCGGAGAGTTGTACAATATGCTGCTGAACGTAAAGCCATTACAAAAATATATCCATACAACAAGTCAATCACGGCCACGCTTCCTGATCTGGCCCGTGGGGTAGGTGAGTGGCGACGGCGGACGGACGTCCCTCCTAGGCCGGCCCTGCGCAGCGCAGCGAGAGTAGTGTGGCGGCGACGAGGGCGTGCCTCTCGTGGCGGCGCTCCGAGAGCCGAGAGGGTCGAGGTAGTAGGTCAAAGGTACTCCTCCGTGTCGAACTCGTCGTCCACGGTGGTCGCCGAAACCACCTGTGGTCTCTTTGGGCGCGAGACGACGAGGGAGCCTCCGCAGCCCACTGTCCCCACTGCTGCTGCGTGGGAGCGTAGCGAGGAACCGGTGGGGTAGGGTGAGACGCGGAGGGAGCCTCCTGAGCCCACTGTCCCCACTGCAGCTGAGTGGGAGCGTGACGAGGCACCGCGGGTAGGGCGAGTCTTTGGGCGTAGGGACGTGGTGTGCTGCGTCCGCCGACGTCTCCGCACCCCCGGCAGGTGGCCAAGCGAGCCAACCGCCTCATCCTATCGAGGACCCGAGCCCAAGCTGTCTCGGACTCGACGGTGGTCACCTGTATGCCCCGTAGGCGCGCGCAACATGGACACGCCTCCACCTCAATCTCCCCATGAGCCGAGTCCGCATGTAACGCCGATTGTTACTACGTAATTTACATGAAAAAGACGTGCCCATGTAGCCGGTTGTGACACTTACTGAGGCGTTGTCCTCCGGGACATCTGTGAAGGGTACGTGTCCGCTATCGATGCTCGCTGTGCGACGTGACGTCTTTGGTGTGTACCCCACCGAAGCGAGTCTTGGGCGAACCACTCCATGTATCGATCGTACATGTCATGGTCGTCGGCCGGGTCTCTGTGACCCTCTCGCCGAGTCGCGGCGCCCCACCGCACGCCCATGGTCGCATACGGTGGCGCGAATCGAGTGCCAGCAAAGACCCATCCGGTCATCTGCAATGCAAAAACAGTAAGTACACACGACATTAATTTCGCAAAGATGTGGAGTAGTAGGATCGGGCAAGTACACGGCGCCACGTGCGACAACGTGACGAGGCGGCAAGGAAAGGATCGAACAGTCGAATCGCCGCAAAGACTCGGTGCGGGGAGTACTCCTCGACACACAGGTCAAAGACGAGCACCTTACGGGTGAGCCAGAAGGCCTCATCTCGCGTGCAAAGCACGGAGACCCCGTCAGGTGCTCGGGCGTGGACGTCAGCGCGTGTATGGCGCCCACCGCACGTCCTCGTCGTGGAGGCGGTCGAACTCCCGAACGAACTCCAGGTAGGACCTCCTCACCTGTCGGTGCGCGTACCTCCGCTGCGAGGAAATAAGAAATGGCGAAGGTTATTCAAGTGCGTTAGTGGGGAAAAAGATACGAGGGAGCATACCTGTCGTCGGACCCAGTAGTGGCCCATGGTGGGCCAGTCCACCGGGTCATCTCTGTGAAGGCCCTCGGGGTACGGTGTCGTGTCAACAACAGGCCTGCCGATTGAGAAGCGCTCCCAGGACCACAACTGGAGGAGTAGGACGCAACCCGACATCGTCGCGTCGTGCTCCGACCGAGAGAAAGCGTCGCCGCAGACCTCGATCGCCGCCGCTAGCACAACCGAGGCCCACGACCACCGCATCATCCGCTTACAAGGGTGGAGTTAGACGTGCTCACCGAGACGAGATTTGAACCGAGTGTGTTACCTCATCCAACGGGTGTCGGCGATGTCTTTGGGCGATCGATCGGTGACGGTCCACCGTGTTCCGTGGGAGGACGGAACATCACCCAACCGAACAACAACAAGAGGTATGCCTCCAAGTGGCGGGCCACGCCCGCCTCCTCCGCGGCGGTGGAGAAGCCGAGCTGCAGCGTTCACAACAAACATTATCAAGAACTTAGCGCTTCTTTTTAATCCTCAAAGAAAGAGGTACTCACCGTGGAATCGGGCGACCACGCCTTTATCGGTCCGTGGTGCTCACCTCCCCGAGGGCGGTGAGGGGCTGCCGGGTGCCGCAGCACCGCGCGAAACGCGCGACAACTCGGCGTGCCACGTGGACGGAGGCGTCGTGCGGCGCACGATCGCCGGACACGCATGTGGGAGGCCTAAGAGGTACGACACGCCCCGCAGCGTCGAGCCATCTCTCCGCACGGAAGGTGGAACGTGTGCGTCTCCGGTCTCCACCGGTCCACGAGTGCGGCCAGCAGGGACCGGTCATACCCGAACCACGAGACCTCCTTGCCCGCTAACGGGGCAGTCACCTCCTCCACCATCCTACAAAGAGGAAGTAAGCCAGCCGCTCGCAACCTGCATGTAGTGCATTGTGTCGTTAGAATTGCATTCACGGTAAGTACATGTACGTAAAAGAGTGCAAGCGTTGGCGCCATCGTGGAACCCAGCGTGGGTCGATGCAAAGCGACTCGTTGGGCACCCGAGGTCGGAGTGTCCCTAGCTCTCGCTTCTCCTCTCGGGGTACCTAGACCGGTGGGTCGTCGATCGGCACGCACGTCCGGCTCGAGGGCAAGGTTGCGCCATCGTGGCCTGTTACAAAGCAAATACAACAAATTTGTCAGTAATTACATGTGCACACAAAATGAAATGCGAAATAACGAATTGTACCATACTCATCAAACAATACAACCGAAGTGCAAAGAGACAAAAAAATCTCATATTACAAACATACGAAATACAAGGACATGTTCGACGAGGCACACAACGTCGAGAATTACATTATCCTCGTAGCTACTAACTGGTACATCGGAGAATTACATGATGCGAAAAATAACTTACTAGTACATTGAAAATTACATCGATTATTACAACTTACATCACAACTTACCGGTCCATTGAAAAATACAAGATGGGAACAACATGGAAAATTACATTATCCGCGGTTGCGACGCGCCTCGGACTCGTCCATATCGTTCGAATCGCGCTTGTCCTTCGACGCCGACCTTCACTTCAACATTCGGATGTCCTGCACCCATCGATGGTCCGAGGGGGCTGTTGTGAACGATCCATCCACTCGGTACCGTACACCTCGTGATGCCACGTGTTGAGAACGCCTCGCTTGTAGTAGTACGGGGACGAACGGACGACGTGATTGATGCGTCTCGGCGGTGCGGCAATGACGTGCGAGCACGGCAAGTGCAAAGCAGCGTGGTTTCGGCAGAGCACTCGCACTCACCGCCGAGTATGCACAGATGGGAAGTCCTCTCCTGGTACCCTGCGACCTCGGTCACCGCAGATTGCACGTGGTATCTCCGCTCCACGCCATTCTCCTGTAACCCGATGTGTCTGCGCTTTCTTGTTTTCTTGGACATGTAGGTAGACACAACATTGAGTACGACGATCGATTGTCCGACATACATGCTTTGTGGAGGTCTTGTATCGCTCAATGAAATATCTCGTGTCCCTAATAAGACACCCTCAACTATACCCACCGATGGAAGGCATCCGTGCCTTTCATTACCCATTGTAAATCTCCGCGAGTTCGTTGTCATGATCCCATAACGCGAGCCGCCCTCGTCATGCGTAAGGACCATTTCTCCAAAGGCTCATGTCGTATCCAATCGGTGAAACTCTTTATGCTTTGGTACGCCCACGCCGAGGTTTGGGGGTCTGCTTGGCAGCCGCACACAAGGCATGGGGTCCTCTCCTGCTCATGGTACACCATCGGGTTCCTTGATGAACTAGCGGTACCTCCGGGATCCATTGATTGCTTCTTCGTTAGTTCGCCCAACGCCTTCCAAAGCGCGTCGAACTTCCTCCGTTGGTTCTGCTTGCACAGCGCTTGAACATGTTCATAAGCTCCTTGTTCCGAATCGACGGAAAAATTGGCACCCATGTGCCTCATGCACCACCGCTCTCGTGTCCGCCACTTTGTCGCTCCCACGACGGCGGACCCTTGTTGCATATCCACGATCGCCCTTAATGACCCGCATGTCGGCCATGGATGACACAAACATCAGACCTGTCGAGAACAACTACTAGCTTCACTCTTTCAAGGAACCAGTACCAACTCTCCATGTTTTCCCCCTCCACGAATGCCAACGCAACCGGTAGAACCTGGTTGTTGGCATCCACCGCGATCGCAGTTAGAATCTGGCCTTTGTACTTCCCCGTGAGGAACGTGCCGTCCATACAAAAGACCGGGCGACAGTGCCGGAACGCATTTATGCATGCGCCCAGGGCGAAGAATGTACGCTGCAATACCCACTTACCGGTGCACACACCACCCGCAAGAAACTCCGCAAGGTCGATGGATGTACCGGGGTTCCTATGTGCGTTTGCCCTGAGCAAGTGGGGAATATTCTCCTACGAAGCCTCGTACGTCCCGAACCGTATTTCCAGAGCTGTCCTTTTTGCTCTCCATGCCTTTGCGTAGCTAATCTTGTACTGAAACCTCTCCTCCACGGCTGTGATAATAGATCGAGGCTGCAGATGGGGATTGTCCACGATCCGACCATAAAACACATTTGCCACCCAAGTGGACGACAGATTATGTGTCCCCGCTCCGCTTCTTCCATTTCAGCTTATGCTCAATCACTATGGAGCATTTCCAGAGTCCTTCCACTTCCCCGGTATGCATGCACCGCCATGGGCACGAATCAACTACGCACTTCACGTCGTAGTCCTTCTTGCCGGACTTCACAACCCCGAATTGCCACCGAGAGACATTGCCCAAGATTTCACCGCATCCATCACAGCCTCCTTGTCTTTATATATGGCCCCCGTCACCTCATTCTCACGATACTCCCATGCATCAATGTTCTCTTCATTCATTGTTAGGTCTTGAAATTGTAATTGGTCCACGCACTGTGGATAGGCACCTCGTGGGCGTTGTCCTCCTCGTCGAGTGCTCACCATCGTGGACTTCCTCATCCGCACGGTCCTCCTCTTCCATCAGTCAACAATGTCCTCCACCTCCTCCCCTCGTCGGCCACCCCTCGCGCCTCCACCGCTGTCTCCTCTGCCCC
Source organism: Otatea glauca (assembly GCA_036346275.1). Classification (NCBI taxonomy): domain Eukaryota; kingdom Viridiplantae; phylum Streptophyta; class Magnoliopsida; order Poales; family Poaceae; genus Otatea; species Otatea glauca. Next base: position 11,966,173 of record CM070728.1, read on the forward strand.
GGTCCCTTCGCCACCGCCGCCTCGTGCTCCTCGCCTCCGGCTCCTCGCCGCCTTCCTCTTCGCATCCTTCTACATTTGACGCCCTCCCCGTAATGTCCACCCCGACATCACGAACTTGCGACACCGATGGAGCTACCGGTAGCATCAGACCAACAACATGAGCGCCAACCCCGCTACTACAGAAACCAACATAACTCCTCCATATTGACGCCGAGTTAATAGGAATCAACTCTCCGTAAAACGGTCTTGCGCTCGCTCACTCTCGCTCGACCAAGAACCAACACTCGGATATCCAAACCAACATCCGAGACATCCACTCCAACAAACCCTCAGATGTCCTATCGCTCGGTCTACATATGCCCCGCATTTACTCTTGAAAATGATGATAGATCCACCCCATCCGCCTCGTGCTATCTCCCTATCTCCATAAAATATTTGGAAATACAATTTCTCCGACATGCTGCAACGTCCGACGGAAAAATATTACTCTAAAATACAATCTACAAAACGTACATTGATCGTACTACAAAATTATTTACATTGCCTAATACATTATTTACGTAATAAAATTAGTAATACACAACCCTAATAAATTAAATTTCTAAATATTACCTATAGTTTCTACTGAACTAAATTTCTACATACAAAATACTACATTAAATTTGCATATAGTGAAATACTACATTAAGTTTCTAAATACTACATACTACATTAAGTAACTGCTACATTAAATTTCACGAGAGCTATACAATTCTAAACACTACGCAATCCTAAAATTTCTAAATACTACAACAAAGTCCTAAATATTAAATGATACTTTAATTACGCAACCTATAAAACAATTCCTACAATTATCTCTAAAAAAATTCTTACAAATAACTATAAAAAAAATCAAAAATTTACCTTTTTTTCCTTTTTTTTCTCTTCTCTCTTTCTTTCTTCCATTCTTCTCTTCTTTCTTTGCCTCGCTCGGCTTCAGTCACTATTTGCGCGCAGCGAGGGAGGCAATGCTTTAAAGGAGATCATTCGTAGTCGCCTCTACATGGGCGATCGCCCATGTAGGCGATAAGGGGCCCACCAAACGGCCACATTGGTAGCGAGGCTAATCGCCTGTATGGGCGATCGCCCCATACACACGCGACGAGGGTATTTTCGTAATTTTTTTTTCAGACGCATAGTTTTGAAAAAAAGAATAAAAATAAATATTAAAGAAAAAAAAATTCCTGCAATCCCTACACGGTAGCCCAGCAAATATGGGCCTACTCACAGCTGCTACATAATCATAGATTAAAACCAATTGGTTAGCCCAATAACCCGTAACACATGACCGCAGCATCAGGCGTTTGGATGTAGACCTTGCCCACGAGATGGTCACTTTTCAAACTAGTCAAACTTTTTTTTTAAGATTTAGGTCTCTTCTGAATGTACATTCTCAACTGTGGAAACGTCAGAATGTGATCATCCTAATGTAATTGTAAAAATAGCCTTATCTTCAATCATGAAAGCGTCGGAAGGTCTGTGATAAGACTATTTTTATAATTACATTTGTAAGAAGGCTAACTTTACACACAAAAAAATTAAGTACCGGATAAAAACTGATGAATTCCTTGCCCCCACCGCCATCTCGGTGCATTGTGGCCTCCCCTGTCCACCGAAATCTAACGGCGGGAGTTCGGTGAGCCCTGACCATAAACAACCACGAAGCTCACTGGAGAAGCAGTCGCTGCCAGAGCACAGATCTCAAAGACGCATCTGACGGTGCAAAATATACATGGCAACAGAGAAGACAACATACATCTCTACCATTTCTAATTACCAGTTGGTGGCGGTGGTCCGTTCTCCCACCACTCCCCCCGGGCCCGCGTGGTGCGTAAACATTGCTAGGTAGTAGTGTATCGTACCACAATTTGATAATTGATTGGAAATTGATATCTCTGTGGGAGATTACGTACAATTTGGACATAAGAAAAGGAAATTTTGCTTTGTTTGCCTTGAGCTGTGAATCCGTGATGGTGCCATCACAGCACGCAAATCAAGGAAACGTACGTACGTGCCGTGATCTTATAAGCATGCAACTGTTGTCGTCCGCATTTTCACACGGCCAAAACAAACCGCTGGATGGCGATGGCGCCTCCTAGCGCAACAACTCCTGATCGTCATCGTGCTCGTCGCCCTCGGCCCCGCACCAACACGCGGGATAGCGGCCGCCCCTGCGAAAGAGAAGCTGGCGCCGTCGCCGACCGCGGAGACGGCCTTTCTCCGCGCGTGTTGCGCAGCGACGAGGAAAGGAACGCTTCCATCTGCTACGGCTCCCTACTCCCGCGCGTTGGCTAATTCCACGGCATCCACGTCAAGGTCGCCCGTGCCGCGACCGCCGGCGTGTTCGCCCATCTCCGGGGCTTCCATCGCATCCAGAGTGGGGTGCTGGACGCGTGCGCACCTGACGTCGTGGTGGGCATGGAAGGGCAGTGCTTTTCGCTGGCCGCCCTCTGCCGCCTTGAGACGATGACCGCGGTCTACCTAGAAAGTGAGCGGCAGGCCAGGCAGGACCTGGTCGATGAGAAGGAATGCATTGGCCACGTGGGGTCTTGGGCGGCGCATTGCATCCACGATTTTGTGGAAGCTAGCGATGACACGAGCTCGCTGCTAGGCAAGGATTTGGTGGACTGGGTCGGGAGCGTGGAACTATACGTGGGCATTGCCCTCGACCTCGTCAATAGCATAGCATAGCATTGTGATTTGTGAATCTGTGCGTGTCACGTCACGTGTAGCCTAGCCCGAGAATGGCTTAAATAACGAGAATTGCTATAAAATTGTTGCATGGTTTCTAGGACAAAACTTTTGAATTTTTGACCTTACGATTTTGCATGGAGATTCGTGCTTCTGTCGGTGCATTCTTTTTCTCCGGTGGCAGCAGCGACATAGGGCGGTGGTCTATCGGATCAGGGCTTGGGCTCACCATGTTAAGGGTTTGGATTCACTAGAATCCAGATCTATAGAGAGGTTGGGGCAACGGAGGACCAACAATTGGTGACGGCGGTGGGCGGGGTTGGTTGGCAAGGAGATGGATGGGAGTGGTAGCATTGTTGCGGGACAAAGTGAGTCTCTACTACTTCTAATTAGGAGTTAGTGGCGGTCGTCCGTTCTTCGAGTATATGATCCATTGGATATGATATGAATGGGTAAGATGGAAGGGGATTTAACCCGATAGTTTTGCGTCTCGCTCGATGCATGTGCCTCGCTGGCTCCCTCCCTCGACGAGTGCGGCCACGCGAAGCTTTCGGCTCTCTCCACGCGTGGGGCAATTCGGTCGGATTTCGCGGTTTCGCGCGCGCAAGCGCAACTACCGATGGCCGCGCCCGAATGGAAGGCGGCTATGGAGCGGCACCAGCCAATCGATGCGCGGTTGCAGCTCCTCGTCCTCAGCAAGGTTCCCTTTCTTACCTCTCTACGGTTCCCCGATCTATCTACCACCTGATTATGAAAAGAAGGTGATATATATAGTAAAATGTTATCATCAAACATGATTTTTTTTCATAATTCCCAAGTTTGTTTGATGATTCCGGTTGGGAATAGCGGGATAGGACTGACAAGGGCTGCCATGGAACGGAGCATAGTCGAGCGTGGCGATGGAGTTAAGGTGTGTAGACCAAGTACAGCAGAGAAAACACGATGCGAGTCAGGCAGAGTTCAGCTGGTTACTTCAACTGAGTCGATGACTTGATATAAGCCAACTCGATGTATTACATAACATGATTTTTTTTATTCATAGCAACATATGGCCAGTTGTTGGCGTCAAAAACTTGATGTAGGGTTTCGACAAAGAAGACACCGCATTTAACACCGGTTCAGAGCGTGCGGTCGATTTGACTCAGAATCGACAAGGTAAAAACAATAAAATTCAAACAAAGCCGATCGTTAAGATCAATCGGCTTAAACTCGATCAGCTTAAAGCCGATCAAGATCAAGGGATAAATCTAACTAGCCGATTAAGGCTAACCAGAGGATAAAGGCAGATCAATTCTGAAGAAGGTGATGCGCAACAAAATCAGAATAAACCAAACCTGGGGTGTAACTGAGGATGATCAACAATCGGCGATGCGCAACTTTATTGATCAAAATCGATTACAAAGGCTAAATTACAAGAACTACTCCTAGTCGACAGGAAAAGTAGATGAAAAGTAAAAGCTAGTTGATTGTGTTGTGTTGATGATGATTCTGCAGCTTGCTTTGGCTCTTCTTTTATACCCTTCTACGATCGTGTCCTATTCCAACACGCTTCAAAGTCCATATCCGTATCGGCCTTATCTTGAGAGGTTGTTTCCTAAAATCTTACAGCTTTACCAAACATCTCGGATTCTTTCCAAACCTCCGTTAGTTTCAGTATCTTTAATTTTATCTCACTGATTTAGATTAACTTGCGAATTTTGGTGCAAACATATGCCCCCATTTTTAGAGATGACTTGTTATCCGTCAAAAATCACAATTATCGACTTGTGCAATCGGCTAACGCTTGATCTTCACCGTTAATCGCCGCTTTATTCGCGCCGTATTTCTCTGACATGCAGTTAGTGTGTTTTAACTGCTCCTGTCCTTTGGGATTCACTTCCCGCCGTTTCAAATTTTTACCATGCTATAAAATGCGGCCCCCACCTCGGTCATTTCTCACGCGCACAAGCTCTCTGAACCCAAACAATCGGCTTTTGTTTATCCATTCCTCAGTTTCCATCAGTCGGCTTGCATACATCTTCTCCAATCGGCTTGCTAAGATCGGCTGAAATGGACGCGAGTCAGGTACTCATTCCGATCCCTAACAGTAAAGATCAGTATTTTCTTGGTCCGATAGGAAACCTAGACGCCAAAGACAAGAATTAGCCAAGATATTCCCGCCTTCCTTTATCGGCCATCGCATTCAACATAGAGAGTGGGATAAGAGCTTGAGGCATGGCCGACAGCCAGCTTAAAGGATGGAGATCTTGGTATATCCGTGTGGCCGCCAAAAAGAGGGAATGGGAAAAATGGGTATAGCTGAGTGTATTCCTCTCTCTTTAGCCGATCCAGAAGCCAATGAGCCCTTAGTGGCCACGGCCTGTTATTTCTGGTCGGAGACCTTCAATGCCTTCTTGTTTCGCACCGGTCCCATCGGCCCGACTCTCATGGATATAGCCCAATTGTGTTGCCTGAGGCCAGATGGTGAACAAATATCGGCTTTTAGTGGCAAACCGAAATACAAGCTTATTCAATCTAAAGGAGAAGGTTGGCGTAAGTACATTAATAACAATAATAAAGTGAACGGGCTGGTATCAAATGAAGAACATGTCGCTTTTCTGAACTTATGGTTAGACCGATTCTTGTTCTGTGGTGCTTCTTTAGGACCAACACAAGTGTATCAGCTAATGGCAGAGCGATTGGTAGAGGGCTGTCGGCTAGCATTGGGAAAGATGTTCCTTGGAGCAGTTTATCAAATGATGCATGCAATTAGGAGTCGGCTTTTTACCGGGTTTGCCAAATTTTGCGTCGGCAATGTAGGTGGTCCCCTCGGTTTATCCAAATTTGGTCAGATCTTGTTTATTTAGCCGATCTTTCAAACTGGATCCTCTCAAGATTCAAAGATTCTCGCGAAGATACACCGAAAATGCAGCACTGTAATTGAGAGCCACCGATCTTATGGCGAGAGATACATAATGTGCTCTGGCAGCAAGAGGATATCTCCAGTCGGCTTGAAAAAATATTTATCTTTCTTCCTGAACCTGGATAGCAATGATTTTAACCAACAAGATTTCTTCAGTTATACCAGCGCAACCGATTTTGAATGGCCATCATTTCTTCATCTAGATTCTGACAGTTCTGAAATGCCTGAATCGACTTTGGATTTCATCAAAAATTTTATATCTCCTGGTATCTTTCACGTCAGCTTCAATACAAGGAATCATACTTTTCAACCTTCTTATGAATTTTACCATCCTTCCATCTTTGCCAGACAATTGGGTTTCGGCCAAGTGATCCCCAGCCTTCCACTTCTCGACCTGGTTCAACCTAGGACTAGAGTGCGATCCTTAGTCACACCAACATGGTCTTGGAGATAGCCGATGATTTGCAGATCAAATCTTTGCCACATTTCATTTTGAACAATCGTCGCTCTAGCCGATTCACTTCATGGTGGTCTTCAATCGCTGACGCACTTCTCCTTGATCGCACTCCATCGGCTATTATCGATGCCCTCTTCCCGACGTTCTGAGCCGATGGTGACTAATGATTCAAGTGACGATTCGAGCTCCAGATACGATAATACGAGTTTTATAAATATTACTAGCGAGGTATTTAGTCGATTTAGCTTTTCTTTATCGTAGCCCATATGAATCAATCTCATTGGCTGTCTTCTTTTTTGCAGACTAAAACTGCCGGCAAGAAGCCGATTGATGCTCCTGCGACTAGTGAAGGGAAACGACCACGACAGGCAACTGCACTTACTGGTTATACATCTGGCTCCTTGGGCATTCAAAGCCCATCTTTATCCGATTTAGAAAGGCAACAGCAACCAAGTAAGTCATGCTCAATCATCTTTTGTTCTTTTTCATTGTTTCGTTAACTGACTTTCAGCCGATGAATATGTAGAAAAGAAGTCGAAGTCCACCAAAGTCCCTGCCAAGAAGAAATACTCTAAACCACAGGAACAAAGTGGCGAGAGTTCACCTCACGAATCGGCTACTGCTCAGGTATCTACAAATACAAATCTCGATTCAGCCCATCGGTCTAGATTTAGATCATTGGTTCTTATTACATTCTTTTTCCAACCTGCCGCATCGGCACAAGTGGCAGACATCCTAGCAAGCTTGCCAGATATATCGGCCAAAGAGCCATTGCCTCCTCAGCCGATGCCAGCACCAACAACTCCCGCCGTCCCAGAGACTTCTGATCCATCCAACGTCCTTGGCTTCAACTTATCTGACTTGGATGATCCAGAGATCTTTGCAGCCGATGATTATATCTCTGCAATCCAGAACATTATTGCGGTTTCAAAAAACGCATCGGCTGCTGTCTCATCGGCTCCTAGAATGCAAGATCGCCTCAACAGGCTCTTTGATTTGGTGTCAAGGCCTCAATCAGAGATCCTGAATAATAATCAGCCGATTCGAGATGCTATGGCTGCAATGAATCGAACTACCGCCGAAGCCATGGTCAGACCGCTGAAGTATGTCATTTGGATGCGAAGAAGGCTCGTGGAGGCGGTCAAGAAAGGAAGAAAAGAGAGCACCAAGAAGCCACCAGAGAATCCTTGACAAAATGATTGCAGAGACTAAGGCAAAAAGAAAAATTTTGATGTGACCATGGAGTCTCTGAAGGCTAACAAAACTTCTCTTCAAAAGTTAGAAGTCACTAAGAAATTTCTTGAGGATGAACTGTCAAAGACAATGAAGCTTATCACTGAGAGCCAAGATTCTCTTGAGAAAACATCATCGGCTGCCAAGGAACAGAGGGTAGAAATAGCATCAGCTGTGGCGGCCTTTAAAGAACAGTCGGCCAAACTTGTACTTATCCTGAGCAAAGTCAATGAAGATGATGACTGGATGAAGTACAAGAAACAATCGCCAAAGCGGCTGGAGCACTGTCGGCTTTAGGAGCACGACTCCCAGGTTCTGGGATGTAAAACTTATTTGGTCATTTCAAAATTTCTGAATCTTATGAATGCCTGTAATTTTGCTATGTGTACAATCGGCTGTTTAACCGATTTTATTTTGCTTATATCTTGAGTTTGCAATCCTTTCAGCTGATTAACAGCATCGTGTTAATCCTGGCTCTGAACAAGGTTTTAGTCGGCTAAGCTCCGATCCAAATGCTAGGATAGTATTTCTTTAGGTATTTCCCATTAATTGCCTTAGGCAAGACATGCCCTTCCAAATGTTTCCGGTGAAGTACGAGTTTCCACCGACCACCGATTAATTTTATATGGCCCTTCCCACGTGGCGACCATTTTTCAATCGGTTATCCTTAGAACCAACAGCGTTATAGTTTTCCACACTAAATCGGCTTGATCGAAAGATTTAGGCATGACCTTTTATTGTACGCCGCTACTCGATCTTGTTCTTCTTAAGCCGATCAAGTGTAAACAAACGTAACTCTGCTAACTCGTCCAAGTTGTCTATCATTACGTCATTGTAATCTTGAGCCGACAAACCATTTTGTCTGGCTATTCGTATCGACTCAATGTTGATCTCTACAGGTAGAACGGCTTCCTGTCCGTACACCAACTGGTAAGGTGAAAGCTTCGTCGCTCCGTGATAAGATAGTCGATAGGCCCAAAGTGACTCCGATAGTGTTGAGTGCCAATTCCTCGGCTTTTCATCAATCTTTCTTTTGATTAACTTGATTAGTATTTTATTAGACGACTCGGCCTGTCCATTGGCCTGAGCGTAATACGGCGAAGAGTTCAACAATTTGATCCCCAAACTCGTAGCGTAACCCTGAAACTCATTAGACATGAATACCGTACCTTGATCGGTCGTGATTGTTTATGGTATTCCAAACCGATGGACGATATGTTCATTCACAAAATTAATCGCCTCAACGCTAGTTACCTTTTTGAGCGGTATAGTTTCACCCATTTTGAGAAATAATCGGTTGCGCCAAAATAAATTTATGGCCTTTACTCAAGCAGAAATATTTGGCCGATTATATCTATTCCCAACCTCCGAACGCCAAGGTTTGATAATTGGATGCAAAGCCGATGTCGGTGCTAGTTGTACGCTGCCAAACTTTTGACATGTCCGACATCCTTTGTAATATTTGAAGTAATCCTCTAGCATCGTCGGCCAAAAATAACTCGTCCGCCTAAGCATCCATTTCATTTTATGTGCCGATTGGTGAGAACCACAAATGCCTTCATGCACTTCACCCATCGCCACTCGGCTTCTTCACCTCAAGACATCTTAGCAACAAGCCTTCCATAGTCCGATAATACAAGATATCGTCCATGATAACGCATTTCAATGCTTGTCGCCGTATCCTTCGTTCCGTCGGCTTAGATGGGTTGACTAGATAGTCTTTTATTTGCGTCCTCCAATCAAGAATATCCGTGCACATTATTGCTTTATCTACGATTCAGCTTTCGACTTCGCCAACATTTTTATACCCTGATGCTTGTTGGGCCAAAGCATTGGCTCTATCGTTCAATTCTCGAGGAACATGACCGATAGAAAATGATGCAAAAGAATCGATGATCTCTGCGCATTGCCTTAAATATTTTAATAGCACTTCGTCTCGACATTGGTATTCTCCTTTTATTTGTTGTACTATTAATAGTGAATCACCATATGCCTCAACAGCACTCACTCCAATATTTTCCAATAATTGTAAGCCTTTGAGTAATGCTTCATACTCGGCCTGGTTATTTGAACATCGGCTATTTAACCGGAATGCAAATTCAAAGCTGTCCTCTAGGTGAAGTGAGTACAATACCGACACCATATCCTTCCTCGCATACCGATCCATCAAAGAACAATTTCTATGGTGCCACCAAGACTAAGTTTGCCGCTGTGTCATGTCCTGTTATGAAATCGGCTAGGACTTGTTCTTTAACTGCTTTGGCCGATTCGTATGATAAGTCGAACTCGACCAAGGCGTAAGCCCATTTGCCCAATGACCTCGCAAAATTGGGCCGACAATATATATTTTATGACATCGGTTTTGCGATAACTTTACAAGCCGATGCTAGTATGTAGTGCCTTAGCTTTGTGTATGAGAAGTACAATGATAAACATAGTTTTTCGATAAAAGGGTACCTGACTTCTGCATCTAGCAACCGTCGGCTTAAATAAAAGATAACCTTCTCTTTACCATGTACCTCTTGCGCCAAAACAGCTCCAATAGTATCTTCTTTAGCCAATACATATAATCTGAAGGGAATTCCTTTTTTCGGTGCCGCCAGGACTGGAGGGTTGGATAAATACCCTTTACTTCGTCAAAAGTCACGATCGGCTCCCATATAAATTCCTCGCTTTCTTTTAACTTCAAAGAATGGGGTAAAAGCACGGATCCTACCAGAGAGGTTCGAGATGAACCGACGGAGGTAGTTAATTTTGCCGATCAACTTTTGTAATTCGTTTTTGCATGTTGGCGGCTTAGTATTGGCTATGGCCTTGACCCTTGTTTGGCTAACTTCGATTCCTCTTTCATGTACCATAAAGCCTAAGAATTGCCCAGCCGACACACCAAACGCGCACTTGTAAGGATTCATTTTCAAACCGTGCGATCTTATGTTTTTAAATACCCTCTCTAAGTCGGCCAGATGTTGGAAATCTTCTGCAGATTTTACCACTACATCATCTATATAAATTTCAACAATGTGGCCGATTAAATCGTGGAAGATCAGATTCATTGCTCGCTGGTAAGTTGCTCCAGCGTTTTTCAAGCCGAAAGTCATTACAGTCCACTCGAATAGCCCTATTGCACCGGGACATCTGAAGGCTGTCTTTGGTATATCGGCTTCTGCCATGAGTATCTGGTTATACCCGGCATTACCATCCAGAAAGCTTATGATCTTGTTTCCTGATGCAGCATCGATAAGCATATCGGCTATTGGCATGGGGTATTCGTCTTTTGGCGTTGCCTTGTTCAAATCCCTGAAGTCGACGCACACTCGAAGTTTTCCATTTTTCTTCATTACTGGAACGATGTTGGAAACCCATTCAACAGATTTCAGGCTCGATAAACTTTGCTTCCAACAATCGTTCTATTTCCTCTTTTATGACTTGGTACAAGGCTGGATTAAAACGCTTGGGATACTGTTTAAATGGCCGATAGCCCGATTTTATAGGTAGCCGATGTTCCACCAGTTGACGGCTTAATCCGGGCATTTCATGATACTCCCACGCGAAACAATCTTTATAATTTCTAAGTATTTTTATTAGCTTTTCTTTGTATTTCATATCTAGATTTGCACTAACAAAAGTTGGTCTTTTCCTATCACCGTTACCTATATCGACTTCTTCAAGCAAATCGGTAGACGTGAACCCTTGACCTAACTTTTCGATTTCTTCGAAGTCTTCTATGACTTCGTGGCTATCCGTTGTTTGCCGATAGCTTCGCATTTTGTCCTGTAGCGCCTTCAATGTTTTTCTTGTCCCCATCTGCGCAACACTTCATTTGCCCGATCAAAGGTGCCAGGCTTGACACTAATCGGCATAAGTCCAGTTTTGCTTACGCATATGAAATCGCAGTCGTCCAGCACCTTGCCCGATATACAGCCAGCTTCTTCGTGTTGCCGATCGAAAGATTTAGGCATGACCTTTTTGGGATTAATGACAAAAGGGGGAGAATTTATGGAATTATCAATTGTCCCCTAATCGATTGACAAAAAGGGATGATTTGTAAGTATGATCTCTTATTGTATCTTTATGCTTGTTTTAATGTTAAAATATCTTAATATTGTCATTTGGTGCAATTGATAATAGGTTTGTCATAAATCACCAAAAAGGGGGAGATTGAAAGTGCATCTAGGCACTTATGTTATTTTGGTGATTAATGAATGTTATTTTGGTGATTAATGACAAACACTCATAATGACAATCTATGCAATTAAGTAAATGCTTAACTTAGTGCTTAGCAAATGACAAACCTCTAATATGATTATATTGCTATGAGACTAACTTGTTATTGCCTAGTTGAGTATCAGTCTCATCTATTTAGAGGAAAATCAAATAGGAAGGTTAAGCAAAGATAAGGTATGCAATTTTGGTATCTATTCTATATTTGTTATTGCATTCCTTTTGTGCAAATGCATAGTGAACTCCAAGTAGCATGTTGATTATATATATGCACATTGGTTCATGTCATATTTATTTGTGCATATATATTCATTTGAGTTCATTATAGTATGCATGTATTAACTAGAGTTAAACTTCATATTGCTATAGATTGACTTGGTGCATGCATGTTTTATTTGTATATCTTCTCATGCAATTCTCTTAGTGAAGTTTATCTAGTGTTGGATCACATATTTACTCTTACTCCAAATGTTATTTGCACATGTACAATTCGTGTATATTCTATCATGTGCTTTATTTAAGTAAAGTTTGTGATCCTTGCCATGATTTAATTGATTCATCACATTGGCAATTATCTCTCTAAGTGCATATAGATCAATTACATATTCATAGTGATGCACTTAGTAGAGAACATTTCTTATGTCAAGTGTTTCTATTTTGTGTTGTGCTTCTTTATATGAAACACTTGTTGTAATCAACTGCTCACAAATATCAACTCTATTCATATCTATTGAGCTTTTGGGACTAATGTCTTTCATGAGTAGTTTGGAAAGAATTAGGTCCCGTATGTGTATGATGACCAAGGTATCTTGGAGGATGATCATTAAGCTGAGGTCAACAAGACGGCGGTGTCACCAAGAGCTGAGGACTAAGTCAAGAGCAACTTGGCGTGGAGATCGTCAGAGAGGATGATCAAGTCAAGGTTGATAGGACGAGAGTCTCATGAGGTGAATCGAGTCGAGTTGGACAAGGCGAAGATGTCATCAATTATATGGTGAAGGTCTTCATGCATCGACATCAAGAAAGAAGACGGCAAGTGACTAGTTCTAGACTTATATTTTCTTTGATTTAATTTGAGTCTAAGGATTGCCGTACTATGAAGAGGGATGCGATGTCGAATGACTTTTAGATGTGTCAAGTGCTCAAGTGATCCATCCTTGTGAATCTTAGAAAGAGAGTGGTGTTGGTAGTGCTTGGAAAGTGAGGGTTGTAGGTCTCTCTTGATTTCTTTGTGAAATCTGTGGTTATCCTTTGAGTTTTGGGTAGTGAGACCTTGTTATTTGTGTAGCCCTCGTTCTTAGCTTTCGGGAGAGTCCAAAATCTCTGAAATCGGAGTCCGGAATCAAAAGTTATGCTCGTTTTCGTCGAGCTGCTCAGTGCTGATTCGGACTATCCGGAGTTAGTCCGGACTATCCGGATCATCCGGAGTATCCGGATATTCATCCGACTCTCCGGATTGAGTCTCTCTGTTAGTTTTTCACCAATCCGAGTATCCGGATTGAAATCCGAGACTCGGATTGTGCAACACCACCCCAACGGCTAGTTTTGGGGAGGTCTATATATAGCCCTTCCTCTCTTTTTGAGAGAGCTTTTGGAGAGGTTTTGGAGTGGATTTTGAGGGGCTGTGTGGAGGGCTTTGAGAGAGCTTTACCCTTAGATCTAAGTGATCCCCTTGTGAGAAGGGTTGGGAAGAGTTTGTTGAGTGAGATTTGAGTTGGTTGAGCACTTGATTTCATCTCCAAGCTTGTTCTTCGTGAGCATTTGTTACTCTTGGAGGTTGAGGACTCCTAGACGGCTAGGAGGTCGCCTCGAGCCACCGAGCTTTGTGTGGTTGGCCGTGGGAAGTTTGTGAAGGCCGGTTCCGCCTCCGTAAGGGAAGGAATCAAAGGAGTGAAGACCGGCGAGTGCATTTGTGCAACACCGGAGGAAGAGGGTTGAAAGAGACCCGGCTCAAGTGTGACCGAGCCGCCTCACGGAGACGTAGGATCCTCAAGGATCCGAACTCGGGTGAAAAATCTTTGTCTCCAAGTTTGCTTCTTACTCTTGCTTTAGTATTTGATTTTGAATCTTTGGGAGCCCGATCTACTCTTTTGTTGTGTTTGGCTCGGATCTTCTATACCCTCGTGTACTGACATCATTAAGATCTTTTGTGTTCAAGTAGATTGTTGAAAAATTGCAAAGATTTAAAATCTCCATTCGAAGTCCTCAATCCGAGTATCCGGATTGAATACCCTGACATCCGGATAATCCGAGTATCCGGATTGAATACCGGACACTCGGGTTAGGACCCTCGGGATCGGACTATCCGAGTATCCGGATTGAGTATCCGGACACTCCGGATTGTTCAGAAATTCGGAGATTTTATTTAGTTGCAAATTTTTATTCCACGCATTTAAGTTACAAAGTTTTTAATTAGCCTATTCACCCTCTCTAGGCGACATCCCCGTCCTTTCAATTGGTATCGAGCAGGTCTCTCTTATTATTAGACTTAACCGCCTAGAGAGTAAAGGATGTCTACTAGAGGATTAGAACACTCACATAATCCACTTGTGCTAGATGGCACAAATTATGCTTCATGGAAATTAATTATGACTTCTCATTTTAAATCCATGAGCCCCCAAATATGGTGGATCATAGATGTCGGCTTTTCCTCTCCGTTGAATGAAGTTGCTCCAACCGAAGGAGAGAGGAAATGCCTACATCTCGATGCTCAAGCTACTAATGTTTTATTTTGTGTTGTGAGCGATGAAATTTTTGATAGAATATGCAATCTCAAGAGCGCTCATGAAATGTGGATAAAGCTTCAAGAACTATTTGAATCATCCACTTCTATTGAGGATTGCACTAAGGAAGAGATGTCGGGAGATGAAACATCAAGCTCCACCTCAAGCTCAAGTGATGAAGAACCGACATCTCCATCAACCTCAACCTCCGCCTCAAGTGACGATGAAGATGCTCTTCCATCACAAATCCGTTGCTTCATGGCGAAAGGTAAGAATGAGGTAAGTGACGATGATGATGATGAGCTCACTTATGATGAACTTATGAATTTGCTAGAGGAGCTCAATAAATGTCTTGGAAAGGAGAAAAAGAAATATAAAATTTTGAAGCTTGAACATGAATCACTTCAAAATGATTATAACATGCTTCAAGAAAATCATGAATCCCTCCTTTCCAAAGAAATTCATAAGCCTAAGGTGGACATAGGAATTACATGTGATTTAATTGATGATATGCCATGCTTAATTTCTAATTCTAGCATTTCATCTAAAATTAATATGTCCATCTCTAGTGATGATAAGCCTTGTTGCTCAAATACAAATATTGCTTCTACTTCCTCTATGTCTTGTGAGACTAATCTTGTAGAGGAAAACAAGGAGCTCAAGGCCCAAGTCATTAGATTAGAAAATGACTTAAAGAAATGCGTAAAGGGAAAAGCCGTTCTCGACGAGATCTTGAGCAAGCCAAGGGCACCTCAAGATAAGCGAGGACTCGGCTACATCTCCAAGAGGGAGACTAACAAGACAAGGCACAACGAAAGACATTCGAAGATCATCAAGTGCTTTGCTTGCAACAAGAAGGGACACTTCGCCTCCGTGTGCCCTAATAAAGTGGAGATCAAGCCACAACCATCAACAATGAGGCAAACCGACAAAGAGCAAGTCAAGAAGAAGAAGAGACGCTCAAAGCCTACTTGCTACAATTGTCGGAGAAAGGGACACATCTGTAAGGATTGTCCCAAAGGTATTACTCCTAAGCCTATTATTGTCAATGATCATTATTTGCTTAGGAAGGACAAAATGGCAATGTGTTTGCCAAGTTTGTCGATTCTCCCAAGTATTTGCAAAATTATGATATTCAATTGCTTAGAGAAATGAATCTAGAAATGTGTTTGCTCAAAATGCTAGACTTCCTAAGACCAAGAAAAATCATGTTGATCATGTGCTTAGGAAAATAACAATAGCAAACCATTTGCTAGATTTGCTAGATCTTCTAAGCCCTTGCATTGTAATGATTATTATGTGCTTAGAAAGGATCAAACTAGAAATGGATTTGCTAAAAATGCTAAAACTCCTAAGCCTCCTCAATTCAATTCCAATAATTCGCTTAGGAGTAATAACAATCGCAAATCCATTGCTAGTCATGTTAGTTCACCTAAGACTATAAATGCTAGGGCCATTTGGGTTCCTAAATCTATTGTGACTAACATTTTGGACCCAACAAAATTGGGTACCAACAAGTGCCTAGAAGTTTATTAGGTGCTTGAAGATGCATTGGAAAGCTTTGGCTCAATCAAGAGGATGATTTCATCATATGAAAAAGGAGCCAAACTTGAGGATATTCACTCCAATCATAAACCAATGACATCTCGGTAACAAGTATTTAAATTGATTCTTATAGCTTATAGCCTTGTGTAGGTTATATTGCATTATTCATGAAAATCAATTTGAATTGCTTGTTCATATTCTTGCTCATGCCTTTTAGATGTATTGATTGCAATCTTGAGTAAGTTTGGGATAGTGGCACATTAAGGGGGAGTGTTAATTCATATCCATGTATATTGCATCCCTACATGTGCCCATATTTATATAAGTGCAAATATATATATATTTTCAAAATCAAGCCATTTAGCCAAAAGTCAAAATTTTGTATACTATTGGTATTCTTGTGAAAACTAATTGCAAAATGTATACAAATATATTTGAAATGTTTTTCAAAGGTTTTGGCTTCACAAAATCCATTTTGAAAAGAAAATGAGTTTCATGATCAAAATCTAGATAGTAGTATCTTGTTTTGGATTTAAACTTATAATTTTCATAGTATTAAATGTAAAATGAATTTGAAAGTAATTCCAAAACGAAAATCCTAGAGTTGGTCATTCTTAACAATTCTTGTGTTCAAAAGACTTTCAAAAGACCAACCTAGTGAAAGTTATTTGATTTTGAAACTCGCCGAAAAACTATATTTGACCCATAATTGTCATATTATTGCACTTAGTGAGTTTCTCCGTTTGGACCGGATCTTGTGTAGTATCTTGGTTCAAAATGGTATCTTAGACTCATACACAAAATTCAAATCTCAATATCTCATCTTATTCTTCATTTGAATCTTGTGTTGAAATATTTGACTTTGTTTTACAAATAGCTATTTCAAAAGGACCATTTTGGTCAAAAGTCAAATCTTATGTTTAAAAGGCCCAAAATTGTGAAAAGCTTTGTAAAAGTATTCTAATATGTATTTCAAATGTTTTACAAGCTTTCAAAATGAAAATTCTATATTGAAATCAATTTTGGCCCGAAAAGTTTTTGGTTTGAACTAAAATAGCTTATTCAAGCATTTTGCTCAAATCTTAGCATTCAAGTTGGATTTCATTATAAATGTTGGCTAGAAACCATCTTGATAATCATTTCTAAGCCATGGAAATTGAAATTGCATGAAATCCAAATTGAGTTGTATTTTAAGGCTTTTTATGAAAAACTATTTCTTATTTTAACTTGCTTCAAAAAGGGTTAAAAGCAAAATATTTGTTTGAAATGCAAAATCTTATGAAAATAGTCTTCTAAAATGTTTTCAAATGCATTTCAAATGTTTTCAAGTATCTAACCCTTGGCTAGAAGCTAAAAGTCAAACTTTGGCCTAAAAAGGATCTTTGTGATCTTGCTTTTGCATTTAACTTCAAATTTTTCTAAAGCAAAATCTATTTGAAGTTTGAAAAGTGGTCAATACAAAACTCATAGGGTTGGTCATTTTAAGCATTTCTTTAGTTCAAAGTTTTTCCAAACGACCAACCGTTCAAAAGTTATAGCCATTTGAATTTGGCCAAAATCATCCATTTCACCCAAAATGACCCGTTATTGCATTTTGTGGATTTCGCTATTTGAATTGGATTTCTTTGTATATCTTGGATTGAAATAGTATTTCTTACTCATACGAAGCTATGAAAGTTCAAATCTCCATAAATTTCAATCCGGAATGCATTTTGAACATTTGGCGAAAATTCAATTTCTTTTCAAACCTACAAAGCGCATTTTGTCATATCTTTTGAATGAAAATTTCTTTTAATGAAATTCTTATTGGGAAACCTTCTAAATAGTCCAATGTTTATTTCTGGAAAGTTTCAAACCATTTGGACTAAATTTGAAAAAGTTTTGACTTTTCTTCTCTTTGAGTAAAAATCATGCCTACAAATCAAAATTTGGCATATCTTTTGATTGGAGACTCCTTTTTGGAAAATTCTTTTTGGAAAAGTTGCTTGGGAGTCTAAAGAATGTTTATGCTCAATTTCAAATAATTTCAACTTAATTTGAAATAGTTATGCCTTTTTCTCTTTTTCGATCTTATTTGGCATAATCTTGCATTAAGTTGGATTTTACGATTTGAATGGATTTAATTATGCAAATAGGCTTATAAACATCTCTCTAAATCATATGAAGCCATATAATTGCATATTACCATTCAAAACTCATTTGGTTCTATTTTGAGGATTTGGTGAAAATCTTAATCTTTTATGTGTTTCATATACAAATTTCACCACATTTCTCAAAGTAAAATTTATTTATTGAAAATCTTTGTTAGAAAACCTTCTCTCACATATGGAGTTCATATCTGAAAATTCTCAAATTTATTTGAACTCATTTGCAAGATTGTTAACTTTATTTGACTTAGTGTCAAAACTAAACCTCCAATGCCCATTTTGATCTAATTTTTGATTGGAGGGTGATATTTGAGAAATTCTTTTTGGAGAAGTCTCTTGGATGTTCATGGATCATTTCTGCAAAATCTTATGGCTATTGGACTTCATTTGATCAAGATTTGATCCAAATTCAAAATGTTCAGTTTTAGGGATGAAGCTGAACAACCCGGAGTATCCGGGTAATATATCCGGAGTATCCGGATTATCCGGACACTCCGGATCAAAATACCGGAGTATCCGGGTTGTACAGCTCGGCCCAAATTCTGAAATTGCTATCTATACTTTCTTGCAATATCTTGTTCATCCTATTTTTGGGGTTTCTCCTTTGCTCAAATCAATATTCGGTCTTCATAGCCCTCAAGAGGATTTAGTCTGATCTGTTCGCGTTGATGATTTTTGTATTTGAGCAATGGTTTAAAAGTTATAATCGACTTTGTGCTGCTATTTGCATCTTTTCGAGATTTTAAGAGTTTTAAATTGGAATCTTGGCAAGCCTTTCAAGATGAAAACTAAGTGAACTTATTCATTGCTCCAAGCTTCTAAGTGGAGCATATCTATTAAAGTTTTCATTCCAATGAAAGTGCATCTTTTGGCTAAGTTATTTTGGAAATTGGATTTAATTGTAACTTAGCCTCAAAATGTTTTCTCTCTTGCATAACTCGGAGTATATTATGGAAAAGAGAAAATTTCCCTTGTAAGCTCAAGAGTGAGTTTGAATGTGTTTTACTCATTGTCTCTTTTACAAGTGGGTGTCAAGATTAAATTTGAATGAGTTTCAAATATTTTCATTATAAAGTGGTGTAATAAAATCTTTAATTAATATCTTGAATTGTTTTAAATTGCATGCAAAGAGTATTGTCTTGTATATCATATATATCATGCATGTTGTACTTAGACATTATCAAACTAACTTGGGTCAAATTAAAAGATATTTGTTCCCGGAAATCGTGTGCTTGTCTATTGATGTTCAAGGTATTGGAAAAGGGGTCACCTTCGACAGTGAGATGAAGGAAATGGAGAGGAGCTCCATAGTACGAGGGATCTAAGACCGGGCGCGGTGATCATGACCAATTCGAACATGCGGTGGACAAGAATCGACAAAGGGACGTGTTTCTTTTCTGACCATATTCAATAATGTCTGTGCACACCATTATGCTAAATTGTGTTATTCTAAATGGTGTTGTATTTTTCAATTGATATGATTAATTGGTATCTTTCAAGAGGTATCCTCTAATCCTAAACTGTTTTGAAGTGTCATCTAACTTGCATTCGGCATTATCAAGAACTAAAAGGTACATATGGGTGACACATTGCAAAGAGGTATACCCTTGATAAGTTTATAAAATTCTTGATCATGAAAGTGCATCTTACTTATACAACCTTGATTCATGATCTTGTATACATCTTGTGATCATATAAGCAATTCCTACTTGTGTAATTTTCTTTATATGATCTTGATTGTTAGAATTTGATTTGATCATGAGCATGTGCTTAAATTATATAAATTGGCTATATGATCTTGATGTTTAAAGAATATGTGAAATCATATTCGTGTGTCATGTTTAAGCATCACTTATATCCTAAGAATCATGACTTCTTTAATTTGGTATAACTAGAAAAATCTATTACCTAAATCTTGGAAATAATTGGTATCATATCTTGCCTAGATTTAGGGGGAGCTTAATATTATTGTCCTATTACTAGCTCCTTATTTTTATTTTATTTCTCCCTAATCTTTTTATTGAGTGTGCAATCAAGGGGGAGAACAGATTTTATTGAATAAACAGTAAGAGTCTTTTAAGCACCTTTTTGGGATTAATGACAAAAGGGGGAGAATTTATGGAATTATCAATTGTCCCCTAATCGATTGACAAAAGGGATGATTTGTAAGTATGATCTCTTATTGTATCTTTATGCTTGTTTTAATGTTAAAATATCTTAATATTGTCATTTGGTGCAATTGATAATAGGTTTGTCATAAATCACCAAAAAGGGGGAGATTGAAAGTGCATCTAGGCACTTATGTTATTTTGGTGATTAATGAATGTTATTTTGGTGATTAATGACAAACACTCATAATGACAATCTATGCAATTAAGTAAATGCTTAACTTAGTGCTTAGCAAATGACAAACCTCTAATATGATTATATTGCTATGAGACTAACTTGTTATTGCCTAGTTGAGTATCAGTCTCATCTATTTAGAGGAAAATCAAATAGGAAGGTTAAGCAAAGATAAGGTATGCAATTTTGGTATCTATTCTATATTTGTTATTGCATTCCTTTTGTGCAAATGCATAGTGAACTCCAAGTAGCATGTTGATTATATATATGCACATTGGTTCATGTCATATTTATTTGTGCATATATATTCATTTGAGTTCATTATAGTATGCATGTATTAACTAGAGTTAAACTTCATATTGCTATAGATTGACTTGGTGCATGCATGTTTTATTTGTATATCTTCTCATGCAATTCTCTTAGTGAAGTTTATCTAGTGTTGGATCACATATTTACTCTTACTCCAAATGTTATTTGCACATGTACAATTCGTGTATATTCTATCATGTGCTTTATTTAAGTAAAGTTTGTGATCCTTGCCATGATTTAATTGATTCATCACATTGGCAATTATCTCTCTAGTGCATATAGATCAATTACATATTCATAGTGATGCACTTAGTAGAGAAC
The DNA here is from genome assembly GCA_036346275.1 of Otatea glauca. NCBI lineage: Eukaryota > Viridiplantae > Streptophyta > Magnoliopsida > Poales > Poaceae > Otatea > Otatea glauca. Next base: position 11,987,104 of record CM070728.1, read on the forward strand.
ATTTCTTATGTCAAGTGTTTCTATTTTGTGTTGTGCTTCTTTATATGAAACACTTGTTGTAATCAACGCTCACAAATATCAACTCTATTCATATCTATTGAGCTTTTGGGACTAATGTCTTTCATGAGTAGTTTGGAAAGAATTAGGTCCCGTATGTGTATGATGACCAAGGTATCTTGGAGGATGATCATTGTCGAGGTCAACAAGACGGCGGTGTCACCAAGAGCTGAGGACTAAGTCAAGAGCAACTTGGCGTGGAGATCGTCAGAGAGGATGATCAAGTCAAGGTTGATAGGACGAGAGTCTCATGAGGTGAATCGAGTCGAGTTGGACAAGGCGAAGATGTCATCAATTATATGGTGAAGGTCTTCATGCATCGACATCAAGAAAGAAGACGGCAAGTGACTAGTTCTAGACTTATATTATCTTTGATTTAATTTGAGTCTAAGGATTGCCGTACTATGAAGAGGGATGCGATGTCGAATGACTTTTAGATGTGTCAAGTGCTCAAGTGATCCATCCTTGTGAATCTTAGAAAGAGAGTGGTGTTGGTAGTGCCGGAAAGTGAGGGTTGTAGGTCTCTCTTGATTTCTTTATGAAATCTGTGGTTATCCTTTGAGTTTTGGGTAGTGAGACCTTGTTATTTGTGTAGCCCTCGTTCTTAGCTTTCGGGAGAGTCCAAAATCTCTGAAATCGAGTCCGAGTCAAAAGTTATGCTCGTTTTAGAGCTGCTCAAGGTTGATTCGGACTATCCGGAGTTAGTCCGGACTATCCGGATCATCCGGAGTATCCGGATATTCATCCGGACTCTCCGGATTGAGTCTCTCTGTTAGCCTTTCTCAGTCAATCCGGAGTATCCGGATTGAAATCCGGAGACTCCGGATTGTGCGCAGCCAGCCCCCAACGGCTAGTTTTTGGGGAGGTCTATATATAGCCCTTCCTCTCTCTTTTTGAGAGAGCTTTTTGGAGAGGTTTTTGGAGTGGATTTTTGAGGGGCTGTGTGGAGGGCTTTGAGAGAGCTTTTACCCTTAGATCTAAGTGATCCCCTTGTGAGAAGGGTTGGGAAGAGTTTGTTGAGTGAGATTTGAGTTGGTTGAGCACTTGATTTCATCTCCAAGCTTGTTCTTCGTGAGCATTTGTTACTCTTGGAGGTTGAGGACTCCTAGACGGCTAGGAGGTCGCCTACGAGCCACCGGAGCTTTGTGTGGTTGGCCGTGGGAAGTTTGTGAAGGCCGGTTCCGCCTCCGTAAGGGAAGGAATCAAAGGAGTGAAGACCGGCGAGTGCATTTGTGCAACACCGGAGGAAGAGGGTTGAAAGAGACCCGGCTCAAGTGTGACCGAGCCGCCTCAACGGAGACGTAGGATCCCCTCAAGGATCCGAACTTCGGGTGAAAAATCTTTGTCTCCAAGTTTGCTTCTTACTCTTGCTTTAGTATTTGATTTTGAATCTTTGGGAGCCCCGATCTACTCTTTTGTTGTGTTTGGCTCCAGATCTTCTATACCCTCAGGTACCTGACATCATTAAGATCTTTTGTGTTCAAGTAGATTGTTGAAAAATTGCAAAGATTTAAAATCTCCATTCGAAGTCCTCAATCCGGAGTATCCGGATTGAATACCCCGGACAGTCCGGATAATCCGGAGTATCCGGATTGAATACCCCGGACACTCTGGGTTAGGACCCTCGGGATCGGACTATCCGGAGTATCCGGATTGAGTATCCGGACACTCCGGATTGTTCAGGAAATTCGGGAGATTTTATTTAGCTGCAAATTTTTATTCCGCTGCATTTAAGTTACAAAGTTTTTAATTCGCCTATTCACCCCCCCTCTAGGCGACATCCCCTGTCCTTTCAATTGGTATCAGAGCCAGGTCTCTCTTATTATTAGACTTAACCGTCTAGAGAGTAAAGGATGTCTACTAGAGGATTAGAACACTCACATAATCCACTTGTGCTAGATGGCACAAATTATGCTTCATGGAAATTAATTATGACTTCTCATTTTAAATCCATGAGCCCCCAAATATGGTGGATCATAGATGTCGGCTTTTCCTCTCCGTTGAATGAAGTTGCTCCAACCGAAGGAGAGAGGAAATGCCTACATCTCGATGCTCAAGCTACTAATGTTTTATTTTGTGTTGTGAGCGATGAAATTTTTGATAGAATATGCAATCTCAAGAGCGCTCATGAAATGTGGATAAAGCTTCAAGAACTATTTGAATCATCCACTTCTATTGAGGATTGCACTAAGGAAGAGATGTCGGGAGATGAAACATCAAGCTCCACCTCAAGCTCAAGTGATGAAGAACCGACATCTCCATCAACCTCAACCTCCGCCTCAAGTGACGATGAAGATGCTCTTCCATCACAAATCCGTTGCTTCATGGCGAAAGGTAAGAATGAGGTAAGTGACGATGATGATGATGAGCTCACTTATGATGAACTTATGAATTTGCTAGAGGAGCTCAATAAATGTCTTGGAAAGGAGAAAAGAAATATAAAATTTTGAAGCTTGAACATGAATCACTTCAAAATGATTATAACATGCTTCAAGAAAATCATGAATCCTCCTTTCCAAAGAAATTCATAAGCCTAAGGTGGACATAGGAATTACATGTGATTTAATTGATGATATGCCATGCTTAATTTCTAATTCTAGCATTTCATCTAAAATTAATATGTCCATCTCTAGTGATGATAAGCCTTGTTGCTCAAATACAAATATTGCTTCTACTTCCTCTATGTCTTGTGAGACTAATCTTGTAGAGGAAAACAAGGAGCTCAAGGCCCAAGTCATTAGATTAGAAAATGACTTAAAGAAATGCGTAAAGGGAAAAGCCGTTCTCGACGAGATCTTGAGCAAGCCAAGGGCACCTCAAGATAAGCGAGGACTCGGCTACATCTCCAAGAGGAGACTAACAAGACAAGGCACAACGAAAGACATTCAAGATCATCAAGTGCTTTGCTTGCAACAAGAAGGACACTTCGCCTCCGTGTGCCCTAATAAAGTGGAGATCAAGCCACAACCATCAACAATGAGGCAAACCGACAAAGAGCAAGTCAAGAAGAAGAAGAGACGCTCAAAGCCTACTTGCTACAATTGTCGGAGAAAGGGACACATCTGTAAGGATTGTCCCAAAGGTATTACTCCTAAGCCTATTATTGTCAATGATCATTATTTGCTTAGGAAGGACAAAAATGGCAATGTGTTTGCCAAGTTTGTCGATTCTCCCAAGTATTTGCAAAATTATGATATTCAATTGCTTAGGAGAAATGAATCTAGAAATGTGTTTGCTCAAAATGCTAGACTTCCTAAGACCAAGAAAATCATGTTGATCATGTGCTTAGGAAAAATAACAATAGCAAACCATTTGCTAGATTTGCTAGATCTTCTAAGCCCTTGCATTGTAATGATTATTATGTGCTTAGAAAGGATCAAACTAGAAATGGATTTGCTAAAAATGCTAAAACTCCTAAGCCTCCTCAATTCAATTCCAATAATTCGCTTAGGAGTAATAACAATCGCAAATCCATTGCTAGTCATGTTAGTTCACCTAAGACTATAAATGCTAGGGCCATTTGGGTTCCTAAATCTATTGTGACTAACATTTTTGGACCCAACAAAAATTGGGTACCAACAAGTGCCTAGAAGTTTATTAGGTGCTTGAAGATGCATTGGAAAGCTTTGGCTCAATCAAGAGGATGATTTCATCATATGAAAAAGGGAGCCAAACTTGAGGATATTCACTCCAATCATAAACCAATGACATCTCGGGTAACAAGTATTTAAATTGATTCTTATAGCTTATAGCCTTGTGTAGGTTATATTGCATTATTCATGAAAATCAATTTGAATTGCTTGTTCATATTCTTGCTCATGCCTTTTAGATGTATTGATTGCAATCTTGAGTAAGTTTGGGATAGTGGCACATTAAGGGGGAGTGTTAATTCATATCCATGTATATTGCATCCCTACATGTGCCCATATTTATATAAGTGCAAATATATATATATTTTCAAAATCAAGCCATTTAGCCAAAAGTCAAAATTTTGTATACTATTGGTATTCTTGTGAAAACTAATTGCAAAATGTATACAAATATATTTGAAATGTTTTTCAAAGGTTTTGGCTTCACAAAATCCATTTTGAAAAGAAAATGAGTTTCATGATCAAAATCTAGATAGTAGTATCTTGTTTTGGATTTAAACTTATAATTTTCATAGTATTAAATGTAAAATGAATTTGAAAGTAATTCCAAAACGAAAATCCTAGAGTTGGTCATTCTTAACAATTCTTGTGTTCAAAAGACTTTCAAAAGACCAACCTAGTGAAAGTTATTTGATTTTGAAACTCACAAAAACTATATTTGACCCATAATTGTCATATTATTGCACTTAGTGAGTTTCTCCGTTTGGACCGGATCTTGTGTAGTATCTTGGTTCAAAATGGTATCTTAGACTCATACACAAAATTCAAATCTCAATATCTCATCTTATTCTTCATTTGAATCTTGTGTTGAAATATTTGACTTTGTTTTACAAATAGCTATTTCAAAAGGACCATTTTGGTCAAAAGTCAAATCTTATGTTTAAAAGGCCCAAAATTGTGAAAAGCTTTGTAAAAGTATTCTAATATGTATTTCAAATGTTTTACAAGCTTTCAAAATGAAAATTCTATATTGAAATCAATTTTGGCGAAAAGTTTTTGGTTTGAACTAAAATAGCTTATTCAAGCATTTTGCTCAAATCTTAGCATTCAAGTTGGATTTCATTATAAATGTTGGCTAGAAACCATCTTGATAATCATTTCTAAGCCATGGAAATTGAAATTGCATGAAATCCAAATTGAGTTGTATTTTAAGGCTTTTATGAAAAACTATTTCTTATTTTAACTTGCTTCAAAAAGGGTTAAAAGCAAAATATTTGTTTGAAATGCAAAATCTTATGAAAATAGTCTTCTAAAATGTTTTCAAATGCATTTCAAATGTTTTCAAGTATCTAACCCTTGGCTAGAAGCTAAAAGTCAAACTTTGGCCTAAAAAGGATCTTTGTGATCTTGCTTTTGCATTTAACTTCAAATTTTTCTAAAGCAAAATCTATTTGAAGTTTGAAAAGTGGTCAATACAAAACTCATAGGGTTGGTCATTTTAAGCATTTCTTTAGTTCAAAGTTTTTCCAAACGACCAACCGTTCAAAAGTTATAGCCATTTGAATTTGGCCAAAATCATCCATTTCACCCAAAATGACCCGTTATTGCATTTTGTGGATTTCGCTATTTGAATTGGATTTCTTTGTATATCTTGGATTGAAATAGTATTTCTTACTCATACAAAGCTATGAAAGTTCAAATCTCCATAAATTTCAATCCGGAATGCATTTTGAACATTTGGCGAAAATTCAATTTCTTTTCAAACCTACAAAGCGCATTTTGTCATATCTTTTGAATGAAAATTTCTTTTAATGAAATTCTTATTGGGAAACCTTCTAAATAGTCCAATGTTTATTTCTGGAAAGTTTCAAACCATTTGGACTAAATTTGAAAAAGTTTTGACTTTTCTTCTCTTTGAGTAAAAATCATGCCTACAAATCAAAATTTGGCATATCTTTTGATTGGAGACTCCTTTTTGGAAAATTCTTTTTGGAAAAGTTGCTTGGGAGTCTAAAGAATGTTTATGCTCAATTTCAAATAATTTCAACTTAATTTGAAATAGTTATGCCTTTTTCTCTTTTCGATCTTATTTGGCATAATCTTGCATTAAGTTGATTTTACGATTTGAATGGATTTAATTATGCAAATAGGCTTATAAACATCTCTCTAAATCATATGAAGCCATATAATTGCATATTACCATTCAAAACTCATTTGGTTCTATTTTGAGGATTTGGTGAAAATCTTAATCTTTTATGTGTTTCATATACAAATTTCACCACATTTCTCAAAGTAAAATTTATTTATTGAAAATCTTTGTTAGAAAACCTTCTCTCACATATGGAGTTCATATCTGAAAATTCTCAAATTTATTTGAACTCATTTGCAAGATTGTTAACTTTATTTGACTTAGTGTCAAAACTAAACCTCCAATGCCCATTTTGATCTAATTTTTGATTGGAGGGTGATATTTGAGAAATTCTTTTTGGAGAAGTCTCTTGGATGTTCATGGATCATTTCTGCAAAATCTTATGGCTATTGGACTTCATTTGATCAAGATTTGATCCAAATTCAAAATGTTCAGTTTTAGGGATGAAGTGAACAACCCGAGTATCCGGTAATATATCCGAGTATCGGATTATCCGACACTCGGATCAAAATACCGAGTATCCGGTTGTACAACTTCGCCCAAATTCTGAAATTGCTATCTATACTTTCTTGCAATATCTTGTTCATCCTATTTTTGGGGTTTCTCCTTTGCTCAAATCAATATTCGGTCTTCATAGCCCTCAAGAGGATTTAGTCTGGATCTGTTCGCGTTGATGATTTTTGTATTTGAGCAATGGTTTAAAAGTTATAATCGACTTTGTGCTGCTATTTGCATCTTTTCGAGATTTTAAGAGTTTTAAATTGGAATCTTGGCAAGCCTTTCAAGATGAAAACTAAGTGAACTTATTCATTGCTCCAAGCTTCTAAGTGGAGCATATCTATTAAAGTTTTCATTCCAATGAAAGTGCATCTTTTGGCTAAGTTATTTTGGAAATTGGATTTAATTGTAACTTAGCCTCAAAATGTTTTCTCTCTTGCATAACTCGGAGTATATTATGGAAAAGAGAAAATTTCCCTTGTAAGCTCAAGAGTGAGTTTGAATGTGTTTTACTCATTGTCTCTTTTACAAGTGGGTGTCAAGATTAAATTTGAATGAGTTTCAAATATTTTCATTATAAAGTGGTGTAATAAAATCTTTAATTAATATCTTGAATTGTTTTAAATTGCATGCAAAGAGTATTGTCTTGTATATCATATATATCATGCATGTTGTACTTAGACATTATCAAACTAACTTGGGTCAAATTAAAAGATATTTGTTCCCGGAAATCGTGTGCTTGTCTATTGATGTTCAAGGTATTGGAAAAGGGGTCACCTTCGACGGTGAGATGAAGGAAATGGAGAGGAGCTCCATAGTACGAGGGATCTAAGACCGGCGCGGTGATCATGACCAATTCGAACATGCGGTGGACAAGAATCGACAAAGGGACGTGTTTCTTTTCTGACCATATTCAATAATGTCTGTGCACACCATTATGCTAAATTGTGTTATTCTAAATGGTGTTGTATTTTTCAATTGATATGATTAATTGGTATCTTTCAAGAGGTATCCTCTAATCCTAAACTGTTTTGAAGTGTCATCTAACTTGCATTCGGCATTATCAAGAACTAAAAGGTACATATGGGTGACACATTGCAAAGAGGTATACCCTTGATAAGTTTATAAAATTCTTGATCATGAAAGTGCATCTTACTTATACAACCTTGATTCATGATCTTGTATACATCTTGTGATCATATAAGCAATTCCTACTTGTGTAATTTTCTTTATATGATCTTGATTGTTAGAATTTGATTTGATCATGAGCATGTGCTTAAATTATATAAATTGGCTATATGATCTTGATGTTTAAAGAATATGTGAAATCATATTCGTGTGTCATGTTTAAGCATCACTTATATCCTAAGAATCATGACTTCTTTAATTTGGTATAACTAGAAAAATCTATTACCTAAATCTTGGAAATAATTGGTATCATATCTTGCCTAGATTTAGGGGGAGCTTAATATTATTGTCCTATTACTAGCTCCTTATTTTTATTTTATTTCTCCCTAATCTTTTTATTGAGTGTGCAATCAAGGGGGAGAACAGATTTTATTGAATAAACAGTAAGAGTCTTTTAAGCACCTTTTTGGGATTAATGACAAAAGGGGAGAATTTATGGAATTATCAATTGTCCCTAATCGATTGACAAAAGGGATGATTTGTAAGTATGATCTCTTATTGTATCTTTATGCTTGTTTTAATGTTAAAATATCTTAATATTGTCATTTGGTGCAATTGATAATAGGTTTGTCATAAATCACCAAAAGGGGAGATTGAAAGTGCATCTAGGCACTTATGTTATTTTGGTGATTAATGAATGTTATTTTGGTGATTAATGACAAACACTCATAATGACAATCTATGCAATTAAGTAAATGCTTAACTTAGTGCTTAGCAAATGACAAACCTCTAATATGATTATATTGCTATGAGACTAACTTGTTATTGCCTAGTTGAGTATCAGTCTCATCTATTTAGAGGAAAATCAAATAGGAAGGTTAAGCAAAGATAAGGTATGCAATTTTGGTATCTATTCTATATTTGTTATTGCATTCCTTTTGTGCAAATGCATAGTGAACTCCAAGTAGCATGTTGATTATATATATGCACATTGGTTCATGTCATATTTATTTGTGCATATATATTCATTTGAGTTCATTATAGTATGCATGTATTAACTAGAGTTAAACTTCATATTGCTATAGATTGACTTGGTGCATGCATGTTTTATTTGTATATCTTCTCATGCAATTCTCTTAGTGAAGTTTATCTAGTGTTGGATCACATATTTACTCTTACTCCAAATGTTATTTGCACATGTACAATTCGTGTATATTCTATCATGTGCTTTATTTAAGTAAAGTTTGTGATCCTTGCCATGATTTAATTGATTCATCACATTGGCAATTATCTCTCTAAGTGCATATAGATCAATTACATATTCATAGTGATGCACTTAGTAGAGAACATTTCTTATGTCAAGTGTTTCTATTTTGTGTTGTGCTTCTTTATATGAAACACTTGTTGTAATCAACTGCTCACAAATATCAACTCTATTCATATCTATTGAGCTTTTGGGACTAATGTCTTTCATGAGTAGTTTGGAAAGAATTAGGTCCCGTATGTGTATGATGACCAAGGTATCTTGGAGGATGATCATTGTCGAGGTCAACAAGACGGCGGTGTCACCAAGAGCTGAGGACTAAGTCAAGAGCAACTTGGCGTGGAGATCGTCAGAGAGGATGATCAAGTCAAGGTTGATAGGACGAGAGTCTCATGAGGTGAATCGAGTCGAGTTGGACAAGGCGAAGATGTCATCAATTATATGGTGAAGGTCTTCATGCATCGACATCAAGAAAGAAGACGGCAAGTGACTAGTTCTAGACTTATATTATCTTTGATTTAATTTGAGTCTAAGGATTGCCGTACTATGAAGAGGGATGCGATGTCGAATGACTTTTAGATGTGTCAAGTGCTCAAGTGATCCATCCTTGTGAATCTTAGAAAGAGAGTGGTGTTGGTAGTGCCGGAAAGTGAGGGTTGTAGGTCTCTCTTGATTTCTTTATGAAATCTGTGGTTATCCTTTGAGTTTTGGGTAGTGAGACCTTGTTATTTGTGTAGCCCTCGTTCTTAGCTTTCGGGAGAGTCCAAAATCTCTGAAATCGGAGTCCGGAGTCAAAAGTTATGCTCGTTTTCGAGCTGCTCGGTCTTGATTCGGACTATCCGGAGTTAGTCCGACTATCCGGATCATCCGAGTATCCGGATATTCATCCGGACTCTCCGGATTGAGTCTCTCTGTTAGTTTTTCTCACCAATCCGAGTATCCGGATTGAAATCGAGACTCGGATTGTGCGCACCACCCCCAACGGCTAGTTTTGGGGAGGTCTATATATAGCCCTTCCTCTCTCTTTTTGAGAGAGCTTTTTGGAGAGGTTTTTGGAGTGGATTTTTGAGGGGCTGTGTGGAGGGCTTTGAGAGAGCTTTTACCCTTAGATCTAAGTGATCCCCTTGTGAGAAGGGTTGGGAAGAGTTTGTTGAGTGAGATTTGAGTTGGTTGAGCACTTGATTTCATCTCCAAGCTTGTTCTTCGTGAGCATTTGTTACTCTTGGAGGTTGAGGACTCCTAGACGGCTAGGAGGTCGCCTACGAGCCACCGGAGCTTTGTGTGGTTGGCCGTGGGAAGTTTGTGAAGGCCGGTTCCGCCTCCGTAAGGGAAGGAATCAAAGGAGTGAAGACCGGCGAGTGCATTTGTGCAACACCGGGAGGAAGAGGGTTGAAAGAGACCCCGGCTCAAGTGTGACCGAGCCGCCTCAACGGAGACGTAGGATCCCCTCAAGGATCCGAACTTCGGGTGAAAAATCTTTGTCTCCAAGTTTGCTTCTTACTCTTGCTTTAGTATTTGATTTTGAATCTTTGGGAGCCCCGATCTACTCTTTTGTTGTGTTTGGCTCCAGATCTTCTATACCCTCAGGTACCTGACATCATTAAGATCTTTTGTGTTCAAGTAGATTGTTGAAAAATTGCAAAGATTTAAAATCTCCATTCGAAGTCCTCAATCCGGAGTATCCGGATTGAATACCCCGGACAGTCCGGATAATCCGGAGTATCCGGATTGAATACCCCGGACACTCCGGGTTAGGACCCTCGGATCGGACTATCCGAGTATCCGGATTGAGTATCCGGACACTCCGGATTGTTCAGAAATTCGGGAGATTTTATTTAGCTGCAAATTTTTATTCCGCTGCATTTAAGTTACAAAGTTTTTAATTCGCCTATTCACCCCCCCTCTAGGCGACATCCCCTGTCCTTTCAATACAGCAATTTGCATGAATCCAATCTCGTCCGAGCAGCACACTGTAGTTTCCTTTGGCATCAATTACAAAGAACGCTGTCGGCAAGGTCTTACTACCGACAGTTAGTTCTATGACCATGACACCTTTTGCTTCTGTAGGGTCGCCTGTGAAGTCATTCAGAACCATATTAGTTTTGATTAAGTCTTCATCGGACTTACCCAGTTTTTTACATGTGGTGTATGGCATTAGATTCACTGTGGCGCCCGCTCGCCAAAGATCCTTGATATCGGCTTGCCATTTATATATCCTTTCAGTACAGAGGTTTCGAGATGCGGTGATCGCCTTTGGGTTTCTCAAAGATGGCGTTACGCACTCGGAGCATAGCCGAGCAATCGCTTTTTGGCCGATTCGATTCGACTTTGAACTCGACCGGCAATGTGAACACCATGTTGACATCCATGGGAGATGTGTCATCCCGAATCATAGGAGAATCCAAGTCGTCAGCCGATTCGAAATCTTCTTCGGCTTGCTCTTTTCTTCTCCACTCTTTCTTGACGCATCTCATTGGACGAAGCTCATTAAACACTTCGTCTCTCTCTTTCTCGGCATCGGCTTCACGAATTTCTTGCGTCCTTAGCCTCTGAAGCCGTCGTCTTTGTGATTTGCTCAGGCCTGATGGGCACCATCTAGGTTTGGGTTCCACTGGCTTTCGTATCTGGCCAGCCAAGTCTCCTTGATTAGAACTGGTCTTGTGTGTCTTGGCTTGGCTTTGTTCTTGATTCGGTTTAGATAATCTTTCATGGACCGGCCTTCTGTGACTTCCGTCTTGCTCTCTAATCGGTCCAGATAGCCTATGTCTGGCCGATTGCGTTGGCCAATCGTCTCGAGGATAATGTTCCATCGGGCAGGTATACGGTGATGGCAACGCTACTCTCCTCTCCCAGCAAAATTGCCAAAAGGGACACCTTCTATGTGCCCTATCCACGTTTTCTGTGTGGTACAAATTATCCGACCAGCGGGTATGATACCGTGGTCGGCTGTTCATCCTTTCATATTTCTCCATTAATTGTGAGAATGTTGGACCAGACCTTTTCGCGGGCCGGCCAGATGAAGATTTCTCTGCTTTGTACCATTTACCCACCTGGGGATCCCCCTTGGGCTTGATGGTCCTTGAATTTTTTCCTTCTCGATCGGCTTCTATTTGTAAGGAACCGATGGTAATTTTCAGTGTCTGGCTGCCGTCCGAGCTTGATCGTACGTCGACTTGTCGATCTTTTACGCTTCGTCTTGCATCGGCTCTTTTCCTTTAGTCGAGTAATGCACCATATTGATAGGAAACGGATCGACATCCACCTGCATGGTCGGCTCATCGGCAAACTTCAACCGACCATCTTCAATAGCAGACTGGATCTGTTGACGAAAGATATTGCGGTCATTAGTGTTATGTGAATAAGAATGATGCCACTTGTAATACTGCGTTTTTGATCTCATCGGCGACGGTATCACATGTCCCTCCGCAATCGTATTATCTTTTCTTGCAGAAGTAAATCAAAAATACGATCGCACTTGGAAACATCGAAAGAGTATTTGACCTCCGATTTGTTCCTAGTCGGCTTAAGCCAAGAACAGACTATGAATTTTTTGGATCCTTTTACCCATTCGGCTATGTTTATTTCTGCTTCCTCGTCTTCCGACGAATCACTAGGACAATATTCAACCATATTGACCTTAGCCTTATCTTTTTCTTTGTTGTTACTACTTTTAAATCTATTATTAAACACCTTATTGTCAGTGAATCGGCTTTCTTGAGCCGATACGCGATGCAATAAGTGGCTAAGGTCAGTGAATTCCTGCCCGCCGAATTTCTCCCTAAGAGGGGGAATCAAACCTTGAAATGCTAAATCGGCGAGTTGATTGTCAGGTAACGTAACGCTAAAACACCGATTCCTGATTTCTCTAAACCTCTTGATGTAATCCGTCACTGATTCCCCAAACTTTTGGCGCACACAACTCAAATCTGAAATTCTAAGCTCCAAACTGCCTGAAAAGAAATACTCATGGAATCGGCTTTTCAAATCGTTCTATAAATGGACCGAATTCGGAGGTAAACAAGTAAACCAAGTAAATGCTGCCCCGGATAAGGACAATGGGAACAACCTAATTTTAAGCCCGTCGGATTGGGCTGCTTCACCGCATTGCGCGATAAAGCGTCCGACATGCTCCAGGGTGGTGATGGAATCATCCTCGGAGAATTTGGCAAAGTCCGGGACTCTAAAATTATGAGGGTAAGGCATACGATCTATGTAATCGGGGTACGACTTTCTATAGCCGATCACTTTTCCTTTTGGTTGTATGCCAAACTGATCCCTCAAAACGGTACAGATCTGATCGGCCCAATTGGTATTATCGGCCACTGGCACAGCAGACCCTTGATAATGTCGATCATAATCTGCATCCTGCCCCCCGAGTGCAAGCTCGGGTTGCCAATTATGCTGTGCCATCGGCATTCGATTATACTGATCGTGCCGATTATGCCTAATTTGTGGTTCCGGCACCGGGATAAACGGTTCTGAGTACGTTACTACCCTGTGTGGACCCGGGTTTCTAAGCAGGGTAGGCTCTTGGGGATATCTTCCGGAGCCAATCGGTAGTGAAACCGATTGGGAAAAGCGTAAAAAGGAGCCGACGGTGGTAGATTGATGGATGGATCATACTTAGCGGCGTCGGTATAGGCGTGGTAATGGCTCACCCCACTTGACCGAGGATCCCTAGGCAATATGACCGTAGGTTGTGTGGGCATCATCGTGGGAGGTGAGGTCATAGCCGATGGTTTAGGATCGGCTGGTGTGCTCTGCGTGTTTTGTGATACTGAAAAAACAGGATAATTTGGCAGAGCTTGTAGTGGGTCATGCAGGCTTCCTGACGAGGCTAACTCCTGGGCTATAGATTTAACGCTATTTGCTATCATCGGCTTAAGAGTCGTTACGAGCCGATGATTGGTTTATTAAAGCATGGTGCATGATTGGTTAATCATAGCCGATAATTCGCCCGAGCGGTAGATATCGACTTACCGCTTTCACGCACTGTGTCTCCTGAGGTATTGACCGTCGGCAGGTGGATTTACGTAACGCCACGCCTAGTCTTTTCGATTCCATTGTTGGGACGATTATAGCTTCGTGTTGAGATCGACGGTGGAATCGACTTCCCGACGTGAGACATGGTCCCACCGGGCGTGCCAAGAGTGTGTTGGCGTCAAAAACTTGATGTAGGGTTTCGACAAGAAGACACCGCATTTAACACCGGTTCAGCGCGCGCTCGATTTGACTCAGAATCGACAAGGTAAAAATAATAAAATTCAAACAAAGCCGATCGTTAAGATCAATCGGCTTAAACTCGATCACTTAAAGCCGATCAAGATCAAGGATAAATCTAACTAGCCGATTAAGGCTAATCGAGGATAAAGCGGATCAATTAAGAAGGCGATGCGCAACAAAATCGTAATAAACCAAACTGGGGTAATCGAGGATGATCAACAATCGGCGATGCGCAACTTTATTGATCAAAATCGATTACAAAGGCTAAATTACAAGAACTACTCCTAGTCGACAGGAAAAGTAGATGAAAAGTAAAAGCTAGTTGATTGTGTTGTGTTGATGATGATTCTGCAGCTTGCTTTGGCTCTTCTTTTATACCCTTCGGCCGATCGTGTCCTATTCCAACACGTTTCAAAGTCCATATCCGTATCGGCCTTATCTTGAGAGGTTGTTTCCCTAAAAATCTTACAGTTTTACCAAACATCTCGGATTCTTTCCAAACCTCCGTTAGTTTCCGTATCTTTAATTTTATCTGCCTGATTTAGATTAACTTGCCGAATTTTGGTGCAAACACCATTTTTTTATTGCTTGACATTTATGTTTCATTATCAATTTTGTTTTCCGTTGCAATGCACAGGCAAAACTTATACCTGAGTGATCTTAGCAAATCCGTTGTCAATATCCATTCTTGAGTAAGCATTATCCATTGATCCGTAAGCGATAAATGCCAACGACATCCAGCTGCCCTTCTCGGCGACCTGCTAGCCATGTGGCCCATGGGTGTTCACCGCAGTATATATAGTATGTCTTTGGTAAATGCTCAGCAGATGGTATTGAACCGTAGCAATTAATATCGCCTTCAAAACTAGAGTAGTATATTATTTTTTTGCAAACTCTAGGATTAATTTATAGGGAGAGAGAACGTTTCAAAGTCTCTAACTTCTAATGTGTTGCAATCTACCTGTACTGTTTTGGATCGAGTGCTCCACTAGCGTCCGACATCGTGGGGCAGGTTACATCCAGCTCCATCGTATCTTGATCTCTACATTTCAAACGCTGCCCGCAGCCGCAGGCACGAAAGAAACGTGTTGCATGCATCGTTCATCATTTGAAAATGAGTAGAACTGAAGCATAGTTGTTATGAATTCGATGTGTCGTTAATTTGTCAACTAAGTTAACTTCAAATTTGACCGGCGCATGCGGCCTACTGTCAAAAGAAAATACCCTGGTTAGGCAGCTTCTAAGTTGCTTCAAGTTTTTTAGAAGTGCATATAAGCCACGTAAACCAAGCTGGTTAGGCATGCAGCTTACCTGGCCTGCTTGACGGTAGTACTACAGTACGGTACCACCAAAAACTCGAGGTAAAGCTAGCCCCTCAAAAGGGAAGAAAAAAAAATCAAGACTAAGGCCAACGCAGAAATGTACTAGGTTAGGAAGAGTTTTCTCGTTCCAAACAGGGTTTAAGGATAGGTAAGCCTGGGAGTTTCCAATTAACTTTACTGAAACTGACGAAGCACTGACTTCACCCACACAAAGTAACAAAACTGATTACTTCTTTGAACAAAACTCGCTATGTCTAATTAACTGGAGTTTCGTCGTATATAGAACCCACTAATTAACCAGTTGCAAGGAAGATGAGCCAGACCGAACTCTTTCAAGCTTCTACCAGGAACCTACCTAGCTGTACCCCCCCTCTCCTGGAACTTGGATGGACCAGCATGCGTCGAACTCGTTCAAACTGCTGTTGTTCCGATCGCGACCGACCGCCTACCCGGAGTTACCCAGAAGCGCCCGCGCGGCAAGGATTAAAATTTCAGAGATCTCGGTTTTGAGATGCGGACGAATTTTAAAATGCCAGCTAGAGTAAAAAAAATTAAATTGCTATAGAAATTTCGGAAATCTCGTCGAGATCTCGGAATTTTTGACCGGTTTTTGTATTATTTTTTGACCGAATTTAGTCCAATAACCCCTAAAAAAAGTCATCTCCTATGAAAATGAGTTGAAAAACTGGATTTTTGAGATATTTTTTAAAAACTTTAGAAACACTGTCAGATTTTTATAAAATTATACATACTTTATAATGATGTCAAAAATTTATGGTACCATTCTAATAAGTGTAAGATCATACATAATTTTTTTAAAAATAATTTAACTTCATTTGTTATATTTAAAAAATCAAAAACAAAATGAACAGAATTTTATAAATTTTCTTAAGTGTGATAATGATCCAAAATTTTTATGAGATTAATAATTTCCTCATTACCATTATAAATTTTTTAAAAAAATTTGTTTGCTCAATCAAATCTATGTATGCATTGACTTAATTTGTTATATTTCAAAAATAAAAAACACAAAGAACATAAATGGTACAGTGCACTTATAAGAATTTTATAAATTCACTGAAGTGTGATAATGATTAAAAAAATTTATGAGATATTAAGCATTTCCTTATAAGCCTTCTGCAAAGTTTTCAAAAAATTTAAACCTTTTTTTATTGCTAAAGCAAATTTATCAGGCTTTTATCAGGACGTAGCACTATTAGAATTTTTGGAACTTCTTGAAGATTGATAATCATATGAAAATTTTATAGAAACATTAATGATACATCAGAACCATCCAAAAAAAATTCAAAATGTTCTAACGTGGTTTGTACCATTTTTCATTTGGTTGAAGTTTACCTGTAAGGCTTTTATCAGGACAGTAGCACTGTCCGAATTTTTAAAAATTTATAAAACTTTATAATCATCTGAAAATTTATGGAAACATTAGTGATGCATCATAACCATGTACAAAAAATTTCAAAATTTTCTAACGTGATTTTTTTTATTTTTCATTCGATTCAAACTTGACGGTCAGCGTTTTATCAGGACAGTAATAATGTTTGAATTTGTAAAAATTGATCAGATTTTATGATCATATGAAATTTTTATAGGAACATAACTGATGTGTTAGGAACCTACACAAAAAATTTCAAAACATTTCAACGTCTTTTGATCCATTTTTCGCTCGGTGCAATTTTACCGAGATCTCGGCAAAACCGGCCAAAATTTTGGTTTTCTCGGTAGAAAAAAAACCCAGATTTGAATTCTTATTTTTGTATTTCGTCTAGAATTTATTTTAAATTTCTAAATCTCGTCGAGATTTTTTTTCTTGAGGCATGGACGAGATTTAGAGAGAAAACTACGTTTTAATCCTTGCCGCGCAGCTGGGCGAGACGCCAGGGGCTAAACACGTGTTACGCGCGTGCCAGGACGAGAGCGAGCTACGTGCCCGCAAGTCTGCAACGTACGTGTCGACAAGAGCTCGATCGCCATCGCCATCGCGCGGCGAGGCAGGGTGCCTCACTCAAAAGCGCGTGCCGGAACACAGCACGAGCGGCCAATCATTTTTTTTTAATAATTTTAAAATAAATTAATAGTTCGAATTTCTTTAAAAAAATATATACATATGTCATCAATTCAATTCATTCGTGACGCCGATTCAATTGACAACAGATGTCTGTTTTAACGCTGATTGAATTGATCGACAGATTGCTTTGACGCGTATTTATTTGGTCTGTCGACTAAGGTTTCTGTCATCAAATGCCGTCAAATGAATTGACGACAGAAGGTAGAGACGTATTTTTGTAATTTTTATTTTTATAATATATTTTGTAAAATTATTTAAAAAAATCATGCGGCCAAGCCTCCGCAAGTTGTTGTGCCTTCCAAGCATCACAACTCACAAGAACGTAACTTCACACGCTCATCCACGTTGCACGATTCGCCCAGCCCCGGAAGCCAAAATTGTTGTATTCGTAGTAACCTTTTTTTCTTCTGAAAATTATCCTTGCAACTATATAGAATAGGTAAGTGCTCTCTTGGAGTCTCATGTGTAAATTTTGCGAAAGTTTTTTTTTTTCGTGTTTCACAGAGAAAGAAAATGGATAAAGTTGCAGCTCTTTGAATTTATCTACAGCTCATCTCATCTGTCGAACGATAGGTGGGAAGCAGAATAGAAGATAACACACGAGTCTTTTACTCTCCTATCTTCCGACCTACGTGGCCGTATATGGGCAGGGGTTAGAGGGAGAGAGAGAGAGATTCTACATCCTTGCTTGCATTTTATACGAACTCGTAGTAGTGCACGGATTCAGTCAATATATG
This sequence comes from Otatea glauca, assembly GCA_036346275.1. Taxonomy (NCBI): domain Eukaryota; kingdom Viridiplantae; phylum Streptophyta; class Magnoliopsida; order Poales; family Poaceae; genus Otatea; species Otatea glauca. Next base: position 12,005,158 of record CM070728.1, read on the forward strand.
CGACTAACCTCTATTAAGCAGCAGTACCGTGCAGTATCGTTACGCCATGTACAACTGGAATCGTGTATGGAACAGTAACTTCACCGAAAATATCTTGAAAACCATGTCAACGCGTCACTCCAATCAATCAGAATACCGTGCTGCAATGGAAGCCCCAGCCTAATTGAGGTAGGACATGTACACAGAGCGTGCGACATGAGATAGGATTCATGCTGACAACAAAACAGTTAAAGACCAAACCACCGTAGATCGCGCGGTGACTAGACCATTTATCTCTGCCAATATACTCTTCTATATCAAAACAAAATTAAATACTGTTACTTCTATAATAATCTGTCTGTTGAACTTGTATCTATAAGTCACCCACGTCTTTTACTTATGACATGTACAAAAATATTATAGATAATAACTTATACAATAGTTTTTGTGTTATTCATATATCATAAATTCATGCACTTGAGGGACAGCTACACTTTCTCCTCTCTTTGTATCAATAAAATTCCTTGTAGCCGAACTTATAAACGCCCGTTGTACACGCTGTGATTTCTTCTGACTCCCACACACAAGGTTCTAAAAACCGGCGAGATTTCAGAAATCTCGGTCGGATAAAATTTTTTTTTAAAAAAATGCTATAGTAATCTCCGAAAATCTCATCGAGATTCTACCAAATCTCGAGTAATTGGACCTGAATTTGACTTTTTCAACCGGATTTGGCCAAATAACCCTTAAGAAAGTCATCTTCCATGAAAATTTGTTGAAAAAACAAAATTTTGAGACGTTTTAAAATTTTGGAAGAAAAACTGCCAGATTTTTATAAAATTGTATAAGCTTTATTATAATCTAAAAAATTTATGATACTATCTTTAGAAGTGTAAAATCATACATAAAATTTTTCGAAATAATTGAACTTCATTTGTTATCCTTAAAAAATAAAAAACAGAAATGAACATAACTGAGATAGTAACCTTGTCATAATTTTACAAATTTGTTCGAGTGTGATCATGATCCAGAATTTTTTGGAGAGCTTAATAATTACCTAATAACCCTTATCTAAAATTCTCAAATATTTTGAACTTTATTTATTTACTCAATCAAATCTATGGATGCATTGAACTTCATTTGTTATCTTTGTAAAATAAAAAATACAAGGAACACAAATGGTACAGTACCATTATAAAGAATTTTATAAATTTACTGTTGTGTTATCATGATCCAAATTTTTTTGAGAGCTTAAGAATTGCTTCAGCACCCTTCTCTAAAAGTTTCAAAAAATTATAACCTTTTTAGTTGCTCAAGCAAATCTATGTATTAATCATGAGGCTTTTATCAGGACGTAGCACTGTCAGAATTTTTAACAATTCTTGAAGCTTTATCATCATCTGAAAATTTTGCAAACATTGATGATACATTAGGACCATCCACAATTTTTTTAAAATTTTCTAACGTGGTTGGAACTATTTTTTATTTAGTTGAAATTAATTTGCTAGTAAGGCTTTTATCAAGACAGTAGCACTGCCTGATTTTTTAAAAATTCCTGAAGCTTAATCATCATCTAAAAAATTTATAGGAACATTAGTGATGCATAGAACCCTGCACAAAAAGTTTAAAAATTTTCTAACCCGGTTTGTTTTATTTTTCATTCGGTTCAAATTTGCCAGCCAGTGTTTTATCATGACAGTAGCACTCTCCGAATTTTTAAAAATTCCTCAGGCTTGATAATCATCTGAAATTTTTGTGGGAATATTACTGATGTGTCAGTACCCTCCACAAAATAATTTCAAAAAAATTTGATATTTTTTGAACTATTTTTCACTCGGTTCAATTTCATCGAAATCTCAGAAATTTCGGTGAAAAAACAGGATTTAAATTTAAATTTTTATATTTTATACGGAATTTATCCAAAATACTAATACCTCGGTGAAATTTTAGATTCTAACCCCCTTCGAAATTTCAACTGAAAACGAGATTCGAAACATTCCCCACACGCCATAGTTCGCCGCTTTTCCCCTGCCGAGAGGAGAGAGGAGAGATTCCGGAGAGCTTGCCCGCCCGCTCACACAACCGCGACGTTTCCCGAATCCCGACCCCTCACTCCACCGCCATCGCCTACTGTGTACACGCTTTCCTTGTCCCCTACCGCTCTTATAACTG